>LR999922.1:4906990-6106990 GCA_905220335.1 Noctua pronuba | reverse complement strand
TTAACAGCGCTGTGACAATTTTCACGGGAGGGCACGGTCTTATGACACTGCCCGATAAAAGAGGTCGTATGCAAGAGGTGTACCTGCATGCAGATGCAAATAATAACCTGGACGTACCTGTGCCTATGTATTTCTATAAGGTGAGATGTTTAAGTATTTTTTAAATTATTAGGGACGGACTTTGCCGAAGTGGAGTCGAGACGAGAGGAGTGGAGATGTGTCGTGAACCACCATTGAATGACATTGTGAGAAAGGTGCTGTTGGTCAAGGAACTTATACTAACCTGTTGGTAAACTTTAACCAAGTTATCTGTGCAAGCGAGAAAACACAGAACTAAAATAAATGTACCAAGTTTGACATAACGATGCATAGTTTCTTGACAAGCAGCGCCATCTTGCACTGCAACCTAAAAGTAGTCATACTGTAGATTTGCGAAATTGTCTGTGGAAATTGAAAAAATAAAATGGCGGCGTTAGTTTCTTTTTTTTTCAATCTTACATACCTACACGAATAGTCAGACCCGGAACAACTACCTGTAGTCCATATTAATATTTGTTCCGTGTGGGATTCAAACCCGCAAAACGCAGTACAGCCATTGCGCCAACCGTGCCGCCAAAAAACTAAATTTCTTTTTAATTTTCAGCTTGTCTACGACCCTGCGCACAAAAAGGCAGTTGTCTTCATCTCAATCAATTCCTCATTTTATAATCAAACTACGATAAACAGTTTAATGTTCTGCGAAAACATTTGTGAAGACAACTATAATTCTGAATACTCGTGGCTAAGATGGAGCGCGAACGATGATACGTTTAGTTTCTGCTGCGACTACAACGAATTTATTGAAGAAGTTAGTTATTTGCCGAAGCTAGATGTGGAAGGAAGATTTTATTAAGGACTAACAACACACGGACGGTTTTTACATACGGTCTGCTCGTCGCCATTTTCTCGGTAGATGGCGCTGAAGTCAAAATAAAAATTACCCTGTATAAACTGATTTAACTCAGTCCGGACTTACTTTTGACCTTTACAGCGTTACAAAAAAAAAAAAACAACTATCTGGTTATGTAAGTGTTGTAATGGTGTAAATAATCCAGTGTGGTTTTTTTTTCAAACTCAATTGCTTCAATTCCTGGCTAGGAATATGGATTTTTCAAAAATCAAAAGTTGCTGTTTTAGTTTTCATCAAAATCGGGCTCGACACTCCTTTGAGTATTTTTCGGTTGTCCTCATAGTTAATGCTTTCGATAATGAAAGCAAATCCCGCGGGATTGATGACCTCAATCCCGCAGGCCTGCGGGATCGCGATTTTGATGCGGGATTGGATTGCCATTAATGTTCGAAAGTCTCACAGCCAGTGTTACCAAGAGGTGTTACGTTTACCTAATAACGGGGTTAAGACAGGCTGTCACTCCATGTAATGTTAATATTGGTATTCAGTCAATGATATTATAAATAAAAAGAGGTAGATATCGCACTAGCGCGCGCAAATTGTTGCAGAAAAATTCAGACAATTGTCGTAATTTAAGTACTTCAAGTGCAATAGCTATCTCTTTCTGTATCATACGTTACATATTATCTATCGCAGTCTAACGCCGCTCAGTATGAACGTAGCGTATCTGTCTTTATAATAGTCATTGTATTCGCATTCTAAGCCGGCCCTACAGAGTTGGGAATAGGCTGGATAGGTGACGATAGGATATTATTTGCGGAGCAACTCCGCGAATCACATTTATGCATTTTATAGAGAAATAAAACAAAATATAGTACGTTGTTTCTTTAATTTATATGAATAAAGTTTTTAAACGAAAATAGTTTTATTACCTAAAATTACGTTTTTTTGTTGAGATTTTACATTTCTCCTGTACATACATACAAACACACATATTAGGTATACATTTAATAACAATAAATATACACGGTGTCGGATACGGATATCGTGATGCAAACTCTAAAGGGTGTAAAAAGACCCTTAACGAAGCCGAAAGGCACTTGTTCTCCTCGTCATTGTGATCATTTTTTTGTTCTGGACCATACCTGGGAACCTTCTAGTTACGGAGATATTGGGGGTCAAAGTTCCAATTTTTTCACAAGTTTTTTTTTAAATACTACTTTTTAAGGTTCTAACTTTACTCCAATTACCTCCATGGTCCGTTTACTATTCAAAGCATCCATCAGCAATAAGTTTTGAGCGCATTATATTGAGTTTTACCGTAAAATGTGATTTTTGACCCAAAAAAAAAATTTCGTTTCCCAGCAAAAATTTTTGCGTAAAGTTACTTAGTTTGATTTACAGAATGCTTGGTTGACGGCTTGGTGAAGGGTCTGTTTACACCCCGTATTTACCAAAGATTCAGTAAAATGGCTACTGTCTGACAGCTCCGACTAAGTCTTTTATGTATTTTATATGAACTATCAGACACTATGCCGTGGCGCAGCCTGTAACTAATGTGTTAAGTAAGCATTTTGCGCTGCGCTGCGGCCCGCTTCGCCCCGACATAATGTGCGCGAACCTGATGTGATATACTAATAAACGTAGCGTGAGCTTTAAGGTTGCGTCTCGTTCCGTCTCGACTAGTCCTCACTATACCGGGCAGCGAGTGCACGTACCCTTAAAGTAGTTCATCTACTTACTGATAATTTGGTGGTTTTATTCTAAACCCTAACTAGTGTTTCTAGTGAACACCACAACTGCGCGATTTAGAATTTTGATATTAGTTCCTTATTTGTATTATAGATGGCGCTGTACAACATCACAAGCATGATATCGCGATGCAGGATTTTTAGTTCCTTATTTGCGCCATAGATGACGCTAGCGTTTTTTTGTCACTTGGTTATGTCCGCTACAATTTCAAAGCTTGATCTATCATGTACTGAATTCATGGTAACAGAATGTATCACGGTTTCCCTTACAATGTGTAAAATAAAAAAAGAATCAGACAATTTTACTATTAATATAATGGAACTTAGAGACTATGGTATAATATCTATAAGGCGCAAGTCCCACAGCAGACGAAAAGCGACTTGCTATCGACTGTTTTCTCGCTCAAGAAACGTACAGACGCAAGCACATCAAGCTACTACAATCTGACAAATTTCTTTAATAGATTTTCCACTTTATCGCTAAAGCATTAGATCCAAGGTTGATTGGGAAAATTTGACAGTTTCGGGTAGCTTGATGTGCTGGCGTTTGTACAATATATTTACATCCCGTGTCAGTAAAAAAACATACATCCAGGGTGAAAAAGGACCCTTCACGAAGCCGTCAACAAAGCATTCTGTACATCAAACTAAATAACTGCGCAAAAATTGTTGCGAAACGACTTTTCTATTGGGGGTGAAAAATCACGCTTTACGGTAGGTCTCAGTGTAACACAGTCAAAACATTGTGCTGATGGATGCATTGAATAGTAAGGGGGTCGTGGAGGTGTTTAAAGTAAAAATCTTACTTTAAAAAGATGTATTAAAAAAAGAACTTGTGAAAAGGTTGGAACTTTGACCCCCAATATCTCCGTAAATAGAAGGTCTAGAATAACCCCTGTGCCATGGAGATTTTTAAAGTAAAAATTAAATAACATTTAAAGCTTGTATTTTTATAAACGTTGGAAAGACCTCCAATATCTCCATAACTACAAGGTTCCCAGGTATGGTCCAGTTAAAAAAAAACAGTCGAGAAAAGAAAGCGCTTCTCAGCTTCGTTAAGTGTTTTTTTTACTCCCGGTATAGTAATAGTTGATCGCTAACTGTTCACACTGAACAAAAAACAACTCATTTTTATTGGGGGCCATCCTGTAATCACGTGAGGTTTTAGGCCACCCCTCTTATCATCACTTGTATTTTTTATTATAGAAAACATCGGATAATTTTAGAATCTGTTTTAACAAAAAAACTTAAAAAATAACGCATTCTGCTTTTACTTGCTCGGGTTTTCAATTCATTATTGGTAAAACATATTTCACACGTCTCACATTAAATTCAATTTTTTTGTTTCACGAAAAAAATACTAGTGATTATCAGAAAAAAAATCAATTACGAGCGGGGGGCGAAATTGATTTTTTTTCTGACCCCCTGTTTAAACCTCACGTGACTAAAGGACGACCCCTTGCTAGTCCTACTCGCTTCTCGCTAATCGCTGGCGGTCGGACTAGTGCGTAAATATGTCACATCGGGCTATAGAAAGAGACAGTCACACAGAGTGACAGAGAGAACGCTCAGCCAGCGAAGATTGGCTATCACTGCCAAACAAATATTAATCTTGCTCGATTTCAAATGAAGTTCAAAATTAATCAACTTCTTTTACACTTAGAGCATATCCAAGCGGCGCGGGCGCGATTCTCAGCTTAATTTATTTTGAACTTTATTTTAAGGAATACAATGTTAATACTCGTATGGCAGTAGCCTAGTAGTCATGGTGAACGAAAGTTAAGCAAGTCTTTGTTGCTAACAACTTGTTTCACGCAACACAAAAACATGTTGCCGCAACAAAGATGATGATAGTATTGTAAAACCAAATCATTTAAAAAAAGTAACCATGGAGTTTCTTGTCGGTTCTTCTGCATAGGAAACGACCAACCCGGACCGTGCACCTTTTCTTTACGTTTTATAAATGCCCATGTAGGCCTAAGTGAAATAAAAGATTTTGAATGTTGCGCAACTTGTATTCGTGTTACAGGGCAAGGAATCGCCGCGTCGGCAGCGCCCATAGACATCAGTACTAATAAAATTCTAGGCGAGTAAGTGCGTTGAACGCAAGATTTCTGATACTGGCCGCCATTTTTTTTTTTGTTAATGTCATCTTGCAGGTCAACCAAGGAGGTTGTCGTCTGCTTAACCGGACTATCCTGTGGGTGCCTTGAGTGTAAGGCCTCCAGCCAGGGCAAAAAACTAACAAACTAAGCGACTACACGCTAAGGGCACCTCCTAAGGGGTACGAGCTTCGGCTTAGTGCATCGCTGGGGGAGGACAGCAAAGGGACAGGCTGGATCTGAAAGATTGACCGCCATTTTTAACCGTCAGTTTTTATACGTCATTAGTGTCTAGTTGTGACACGCTTGAAAGAGGTCCATCGCGCATGAATTCGCCGCCAGAGGCGTTCGTGTAGAGTAAGATCTTCAGAAATGACAGATGTCAGCGATGTCAGATGTTCGCGCGTTTTTTCACGTATATTTTAACTAAAATTTTGATCAAGATTGAGCCATTCCTGATGTATTATAACTTGAATATTTTAAGTAGTAAGTTAGGATCTAATTTTTTAGTACTTGGAGGAAGAATGTTTTTTAAATGTTTTATGCTTGCTAATTTTAGGGTGAACATTGCAAATATAAAGTTTACACTATTTAAAATAAACTTTTTATGAAGTTATTGGTACTTTATAATATAAAATAGAATTAATAACAGGACCTTACTCGATAGTAGCGCCATCTTGTGAGCTCAAAAACGATAGTCCTCATTGCATGAAAATTGTTGACAATGCCCTACAGCGGCCGCCGAGACGTCTCCTGCTCTATGGTCTCAAGCCAAAATAAAAAAAAACTTATATTTTTCAAATGATTCAGTTCAAAGCATTAAACAATATATTATATTTATATACTAAAATTATCACATTTTGTACGATGCTTAAATTAAGTACGAATACAGGTACAGTATAGTTTTAAGGAATGATCAAACTGAAGCGAAACCAGAGCGGGAAGCGGGATGTGACTGCACGGAAAACATTGTCATGTTTTTTTTATTTATGTACTGCTCATTATACAGGGTGTAAACGGACCCTTCACGAAGCCGTCAACCAAGCATTCTGTACATCAAACTAAGTAACTTTACGCGAAAAATTTTGCTGGGAAACGAGTTTTTTTTTTGGAGTGAAAAATCATATTTTACAGTAAAACTTAATGTTATGCACTCAAAACTTAGTGCTGATGGATGGATTAAATAGTACGGCGGTCATGGAGGTGTTTAAAGTAAAAATCTTACTTTAAAAACATGTATTTATGTCACAATAGCGTTTAAAAGGTTAACCGGGTACAAATCCAGTATCCGTGCTTGTCCTGAGTATTTTGTAATGAAAAACCCAATAACACTGCCCGATCTGGGAATTGAACGAAGTGACCACTGCATCAAAGCAGGCACTAAGTGCGTCTGTTTTAATTATGAGGAAGTAGCGCGTCTGTTCGCGCCAGTTAGAACACCTCCCTACAATTTACTTAACACAATCAAATCGGTGGAAAGATCCGCATCCCGCGTTCGCCTCAGTTTGGCCAGACCTTTTGTATTTTCAGAGCGTTAGAAAGAGACTGCCACACTGGTATGAGAGAGAGAGAGACGACGATATACAATGAAGTACTCTTTCCAATTCTCTATGTGCTAAGATACAGTGTGTAAACAGACCCTTCACGAAGCCGTCAACCAAGCATTCTGTACATCAAATTAAGTAACTTAACGCAAAAATTTTTGCTGGGAAACGACTTTTTTTTGGGTGAAAAATTACGTTTTACGGTAAAACTCAATGTAACCCACTCAAAACATTGTGCTGATAGATGGATTGAATAGTAAGGGGGTCGTGAAGGTGTTTAAAGTAAAAATCTTACATTAGAAACATGTATTTTTTTTTAAAACTTGTGAAAAAGTTGGAACTTTGACCCCCAATATCTCCGTAACTAGAAGGTTCCCAGGTAAGGTCTAGAACAAAAAAATGATTGCAATGACGGGGAGAACAAGTACCTTTCGGCTTCGTTAAGGGTCTTTTTACACCCTTTATACAGTTAGTACGCTTCGAGTTTATGCTCTTCTTGTACACCCGGGAGCTAAAGCGCAGGCCACACCGCTAGCTAGCGAGCGAGCGAGCCGGGCGAGGCAACGTTTCACTTTTCATACTTTGGTTCACACCGCGAACTAACTAAGTGCCGAAACGAAGTATGGAAACGGCTCGCCCGACTCGCTCGCTCACTAGCTGGCAGTGTGACCTGCGCTTGATGCAGAGCAGGTATGAGTGAAAGACGACGACATACAAACACGAACTGTTTACTAAACTCGATGTTTATTAGCCTTTTGAACGCACGCGCGTGCCCTCCACGCCAAGCCACAATTTCACCGCAAATACCTACAAAAATTATAGGAATTCCAAAACTATTGAATTGTTTATTTCGTGTTTGCACCGCAGTTGTCACATATTTGTGTCGTTGGCGTACAGGGCACGCAAGTGTGACAATGGAGTTCAAAAAGTAAAAGTCCGGAGGCTATACAAGGTGTAAACAGACCCTTCACGAAGCCGTCAACCAAGCATTCTGTTCATCAAACTAAGTAACTCTACGCAAAAATTATTGCTGGGAAACAACTTTTTTTTTTTGGGGTGAAAAATCACGTTTTACGGTATAACTCAATGTAACACACTCACAACTTAGTGCTGATGGATGCTTTGAATAGTAAACGGGTCATGGAGTTAATTAAAGTAGAGTTAAAACCTTTAAAAGTGGTATTTAAAAAAAAAACTTGTGACAAAATTGGAACTTTGACCTCCAATATCTCCGTAACTAGAAGGTTCCCAGGTATGGTCTAGAACAAAAAAATGATCACAATGACGGGGAGAACAAGTGCCTTTAAGCTTCGTTAAGGGTCTATTTACACCCTTTATACGTGGTGGAAGGGACACCGACGAGAAAACGGTTACCACGTATTCAGTTCATCATTCTGAGCCCCCCTACATAGAAGTTTTTCATCGGTTATTAAAAAAACCTATAAAAGTGTAGGTATTGTATTGTATAACGGACTGGTTTCCGCAACTCCACGTCAAAGTGCGTATTTTGCGTGCGGGTGGGAGATCTATTAGACCCACCCAAAAAAAAAGAAGTGTAGGTATTGCAGTTTTCAAAACGTATGGAACAGCTGTTTTTTTTTATACATTTTCTATATGAAATCTTAGAATGATGTACTGAATACGTGGTAATCGTTTTCGCGTCGGTGTTCCTTCCACCCCGTATTTTCAGCTTGTTTTTTTTTAATTTAAAACTACAGAGTGTTTTGTATTACTAAAATTTTTCATAAGGCTAAAAAGATTGAGTATCCATCCTAAATTACACCGCAGCATCCCTGCTTTCTATGATCGCTGACAAAGCTTGCCTGTCCTTCTTATTTTCGCAAGCTGACGTGACCAAAGCCATCAAATGCTTATTCGAGTACTCAATCCTTTCTAGAACGAACTCCTCTAAGCCCTTTCGTGGCAAATAATATGCCTTTACATACCTATCGACGTACTCTTGGTACGGAACGGGTTTTAACCCTGAAATCTTCTCCAGTTTTAAAAACAATTGCCTGTAATCCAATTGCATAAGACCTCGGCCTCCGTTTGAGCATTTCGTCGCGTTAGAAAACCCTTCGACAAGCAAATGCACTATGAATTTCGATACCATACTCCATATTGCATTTAGAACTTCTATATTTAGAGTGACTTTGCTTGCAACGTTTTCTAAACGAAGCGCGAAAACTTGTATTTTTCGGATGATCATGTCAACGTAAGCGCTGTGTTCTACGGCTACATTTTTGACATCCCATTTCACTTGGGACATGGCTATCAGAGCCGTGCGAGCGTCAACCGCTTTTGAAGCTGAACACATATACACTGGGATCCTCAAATCTTGGACCACAGCTAAAGTGTTATCCTTAAAATGTTCTAAGATCATCCTCTGATGAGGAGCGACTATCGACTCTAAATACGGTTGCAAAATCTCATATTGCTTCGACAGAAAAATCACACTTTCAACCGCAACTATTCTTTCTGAGAGACCGTGCAAATTTTCTTCCGATGTAAAATTCAAATGCTGAGGTGGATCTGGGCAAGGTATCTTCCCCTCGACGGCCCCACAATTTTCCGTATCGATATTGTTTCTTATTCTCTTTAAAACGGAGTTTAATTTTGAGCTGTACAGAGTGGAAGATGCAACGTCTAGGTCAGCGGTGAAGAATAAATGGACTGTGAAGAAATAGTAGTCGAAAAGTTGGTTCATAAGCATCACGACTTCTAATGAAATCTGGGGTAGATAGCGACAGATCTGTAGATACTGCCCGCAGTGCCTCAAAACTGATAAAGTCGTATTAGTGACTATGACACTATCTTTAACCTTACTAGGGCTCTCATTAGGCTCCAGCCGATCATTTTCGTCGACAAAATCACGTTTCAATTCGTCCGGTTCGTCGTCCTCCGAATCGTCGCTCACCAATTCGGGTTCTAAGCCGAAAATATCGTCATTCGTTATATTTTCGTTTCGAAAGATTTCGAAAGGAGTATGACTTGTATTTTGCTTAAAATACTTCGCTATATAAACACTGTCTTCTTGAGAATGTACTGAAGATGCGCCGTCGGAGTGCGTTTTCAACAACGACGTATCAGATCTGATATTGAGATACTTTTTAAACTGTTTAAACTCTTGTAAATAAAGCAGATTGAACGTCGATTTAACAGGACACTGTTCCCATCCTTCATTCTCCAGAAAAAGTTTCAATTCTTCCATCCTACCACGATGATAGTTCTTGATGTATAAAACGCTTTGAGTCTTGATAAAATCTTGGAGCAAATCTGACTTGTCGCCGCAGAAAACCTCAGCTACTTGCGTCAGCTTTCTTAGTACGCCAAGCATTTGAATAAACTTCTCGAAAGGATACTCCTCAAGTCCTGAACTTTTTAGAAACGTCGAGACCTTAGCTTGGACATCGTTCCAAATTCTGACAAGACCCGCTTTTAATTTCTGTCGAATATATTCTCTACTAACATTTTTCTCTATTTCAAAAACGTTGTTGGATATCGGAATAGCCTCTTCTTCATCGTGTTTCGAATGCCAATCGACAAGCAGGTAGTAACTTCTCATGATTAAAAACAAATTTTCACACAGATTTAACAAGCAAATTGGAGCTTTGTTTGCTTGGACAGACTGGCACATTTCCTGAAACTTCATATCCGTGCTTTCTCCGACGTAGTTTTTCACTGCTTCTATTGAAGATACGTTTACAGCCGAAGAATAGTGCATATGCAATTGCTCCATAGCTGCTTGCGTCTTACCTAACAACGCGTAAGCTTTTCTTAATTTCCTAAAAGTATTTTCATCGAAATTGTAACATATGCTTGCCAGTACAGAGTCTAGTTTCTCTTCCGTCATATCCAAAGTGTCTTGGAGTCGAGTCGCCAAATCAGCTATGCAGGTATACTCCTTATGACTGCTAGCAGCTTTCTTACTTTTCAAAATTAGCTCTATGGCTTCGAAATATTCTTTTTTTACTAATAGTTCGGCTACATCTTTTTCAACGCTTCTCAAACTTCTGAGTAACTCAAGCGACTTCAAAACTGACCTGATGATTTGTCGTTTCCTGAAGTTTGCCAGGATGACAAAGGTGGATATTGTCAGGTGATTGGAAGCCGCTCTGAGCTGGACCCTTGCTTTCTGGCAAGTCTGTAACGTCGTTGAAAGCTGTTCGCGTATATTCTGAATTTCTTTGAATTCTCTATCGCAAGTGTCTCGTTGTTGAGATATGAGGTGGAGGGCTTTTCCTGATACTACCTGTGGGTACAAATGAGATGATTTTAGAATGAGGGATTTAATTTACCTGGACTTATAATTAATATAAGTCTGAAATCGCCAACCCGTCTTGAGCAAGCGTGGTGATCAATGCTCGTGCCTTCTCTGTATGAGAAGAGGACTTTGCCCAGCAGTGGGACAGTAACAGGCTGGTATTATTATTTATTTAATTTAAAATAATTATTAAAATATTAATCTATACTAATTAATAGATGGCGGGACGAGCTGGACAAAACCAACGACCAGTGGCCCACATTAGCCCAGGATCGAAACAACTGGAAGTCAGTCAGTTAATGATAATGTTAATAGACCATGACAGTTTAAAAACTAAACTATTTTTACACCCATTATTTTTCCTCGTATACTAATAATGTCATTTGCAATTAGTTTTCCTGCTTACTTTTACCTGTACCAGAGTGACTCGTAGCTAAATATACACAGCCACACGAGTCGAACGTTAAGCCACGCTTACTGAGGTGGGGCTGTGGATAGGAGACCACTCATTAAATACCGAGACTTTCTTCGGAAGATCATTACTTCGGAAAGCCGGTGAAAATGTTGGACACGGCTGTGAGATCTTTGACACTCGTAGCCAGAAGCCTGGATGTCTGACAACGTGTCTTACCAAGGGGTATCGTATCACCAAAGTAGCTGTTGCCTGCAGCCTTCGTCCGCGTGCAATTCCATTATCATCATCTGCCTAGCCTTTTCCCAATATCCTATGTTGGGTCGGCTTCCAGTCTAACCGGATGCAGCTGAATACCAGTATTTTACATGGAGCGACTGCCTATCTGACCTCCACAACCCAGTTAGTAGAGGTAATATGACTCCCCTTGGTAAGACTGGTTGTCAGACTTTCGGGCAACTGACTACCTGTAACGACTGTCAAAGATCTACAAATGACAGCCGGGACCAACGGCTTGCTTTCCGAGACACGGAGGAAACTCGGTATGTAATGGGCGTTCACCCATCCACGGACCAACCTAGCCACTTGCTCGTGCAAATATTATAAAAATATTACTTCCCAATTTGAATCGGATTTTGCTAACAATTTTAAAGTTTTTTTTTTTTTGCACGGATTCATAATCTTTTTTCTACTATAAAAGTAGCCTAGGTTACTTCTTATAACATCAGCTATCTGCCAGTAAAACTCCCGACAAAATCGGTCCCCGTCGTTTCGGAGATTAGGCGGAACAAACAAACCGACAGAAATAATTAATTTATATATACATTGGTATGCAAAAAAAAATTTATTTTTTATTTTTGTTAAAAATATCGTATTCAGAGTGGAGACTTTTAGCGGGGCAGTAAAGGAAACTACCTTAACCATTGCAGCAAGACAAAAATGGTCTTAACTAGACTATCCATAATTTTTCGTCAAATTTTGATCCCTATTCCCAAATTTTCAAAAAACTGTACAGTCATCAAGAAAATGGTCAACCGACCCCAAAATAGTTGGTAAGCGGCTGCAGATGATGGTACTGAATTAGTTTACCTGTTGTTGCCTCTTCAATTTAGAAAACATGCGTTCTATTTCATCACAGGACGTCGCAGGCGCATGCTCAAGGACGTAACGACCGGCATCGAACTCCGACGGTGGATGGAAGTATACGTTCTCTATCTCACGGAGTACCTGCGAACAATGGTTTAATTATAAAAAAATTGATTATCAGATAAAGTTGCATTCACATACCAAAATTATTTATTTGCACTAAATGTCGTACAAAAGATGGTAAAAATAATATGTAGTGCAATGACACTTTACGCCATAAAATTGGCATGCAAACATTAATGAATAAGATGTTAATTTCAAAACACAATACCTACGTGAAACAAACATAAAATTAGTAACTAGGGCGACATCTTCAAAATGAACAAGCCCCTTAAATAAAGAGAAAAAAAAAAAAAAATAGTAACTAAGTGTGTTTCTAAGTTTACTACAGGGTGTAAACGGACCCTTCACGAAGCCGTTAACCAAGCATTCTGTACATCAAACTAAGTAACTTTACGCAAAAAAAAATTATTGTTTCAGAATGTTGTAATAACCTAGTCCTAGAATTACTACAACATAATGTTTTGCAAAGGGTCACAAAACTTGACAACCTAATAAGTTTCTATGTAAATGCTAGTTATTGTTAAAATAGTTTTTACCGGTCAATAGTAGTTTTGACTGATTAGGGGTCGTCCATTAATCACGTGAGGCTTGAAAGGGGGGAACGGGGTTCGGAAAAAATCACGAAATATCACTAGGGGGAGGGGGGAGTGTGGTGAGATATCACATGTATTTATTTTTTCTTTGAACGCGCGATTTATATACCGAAAAGTGCTGCGTGACCGTGACATTTTTATCACGGTGCTTAATTTTCCAGAATTAAATTAGATTATACCTAATAACCTGTATTTAAAGATAATATTCTGGTTTTTTTAAGATACTTTGTACCAAAAAAATACACGTGATTTTTGGTAGGGGGGAAGGGGTAGTCTAAAACCTCACCACATGTCACCATGGGGGACGTAGGGGTTAAAAAGTTGCTAAAAAACATCACGTGATTAATGGACGACCCCTTAACAGCCGTCAAAAGTAGTTTTGACTATACACAATTACGTCTAAATAATTCAATCCTAGGTACAGGCATTCGGTCATTCATTCGAAGATCATCTTTATTCTCCTGCTCTAACCAAGGAAAAGGCTAGGCAGATGATGATGATGTGCGGGATGTTATGCTCACCTCAAGATCGGCAGCGGAGTGAGCGATGCTCAAAGATCTTGAGTTGACTCCTGGAGGGCCACGCCTGATGTCCATTCCATCTTCTGACAGCATTGCTTACAACTGCGGACAAAAGATATAATATTCAACATAACATAACACCAAGCCTGTAATCCCCGAAGACTTAGGCAGAGGTGTACCTAACAGTACACCCACATTTCGCCAGTTATGTTTAAGTCCCATGTAATAGGGGGCGAGCCTATTGCCATTAACCGGGCGCAAATCCAGACTCTAATGAGATTTTCCTGATGGAAAATACCAATAACACCTTGCCCAACCTGGGTATCGAACCCAGGACCTCATGCTCAGCAGTTGCGCTTGCGACCACTAGACCAGCGAGGCAGTCAGTAATATTCAAATTATTAATACAGGATGGAAGGGATACCGACGCGAACACGGTTACCACGTATTCAGTACATCATACAGTCAGACAGTTGTGGCTCCTAAGACATCCCCCTCCGACACGTTGAAGTTGCGGAAAGACTCCCACCGGGACACCTGCTGCCATGATCCTAAACTGATTGCAAAGCCAGGTGGGGCGCTGCAGATACAACCTGGTCCGGTGGGGGTATTCTGATGAAGCAATGTGTGACAGCGGTGCCTCAAAGCAAACCATGGCTCACCTCCTATCCAGCACTATGTGTGGTTCCACGTGCACTTTGAGGGACCTGTCCGAGGCCACCACCAACGCCGTTGAGGTGGCAGTTTTGGATAAAAAAATTTTTTTTTTTTTTAAAAGGGAAATCATCAACACGAAGAAGAAGTACATGATTCTCAGATCCCCCAAATAGAACTTTTACATCGGTTATTTTAAAGAAATCAGCTGTTTCATAAATTTTGACCATGTAGGTATTGCACTTTTGTAGGAAACCGCAGATTTTTTTGTCCATATCATGATAAGAAGACTTCTTTTCAATTTTTCTGTAACAGGTGCCACTTTCAAACTTCCTCTTATTAGTTATTTAATACTAGCTGATGCCCGCGACATTCATTCGAAATTATTAAAAAAAAAAATTACTTCCCTTTTTTAATGGGATTTTGTTAACAATTTCAAGGATTTTCATTTTTTTGCACAGAACCCTAATTATTTTTGTAAATTAAAGTAGCATATTTAAGTTAGATCTTATTACATTAGCTATCTGCCAGCCCCGTCAAAATCAGTCCAGCCGTTTCGGAGATTAGCCAGAACAAACAGACAGACAGACAAAAATTAAAAAAACAGACACTTCAATCTTATTTATGTGTATAGATGTATGTTTTTACTTTCAATGAATAGATAAATGGACGTTTTCGTTAATAATCGGAACACGTCAGTTTGGTGTCTGTTTAAAATTCATAGGTAAACACTATTGACCAAATAAACTTACGGTACTTAGATTCGAAAGAATTTCCGAGTTTCACTCATAAATAGTTGTTCTGTATTAAAATTTTCATGGAATATCACAACAATCGTGAGAATAATAAGTTTTAATATAAATAAATTTAACTTAAAACGTAAATACTGACCTGTAAAGTAGTATTCGCTGAAATATTTACAGATCCACTTTGCATTCAAAGTGCGTTCCATTAAAAGTTGGTTTCTTGAATATTGTTCTTGTTTTGAGTTATTTAAAACTTATTGATAGGTAATTTACACTGTTTAAGAAATACGAATCCACATTAAATACCAGTTTACAGTATTTTTTTTATGAAATTATGGTCTGTTTCCCTTTCAAGTAACTGTAGGGGAAAACGAATGGGATGACAATTTGACAGTTGTTGACATTTGGACTTTGACAACTTCTAGTGATGTTGAAAACTATTATAAGTGAAGTCTCTAAAACTTGGGTTAATAGGACTCGTATTCTTGCTTTATTCTTCTCTTTTATTCTACTTCTTGATACGAGGGAACTGACCTATGAGTCATTTGCTATCATAGAGGAAAAAGCTCTAGAGTTGGCAAGGAGCGAATCGCTGAGTAAAAGTTTCTACCACTTTTTGCGGGGAGCTAGTGTGCTCTATCAGCTATAATATGTAAATATAGCTGATAGAGCACACTAGAAGAGTTTGACAATCACACGCTGAGACATGCATCCTATTGCTGCAAATGCACACAAGGCAAAAACAACCACATTATAAAGAAACTCACACCTATTGACACGATTAAATTAGCGTGTATGTATACAAATCACAATTACTTCCTGTCCTACGACAACAAACAAAAAGAACCGGTGATGTCACATAACCAAAAAGTGATATTTAGTTCTTCATCCATGAATGAATGAACGAAATTAAATTTTATTTTATTTTCTATTACTTACTAATACTTGACTAATTTCACAAACAAATAAATGTATTCCTTCTCTGTACAAATAAATAAAAGGCTAGGCAGACGATGATGGTCAAAATCATATCGACACTTATAATCGACTCGGACTTTTAGTATTCTTTTCCATGTTAATCACTATTTCATAAATGACGTTTCATAACGTTTCTTTACACGAGTGTAATAAACGAGAAATCGAGCAAATGTATATTATTTTAGATTTTTGCCTTATTTTCACAATAAATAACGTGAAAAACTAATATTTGTCTATAAAACTCCGTTAACATTCGTCAAAAGTTGTGTATACTTTAATTTATGTGACTATTGTTTTATTTAAATGTTACATTTTGGCTGCATGTTTATAAAATGCCAGTGCCACCAGTTGTAATTCCAGTTCGAAAAAAGTAGTTGTGCTTGACGTCATGCGAGCGATGAGTATTTAGCGACAGTGGTTTCATTATTTGGTGGTGTTTTAGTGGACTTAATATTGATGTTTCTTGTGAAATAACAAAAATGGAGACCGAAAGGATGATAGAAGACACCATACCACCCCAGGTAAGGCAGGAAACTTTAAATGGAACAACCCTTAATGTCATGATGTTCCGTCCGCCATATTTACTTTTACCATTATTCGCTTAGATTATTTTGTGTTTTTATGGCCAATCTGATAACAAAAGTAGTTATGGAAGGTTTATTATCCTCCGCAATTACTTGAACAATGCCAGTTGAGACGTAAAAACTATGCTACGTGTTATAGATTTGGTACAACGCCTCGTACTATTTTTTTAAGCCGTCCTGCAATGCGGATCTTTAAAAAGATATACTTTTTTGTATATTTCCTGTAGTCATTGCCGGGGTCTGTTGCGTTTAGCGCTTAATTGTATGCGTTAACATTACTTTCGTGTCGGTATAGAGCTGTTTATTTACATCCACGACACCAATCGGACGCTACCAAAGCTGTCACGTTTCACAGGAAATCGTCGAATAAAAACTTCTTTTTCATCATTATAGAGCGTTTTCATGTATTCAAACCTTCATTGTGAATCGCATAAACGAACCTCCTTTGATAAACGTAGTAATACAAACGAACAAAGGAGTATTTAATTCAAAATGATGTTTGTGCTACTTTCCATACATATTTCGCAATACTGATGCATTTTACAGAAGAAAGAGTTTGCATAGTGATATAACATTATCCTGCCAGCATTTAATTAGCAGCTTCAAGATTTTGAATTGATCTGGTTCAATCTATGCATGAATTAGATAGTAGTCAGAAAAAAAAAACGACTTTTCTCTTTAAAACTAATACTATGTAATACATACCTACATCTACTTTATTCTATTCAATAATAAAAGGCTATTGAATAATGCAAACATGCTATATTCATGTATCTATGAACCATTTATTCATGTATGATTGTCAAGATTTTTTTTGATATTAAAAATGTACCTAGATGACAAATTATACCAGTTTTTCCTTGAGGTAAACTTAAAATAAATGCCTCCAAAGCATTTTATTGTATCAAAAGCCTATTAGAACTTATGATAAAATATGAAAATGGCTAATAATCTAAAGAATTCTAAGAAAATAACTAATAAAGATGTATGGGAGAGCAGAGTAGAGCAAGTAATGAAAAAGAATGAGGAAAATGTTGTGAGAAAAGTTTGAGTAAGAATGTGAATGGATTAAGAATAGGGGAGACCGAAGAAATGATGCATGGACTGTGAGAAAGATGATTTGGCTATAAAGGAGGTGATTACATTACTTAAGAATCCACTGCTAGCACATAGGCCTCCTCTGTAAGAAAGTGAGTAGAAACTAGAACAAAGAAGAAGGATCAAAATTAACCCACATCCTACAGCAAAGAGAAGTATCTCAAAAAAATGATAAAAATTGGTATAAAAAGGTGGCATACTTTCAAACTCCATCCTTACAACTTACTTACTTAGAAAATAAAAAGTTCGATGATGGAACTCAAGATAGCCAAGTATTTTTCAATATTGTAAAATATCCATTGTAGATATTACTGCCCCTGAACGAATTTTCATAGCAATTTTTTTATATGCTAAACTGTAAGGATCGAGTTTGGAAGTGAAGTACGCCATCTATTTAAACCCATTTTTATCATTTTTTTGAGATACTTCTCGTTGCTGTAGAACGTGGGTTAATTTTGTATGGAGTGTGTTCCTTCTTCTTTCTGTGCATTCAAGCGTTTTTGCCATACCTATTATTGGAATCATAAATAACAGCTCACAATATAGGACCCAATAATATTAATGACTAGCTGTTGCCCCCGACTTCGTCTGTGATAACTACCTCCCTGCCAAATTTCAAGTTTTTAGCACAAAAATAAGAAGGCCTTTCATACAAACTTGCGAGAGTCCTTAGACCTCCTTAATCCGGTCCTGTCGCAAAATCCGTTCTTAGCGGACGTCTACTAACTATAAACTACCTCCCTGCCAAATTTCATCTTAATATGTCAAGCAGTTTTCGATATTTCGTGATGAGTGAGTGAGCGACCTTTCGCTTTTATATACATATTTAGGTATGTGGTGCTAGGCAACCGGGTTTATCCCAGTTGTAAAAATCCCTTTGTGCCTGTTACTCTTATTTTGTTCTGTCTCCTGCTTGATATGAAGGTGGAAATTATGTTTTTTGCACACCTCCTCTAGTCTATGTTAAGGGATTTAGTTTCCGCAATTAGTCCTTAAAGTGGAGCATTGTACGTGCCTCCTCTAGTCTTTTCTGATTAGTTAAGTTGCGGGATCCAAGACAGTTATTTTTTCTCAGAGACTTTGTTGAGCTTAGAGATTGCAAACCGGGTCCGGCCGGGCCCGGCGCCCTTTTCGACATCCACCGGGCCCGGTATGAATAGCCGGACCCGGTGGATGTCGTTACAAGTAGAGATTGCATCCGGGCCCGGTGCCCTTTTCGACATCCACCGGGCCCGGCCGGGGCCGGTTTGCAATCTCTAGTTGAGCTACATTGTCACTGCAGTTTTCTAGTGGTTGCCACTGTTGATTCTGGATTTCAGGAGTTGCAGTGGTTTGGGTATGGCATGGCGGGATGTCCCAAAAAAAAACCCTTTGTTAGAGGAAGTGGGCTGTAATCTACCACACAGGCTAAGTGTTGTAGGTTTAATATCTCTAGCACATTGTTAATCAGTAAGGTCTTGACTTTGTGAGTAGTTTACTAGCAATTTTTTAAAGGAAAGCTAGGTGATAATATGACACAGTTCAAGAAAGAGACTGTCACTCCACACAGGTGTAGGTTGCTTTGACAAACATTACTGGTAACCTTTGGTATGCCCGGAACGTGGATCCATGCAATCCCAGCCAGCATGCAGATCCATGAGAAAACAACATCATGCATATTTTTTTTATAACTTTAAGTAAGTTTATATTGTCTTCGTCCATACTTGATGTATCATAAGTATAAACAGTAGCATTTTGTTTATGTACTAGCTGTTTCCTGCAACCTTCATCTGAATGAAATTATTATTAAAAAAAAAACTTTCCTATTTGAATCAGATTTTGTTAATTTAAAGAAAGAAAAAGTATTTATTAGACTCATTCAGGCCAAAACAAAAAAAATGGTTGAATTAAAAACAAAACAAAATTTTTTTTTAAGAGTTTTAATTTTTTCACATGGAACCCTAATCCTTTTTCTAAAATAAAAGTAGACATAGTTACTCCTTATAAAATCAGCTATCTGCTAGTAAAAGTCCCGTCAAAATTGGTCCAGCCTACAGACAAGAATTTCAAAGGATGTTTTTTTTGTTAAAAAGCTGTTATTTTGAAATTACAAACAGACACTTTGTATAGATAGGCTTATTTGACTTATTTAAGAGTCACTGAAGTTTTAATTCTCTGTCTGCCCTTTGGTAAAAAGTCCAATATATTCTTCCTTTTCTCATCCCTTTTATCATCTCTAATTCTTCCAGCAGTCTTCATCTTCATTATGTTATCTTCCCAATGTTATATGGGGTGTAAACGGATCCTTCACGAAGCCGTCAACCAAGCATTGTGTACATAAAACTAAGTAACCCGGGTGCGCCAAAGTTCACCTAAATTTTCAACTCCGATAATTCGAAATCCGAAAATGTTCTTCCTAACATTTTTCATCCTAACAATCACAATTCCTAACTACTCTGTCTCTAATGTTCATAATTCCGAAGCATTGAACTTCATAATGTCAGTAGCAATAAACATCTATTACACTTTTATTTGTTTTCCTATATTTTCTCAACATAACCATTTTTTACACTATTATTCAAAGTCATATCTTTTATGTTTAGATTTCTTTGTTTAGAGTTAGAAAAATTATTATTATTTTTTTCAAAAAAGTGTTATTTTTGCAAACCGTTTATTTTCTCGATTCTATTGTATAAAACACCTAAATGTAAGGCTAAAAGTATCTTGGTGTTTTTTGTCTCCGAATAACCGTTTGTCTTAATAACAATGTGGAAGGGACCCATAGGTTGGGTTAGGTTAGAACTGTGACCAACTACGCGCGAGCCGAGCGAGCGTAGCGAGCGGTGCCGCGGCAGCGGCCGGCGAGCGCTACTTCGAAATTAGTCGCGAAATTTTTCTAAATATTTTTTTCATAGTGCCCCCAAGACGACACTGTGACCTGTAATTATGTTTAGGGATAAAAGCGTTATGATAAAAAACAGTAGGAGTTTAAATATATTTACATTAATGATATTATTAATTACAATTTTCGGAAACATGAGTGTTATGAAAATCGCCGGTAGCACTACAAATAGTATGAATGAAAACTTTAGGATGAAAATTTTTAGGAAGAGTGATCATTCGGATTACAAATCGTTAGGAAGAACAATTTCGGGTAAAGAACTTTAGGTGAGCCAATATGGACCCAAGTAACCCAATGCAAAAATTATTGTTGGGAAACGACATTTTTTTTTGGGGTGAAAAATCACGTTTTACGGTAAAACTCAATGTAACGCACTCAAAACATGGTGCTGATGGATGGATTGAATAGTACGGGGGCCGTGGAGGTGTTTAAGTTATAACATTAAAAAAATGCAAAACTTGTGAAAAAGTTGAAACTTTGACGTCCAATATCTCCGTAACTAGAAGGTTCTCAGGTGTGGTCTAGACTAAAAAACAATCGCAATGACGAGGAGAACAAGTGGCTTTCGGCTTCGTTAAGGGTCTTGTTACACCCTTTATTATTACAAGCAGAGTACAACCCGAATTGATTGTTAAATTCTAAATTAACGCGAGCGAAGCCGCCAAAATCTAGTAGATTAAATAAAACTAAAAAAAGATTCACCAGCTGACATTTTTTTGAGACTACAATGTTCGTTACATAGAGAAAGTTGTTTGGTTTAATTTCCTGCGCTGCGTGTCGCGGGTTCGATTCCCGCACGGAACAAATATTTGTATGGCCTACAGATAGTTGTTCCGGGTCTGGCTGTTTGTGTATGTGAGTTTAAATGTTTGTAAACGCACCCACGATACAGGAGAAATTCCTAGTGTGGGGCGAAGTTTAAAAAATCACACCCCTTCTTCTTTATCGTGTGGTTAGTGCCTAACATGGTGTAGAGTTTTTATGCCGCCCATGGGCCCTCTACTTGGCTTAATACACCCCTTTTTTTTTCGGATGGGGACTCATCAAATGACCCGCTCTGGGCAGAGTGGAAGGGAGTGTCAGACTTCTACTGACTAAATTCCATCCATGTTCCTTCTTTGCCCTTTTGTGTTCCAGGGCCGCGGTATCTCTTTCGAACAGTCCCGCAGCATATCACACCCCTTAATATGACATACAGTCGTACATACTTCTAAATATAATAAAAATCACTAAAATAAGAGATTCTCCTTTCTTTGTCACAGTTGCATTTTGCATGTAAAATTAATATGACTCATCATTTTCCTTAGTCTTTACGCTGTCTCATCGTTTGTTTGCGAAAGGATGTCATAACTCAAAAATTTTGATTTTGCGATGTTTTTTTTTTTTAGTAGTCAGTGGCCCAAAAAGTCTGACAACCAGTCTTACCAAGGGGTATCGTATTACCCAGTACTAACTGGGTTGTGGAGGTCAGATAGGCAGTAGCTCCATGTAAAATACTGGTATTCAGCTGTATCCGGTTAAGACTGGAAGCCGACCCCAATATAGTTGGGAAAAGGCTAGGCAGATGATGATGATGTTGTTTTTTTTATTACCAAATGGGCCTGTAGTTGTAAGTTTTTTTTTGTAATTGAATATAAAATTAACGAAATTAAGGAACGAAAAACGTAAAATAAACCTTTCACCTTTTAATAAAAGAATTCTATGCAAAAAAAATACTGACAATTTAATAAAAATATTTTTAGTCTAACTTAAAAAAAATATGTTTTGTATTTCTTATTTTTAGAGTTATGCCATTTTTGTCGCAAACAAGCGTATGTTATTATGAAGAAAGTCCTGATAAGTATTGTTTGTTTATAAAACTCATAAATAATAACTTGGTATAGTCCCTCTTCAGGTCATAGGCCTCTACTCATACAATGGTAGGGTTATCAATAATAATATAATTTATATCTTACTAATATTATAAAGAGGAAAGATTTGTATTTTTGTGTGTGTATGTTTGTAATGAATAAACTCCAAAACTAATTTTTTTCACCATTGGAAAGCTACATTATCCCTGAGTAACATAGGCTATATTTTATGCCAACATTAAAAAAAAAAAATGTCCACCCGTGCAAAGCCGGGACGGGCCGCTATAAAGGGTGTAAAAAGACCCTTAACGAAGCCGAAAGGCACTTGTTCTCCTCGCCATTGTGATCATTTTTTTGTTCTGGACCATACCTGGAAACCTTCTAGTTACGGAGATATTGGGGGTCAAAGTTCCAATTTTTTCACAAGTTTTTTTTTAAATACTACTTTTTAAGGTTCTAACTTTACTCCAATTACCTCCATGGTCCGTTTACTATTCAAAGCATCCATCAGCAATAAGTTTTGAGCGCATTATATTGAGTTTTACCGTAAAATGTGATTTTTGACCCAAAAAAAAATTTCGTTTCCCAGCAAAAATTTTTGCGTAAAGTTACTTAGTTTGATGTACAGAATGCTTGGTTCACGGCTTGGTGAAGGGTCTGTTTACACCCCGTATATAATATATACAATAATAATAATATATATAATTAATATAAAGACGTCAAATTAATTTGTAAGTTTGTATGTAGGGAGTAATCTTCAGAACTACTGATCCGATTCCGAAAATTCTTTCACTAACGGGAAGCTACATTATCCCCGAGTGTCATAGGCTACATTTAAAACATTCCTATGGGTTAATTTGACTTCTTTTATAGGGTTCCGTACCCGATGGGTAACCAACGGAACCCTATTACTAAGCCTCTGCTATCCGTCCGTCTGTCTATCAGCGGGCTGTATCCTATGTTCCGTAATAGGTAGACAGTTGAAAATTTGAAAAATGTTTGTTTCTTTTGTCGCTATAACAACAAGTAATAAAAATAAATTAAACACCCTCCTTTAAGGGGGTACCCGTACTACGATGGTACGGACCCCTTCATGCGCGAGTCCGACTATCACTTGGCCGGTATTGCTTTCTTTCTTATGTATTGGTTATGTTACGTTACAGGTGACGTCGATCACATGCGTGGACTCTGGCGTGCGACCGATGCCAAGCAGCGCCGCGTACGCAGCGGAAAGGGACGCCTGTCTCAACTACTTTACGAGATGGAACGAAACGGATCAGGTATGGAGAATATTCTACTAGCTTCACCCCCGCGGTTTCATCCCTTACCGCTTGGTAGGTGACCGTCTGTCACGGCTTTAAAAGATGGGACAAAACGGGTCAGGTATACAGGGTATAAGGGACAGCTCTCCACAAACTGACAGGGTGCATTCAGCTCCTTATTTTGAATCATATTCCACCGGAGTTTTTCTCCGGAAAATTTTATATTTTTAATTTCTTTTCAATTACTATTCCTTTCTTTCTATGTAAAATAACATTCCCTGTACGGAGCACTCCATTTATGTAAATAATACGGCTAAAATAAAAAATCCAACAATGTATGTTGAAATACTCTAACGAACGACGCAAGAAATCAGCTGTTCACTTCCTGCCTAGCTACAGAGTTCATCGAACTAGTCGTCGCGCTTGCCGTTCGGTATGTTGAGGATGAGTTCGGGCAAAGTGTTATTGGGTTTTTTCCACCAGGAATTTCTCAGTAGCAGCCACGGAGTCTGGATTTGTGCTCGGTTGATGGCACTTGAATATAACTGGCGAAATGTGGAAGCCGACCCCAACATAGTTGGGAAAAGGCTAGGCAGATGAATTGTGTTTTAGAGGTCAGATTACTTATTTACTTTCTGACCTCTGGCCCCAAACTCGAGAATTTTTGATAACAAATGAAATTGATTAAAAATCATTGTCACGTTCAAGTTTATTGAGGCAAAGACTTTTAAAGAATCAAAATGTTAACAAAACATCATGCCAGTATTCTCCAAAGGTGTTGGCAGAGATAGATGGTACACCCACATTTCGCTTAGCAAGATTTATGTCATAATACAGGGTGTAAATAGACCCTTAACACAGATGAAAGGCATTTGTTCTTCCCGTCATTGCGATCACTTTTTTGTTCTAGACCATACCTGGGAACCTTCTAGTTACGGAGATATTGGGGGTCAAAGTTCCAGATTTTTCACAAGTGTTTTTTTTCAATACAAATTTTTAATGTAAGATTTTTACTTTAAACACCACCACGATCCCCGTACTGTCCAATCCATCAGCACAATGTTTTGAGTGCGTCACATTGAGCCCTATCGTGAAACGTGATTTTTCATCCCAAAAAAAAAGTCCGTTTCCCAGCAATATTTTTTTGCGTAAAGTTACTTAGTTTGATGTGCAGAATGCTTGGTTGACGGCTTCGTGAAGGGTCCGTCTACACCCTGTATTAAAACTTGTTTTTTCTTGCAGGTGGAATTCGTGGAACAGCTGCTGGCGCGGATGTGCCACTATCAGCATGGTCACATCAATGCCTATCTGAAACCTATGCTACAGAGAGACTTTATCAGCATGTTACCTAGTAAGTTTAACTCTTACATCGACACCTGCAAAGAATAACATCGTAACTCAGTTTTAAACAATTTTGAGTTACAATTACAATCATACACCGTGACTTGTTAGTCGTCTTACAAAGGTGGTCCACTCAATGTGCCCGACATAAAATAGTTGTAGGCGCGATTTTTTTTTTTACCTACCGTAATAGGTACAAAGAACATTAGAAAAAAATATGAAACATCCTGTTAATGATGTTTACGTGTCAAACGGGAGAACATACCTACCCAGCGCTCGAGTCCAGTAGATCATCGCTCCCAACAGGGTGTTTTAACTACGTCATGCGTCATAATATTGAATAATATTTTTATTTTTAAATGATTAAATACCTATTTTTTTATGAATGTTTAGTAGTCATTGGATACATGAAGTGGGCTGCCGTTGTAAGACGACTAAAAAGTCTCGGTGTATTCTTGCTTATATATATATATATATATATTTACGTAAAGGATAGGTAGTATATTTAACAGCAGGGGTGAGTGCAAAAAAAACTGCACTTTTTGTACAGCAAGAATATGATTGTAACTCAAATTTGCCCAAAACTGAGTTACGATGTTGTTAGTCCTTGCAGGTGTCGACATTGTTTAATAATAAAATGCTTTTTTGGAGGACCTCGTGGCTAAATAATAACAGCCGCTCGGGTCGATCTTAAGATTAAGCCGCGCTTGTGTAGGTTGGTCTGTGGATGGGTGACCATCCATTACATACCGAGTTTCCTCTGTGCCTCGGAAAGCAGGTTAAGCTGTTGATCGCGGCTGTCATTTGTAGATCTTTGACAGTCGTTACAGGTAGTCAATGGCCCGAAAGTCTGACAACTAGTCTTGCCAAGGGGTATTGTATTACCCAGTACTAACTGGGTTGTGGAGATCAGATAGGCAGTCGCTCCATGTAAAATACTGGTATTCAGCTGCATCCGGTTAGATCGGAAGCCGATCCCAACATAGTTGGGAAAAGGCTGGGCAGATGTAACGACTGACAAAGATCTACAAATGACACCCGGGACCATCAGCTTAACGTGCTTTCCGAGTCACGGAGGAAACTGTATTGTAATGGGTCGTCACCCATCCACAGACCAACCTAGGCAAGCACGGCTTAACCTAAAGATCGATCCGAGCGGCTGTTATTATTTAGCCACGAGCTCCTCTTAAAAATAAAACTCAGCGCTTATTTTTCGCGAACGAATGAGAATCTAGTTTTATTTTTTATTTTGAATATATTTATTCTGTGACCACATAGATTTTACATTGAATAATAATACGAAGACAAGTCGCAATAAAATTTTACATTCAAAACATGGTGTCGCAATAAATCTGAATTTCAATTGGTGAAAAACAAACACTTAAGTTATATTTAAACTAGCTTTTGCCCGCGGCTTCGCTTGCTTTTGAATTAGACAGTCAATTCGTGGTTGGAAAATTGCAGCAAGGAAAACCCGCTCAGGTGGAGATTCATTGATGACTCTGCCCTGGAGTGTAAATGTGGTGCTGTTCCACAAACAATGGGGCACTTAATATCGTGTCCTGACGCTACCGAAAGCGCCAAAATAGTAGCTCAGTTCTGGGCCGACACAATTTAGATTGCCATCGACACGCTAAGAAGAAGAATTCGTGGTTGTACTCAAACTCAAACCATTTATTTCAATTAGACCTTTACAGGCACTTTTGAATGTCAGAAAAACAAAGAAGGCGAAGCTACAGTCTCAGACACAAGGCATAATAACTTGTGAAAGTACTGTAGTTGCCCACTCGAAAGCGTAGATCTCTATGGAGAAGAATGGGCAAGAGCATACTCTGCTTGTAATAATATAATTCAATCATGATTCGAAAGACACGTGGCGCCATCTGCTATCAAAGACCGTTATTGTTGTTTTCCTCGGGAACAGTAATTTTTTTCGGGATGAAAGGTACCCTATGTCCGTTTCTGTATACCTAACAACGTATGTTCAAAATTTCAAGATGATCGGTTCTGTGGTTTAGGCGTGAAAAGGTAACAAACAAACAAACTGACTTTCGCATTTATAATATTAGTAAGGATATGATAATCATATACTTAAATCAAGGTTGTAAGTGTTGACTTGTTTTTGAAGAATACGGCAAAACAACCACGCGCTAGTTTTCCTCAGTGGGTATGGCAGAGATGTATTTAATTTGCTATGGCCACTTATTTTTGAGTCCAAAACGGAACAAGGAGGAACAAGTTTTGTATGAAACAATATAGGGTGACTGGTAATTAGTGACCGATACTTAAACACGTGATTGTACTCATGATAACAAACAACTTTCCCAAAGAAACTTTTTTTTATACTCGTTCAGTTTTAT
The DNA here is from genome assembly GCA_905220335.1 of Noctua pronuba. Lineage (NCBI taxonomy): Eukaryota > Metazoa > Arthropoda > Insecta > Lepidoptera > Noctuidae > Noctua > Noctua pronuba. Next base: position 6,079,951 of record LR999922.1, on the reverse strand, counting down.
CACAATAACGCCTTTGACCTATCAGCTGTTAGCCGTGTGGAGCTGTTCTGTCTCATTTTACTATAGTACTGTGCAAGAGTGGGCGGGCAGAGGACCAGCGCGGTTCGCAAGCCCGCTTCGTAAGTTTTATTGTGATAAAAGTGAATGAGTATAAAAAAAATGTTTCTATGGGAAAGTTGTTTGTTATCATGAGTACAAACACGTGTTTAAGTATCGGTCACTAATTATCAGTCACCCTATATATTCTAAAGCGTCAAGTTTCCGAGATATAAGCCATTAAATTAACAATTGCTGCCATCAGTTAAATTTTGATTTAAACCACTTAAAAAACCTGTATGAATAAAAGTAAGTAGTGATAGCCTAGTGGTGAGCCCTCGGACTGCCAAGTCATTGGCCTCAAGTTCGACCCCAAGACACGCACGTCTGATTTTTCGGATTCATGTTTTTATTGTATAATTATCACTTGCTGCGGTGAAGGATAACATCGTGAGGAAACCAGCATGCCTGAGAGATATTTCTCGACGGCATGTAAAGCCAAGTCAGAGGCCCATGGGCGGCATAAAAACTCTGACACCAGGTTAGGCACTAACCACACGAGAAAGGAAGTATTAAATAAATTAATGGAGTCTTTTAAAAGTTTAAACCTGCTCAGGTAGAGATTCATTAATGACTCTGCCCTGGAGTGTAAATGTGGTGCTGTTCCACAAACGATGGGGCACTTAACCCCTTGTATGCCGGGCGACAATGCGCACCGAAGGCGCTGTTTGCCGCGGAAAATAGTACGCGCGCGGCAGTCCGTGTTTTAATTGTAGTTTACAACAAAAAATGATGAGTTATTTATTATTTATGAATGGCTTTTTTCGGCATGAAGAATCAATCAAATCAATCTCAATCATATGGGTTCTAAGTGATTCAAACTCTCGGTTACACGTACAAAATTCATTTTTCGATGTCACGTAATTACGCGTAGATATACGCTCCGGCAGACAAACACTGACTTATTTTGAGCGTTGATCTACGTTCACGAGAGGTTAATATCGTGTCGTGCGTGTCCTGTTGTTTGTTCACTACAGGAACTGATGGACGCTACTGAAAGCGCCAAACTAGTAGCTCAGTTCTAGGCCGACAGAATTTAGTTTGCCATCGACACGCTAAGAAGAAGATAACAGTTTTTTTTTTATTTTTTCTTCAGAAAAAGGTCTAGACCATGTAGCAGAGAACATCCTTTCATACCTGGACGCCAGCTCCCTCTGTGCGGCCGAACTGGTCTGCAGAGAGTGGCTGAGGGTCATCTCCGAAGGGATGCTGTGGAAGAAGCTCATTGAGAGGAAAGTGCGGACTGATTCGCTTTGGCGGGGGTTGGCGGAGCGGAGGGGATGGTAAGTCATGGCCTCTCATAAAATTTCCTTTCACCTCCGACATCAGCAACTCAATGGCGACCTTACCTATACAAGGTGTAAAAATACCCTTAACGAAGCCGAAAGGCACTTATTCTCCCCGTCAATGCGATAATTTTTTTGTTCTGGACCTTACCTGGGAACCTTCCAGTTACGGAGATATTGGGGGTCAAAGTTCCAACTTTTTCACAAGTTTTTTTTTTAAGTACATGTTTTTAATGTAAGAACTTTACTTTAAACACCTCCACCACCCCCGTACTATTCAATCCATCCATCAGCACAATGTTTTGAGTGCGTTACATTGAGTCCTACCGTAAAAAAATATTTTTCACCCAAAAAACAAGTCGTTTCCTAGCAATAATTTTTGCACAAAGTTACATAGTTTGATATACATAATGCTTGGTTGACGGCTTCGTGAAGGGTCCGTTTACACCCTGTATATTCCTTTTCATGTCATTAATAAAAATTAAAAAAAACCGATTATCTATTTAACTATGCATCCCTTGTAAGCTTCAATTCTCTACAAAAAAAAACTTTTTTTTTTTTTTTAAATAATATAATAATAAGATAAATCCCTCTTACTCCCCAGGATCCAGTACCTATTCAAACCAAAACCAGGTAGCCAGCATCCGTCCCACTCGTTCTACAGACAGTTGTACCCCAAGATCATCAAAGACATACAGTCGATCGAGGATAACTGGAGGATGGGCAAACACAACTTACAGGTGAGTTCCGTTACTTAATAGCCGAAAGGCACTTGTTCTCCCCGTAAAGGCACTTGTTCTTTCCGTAAAGGCACTTGTTCTTTCCGTAAAGGCACTTGTTCTCCCCGTAAAGGCACTTGTTCTCCCCGTAAAGGCACTTGTTCTCCCCGTAAAGGCACTTGTTCTTTCCGTAAAGGCACTTGTTCTCCCCGTAAAGGCACTTGTTCTCCCCGTAAAGGCACTTCGTCTCCCCGTAAAGGCACTTCGTCTCCCCGTAAAGGCGCAAACCCACCGAGGTGCACGCTGTGCACGGGCACGCGGCTCATTTTGTGGGTCTACGTTTCCACTGCAGTACACGCTACACACCCACAACTAAGTACAACTGTAGCGTGCGTGGCCCACCGCGGCATAGTCATGGGTTAATATTTGTGTATAGCGTGTACCGCGTGCACAGTGTGCATAGTGTTGACAGCGTTGAGCTATGTGAGCTACTTATTCGAGCAAGCCATGCATGTACTAATGACGTCATTTGATGCATAGCGTGTCCGTTTTGCAGTGGACACAATCACATACATTTTCTTGCAAAGCGAAGCTTAACACACGTGCGTAGCCTATCCGTGCGCCGCGGTGAGTTTGCGCCTTTATTGCGATTACTTTTTTTTTGTTCTGGTCCATACTTGGGAACTAGTAGTGTGAGTTGTATGTGATGAGTGTGGCATTGTGTGAATTTTAAACCGTGAAAGCCTAAAATAGTGTTTTTCACACTTTTTAATGATTCTTTTTTTTTCCACAGAGAATAAACTGTAGATCAGAAAACTCCAAAGGCGTATACTGTCTTCAGTACGACGACAACAAGATAGTTTCTGGTTTAAGAGACAATACTATTAAGATATGGGACAGAAAAACGTTGCAATGTGTCAGGGTGAGTACTTGTTTATCTATATGTTACGGGCAATTTGATAAGTCCGGGCACTATTAATAATGGCCGGTCTGTATTCATAATACCCGACTTAATTGGGCAATGTGATTAAAACATCATGATTAATCACTTTTCCCGGCCATTATGAATAATGCCCACCCTGTCTTGGGCAAAGTAATAAAATAGTGTTTTTGTTTATTAAATATAACTTAACATAACCTAACCTAACCAATTTATCACATTGCCCGGCAGCAAGTAGGGAATTATTCATACTGCCCGGTCCAAGTGATAAATTCAAGCTATCTTCAACATTGACTTATTACATGGACCACAGGCCGTCGGGCATTATTAATAAGGACCGGCCATTATAAAATATTCAGGATGAAAATTATTGTATGACAATATTCCCAATGTCCTCTCTATATGTGTTTTAAATCTTTGTTGTAGTATAAACTTTCTCTCGATTATATAATAATGTACCTTTGCCTCATCCCCAGGAACTACAAGGTCACACGGGCTCGGTGCTGTGCCTGCAGTACGACGAGCGCGCCATAATCTCAGGATCGTCAGACAGCACGGTGCGCGTGTGGGACGTGAGCACGGGCGCCATGCTCAACACGCTCATCCACCACTGCGAGGCCGTGCTTCACCTGCGGTTCTGCAACGGGATGATGGTCACTTGCAGCAAGGTGAGCAGAGAGGGATTTTACTAGGGTCATTATAAATATACAGGGTGTAAACAGACCCTTCACGAAGCCGTTAACCAAGCATTCTGTACAACAAACTAAGTAACCCTACACAAAAATTATTGCTGGGAAACGACTTTTTTTTTGTGGTGGAAAATCACGTTTTACGGTAAAACTCAAAGTCACTGAAAACTTAGTGCTGATGGATGCTTTGAATAGTAAACCGGTCATGGAGATATTTAAAGTAAAGTTAAAACCAAAAAAAGTGGTTTTTAAAAAAAACTTGTGAAAAAATTGGAACTTTGACCTTCAATATCTCCAGAACCTGTGGTTTCCCAGGTAGTGTCTAGAAGAAAAAAATGATCGCAATGACGGGGAGAACAAGTACCTTTCGGCTTCGTTAAGGGTCTTTTTACACCCTTTATAAAGGGTGTATTTTATTTATTTATTATTTTTTTTTATTTTTTTATTCAATCCATCCATCAGCACAATGTTTTGAGTACGTTACACTGAGTTTTACCGTAAAACGTGATATTTCACCCAAAAAAAAAAGTCGTTTCCCAGCGATAATTTTTGCGTAAAGTTACTTAGTTTGATGTACAGAATGCCTGGTTGACGGCTTGGTGAAGGGTCAGTTTACACCCCGTATACAGTATTGTGATTCGGCCCTGTCCTTGAAATAATTACTACAGCCGGGCGGTACGTTCACAAGCGATAGGGCTGCCGCGCCTACAGTATTGTAATTTCATCTATTTAGTTGAGTTTCTTTCTAGTTAAATATCTATAAAATATAATATTTACAATCACAAGATTGTAAATATTATTTATTTATTTAAACTTCATGTACAAAAGTGGTACATAGGCGGACTTAATGCCACAAGGCATTCTCTACCAGTCAACCTTTGGGTCAAATAGGACAGCATAGTGATAGAGTACAAAAAAATAAATAAGAAAAATACGATTTTGTTAACATAAATTGAAATACATAAATAGGCACATACTAATACATATATATACAAATAAAATGAAATAAACTAATATATATTATAATACATACAAATAGTCTAAAATACGAGAAACATTCTAATAATTACTATGACTACTAATGACAAGCTTATGAGCAATTTAGTCTGATTTCAAATAGTACTTCCGTACTGTTCTTTTGATAGCTTTTAAATATTATATTTTTTTATTAAAAAAAATGAAATTAGTTGTTCAATCAAATATTCTTACTGCTTGCTTGCTTACTCCTTACAAAACCATCTCAACGTTCGTTCGTCAGTGCGGCGCATTCGCGACATCTTGCGTACCGAGAGTATACCGAACTCGTGGCGTGTAGGTATGACTCGCGTTCCGACCGCTTGTATGAAGATACACTACTGTAGATATTATTACCGTGTTTTTTAATAATAATAATAAATAATAAATCATTTATTTGCAAAAAACATGGTATACAATGGTGTTAAATAAAATTAAAATAGTTCGAACATGTTTAGCTAAGATAGAACATAGCATGCAAAATTTTAGGGTTTAGTAAAATATTACCAAGGCATCAATATTTTTTATCCATGAATTCTTTTAGACTAAAGAAATTAAATTCATTTATCCACTTGTGCAATTTTATCTTTAATAATCTTGAATTTAATATTTTGAATTGGCTTGGTATCTTGTTGTAAATACGGACGCACATAGCTAGACAGTTTTTGTTATATTTGGCAAGTCTTGGCAAATCATTTAATACTAACATAAAAGGATCTCGTCTGTTCCGAGGATTCACATCGTTTGCTGTTTTAAATAGTTCTTTATTCCTTACTACGAACACACATATTTCATAAATATACAGAGATGGCAACGGTAGCAAACCAAACTTTTTGAACATTGGTGAACATGAGTCATCAGGTTGAAGTCCACATATTGCTCTAATGCACTTTTTTTGAGCTATAAATGCTCTAATCAAATCGGTGCCATTACCCCACATTACGAGTCCATAGCGCAGTAGTGATTCTACATACGCGTGGTATGACATAATGGCAGTTTTTAGACTGAACATGGGTCATTTTGGCAGGTGACCCATGTTTGGTCACTTAAGTGTGACCAATAATCGGTAATTTTGAAAGGTGACTCTAAACCACTCGTATGCCGAGTATCCAGACACAATTAAAAAGTCATTGTGTCTCGTGTAGATCTACGTTCCGGCACACGAAAGGTTAATTGGTTACTGTGTGAGGTTAACCTTAATGGGTCAAAATGGGCCTTACAGCTATTAGTGTTTTTTTTTAAGTAGATTTTTTTATTTATTATCGTTATTTAAAACAATGTTCCCCTTGTTCCAGGATCGTTCGATAGCAGTATGGGACATGACATCTACGACAGAGATCATGCTCAGAAGAGTGTTGGTCGGCCATCGCGCCGCCGTCAACGTCGTCGATTTCGACGAGAAATATATTGTCAGTGCGAGTGGAGATCGTACTATAAAGGTAACTATAGTATTGAAATATAAAATATCTATCTCACTCAGATCCAGCCTAGCCCCTTGCTGCCCTAACGCAGTGTCCTGCTTGAGCGACGAATACGACGCGATGCGATGTGACAAGACACGATGCAATGCGATGCGACAAATGTCCTAAGTGATTTTGGTCATTACTTCTCGAATCATGGAGAAGTACAGTACAATTTTGCTTGAAAGTTTCTAAAATGATGTAGGAAACGATTCTAAAATTGTTAATAGTTTTTGTCCCACAACAATCTTGCTCTCGCACTGCGGCCATCAACGCTTCTGAACCATTTCGTAGTTCATGGTGTCGCGTCTCGCCGCAGACTGCCATATAGACCGCTAGCAAGGTATGCCGTTGAGTTGATCGCGTTCGTCGCGTTCGCAGCGTCGCGTCGCGTCGTATTCGTCGCTGACGCAGGTCACCTCCTAACCCTCGGCTCGTACCCCGGCGGGGGTGCAGTTGCGTAGTTTATAAGTTTATGGCCCTTGGTGGCTCACTTACACTCAAGGCACCCACAGGATAGTCCGGTTAAGCAGAAGCCAGCCTCATAGGTTGACATGCGAGAGGAGATTCATAAAAAAAAAAAATATCTATTCAGGGTGTAAACAGACCCTTCACGAAGCCGTTAACCAAGCATTCTGTACATCAAACTAAGTAACTCTCTAAAAATTATATAAAAAACATTTCAAAATATAAAAAATAGTAGCCCACCGGTATAGGGACCAGGGTCCAAGCTACCGGCTGTCAGGGCTCCAGAGAGAGGAAACTAACAATACGCGCCGTGTCCAGAAGTACCGCGCACTGAATCAAGCCCTAGATCCAGCTGCCTAACGAGTGCCTCCTCAGGTATTGGTCGTGGCTCTTGGCAATTAAGCCATGGGCTGATACGACTATCGGCACAATGATCGCTGAGTCCACATCCCACATGTCGACAACCTCGCGAGCCAAGTCAAGATACTTGATTTGCTTATCTTTCTCAGCTTATTATTATTTATTAAAGAATCTGAAAAACTCAGAAGTCTTGCCTTGAGTTCGAACTCAAGACCTATGACTTGGCAGACCGACGGGCACACCACTAGGCTATTACTCCTATGTACTAAAAACGCCTATATGTCTTCCTTAGGTATGGAACACATCGTCATGCGAGTTCGTCCGCACGCTAAACGGCCACAAGCGAGGTATCGCGTGTCTACAATACCGGGACCGACTAGTCGTGTCCGGGTCGTCGGACAACACGATCCGACTGTGGGACATCGAGTGCGGACAGTGTATACGGGTCCTAGAGGGGCATGAGGAGCTCGTCAGGTGTATACGGTGAGTTTTTGGTTAAAATGTGGGCCAGTTTCGGTCACGAGGTGGGCCATCTTCGGCCAAGAAATTGGCAAATTTCGGCCACAACGTGTGCCACTTTCAGTCACAGCGTGGGTCATTTTAAGTCTCAATTTAGGTTACTTGCCACCATAATAGGGGTCACTTTTTGTAAAAATCGGTGTCATATTGGATCTCGTCTTGGTTGTGTTTCTACACCGGGACGGACTAGTTGTGTCCTGCTCGGACAACACGATCCGACAGTGGGTCATCGAGTGCGGACAGTGTATACGTGTCTTAAATGAGCATGAGGAGCTCGTCAGGCGTATACCGTGAGGTTTTGGTTAAAATATGGGTCACTTTCGGTCACGAATTATGCTGTTTTCGGGCACGAGGTGGGCCATTTTTGGTCACAACGTGGGCCAATTTAGGTCACTTGTGGCCTAATAGGGGTCACTTTTGAGTAAAAATCTGGGCGTCAATTTCGGTCTCGTCTTGATCATGTGTTTCTACAACGGGACGGACTAGGGGTTATCGATTGTAAATGTGGTGATATTTTTTTTTGTAAAAATGAGCGACTTTTAATCGATAGTGAACGAGTATAAAAAAAAAAAACTTAGGAAAAGTTGTTTGTTATCATGAGTACAATCACGTGTTTAAGTATCGCTCACTAATTACCAGTCACCCTATATTCACAATGATTTACTTATTTTAATTCAATCTTCTTCTTCTTTGCGTGTCGATAGACTCAAATAGTACCCGACCAGTATATTGCCACCTGCACAGCTCTGTCGTTTGCTTCGTTTAAAGCCTGGAAGGTGCAGGTGGCTGTACAGGATGGGCAAGAAAGGAGGTGGGGCATATCCTGCAGAGGGGCTCCACACTGACATTGTGTTTGGGACGGGGCGATGATACCCCATCCGGCCAGATTATTTCTACAGCGGCCAACCTGGGCCCGCAAACGGTTAAGTGATTTCCAGATTGGCCACTGCAGTTCCTGTCCAGGAGGAAGAAGATAATAATTAAATAATTAACCAAATCGACTTTGCCCACAGATTCGACAATAAGCGAATAGTAAGCGGCGCGTACGACGGCAAAATCAAAGTGTGGGACCTCCCCGCGGCGCTGGACGTACGCACGCCGCATCAAGAGTTATGTCTCAGAACATTGGTGGTGAGTGGTGTTCCTTAATTGCATTACATTAAAGGCGCTATTCTATTAGGCAAGTCTTGCATGCAAGACAGCATAAATAAATAAATAAATCATTTAATCAGGACCAAACATTTTGTAAATTTTATGCACCCACCAAACTGCGTAACAGTTGCGCTTGACATCACATTTGCGTACAGTCACCAGCACCAATATGTATCCACTTTCCTAAATCTACAAGCAATTTTCGCGAGAAATAACGATTGTTACTTGGAGATAGGATTTTTTTCATAAAAATATGAGTTCCAGAATACTATGTTCGTAACAACATGAAATTTTAATCCGAACAGTAGGAGAAAAACACTTTTAAAAGTTGTTAAGTGTTTACATATTGGTGCTCGTGACTGTACAACTTGCTTCCATCGGAAACATATTTTGAAGAGTGCACAAATTGCATGCTGGTTTTACTTTCATATAAGTTGAACAATTGAATAGTACACGTCACTCGTTCGCATTTCGAAACGTGCAACTAACTTTTGCGCGTTCAATTTGCACGTCACCAGTTCAAACGACCTCATAAAAGTTGTACCTTGTATGCAAGTTTGTTCAAGTTGTATGCAATTTGCAACTTGCATACAAGTAATTTGCCTTATGGAATCACGCCTTAACAGAGTCACTTTTTGATCGTCTCAAGCCAATTGAGAAGTTTGCATTTTTTTTTAATGTAGTTAAATCATTTTTAATAAGAAGAACTAGAAAAAGAAAAAGAACAAAAAGAGCTCGCGGCTAAATAATAATAGCCGCTCGGATCGATCTTTAGGTTAAGCCGTGCTTGCCTAGGTTGGTCTGTGGATGGGTAACCACCTATTACATACCGATTTTCCTCCGTGCCTCGGAAAGCACGTTAAGTTTTTGTTTTAGGAATGTTTGTTCGTACCTACAAAGGTACTAGTAATTTCCCCGCACTTTTTCAAATTATAATCTCTACTTTGCGCATTTTTTTAATCTTACAAAAGAACTATCAAGACTCCCTCCTACCCCCTTGTAAGAAAAAATAAGAAATGATCGACCTCCCCCCCCAAATCGTCTTTTTTTTTGGATGGGAAATCATCAAATACCCCCCCCCCCTCCGCTCTGGGAAAAGGCTAGGCAGATGATGATGATGAAGACTTCTCCCGTTCTGGGTGGAGTGGGAGGGAGTATCAGACTCGTACTGACTAAAACCCATCCATGTTCCTTCTTTGCCCTTTGTGTTCCAGGGCCGCGGTATCTGTTTCGATGAGTCCCGCAGCGCGGTCCCTAAATCGTTTTACGTAATTTATTATTTATTTATTTATTCAACTTACAACTATCATTACAGGCAATCTTAAACCTAATTCGATAGTGTGGCTATCACTCTTATTTCCAACATAGGTTTATTACGGAAGTACTATTTGAAATCAGAATAAATTACTCATAAGCTAGTCATTAGTAGTCATAGTAATTATTATAATGTTTCTCGTATTTTGGACTATTTGTATGTATTATAATATATATTAGTTTATTTCATTTTATTTGTATATATATGTATTAGTATGTGCCTATTTATGTATTTCAATTTATGTTAACAAAAGTATATTTTTCTTATTTATTTTTTTGTACTCTATCACAATGCTGTCCTATTTGACCCAAAGGTTGACTGGTAGAGAATGCCTTGTGGCATTAAGTCCGCCTATGTACCACTTTTGTACATGAAGTTTAAATAAATAAATAAATTACCTAAATAATTATTAGAATCAAAAAAATTAATCCACTGGTCAAACAAAACATATAAAAAAGAAAAACAATTATAAAATATCCACAGAATTAGTTAGCAATATATAAATGGCGCCAATGCTCTCGACTTAAGATAGTTTTATTTATTTATTTATTTAATGCACAATGTACACAACCAATTTCACACGCTAGGCTTAAAACTAGTGAGTACATGACCCTGTTAGGGCGCAGCAACATAACTTAAAGCTAAAATTATTGCAGTGTCAGTGTGTAGTTTCCTAGACAACAAGCACCAATATTCCCCAATGTGACCACGCCCATTGCCACAGGAGCATACGGGCCGCGTATTCCGGCTGCAGTTCGACGAGTTCCAAATCGTGTCGTCCTCGCACGACGACACCATCCTCGTGTGGGACTTCCTCAACTACGGCGGCGCGTCGCCTGCGCCCGCGCCGCAGCCGCGCCCGCGCACGCCCGACCACGACCGGGACAGAGAGCATGACCTGTATGACTAGGTGAGGTTATTTATTTCTTTATTAGCTTTTGCCCGTAGCTTCGACCCTGTGGTGTTCGATAATTGTCCCACGGGATTTGCGCTATTGGGATAAAAAGAATCCTATGTAACCCTTGTGTGTTGCGTGGTAACCTGCTTTTCGCAGTCACGACGGGAAAAGGTGTCAACTTTTTTTGTTCTGTCCTGTTTTATTTATAAATGTTTTTTTGTAATTTTTTATGCACGTATGTCCCTGCGACAATAAAATATTTTTTCATTCTTTCTTCTATGTATTAATCCAGGTTATAAACTATAAAGGGTGTAAAAAGACCCTTAACGAAGCCGAAAGGTATTTGTTCTCCCCGTCATTGCGATCATTTTTTTGTTCTAGACCATACCTGGGAACCTTCTAGTTACGGAGATATTGGGTGTCAATGTTCCAATTTTTTCACAAGTTTTTTTTTAAATACTACTTTTTAAGGTTCTAACTTTACTCCAATTACCTCCATGGTCCGTTTACTATTCAAAGCATCCATCAGCAATAAGTTTTGAGCGCATTATATTGAGTTTTACAGTAAAATGTGATTTTTGACCCCAAAAAAAAAATTCGTTTCCCAGCAAAAATTTTTGCGTAAAGTTACTTAGTTTGATGTACAGAATGCTTGGTTGACGGCTTGGTGAAGGGTCTGTTTACACCCCGTATGTGTGCCAAAATTTCATCCGAATCCGTTCAGTAATTTTTGCGTCAAATAGTACATAACATACATCCATCCATTCTCACAAACATTCGCATTTATTTATTTATTTTAATTTTTTTACTAATAATTCTAATGCTTATTATTATTATTTTTCCAGTAATTTATAAAAATAAGGACAAATATAAGACTTCTTTTACCAAGAGGCAGCCTCGCGCCGCCTCGTGACTGGCGTCACACATCAAGGACAAAACACGTTCACGACGAAGAGTTAAGGCAACACAACACTTGGTCGGCAACATTCGGACTTTTCATTTGCAACGATTAAGGGGGGAAGGCATTTGTACCACCACCGAAGAGAAGAGGACTTATCTGACTCGCTGGCGGTGTGAGCAGCAGTGGCGAAGGTGTCACAACTCGATTCCTACCGGATTTCCTTTGAAAAATGGCACAGTCAGTATTCTACAAGGTGTAACATAATAAACGCAATACCTCTCGTGTGGTCTTTCAGACCATGAAAATGAACAACTTTTGTTCTATGGCTTTTGGAAATTCGTAACTTATTTTTTTGTTTTACCATACATGTTGATCAGCTGATCGCGTCAATTCCTATAGAAAGTACTTTTTTTTTTTTCGAATTTCGAAGAACTCGTAGAACAAAAGTTGTTCAGTTTCATGGTCCGAGAGACCACACGGGAGGTCTTGCGTTTATTATGTTACACCTTGTATAGTCCCATTAAAGATATGTACTCCGGCTTACTTCTAAAAATTGACCCTTCGCTACTGGTGAGCAGTCAGCGATCATCTGACTCACGGCACTGCGTGTGCGCAGGTCCGGTCCCCGGAACAAATATTTGTATGGCCTACAGATAGTTGTTCCGGGTCTGGCTGTTTGTGTATGTGAGTTTAAATGTTTGTAAACGCACCATACAGGAGAAATTCCTAGTGTGGGGTAAAAAATAAACAAATAATACAGCTTGTAGTCTTTTGCCAGTAATTTTTAACCCTCATGTAATAGGGCGAGCCTATTTATACAGGGTGTAAAGGGACTCTTCACGAAGCCGTCAACCAGGCATTCTGTACATCAAACTAAGTCATACTGCGTTTTTTTTTGTGTGAAAAATCACGTTTTAAGATAGGACTCAATGTAACGCACTCAAAACATTGTGCTGATGGATGCTTTGAATAGTACGGAGGTCATGAAAGTATTTAAAGTTATAACATTCAAAACTTGTATTTGAAAAAGTTGGTACTTTTATCCTTCAATATCTCCGTAACTAGAAGGTTCCCAGGTATGGTCTAGAACAAAAAAATGATCGCAATGACGGGGAGAACAAGTGCCTGTCGGCTTCGTTAAGGGTATTTTTACACCCTTTACATGACTTACTGATACGGGACCTACAATCTTTTGTACATTTCTTGCTCCCTCGTCGACGGTGGGCCATATGCCGAACATATGGAGGTTTTCTAAAAATAATTTATAATGAAGCGAGGTTGTGAGTTCGATTCCTAGTTACTGAAATAAATAAAAAGCTAAGTTTCGTGATTCTGTATTTATAATCATCATCTGCCCGATTATGTTGGGGTCGGCTTCCAGTCTAACCGTATGCAGCTGAATACCAGTATTTTATATTGAGCGACTGCCTATCTGATCTCCACAACCCAGTTAGTTAGTACGACGTTCAATCAAGTTATGCAAAGCCAAATTAAGCCGATCTCTCAGTGTACGGGAATCTCATACAAAGTGAACTTTATCTCAATAGGCATAAAGAACATTTTGTTTCGATTCACTATCGCGAAAATTTTGACAAATACGCTATGTGGAGTGTTACAAAAATTGACCCTTCGCTACTGATAGGTACTGTCCAAATGATTTAACCCTTTATAAGGCATTTTTCCACCATATTTTTCAGCTCATTAATTAAATAATGTGTCCCTAGTAGGTATTCTATTGTTGTACAAAGGTTATTTAAAGACTTATCAATCCCTCATTAAATATTTAAAAAATACATTAAAAAAATAAAAATAAAGTGAAATTTATTTTCTACCAATAATTTCTAAGCCTATTTGGCATTATTTAGCGATTCCTGGATCTTTATGCCCGTTAAAGGGTTAAGAAGGGCTAAATGAGCATCAAATTATGATCTGTATTGATGGAATTGGGTTGAGGAGATTATTTTGGATATTTCCTCTAAAATGTTTTAATACTTGAGTTCAGTAACATTAGGTGAGGGAACACGTTAAGAGCGTTCAACCAAAAAGTTGGCAACGTCGCAAATTGCTGTCAAATATTTATCATCTAGCTGTTCCCCGCGACCTTCGTCCGCCTAAAATTATTAATAATACAATTTTCCCCGTTCTTGCAACATTTTTTATTGCTGCTCCGCTCCTATTAGTCGTAGCGTGATGTTATATAGCCTATAGCCTTCTTCGATAAATGAGCAATCCAACATTAAAAGATTTATTCAATTCGAACCAGTAGTTCCTGAGATTAGCGCGTTCAACCAAACAAACTCTTCAGCTTTATAATATTAAGTATAGATTTTAATTAATTTGGTAATATTACTGTATGGGAATAAGAAATATGGCTAACCAGTGAACTAGAATATAAATAACTACCGGCCCATCCCGGCTTTGCACGGGTGGACATTTATTTTTTAAACATTTTGGGATAAAATATAGCCTATGTTACTCAGGGATAATGTAGCTTTCTAATGGTGAAAATTTTTTTGAAATCTGCACAGTAGTTTTTGAGTTTATTCAATACAAATATACACATAAAAATAAAAATCTTTCTTCTGTATAATATTAGTAAGATAAATTGTAATAAAAAAACTGAATTTGATGATGTATCTTTATAGGTGTAAAAAAGGCATTTGGAAAGTTTTCAAATACTTTTTTTACATCTAAAACTAAATATTCGGTGTTACGATATTAATTATTGCATTTCACAATCAATATTTTAGTTCATTAGTTAGCCATATTTCTTATTTCCAAATTAATCAAAACACCGAAATATTTGACAGCTATTTTTGACGTTGCCCACTCTCTGTATAAACGCTCCTAATTGTCACAACACGCGACGTTGCGTGGACAGGCCTGTTACGCTATGGCCGTTCACGCGACATCGCGTGATGGTGCCATACAATTATGTACAAGCCATAAAATAGCGGCCGCAGCGTAATGGGTTCTTGTAAGCTTAAACCGTTAGGGAAGGGAATTTCCTATTTATTAATGGGCGTGGCCTGCGGGTAGCCATCTTGCATTTGAACTTATACTGTCACTTACGGGATATCGTGTGAGTGTCCATGGAGTTTCTTGCCCATTCTTCTCCATGAGATCTACTATTTTCGAATGGGCAACTACAGTCCATTCACAGTTATTATGCCTGTGGCGGGACTGTAGGTAGCTTATTTTTGACTATGCAAAAGTGCCTGTCACGGGTCTATTTGAAATAAATGCTTTGAGTTTGAGTATCATCCGTGAGTGTTCATTATTTTGAGCTCCCGATATTTCGACGCTGTTGCAAGCGCCATGATCGCGGGTTGACTGGAGAATGCGGGTGGATGGAAAATAAATTGTTAAAAGCAGACAAATCTGTCTACCCTCTTTCTTTGTCTTTTGCTACGCGCTCGACACTAAGCGGTCATGGCGCTTGCAACAGCGTCGAAATATCGGGAGCTCAAAATAATGAACAATCACGGAAGATATCCCGTAAGTGACAGTATAAGTTTAGTTGTAAACCGTGAAAACTTAAAACAGTGCATCTTGCATTTGTCGAGCGCGGCTGTTTTTTATTTTGACCATCTATGTAAGTTCAGCATTTTAGCTTGGCAATGAACGTGTTAAATTTATGCGCAAGAGTTTCTGGGCGTATGAAACGCCTAGAAGCTCTTGCGCATTCACAAAGTATTGTTTCGTTATTAACCTGGCCCATTTCTTGTAATTTACCACCTTATTCAGGCATTATTTCGCTATGACAAAATAAACTTAATGATTAGAGATTTAGAGTGTATTTTGTAGTGCCCAAATAACGCGGATATCTTAACAATATGCTAGCTTACAACTGGAATTACGTTGCAATGTGTCCGTTTTTAGTACAGTCAATCTGGGTAACTTTGACAGATAAGGGCGATATTTTATATTATATTTAAAAAATTTACGCCTATCACTCGAGTGTTTTTTATTTTATCAGTGCTCTCGTATTACTTTCCATCTATAGAAATTCACAGAAAGTTTATAAAACATACCAATATAGTAGAAAATCTCAATTCTGTGCCCTGTCAAAGTTACCTTCATAAAATGGGTAACTTTGACACACACAGAGCCATGCATAAAAAAGTAGTAATAAGTATTATTTTTATCAATCTGGGTAACATTGCAAATCTAAAATAAACATTTATGAATAGTGTTGGCTTCATGCGAAAAATAATCAAAACTAGTTCATGGTCCCGCTGTCAAAGTTACCCGAATGAATCAAAGTTACCCAGATTGACTGTAAACAGTCCGAATCTTTACCATATGTTTTGTATTCTCTATACAATAAGATCTATTATCGCTCGACAAACTAGTCAAAAGGCGGTCGATAAGACAGTTATATCAATCGTGTATTCTTACGAGCACCCGAGCGTAAATATGCCACATCGGGATTTAGAAAGAGACGGCATACAGGTTTGAGTGACAGAGACAGCAATAAAGCTGAAGTTTGTTCTAAAAGCCGAAGTTGCGTATTTACGGCCAGGTAATGTATATCAGTTTCTAAAAATCTATTTAAAAAAAAATCTGCAGTTTCTCACAAAAGTGCAATACCTACATAGTCAAAATGTAGGGAATAGCTGTTTTTTTTTACTACCGGTAAAACGGGGTGATTAAAAACGCAGGGGTGAATTGGGACAAAACTTTGAAAGGGATTTTAATGTTTAATTAAATGGTATGTTGCCAAAACGGTCTCTAAATAACAAAGTAAAATTAACCAAATAAAATAGATTACTTATTGGTAACATATCATATTAATTCAACGTTAAAATCCCTCTCAAAGTTTTGTCTCGCTTCAACCCTACGTTTCTAATCACCCCGTTTTATGTTATCGATGAATAATTTCCATGGGGGGGAGGGGGGTTCAGAATGATGTACGGAATACGTGGTAACCGTTTGTGCGTCGGTGTCCCTTCCACTCTGTATGTCTGATCAAGTGAGTCGGTTAACCTCAAAGATATAGATAGTCCTAGATAACGCAAGAGCAACTGCTTCGCGTGCTGCTTCGCGTGCCTAGCTTACGTACAAAAATCGTAAGTGGCCACTTTCGCGCTGTCTGCATCGGTATATAACATGTTGAATGGGTAATTGTGCTGATATAAATTGTAAAAACTATCTGTACAAATTTGAGAAAAACAAAACATTCGTATTACATTGCGGCTTAGAAATAGTGCTTGTGACGTCATAAGAGGTAGTCAAAAAATGGCACGCTTGGTTTTCATACAGATCGTGATACTTGCGTTATCTAGGTCTATCTATATCTGTGGTTAACCTGCTGTCAAATATTATGTTAAACGACTGATTGCATAAGCATAATGGCTAAATCAATCTGTAATGTTCCTACTTCGGGAGACAGACCTCCTCTCTGATAGAGGGGCTCTGTGATTGGTTGACCTCCTAACTCTATTAATTACGGCAAGCAGAATGCCCCTAATACCTTTTGGAAACCAGAGCGTAAACCTCCCCCCCTCCCCTCCCACGCCAGGCCACAAATTACAACAAAAAACTCCGAACTCTATTAATTACGGCAAGCAGAATGCCCCTAATACCTTTTGAACACCACAGCGTAAACGCATCGGCTTCCCCTCCCAAGCCAAGCCAAAAAAAAAAAAATAGGGATTCCAACATCTTATCGATAACCAATGCATCATTGCTTTTCGTCCCATATTTTTTAAATAAAATATCACTGGGAATATCATTATTTTATTGTATTATACTATCATTATACAGCACTTACAAAGTTTAAAAAAATTACTTTTTTGTCGGCTTTAACCGACGGTGGCGTGTGCGCACGTTTTCATTAGTCGGCTATATCCGACCGTGCTGCTCAAAAGGGTAAACCATTTCGATGATGGAAATTTGATATATCATAAGTAGGGATCGGATATTCGGATGCATTAACCTAAAGTACATTTTTCTCTGCAAAAGGTACAAACGTTTGTTAGCGGCTTCTTATAATATACTAGCGTCCCGCCCCGGCTTCGCACGGCTTCAATATACATATAAACCTTCCTCTTGAATCACTCTATCTATTAAAAAAAACCGCATCAAAATCCGTTGCGTAGTTTTAAAGATCTAAGCATACATAGGGACGGACAGACAGACAGCGGGAAGCGACTTTGCTTTATACTATGTAGTGACTAGCTGTTCCCCGCGACCTTCGTCCGCGTAAAATCCCGTCCCGTTTTTGCAACATTTTTCATTGCTGCTCCGCTCCTATTAGTCGTAGCGTGATGTTGTATAGCCTATAGCCTTCCTCGAAAAATGGGCAATCCAGCACTAAAAGATTTATTCAATTCGAACCAGTAGTTCTCGAGTTTAGCGCGTTCAACCAAAAAAACAAACTCTTCACCTTTATATATTAGTATAGATTATTTTCCCGATTTGGCAGGATTTCACGAAAAAATATATAGTGTGTAATATTTCTGAGAATATTACATATCTCTATTCTGTTTAAAACTAGGCAAGAAATTTGTGGAAACACGTAAAAAATTGCTTCAATTTAAAAAAAAATGTTCTCCGTAACTGAATTTATCATCATCGGCTGCTGAATATTCAAATATAATAAAATTGATAATAGAAGAGCTCGAATTGATCTTTAGGTTAAGCCGTGCTTGCCTAGGTTGGTCTGTGGATTGCTGACCACCCATTACATACCGAGTTTCCTCCGTTCCTCGGAAAGCACGTTAAGCCGTTGGTCCCGGCTGTTATTTGTAGATCTTTGACAGACGTTACAGGAAGTCAGTGGCCCAAAAAGTCTGACAACCAGTCTTACCAAGGGGTATCGTATTACCTAGTACTAACTGGGTTGTGGAGGTCAGATAGGCAGTCGCTCCATGTAAAATACTGATATTCAGCTGCATCCGGTTAGACTGGAAGCCGACCCTAACATAGTCGGGAAAAGGCTAGGCAGATGATGAATAAAATTGAAAATATGACTGGCTTAAAAAAAAGATTATTTTGATACTCGAACACGCACTCCATACTAGTCAACATTCAAACTTGGTAATATGCATCCGTATATCCGATCTCGACAAGGGACTTAAAGCGTGCCATCGAATTCTGAACTTTCAATGCTAAGCCAAAAACACATTTTTTATTTGACAACAGATAAAATTAAAAAGATTTTTAGAAACTGGCTATTAAACACATAATGAAGTACACACGATGGCTTATCAACCTGTACATTACCAGTATAAGGTGACCTCGTATTTTATAAGATTACTGTATAATGAAAGGTCAGTTTATCCTGAAAATGTATAAATTAATAAGTCATTATGCTTGTACAGACGTATTTTAAACAGGGCAGCTTTTAGTAGCTTAAAAAAACTTTGAAACATGACAACATATTTAAATAAATACTTTTTGCTTTACAACTTTTTATATAAGAGTGAATAAGAACCTCCAGTGTTAATTCAACATAAAAAATATAGACACATTATGTCACCCGAAAAGAAATATTAACATTTTCCACGCCAAGTCACAATTTCACCGCAAATACCTAAACAGAATAGGGATTCCAAAACTATTTAATTGTTTATTTCGTGTTAAAGTGCAATCGCATTTTTTGTCACATATTTGTGTCGTTGACATAAGGTCACGCACTTGCTTGTCACGTATATGTGACAGTGGAGTTCAAAAAGTTAATAACCTCCTTTTTTTGAAGTCGGCTACAAAAACAAGATTGAACTTAATTACTTCAGTCTTCGATAATCAAAAGATAAATTCTCAAATGTAAATAACTATCTGTAAAATAAGCTAACCAGAGGTAGTGAATCAAGTCTTAAAAGTTGTAGAGCAAAAGTTTCAAATGTCAAATAAAATTAGCTAGCGAAACTGCAGCCGTGAAAGGTCTATATCGATTTTAATTTTACATTTTAAAATATTTTTTTCTGCTTGAAAGTTTTTTAAACTTACTAAAAAGGCTCTGTATCAAGGACTATGACAAAAATAATGTAAATATTAATTTGTACTGATGAGTAATGTCTGAATATAAGTATGGTCGAGGGAAAATAGGAATTTCTTAAAAAAAAAAATAGTGTACCCGTGATACAATGTGCGCGCGACTGAATTATGTCGTCACATTATCTCGTGAGTCGGTATACATTCTCAGTGTTATCGAGGCGAGAAAATGGGACGGTAAAATGTTGTCGCGATTCGCAGTTTTAGTTAAAATTACTATTTCTGAAGTATTATTTAATTGTAAACTTTTTCTAATTTTTGACTACCCGTAACGACTGTCAATGATCTACAAATGACAGTCGAGACCAACTGCTTTACGTGCTTTCCGAGGCACGGAGGGTCTCTGTGCGTAATAGATGTTTATAGTTCACCCATCTACAGATTGACCTCTGCAAGATTAACTTACTTTGAAGATTGCCTTTGGGTATAATAGCATGCAAGCTTCTTGCACTCTATTGTGCCAGTTTTTGTGGTTTTAATCATAATTTTCTTGCTTTTTTGTGGATTTTAAATACTCTATATTTAACAGATATTTATTCAATTTTCCTCGACCATACTGACTATAATGTAATTACTAGATTAGATGAAAAAAAAACTAGTTTTTTTTTCTGTTCATATTTTTTTTTTGTTCGATAAAGTAATTGCTAGATTATATTATTATTGTTTTAATTAAAAGTGTTATGTGTGCGATATTCAGTGGATTTTTTTAAAATAATTATTTTGTAAAAAATAAAAGTGAACTAGCTTAGGTATAATGTTAAAAAATAATAATAAATGTAAATTTAATAAAAATGGGTAGAGCGTTTTTGGCTCTTTTTTAACTTAATGATAAAAATGCTGTTTTTGCTATTCACTGTGTTTTTATTTTTATTTTAGTTCTATTTGGGAGCCTATCGTTTTAGTTTAGTTCCTCTTGAGTTAAATAAAAAAAAAACTAAAATATTTTTTTTAATAAATCGACTTTTGCTTACAAGTCGATGATATCAATTTACATTATAATTTTGGATTACGAAATTGGTCCCTTGAAGAATGTTGATCAATTTAATGGTGTACAGACACGAGCACCAATATGTAAACACTTTCCTAAATTTAAAAGCAATTTTCGCGACAAAAACGATTGTTTCTTGGAGAGTTTCTTTTTCAGAATACTATGTTCGTAACAACACGAAATTTTAATCAGAACAGTAGGAGAAAAACACTTGTTAAGTGTTTACATATTTATTTATTAAAACTTTATGCACATAATGTACAAAGGCGGACGTAATGCCTTGGGCATTTTCTACCAGTCTACACCAGTAGTCACCATATTGGTGCTCGTGACTGAACCATATCCTTAAATATGAACGCACCTAAAACATGCTGTAGATAATTATTGGCTGCTTTAAAGTACTTACCTAAACGTGGATAGCCTTCGTCCAGTGTACAGTAACTGCCATTAAAAGGAAAAAAAAACGCATCTACCCGCAACTTATAAAAATGCCTTGCCCGAAAGTATTTACTGACACAATCGTAACTAATAGTAGTCTAAATAAATATATGGATGATATTTCTGTAACCGGATGTCTTTTGAACGCCACGCATTTTAATTTATATATTTTTTTTAAATAGTATTTGTGCTTAATGGACCGTTTTTATCAAAAATATAACCATTTTAGTTTTATTGAAGTTTTTAAAACCGATTTCGGGATTATTTGATCGTTTTATACAATATGTAACATAATTAACGCACAGTCTCTTATGGGATAATTGTACTCAAAATTATTAACAACTTTTACTATGGGACCAAAGCTAAAATCGCGAAAAAAAACAGCTGTTCCCTACATTTATGTTCGCATAATTCGTCAAAATGTAGGGAACAGCTGATTTTTTTTCGTGATTTCAGGTTTGGTCCCATACTAAAAGTTGTTTATAATGATGAGTACAATGAAGGGTTCTGAGGATGTGCGTTAATTATGTTACATCTTGTATATGAAGACGGCATCATATTTATACTGAAGAGAAAATATTATCCAATCTGAATAAAAAAATGTTATTTTATTTCTTTATTTAATCATTTATTAAAATCTGCTTAAACATGGTCCATTTTGTACTTAAATATATTATAAAATAATAAATAAAAGCAGGCCCTATAGCTTAGAGTATTTAAAAAGTGGAAAAAACACTGATCTGTTTGCAAAGAATCTTGGTAATATCACCAATAAGGCATAATCTAACTATAACAGTCCCAATGCTGGGACACAGGCCGCTTCTCTGTGAGGGCCACCCCGCGGGACCAATGTGGGTTGGACAAAACAAAACCATAACCTTAAATACTCTAAGTTGTTAATATGCCCAAGGCTTGGCGTTAAAGCAATAAAATTGTGCCTAAATCTCTCGTATAACCCACTTGTTAAGAAATAATCACACTTGTCACAGAAAATTAGAAAACTGACAGCTGTCATTTTGACATTAGACGTCAGATGAAAATGAGACAGATGTGATTAGTTCTTAATTTAATGTCTGCATAATCAGGCTATTGAGTTTAATCGCGAAATAATGGAATGAGGTGATTCTTTGTAATTGATTCTGGAACCTGTCGTAATTTGAGTTGTGTTGTAGGCACAATTAATGTTAAGAACTGCATGTCTACGCTGAATCTACTAGCAAGCTCATTAGAAATGTCAAAAAAAAACTTGCAAATAAATCTTGTTAGTAAATTTTGCAATGTCATCCGAAAAACGAAACTACTTGGAAAAAAAAAACATCCTGTTAATGAAAAGTCCTTTGATACCATCCTGTGAAACTAGATCTAAAATCTGAGCGGCAAAAGGTTTTGAATAAAATCTAGCTAAAGCATGATATCACTAAAAAAATATAAAACTTTATATATATTTTAAGCGAAATCAACAATTGGGAACCTGCTTGGGACGATTTAGCTCCATTTTCCGCTCAGATTTGCTCTCGCCACGATTGAATTCAGAGATAAAATCCAAACATATACGCTTTAGAATTATAATAAATAAACAGATTGTATAATTTTGGCGCTAGATAGCTAATTTAGAGTAAGTAAAATACAGATTATATTTGAAACTGTCAAAGCAAAACTGCCTTTTTATTTATTAATAGTTTGTACCCGCGAGCTTGTTCGCGTCGAAATAACATAATAATATCCGTATAGCACTTGGTAATAGTGTAGCATTCCATTGAAATTAGTTCAGTAGTTTCGGAGAATACCTCCAACATCCAAAGTTCCAAATTCCTCTTTATTATATTAGTATTAAGTATCTTATTATCAAGACTTCCAAAGACATTTTTGGGATAGTACACCTACTAGATATTGTAGACATCTTGGGGCAGCCACGACCTCTTACCATCCCATAAGTCTCTAGCATTCCGTTCTGACCTCAAGATTTGTAATTTTAAAATTTACCATAGCAATTAAAAAGTTTAAAAAAAAATTGACACTGACAAGTGATCCAATGACAGATGACAGTTTTTTTTCAAGATACCCTCAAAATTGGTCAAAAGTTACAAAAAAGGCAGTTTTGCTCCAACAGCTTCGCCAATCAAAACGCGTACCAGTTATCGTAACTATGTGATGATGAAAACACCAATACGGCGTTCAAAAGATTTATAAAAAAATATATTAGTATTACAGTTAGAAAAATTACCATTATTGTAACAAAGAAATGGGATGTTTTAAATGCAGGTTAAGCTCTATGGTTCACATCGAGGCGGTCTTTGATGACTAGGTACCCGTCAAACTAAACTATCTCTTTCTATCAGTGAGTGCTAGAAAGAGACAACATAACTAGGTTTATAGTTGTCAAACTTTCTGACATATAAAACAGTACGCGTAGGTGACAACCGTAGAAACAGGTTTTGTCGAAGGAAGAGTCGACAAAATGACAGGTCCACAAAAGAAATCTGTAATTTTGTCGATTCGTCCGTCGACAAAACCCGTGTCTACGGTGGTCATGCTACGCGTGCATTATACACCGTGAATTTCGCAGGCTACGCTTCCACCTTAAGGCGTCATCTGCAAGTTTGAGAAAGAATTATTTTCTTTTGTCTCTTTCTAGTTTTAGTCTATAAATTCATAGGATGGCAATATTTAGTTTTTTTTTATTATTGAGACAAATCTACGAAACTCAAAATAGTTTCGGCTACTGCGACAAGACCAAAATGACAGTAATGCTTAGTCTTTTGAACGCTATTGTCACATTTACGTGACAAGCAAGCGCGTGCCCTGTACGCCAAACTACACATGTCACAAAATATTAGGTGAAATTGTGGCTTGGCGTCAAGGGCACGCGCGTGCGTTTATCCTCTGGCGTTTTAAAGGTTACTAATTATCGTAAATACAGTTAAAACGTGGCCTTTTCTTTCACTAATCTATAAAACTTGAATAAGAGGGGCTCGCAGACACCCATTTTTCTAGCACAAAATGTGACAAAATCAGACATTTGTCACAAAGTTTCACGAATCTCTAGTATAACGTTCAAAATTAGGCATGGATCTCTTATGACTGAACTTGTACACGATTTAAACACGCCATTCGAAATGTTTGCGGTTTTTAGATATCGCTTAACCTACATCATAATTTATTTTTGTTATGACTCACAGATTTGTATTTATGTATGGTTGCCCTCTTAATTGCTTATAGATTGAACGTCACTTGCACTTTCAGAATTTTACTATTGACTAAATGCGGCCAGCCCACCAAACCGGATTCATGAGGTGCCAAACAACTCTTGATCGTGGTTTAGAGGTGCTAATCTCGTTTAGTATCATTGGTGAAATTCTGCCTTAGTGAGGTTTCAATTTATTCGGATGTTAAAAGTGTCAATGCAGTTACGAGGTCGATTATACTTGTGCGTAGGCGACAACGCGAGTCTTCCATACGCTCTATGGTTTGTTAAGATGTTATGCAAGTTTTTTTTAAGTCCAATGGTCCATTTTGTACAAAGACTAAAACATTGGCATTGTGTAAAAATATTAGTTTTGTATGTATTTAAAAAATAATTGCAGCGATACTTATTTAATTTTAAGTTTATCGTTTTATAGGCCTGTCTGAGTGGCCCAGTATCAGTTGTGAGTTCGAACCCAAGTAAGCACTTCATTTGTAAATTATTTCATTGTTATTGCTCTCAAAACGGTGAAGGAAAACATCGTGAGGAAACCGGCATGTCTTAAAACTCTAGAACCAAAAATTCATGACATGTGACATCTACCAAGCCGCCCTGGACCCATGTGGTGGATAACGGCCCACTGTCTCTCACAAAGAGAAGCTGCCCAATAAAGGCTGATTATTCTAGGAGCCCTGTCACGGTTGGTAGATAAGTGACCGATGTGGGATATTCTCATTTTGAAAATAAAAACAATATCCAAATGTAAAAATAATTTGATGCAAAAGATTTAGTAAAAAAGCAAAAATGCGGTTGTTTTAAGTGTATTCGATGTTATGATAGTTCCTTGGTTTTTTTTAAATATAATTTTTTGTAAACCCAGCTTTCATGTTAATTTAATTTAAATTGTATGTAATTAGGTTTATTCAGTTCTTTTGTTTACCGTTAAAATAGTAATTGTGGTATATTATAATCCATATTCAAGTTATTTAAGTACAGTTTTTTCGTAAAAATATGAATTCAATCATTGGTGGTTAAAAAAAATACACCGTGTATAGAAAATTGTACATTTTCTTTTTACTACTTTAGAAGTCATGATTATTATGGAAGTTACCACACTTATCGACGAAGAATCGGCTTGAGCCGGCAGCAGACCTTTATCTATGTGCAATAAAAGTGAAAAGACCGACGCGGTGTCGAGTCACGTCGTCCGAACCGCAACTGGGCGGATAGCGACTTTTTTTTTTGCTTATATTCTATGGAGAAAACGCTCATTCTGATCGGTGCAAGCTGATTCCGCGTCGTAAAGTCTGGTCACTTCCTTTTGTGCTGGAATCTAGTAGGTAGGTATATGAATGGATGGATCATCACCTGCCTATTCTTTTCCCAACTATATTGGGGTCGGCGTCCAGTCTGTCCGGATGCAGCTGAATACCAGTATATTTTATATGGAGCGACTGCGGCATGTATGGATTATAATATTCCTTCTCAAACATAATTACACACATCATGTATATTGTTTATTCCGAATTAGCGCAATCTTTGTATATATTGCTTGTTTATAATTAAATTAATTTAATTTATTCATTGGTTTTATGTTTTTTTTTTACCTTTTAGTTTCAGTTCTTATAAAGCCATTTTCGGGGTTTCTTGAAAGAAGAGAGAGCATCCTCTAGGTTTAGTTATTATGCCTCTTTTTCTTTACGTTTCAATTAAACTCAAATTTTGTCAGCACGACGATCTACAAAAGAAATCTGTAATTTTATCGATTCTTCTGTCGACAAAACCTGTTTCTACGGTGGCCATGCTACGCGTGCATTATACACCGTGACTTTTTAGTCTTCCAACGGCAGCCCACTTCATGTATCCAATGACTACTAATAATTCATAAAAAAATAGGTATTTTTATTTTCAAATGATTTTAATCATTTAAAAATAAAAATATTATTCAACATTATGACGCATGACGTAGTTAAAACACCCTGTTGTGAGCGATGATCTACTGGACTCGAGCGCTGGGCTATATTCTCCCGTTTGACACGTAAACATCATTAACAGGATGTTTCATAATTTTTTCTAATGTTTATTAAGTTTTCTTTGTACCTACCTATTACGGAAGGTAAAAAAAAAATCGCGCTTAGAACTATTTCATGTCGGGCACATTGAGTGGACCACCTAAGTAAGACTACTAAAAAGTCACGGTGTATAGCTACCTTCTACAGCGACCATAAAACAATACCAATAAAGATCACTTTGATTGTCAGTGATACACACAGAAGGGTAAATTAAGTACCTATCTATAAAATAATTACGTACGCGTTCATTTTAAAAAAAAAACTTGTTCATAAATACTGGGTAAGATTTATAATTATTACTTTGTTAAAATGTACAAGAAGAGGCCAAAAGAGATTAAATAAGAATCTTGCAAACAGTTGATCGAGTCAATACCAATGGAAAGTCCATTTTTTTTGCGAATTTAATGATTTCGTAGAATAAAAGTTGTTCAAATTCAAATATGTTTATTTAAAATTCAAATATGTTCAGTTTCATAGTCCGAGAAACCACGCGATAGGTCTAGCGTTTATCATGTTACATCTAATATAAAAATCGAATATTTAAAAGCACTATGTAGGTTCCTTACCTTTGTATAGAGGTCGCGTCATGTAAAAAGAACGCTGACCGCTCAAACAAACTTTCAATTTTTTTTTATTCGAGCCTTTTCCAAAGTACTAAGTAGCAGCTAGTAAAGTATCTATTATAATTCTACAATGAAACAATGTATACTTTTATTATAAAACAATAGCTTATACTTCAGGACGCGACTGTTTAACGTGCGCAAACACATCCCTTCCACGCCCAGCGTTCTTTTTACGTGACGGTACCTGTAATAGCTTTGAAGGCCGTTTTTAAATGTCGTAGACAGAATTCAGAAACTGCTCACTAAAAGAGACTGCCTCGATGTGGCAGGAGCACAGTCCAGACGAAAAGAATAGTACAGAGATATTTCTCAGGCAAAAATGTAGGTTTAGTGCTAAAATGGCGTAAATGTATAAATTGTGAATGTATATATTTATTTTTAAATTTTTTTACTGGTCGTTTGTAAGGGCAGTGCCGTTTGATGCTATAGATAATTTAAATCGATTATTATAGCTGTTGAGTCGAGAAGGCGAAAATATATTTAGAATAATGATTATTAATTTATTAATGTATTTGTATGCTGAGTAACTTTAGTCGCAAATTAGATTACGATTATTTTAGTATTTATGCTCTATAGCAATGAGATAAATAATTGTTTTAGTAATATTTAAGATGAATCATATAATTTTATCGCTTATCGCAGTCCACCGCTGAATCGCGTGAAAGTCAGGCCATTCAGCAACGACAATTTAACACAAAGAGCTTCCAATCCACCACTGTATAGTCTGTTTTTTAATCTCGGAGACTAAATTGGCAAGTGAAAATGTCAAAACTGACTTAAATGCTATTGAAATCTATGTCAGTTTGCCATTTGTACTTGTCAATTTAGTCTCCGAGATTAAAAAACAGACTTTTGTTACTAGAATGGAGCATAGACAAACAGTGTTAATAATATATTCCATCACAATTCTTCCATTTTCAGTGTAATTATTTGTTGTATCTACGTAACATCACAACATTATTTATTTAATTCTTGCTTGATCGAAGTTAAGGTAGGTAGATCATAAAATCATTTAGGGATTTAGGTAACTACACAATACTGGACCAGCCCACTTGTAGATCCGTTCATTTAACGCCTTAGACTACAAACAATCGTCTGAGAAATGTTTGCGTAAGTATGTAATCTCAACTGACGGTAGTCTTATTAAGTAATGTTCTAGTAGTATTTAAACTGATTCTGACATGAAATTCCCACTATGTCAAAAACGATACAGGTTTGACTAGGGAGATAGAAATACTATAATTTATAATTTTGTAAGAAACGGCTCTGGTTTGACACTAGAACAAAAAAAAAATGTCTTAATATGTTTTTGCCTTCCGATTTTCATGGTACCATATCTCCATGACGCTATTTTATCGCGTAAGATCAGTATAAAATAATAATAGACTGCTTTATCGGTTTGTAATATTGTACCTACTTTATAAATACTTAAATAAATATTGTGAATTGTAAATAATGAAAATTTCTTTATTGATAAATAAATAAATGTCTATTGTAAGCTGCAGTTTTATTTATGATTTGTGATTAAAAAAAGAAATGCTCGTTTATGAGTAGTTATTTGGAAGTTCAATCAATAATCACCGATTATAAATTATAGGTACCTATTGTATTTAACATAGGCAGACATAAGGTGAACTTCCGGAAGCCGCCCTAATCACTATGAAGGACTGCAGGGACATGACTGGTTTCTATGAAACTACTAGCTGACCCGATAGATTGTTCTGTCCCGATCGAGGATGTCGACAACAGCATCACTTACCGGGTTCAGATGTAGTTAAGAACCATCCAGGTGACAAAACATGCCAACAAGAAAAGTCTGTAAAGAAAAATAGAGAAGATTAAAACGCTTCCGTACCGTAGACGACATTATAAAAATAATAATAGATTTAAATATAGCACGTTGGACATCCCTACAACTGTCAAAATACTGCTGGCGTCGCGTTGCGTTCCAGTACAGAACTGCTGATATTAATAGCGTTTTTGTCGCCTGTACCCGTCATTCTACATAACGAAAAGTGTGACAAAAAAAACTACAACCAAGCAAGACATGGAACGCGCTGTATTGATTGAGGTTATCACAGAACTCAAGAACTGCGAAAGCTCTACTATTTTTTTTCGTAAAATTATGTTATTTACGTGCTTTACGTGGCAAAACTAGTTAGAAAAGCACTTTTATTTCAAAATTAACGTTACATAATGTCTGACGTTGAAGAACCGCCGACGAAGATGTCGAAATATGAAGAGGTATGTGTGTTAAAAAATTTTTTTTGCATTACTTTGGTTTTTAAAAGCCGCTTAGATGCGTTGTAGGCTAGTTGCTTCATTAAACCTATTATATTCTTCTATATTATTTCTCACTGAGCTTACATTCTTAAACTAGCTGAGGTTGAAAACAGAATTTGTTAAAATGCATCTGCCTAGCCTCTTTCAGGGAACAGGCGTAAGAGACACAGATGCACAAACTGTTACTATGACTTCAGTACACGATTCTTGACCCATGACATGGGCGTACCCTGCATTTTGTAAGGGGTGGGGCAGAAGTAAATAAACTAAGTTGTAGGAAATTAAAAATGCTTTTTATTTACTGACTGATACGTTTTATTGACTGCACTACACCATTTCAATATAACCTGCGAGGGTTCTGGCTAAATCTAGCTAAAATTTCGTTTTCAAATGTATGTTGTGCTTCCAGAACCCTCTTTCTATGCACACTCATCATACATATACCGACAAGACGGTTTTCTGTCATTTTTGACCTTAACCAAGTTTTTATTTTAATGTGAAAATGTTAAAGTACCATTGTCATTATATTAAATTTGCCTAAAAATTCTTAGCTTTGGGTCAGAGAGCAAGGTGGGGCAAGTGCCCCAGCCTGCCTCACCGTAGGTACGCCCATGACCCATGAACATTAAAATACGGTCTGCTATTCCGTATCTTTGGCCTGCATGAGTGTGTATTGTAAATAATGTAATTGTTGCAGTACTTAGACCCCGAGGGTGAGGAATGTTTGGAGGAAGGCCAGGAGGAGTGGCTCAGCGATGGAGTCCTGACTGATGATGACTATGTTCAAACAGTAAGTGCTGGTTGTTATCTTACTATTATTATAAATAGGAGGATTTGTATTTTTGTGTGTGTATGTTTGTAATGAATAAACTCAAAAACTACTGTGCCGATTTCAAAATTGAAATAGCTATTGGCTATTAAGCCATTGGCCGACAAGACTATTAGCACAATGACTGCTGTACTCACATCCCATGTGTCAAATTTTTATTATTACTATTTATTTAAAACCATAATCATCTACTTATAATTTAAAAAATTACCTTTCTTTAAATCTCAGGCCGAACAAGAACAATCTCAAGACAAAAGCGAAATTGCCCTGCCCTCAAATGAAGAATCTCAAGAAGCTACTCATCCTCTTGAAGAGAAAGACACAATTCAGACCACCACAGTCATTGGGCAGGTCGAATTACATGATGGCAGTATTACCCATGCCACTATAACCCATGGCACTGTTACCCATGGCAGTATTACCCAAGGTAATGGCAATGTTACCCAGAATATTGAGGAACAGTTGAATAATTTGGAGAGCACACAAAATGGGGATGAATTGCCTGATGATTTGGATGCGTTCTTGATCAGGTAATTTACTTATTTATTTATTTAAAGCTCGTGGCTTAATAATAACAGCCACTCGGGTTCATCTTTAGGTTAAGCCGCGCTTGCCTAGGTTGGTCTGTGGATGAGTGATCGCCCATTACATACCGAGTGTCCTCCGTGCCTCGGAAAGCACATTAAGCTATTGGTCCCGGGTGTCATTTGTAGATCTTTGACAGTCATTAGGTAGTCAGTGGCCCAAAAAGTCAGACAACCAGTCTTACCAAGGGGTATCGTATTACCCAGTACTAACTGGGTTGTGGAGGTTAGATAGGCAGTCGCTCCATGTAAAATACTGGTATTCAGCTGCATCCGGTTAGACTGGAAGCTGACCCCAATATAGTTGGGAAAAGGCTAGGCAGATGAGATGATGCTTAAACAGGGGGTAGAAGGACCCTTCACGAAACCGTCAACCAAGCATTCTGTACATCAAACTAAGTAATACTGCATAAAAGTTATTGCTGGGAAACAACTTTCAGTTTCAGTGTGTGAGTTTCGTGTCCGTGCTATTAACCGTTTAGGAGTTCTCTCATGAGGAGACGATCCTGGCCACAGGATCATGTCTATCATAAAAATGTATTGTCAACAGAACCACAGGTGTGTTCAAACTTTCAGGTGAATCGGAAACCAGGACGTAGGTCAAATTTAACTTGTAAGATTTCATTACAGACACACCGGGACAGTTGAAACTATTTAAAAGCTTGTAACATCCGCGCCTGTGGCTGTAACACAGTTTATACTAGCACAGACACAGAAGTTCACTCTGTCTCAAATAATGCATAGCGTTGTACTTCATATTGTATTAAATTTCCTTTATTCATATTTCTAACTTACTAATTACATTTTAAAATATTTTTATCAACAAAAATTATATAAATACATTTAAAAACATAAAAAATAGTAGGCCACAAGCACTGGGAACAGGGTCCGAGCTGCCGGTGGTCAGGGCTCTTGAGAGAGGAACCCCCTAACGATGCGCGCTGTGTCCATTCATTAGATTATTATTATTAAAAAAATATATATGTATCAAAATATATTATTATAATATATTTTTTCTTTTATTTACAGAAAAACAGACGGCCAAGTCGTTGAAGCGAAAGTGTCAGAAAATTCGCAATTAATTAAGACTAAACAACAACAACAAGAAGACGACGGTAATGATACTGATGACTTACTAGTAAGTTATTGTTTTATTCATTAAATTAACTTTGTAGTCACGGCGGGACATCATATACTTTTCCAGTATAACTTGGCCTCGCTTTGTACGGATTTCCCGTACAACGAGAGATCCGCATAAACTGGTTATGTAGATCGGGTGTAAACGGCCCCTTCACGAAGCCGCCAACCAGGCATTCTGTACATCAAACTTAGTAACTTTACGGAAAAAAAATTGCTGGGAAACATTTTTTTTGGGGATGAAAAATCACCTTTTACGGTAAGACTCAATGTAACCCACTCAAAATGTGCTGATGGATGCATTGAATAGTACTGGGTTTGTGGAGGAGTTTAAAGTAAACTTATAATATTAAAAACTTGTGAAAAAGTTGCATCTTTGACCCCCAATATCTCCGTAACTAGAAGGTTCCCAAGTATGCTCTTAATGTGCACGTCTTTCTACATCGTTCTCACATATATGTATTATCTCAACATGAAGGATGTATCCAAGATCTTGTAAAAATGTTTGATTGAAAAGAGTGTCCAAGGAGTTTCTTGCGCATTCTTCTCTATAGAGATCTACACTTTGGAATGGGCAACTACAGTACTTTCACAAGTTATTATGCCTTGTGTCTGGGACTGTAGCTTCGCCTACTTTGTTTTTCTGACATTCAAAAGTGCCTGTTATGGTCTAATTGAAATAAATGCTTTGAGTTTGAGTATGGTCCAGAACAAAAAAATGGTTATAATGACGGGGAGAACAAGAGCCTTTCGGCTTCGTTAAGGGTATTCTTACACTCATTATTTACGTCGCAAGCGCAACAATTCACAATCCTATTTCATTTTCAGCGCATGTTAGGGGAAGGTGATCAGAAAGTGAAGAAGAAGACTTTCAAAGTGATGAAGAATGATAAGATGGATGATCAAGGTTCGAGTGATGATGATGAGTACATATACGAGGTAAGTAATGTGTCCGGTCTATAGTTGTAAATAAACCGTTTTAAACCGAAATCCGTGGTTTAAAACCGGTTTTAAATTGGTTTAAAACCACGACCACGTGGGCCGTACATTGATTATAAATTATTTTAAAAGGCTAATTGAAATCATTTAGCATTTTTATTAATATATGTGAAGTCATATATACTACTTTTTAGAATTAGACAGACTGAAAACAATCATGAAATGCGTGTTTATTAAAATATAATGGCAATGCCGTATTTTTATTTTGCAATTTGCTACCAAAATCGTAACGTAGGGTATGAGGAGAGAGAAGAAAAAAGAAGAAGAAGAAAATACATTTATTTGGCACATGCCACAAGTGCACACAATAAAAACAAAACAAAAACGTTTTAAACCATTATTAAACCGCTAATTGTGGTTTTAAATCGTTTTAAACAAAAAAGGCGGTTTAAAACCAAATGGTTTAAAACGTTTAAAACCCGTTTTGCATCTATAGTCCGGTCCTTAGGAGCAGGGGCGAGGTTGTGACTCCGACGCACAGCTATTTATAAACGTAACTAGCATTTCTGTTCGACTTCGTCCGCAAAAGTTGTGATAGCTCGGCTATTTTACATGATATAAATATAATTTATAGCCTATAGCACCCGCGAATAATGTAGCTTTCTGCCAGTGAAAGAATTTTTTGAATTGGATCATTAGTTCCGGAGATTACACCCTACATACAAACGGTGTCGAAGTGGTAGTTTAGCTTGTAATGGTTTTTACGATCTATCCCACTTCTGATGACGTTTTAAAAGTAATATTTCGCCCACAGCGCAGTCAAGTAAAAACTCTGAAACTAGCTAAGAACGCATTAATCAAGCGAACTGCGACGAAAGCGATACCGGAAGACATGAGCGATGGCGACGATGAAACTGATCACGTAAGCATTATTTATTTATTTTCAATACACTCCCTCGAAAACTGGCTCTTATCGCACTACGATTAAGTTCAACATGCAATGTATTTCAGACGCGTGAAAATTCGCTTGATACACGTGGGCATTTGTTACTGCAGTTCTCGGCTCAATGACAACCTTGCCTTCGGCTCGGGTGTGAATTCCGAGTCGAATGCAATAATAAAGTTTCCCCACTAATATCAAAATGCACTATTCTCTATTCTTAGTTTAAGCTCTTGGTAAAATAATAACAGCACACGCAGTCGAACTTCCCCAAAAATGCTTGCTATTTACTAAAGTGAGATGCAAATATCATTTCAGGCAAAAAAAAATGCAGTTTTTCGCGAAAAAAGGTTATTACAAAAAAAACTAGTAAACATATTTATATCCGTGCAAAATAAAGTTATTTGAACTTATTGATAAATAAACTATGTCTATTGGTTAATTATTTCGAAGTTTTCACATTTTTATGGCAGACATGACTTGATACTGCAGCCAGGATCGCCTCATCACGAGAGAACTCCTCAACGGCTCATAGGAAACTTTGTATACGCGTTCAATGTTAATATATAAACCCAATTTTCTTCTTTTCTTGATAAAAGCTAGCTTTTGGGGTCCCGTACCTCAGTTGGCAAAAACGGAACCCATATAGGATCACTTGGTGTCCGTCTTTCGAGACCGTTTTTCTCAGGAACGCGTGGAGATATCTAGCTGAAATTATATCAAATACTCAGGTTTGCTACCCTTTGGAGCAGTTAAAATAACTTGTAAGTCAACGCGATCAAAAGATATGACCGTTTATGTCGCATATTTTGCGATTTCAGGGAATCAAAACCTATACAGGGTGTAAACAGACCCTTCACGAAGCCGTCAACCAAGCATTCTGTACATCAAACTAAGTAACTTTACGCAAAAATTATAGCTGGGAAACGACTTTTTTTTTGGGGCGAAAAATCACGTTTTACAGTAAAACTCAATGTAACGCACTCAAAACATTGTGCTGATGAATGGATTGAATAGTACGAGGGTCGCGAAAGTGTTTAAAGTAAAAATCTTACATTAGAAACATGTATTTAAAAAAAAACTTGTGAAAAAGTTGGAACTTTGTCCCCCAATATCTCCGTAACTAGAAGGTTCCCAGGTATGGTCTAGAACAAAACAATGATTGCAATGACGGGGAGAACAAGTACCTTTCGGCTTCGTTAAGGGTCTTTTTACACCCTTTAGGGTACTTCCCGTTGACCTAGAATCTTGAAATTTTGCAAGAAGCAATGTACAATGCAAATATGTAGTTTTATAAAAAAAATGCCTACAAGTTTGTACGGAATCCTCGGTGTGCGAGTCCAATTCGAACTTGGCCGGTTTTTTTTAATGTTCAATTTATTTTCCATTTTTCTCACAGTCTTCTGACGAGGGAAACACAGTTAAGAGGATGTTCGAAGTGAAGAAAGCGCCATCTAGCGGCAAGAAGCCTGAACCAAAGAGGCTCATCAAGCATGTCGTCCAAGTTAACAGTAGTTTGAATAGAAATCGTAAGTTGACATATGTACGGGGTGGAAGGGACACCGACGCTGAAACCGTTACCACGAATTCAGTACATCATTCTGAAACAGTTATGTGATATTAGATTATTATGACACTGCAATAATTTTAGCTTTAAGTTATCTTGCTGCGCCCTAACAGGGTCATGTACTCACTAGTTTTAAGCCTAACGTGTGAAATTGGTTGTGTACATTGTGCATTAAATAAATAAATGAATAAACTGACGAGGATAATGTGTTTATCAGCATACACCGTGACTTTTTAGTCGTCTTACAAAGGTGGTCCACTCAATGTACCCGGCATAAAATAGCTATAGGCGCGATTTTTTTTACCTACCATAATAGGTATAAGAAAAATAAATAATACATTAGAATAAAATTATGAAACATCCTGTTAATGATGTTTACGGGTCAAACGGGAGAACATACTTACCCAGCGCTCGAGTCCAGTAGATCATCGCTCGCAACAGAGTGTTTTAACTACGTCATGCGTCATAATGCTGAATAATATTTTTATTTTTAAATTATTAAAATCTCATAAATACCTATTTATTGTTTATGAATGTTTAGTAGTCATTGGAAACATGAAGTGGGCTGCCGTTGTAAGACGACTAAAAAGTCACGGTGTATATAGGGTGACTGGTAATTAACGACCGATACTTAAACATAAGATTGTACAGTCCGCGAGGTCTAAGCTGAGCTTTGCATTTGTGTGAGTGATTACCAAAAGTAGAGTCAGACAAAAAACTTTAAAAAATATTTTTTAATGTTTTAGGTAGTAGGTATATAACATAAGTGGGAGAGGTATAAAAGTTTAAAAATAAAATAAAACTAAAGAAGCAAAATTTTTATAAATGAAGGCCAGCTATGATAATTATGTATGACTGATGAGTACCTACATAATGTAAGTGTGACTGAGAAGTCAGAGATCAATAAATAAAATTCAAATATAAAAAAACTATAACAATTATTCTTCTCCACCGGACATTGCATCTTCATCAATTTCATTATTATTCTCGTCATCATTTTCACTCTCGTCTGATGTGTCGTTTGTGTTAATAATAAATCGTTCCGTTATATCATCAAGAGCTGAGTCGTGACCACGAAACTTTGTTTCTTCTTTTATTGCGTGATCACACACATTTTTCCATACTTCGACACTGATAGTATCAACTTTTTCTTTCGCTAACCTCATTATTGTATCCATATTCATTGATACGTTTTTTTTCGCCACGTATCCTTTTATCATTGCCCATATATTTTCAATTGGGTTGAAATCCGGGTGGTAGGGTGGTAGACGAAGGACGCTGTGACCATGTTCTCTAAGTAAAGTGTCAATTTTATATTCAATAAATCTTTGTTTGTTTTGCAGTATCAATTGATAGAGTTGTGGTTTCAGCATCGATGTAGAGTGATCAATATTGCGAAACTTGAGCCAGTCAATCATATCTTGTTTACGACTATTTGAGTTGGGAGCGGGATTTTCTAACGAATTGTGGTAAGATGCATTGTCTACCACCACAACGCTATTGGGCTTTAAATTTGGAATTAATTGCGTTTGTAACCATTTCGTGTAGTTTTCTGCATTCATATTGTTATGGTAATCACCACTTTTTTGATTTGCTTTGAACATCAGCAGTGCATTTGGTATGAAACCGTCCTCTCCGCCGGCATGAACTATTATTAAACGATTTCCTTTAGAAATTGGTTTCTTCAAACCAGAAGTGCTGCCATCTGAATAAGATTTCGAAGAAATGTGAGTCGTGTCTATATATGTTTCGTCGGTATAAACGACTGGCCTGCCCTGAATGCGATATTCAGAAATTTTGATCAAAAAATTGATACGTAGATAACGTATCTCATGTTTTTCCATTAGAATTTTTCTATTATCTTCTGTCCTTTTCCATTTAAATCCTAAAAGAGACACTTCTTTACGCAATGACCAAATTGAACCTGGATAGTTTATTTCTGTCTTCAACTTTTCATGTATTCGTTTCATAGTTGGCACCTCTTTATCAGTAATGTGAAAGTTATGAATAGTTCTTCGGATTACCGCTTTATCAAAATCGTCAATGATAATTATATTTTTCCTGCATCTGGTCTTTTTCGGAGATTTAAATTTGCTTTCGTCTTCCAAAAGACGTTTGCCTTCCAATAAAACTCTTTTGACAGTAGACAGCGGGATTCCCGTCGATGTAGCTACCAATTGGGCTGATGTAGTGACACTTGACATGTCTTTGTCGTTTATGTCTTTAAAATAAGTATTTAAATTACACAATATTTCTTTTACTTGGCTATTTAACGGTTTTCTTATTATTCGTTTATTTGTGTTGGCAGCCATTTCCCTAGTATCTATATAATCGAACACAAAAACAAAATAATATTAAGAATTAAAATCGTCACGCTGCTGACAGTACAAGGGGTGAAGTGTGGAAAGTGCGCGGCGGAGATGCGTCGCGCGGGGGATGCACCGCGCCTCAGGCCGGTTGTTTAAACCGGTTTAAACCAGGCAAAAGACGCGCCGCGCTTTAGGCCGACGTCACACCTACACTATCTATGTGCACTCACACAAATGCAAAGCTCAGCTTAGACCTCGCGGACTGTACTCATGATAACAAAGAACTTTCCCAAAGATCTTTTTTTGACGTGACAACGTCTAATAAATCGATGAACGCCGGGTGCATGCACGAAAAAGGATGACTTATTGTCCCGTTACGCTCATTGTCCCGTTACAGTCATTGTCCCGTTACGCTAATTGTACGCTTGCGCCGCATTCAATGTTTTGTTATGACGTTGTAACGTTAAACTATCGTCCGTAAACCAACTTTACAGACAACCAATTTTTTTTTATACTCCTTTCTTAATCACAATAACACAACAGCCGTATGAAATTCGCGCGCGCGCGACTGAGACCTATCAGCTGTTACAGCCGCGTGACGATGTTCTATCTCATTACTATGGTATTGCAGTTTTGTAGGAAACGGTTGTTTTTCTTTTTAATAACCAACGAAAAGATTCTATATAGAGGGGGGGGGAGCGGGTTCAGAATGATGTACTGAATACGTGGTAATCGTTTTAGCGTCAGTGTCCCTTCCACCTTGTGTACTAATAATATGAAGAGAGAGTGCGAATTTTGTGAGTTTGAGTGTAAGGAAGTAATCTCCGGAACCACGGCTCCTATTTGAAAAATCTTGCACCATTTGAATGGTACATAATTCCCGGTGGACTTAAGCTACTTTTTATCCGGCTGTCACGTATGCGAGTTTCGACATCCATAATAATATTATAAATGCTCATGAGAAAGAGAAACAAATAAAATATCTCGACTTGGCACACGAGGTTGTCGACATGTGGAATGTGAACTCGGCTATCATTGTGCCGATTGTCGTGACGGCCAATGGCCTTATGGCCAAGAGCCTTGACGACCAT
Source organism: Noctua pronuba (assembly GCA_905220335.1). Lineage (NCBI taxonomy): Eukaryota > Metazoa > Arthropoda > Insecta > Lepidoptera > Noctuidae > Noctua > Noctua pronuba. The sequence continues at coordinate 6,041,149 of LR999922.1, read as the reverse complement.
CTTTCGAGGCTCTCCCTTGGCGGTTGGATTAAGGGCCTGATTCAGAAGGCAGTACTCCTCGATACGGCTCGCATTGTGAGGAAGTTCCTGTCTCTGGAGCCCTAACCACCGGTAGCTTGGACCCTGCTCCCGACACCGGCGGACCACTATTTTTTATATTTTTAAATGTTTTTTTAAAGGGTTATTTTAGAAATATTTAAAAATGTCAAAAATGTGTATATAAAATGAATAAAGGAAATTATAAATGCTCAAACTCAAACTCAAAGCATTTATTTCAAAAATACCCGTGACAGGCACTTTTGCATAGTCAAAAATAAGCTAATGCATCTTTCGAGGCTCTCCTTAAGCGGTTCTAGGATCAAGGGCCTGATTCAGAAGGCAGTTCTCCTCGGTACGAAAAATCTAATTTTACAGTTAATTGATAAAATTAATCGGGTTTTCGAACCTAAGATAAAATGTTTTTTTAGAGAACTTAATATGTCTTCGAATTATCGGTTAATGGAAAAATCAACCAATGGTTTGGAATGTGATGCTGAGGAATGAGGAAATGTCGTGAGGAAAGTTTTGAGTATAGATGTGGATGGCTATAAGAGTAGAGGAAGACCAAAGAAACGATGGATGGACTGTGTGAAGGATGATATGGCTAGAAAGGAGGTAACTGCTGAGATGACGAGTAATAGAGAAGTATGGAAGAAGAAGACATGCTGCGCCAACCCCAAATAACTTGGGATACTGACGATGATGTTAAAATCATTTTTTTCCCATTTATAGAAAAATCCGACCAAAAGTTGAGCACCAGCAAACTGTCGTATACCAACCAAAAGACGATCTCGAAACCTGGAACTCAACCCATAAGCCAAAAGCCCTCAAAACCAGTGGAAATCAAAACTCCAACGCCGTTCAAACCGCTAGACAAAACGACTTCCAGAGAGAAAGTCGCGAAGTCTGAGGGAAAAGACGGTAAAGCGGCTTCCAAAGATGAGTTTGATGAGATCATTGATGAGGAGGAGTTTTTGGAAGAAGATGTCTCGGATTTGGACGAAGAAGTATGTATAATTATATCTCCAAGTGTGTTTGATGTTCAGGGGTTAAGGAACGGGGTGTAAAGCTCTTCATACTCCATAGCAAATAATAATAATAATAATCATTTTTATTGGCAATATCACATTGTACTGGGATCGATCCATCATCACTGACAGGACTATTGTAGCCAATAAGCCTGATATAGTGGTGGTGGATCGATCAGAGCGGCGCGCAATGATTGTTGACATAACGGTCCCGCATGATGAGAACCTCGTGAAAGCCGAGAAAGATAAGCAAATCAAGTATCTTGACTTGGCTGGTTTTAAACCGTTTTAAAACCGGTTTTAAACCACGGATTTTGGTTTAAAACGGTTTATTTACAACTATAATCACGTAGGTATATTATGCAGTTTTTTCAATCTCCTGTAAAGTTACTATTTTTGACTTAAGTGATGTTAGAACTTCAACGAAGATATCGCGATCCAGGATTTTTAGTTCTTCATTTGCATTAAAGATGGCGCTAGCGATCTTTTTAACACTTTGACAATGCGAAATAATAAAAGCTCCACGGGTCGATCTCCATGGTTAAGCAGTGCTTGCGGAGGTCGTTCCATGGATGGGCGGCCGAGTCCCGAGTGCCCTTTGCTGCACATCTCTGTCTACCCCTTTGATGTAAAGGCGTTATGTTACGTTACTCATTCTCTGGTTTTCTTCCAGGAGTTTGGCGAGGACTCGGAAGGCGAGGACCGCGCTAGGAAACAGCGCATCATGAGACCAGAAATGATGGATGAAGAGGTTCCGAGCGATGCTGAAAGTCGATCTGAAGATGGAAGTCTTTATGATGTGAGTAACGTTAATAAATAGAACATTAAAAAGAAAAAAAAAAACAAATTTGATTAAAATAAATAGCAGCATCCAAATCCGTTCTGTAGTTTTTGCGTGAAATAGAAACAAACATACATCCATCCATCCTCACAAACTTTCACGTTTAATAGTACTAAGTAAGACGTCCCATCTCTTACGTATTAAGCTTGAGTGAAAGAGATTAATTTGATTTAAATTACCTGAAAATATACGGTTCACGAGAACACTATGTGTATTTAAAGCTAGGCTAAAGTCATTGCTCCTAGAAAAATGTTATTATAGTATCCAAGAATTTATGGAAGATAAAATGTTTAAATAGAGTTCAAATATATATATTTTTGTGTTAATTTTAATATTGGTTATTTTTATGTATAAAGCTAGATTTAAGTTTAATGAATATAATATTTTTAATGTGAAAGTTATGTATACAGTTATGTGATATTAGATTATATATAACACTGACACTGCAATAATTTTAGCTTTAAGTTATCTTGCTGCGCCCTAACAGGGTCATGTACTCACTAGTTTTAAGCCTAGCGTGTGAAATTGGTTGTGTACATTGTGCATTAAATAACTAAATAAATAAATAGATATCAACAGTTTATATAAGGTCCCATTAAAATAGATGGACAAACTTATTAGAAATCAATCAGACCACCAAAATAAGGACAATGGTAAACAAAAATAGAAAAACGCATTAGATACTTACAAGTACAACAAAAAAAACTGCTAACTAAAATACACTAAAAATGTTCGTCAACTGAACGTTACTATGGTTAAATACAGAATAATATTAACAGAACTGACTGGGTACCTACTTACGAACACGCGCGCAGCGGCGCGCGAGTGCAAAGTGTTAAAATTTGTCCATGTATTTTAATGGGACCTTATATATTAATATGTTATATATTAATATGTTTGCAGGAGCTGCCATCATCAGATTCCGATGACTTAGACGATTGGTTCACCCTGGACATCCGAGCGGAAAGGGCAGGGGACTATCTGCCGTTACTAGGTAAGAATACACAATACAAGATGCTAACTATTCACTACCAAACACAATCTTAACACACCCTACACTTCACCCACACCCACACTTCACACACACACACTCACACACACACACACTCACTCACACACTCACTCACACACACACTCACTCACACACACACTCACTCACACACACACACTTCCAAAAGCACCAAACCTCTTGTCCTCTGGGCCTCTGACTTGGCTTTACAAGCCGTCGAGAAATATCTCTCACGCATGCTGGTTCCTCACGATGTTTTCCTTCACCGAAGCAAGTGATAATTATACAATCATCATCTGCCTAGCCTTTTCCAACTATGTTGGGGTCGATTTCCAGTCTAACCGGATGCAGCTGCCTATCTAACCCAATGATAATTATACAATACGCACATAAATTCGAAAATTCAGAGGTCTTGGATTCGAACTCGAGACCTATGACTTGACAGTTCGACGGTCACACCACTTGGATATCACTGCTAGATTTTAGATTCAAAATTATTGTTATTCATAATAGGTTTTTAGTTTGTTAACTTAATTATTTTTCTTTATCTTTTTCTTTTGTAATTAGTTCAGTTAAAGCTAACGTGTTAGTCTTACTTGGGAAGATACTGGACCCCTCGACACAGGGTATATGTAGTGTGGAGTCCAGGGAATATACAATGTCGCCCATGCGCATGTGACCGCCCGTAATTTTCTGAATATTCATGCAGAAATGTCGAAAATAAACTTCAAAAGGCGGGGTCTATCTATAACATTTTTCATGTTATTCAATTTTTAATTTTTTAAGTAGAGTTTGTAGATTTGCTTTCTATTTTTTGACACATCTCCGAAGTTTATGGGTCGATTTGGATTCTGTTTATTATTTCTAAAAGCTTATGAGTTATTTTAACAGGTTAATTAACATTTAACAAAAAATTATCGACTACGAAAAAAAAAACGGAATCGAAGTCATTTTTTCGGTAAAAAATTGTGTATTTATTTTAAAAAAACTAGTGTAAGTCCATAAATTATCCCTATAGCACGCCTTTTTTAATCATTACTTGTAATCTACTACATAATAGCTACAAATTCTCAGAACATTGTTGATACCTATCTCTAAAGAAAAAACAAGGGCAGGTATAACAAATCATCGCAATCTTCATGTGTGGGCCACTGAAAATCCACACGTCATTAGAGAAACAACTTTCCAGATTCATTTTTCCATAAATGTATGGGCTGGAATGATTGACGATGAACTTATTGGCCCTTCCGTGTTACCAAACAGACTAGATCAACACGCGTTTTTAGATTTTATAGTCAATACGTTGCCGTTGCTTTTGGAGGAAGTAACGCTGGAAACAAGAAGGCGGATGTATCTGCAATTAGATGGAGCTCCAGCACACTTCGCACGACTAGTTCGTGATTATTTAAATCAAAATTATCCGTGGTGGTTTGGCAGAGGAGGTGCCATTGCTTGGCCGCCGCGATCTCCCGACCTTACACACTTAGATTTTTATCTTTGGGGCTATATGAAATAAAAGGTGTATGCCGTGCCCATCGAAAGCCGCGAGAAATTAACGGCTAGGATTTTTGCTGCTGCTGCGGAAATAAAAGAAAATCGTGAAGAATTACGTCGTACAATCAAAAGTGTTGCCATGGGTGCTTTGGTTTGTTTACAGGAGGGTGGGGGCCATTTCGCAAATCTAATTAATTAAAATTCTTGTATTTTTTATTTTTTTAGTAAAAATCTGGCTATTGCTTGTTTGTTTTTAATTCCATTATCATCCTCATTATTATTTTAACCTTTTAGTACTCACTGCGAAGAGCAACATTCAATTGACTTTCACATTTTCTTTTCCTAAATTTGACTCATCAGAGTTTTAGAGTTTTACCTTGGATTAAGTTACAGTTAGGTATCAACAATGTTCTGTTATTTGTAGCTGTTAAGTAGTAGATAGTAATCTACTACTTAACAGTGTGGATTTTCAGTGGCCCACACATGAAGATTGCGATGATTTGTTATACACGCCCTTGTTTTTTCTTTAGTGATAGGTATCAACAATGTTCTGAGAATTTGTAGCTATTATGTAGTAGATTACAAGTAATGATTAAAAAAGTCGTCCTATGGGGATAATTTATGGACTTACACTAGTTTTTTTTAAATAAATGCTCAATTTTTTACCGAAAAAATGACTTCGATTCCGTTTTTTTTTTCGTAGTCGATAATTTTTTGTTAAATGTTAATTAACCTGTTAAAATAACTCATAAGCTTTGAGAAATAATAAACAGAATCCAAATCGACCCATAAACTTCGGAGCTGTGTAAAAAAATAGAAAGCAAATCTACAAACTCTACTTAAAAAATTAAAAATTGAATAACATAAAAAATGTTATAGATAGACCCCCCCTTTTGTTGTTTATTTTCGACATTTTTTCATGAACATTCAGAAAATTACGGGCGGTCACATGCGCATGGGCGACATTGTATACAATCTAGCTCTTAAGGATCATTCTTTTTTGTTACAAACTTTCTAATATTTTACCATGTTATGCGAACTGGATGTCATACAAATAAATAAAGTTGAAGTTTCCTACCGTAATTTCAAAATACAGCATTTTACTGAATACATATGAAACTAAAGACGGTACTTATAACAGATAAATAATATTTAAAATCTTTGTCTGTATGTTTGTCTGTCTGTTTGTTCTGGCTAATCTCCAAAACGGCTGAACCGATTTTGACGGGACTTTTACTGGCAGATAGCTGATGATATTAAGGCTACTTTTATTAACAAATTAGGGTTCTGTGCAAAAAAAAATAAAACCCGTGACATTGTTAACAAAACCCGATTCAAATAAGGAAATAATGTGACAGCTAGTGACAATATAACTATTTCTCCCTCAGGTACAAAAGCCCGCGAGCTCCTCCTCGCCGAGCGTCGCCGAGTGAGTACGAAGGTAGCCACGCTGCGGCAGAGCCTCTCTGCCCTCACGGAGAGCGCGCGGCGTCAGGCTGACCAGCTCAGGTCCGCCGCCATGGCGCTAGCGGAGATAGATGATACCCTGAGAGCTGCATGACCTACTGCTCAGCACATCAGCCTCTGCTTAGCCTTTTGACAACTACGTCTGTATGTATGAGATCGGTTTTCAGTCCGACCGGATGCAACAAGCAAATTTTACATTTTGAGCTGTCAAAAGAGCCCCCCATACATTTTGTATGGCAAAAGCATTCTGTGACGTCAATGACTTGACTATTTATCGATTTCAAAGCAACTCTTCTACCTAGCCTTTTCCTGACTATGTTGAGGAGCTCGTGGCTAAATAATAACAGCCGCTCGGGTCGATCTGTATGTAAAGTTGCGCTTGCCTAGATTGGTCCGTGGATGGGTGACCGCCCATTACATACCGAGTTTCCTCCGTGCCTCAGAAAGCACGTTAAGCCGTTGGTCCCGGCTGTCATTTGCAGTCCTTTGACAGTCGTTAGGTAGTCAGTGGCGCGAAAGCCTGACAACCAGTCTTACCAAGGGGTATCGTATTACCCAGTACTGACTGGGTTGTGGAGGTCAGATAGGCAGTCGCTCCATGTAAAATACTGGTATTCAGCTGCATCCGGTTAGACTGGAAACTTAACCCTTATACATGGTGTAACATAATAAACGCAAGACCTCCCGTGTGGTCTCTCGGACCATGAAACTGAACAACTTTTGTTCTACGAGTTCTTCGAAATTCGAAAAAAAAAGTACTTTGTATAGGAATTGACGCGATCAGCTGATCAACATGTATGGTAAAACAAAAAAATAAGTTAGGAATTTCCAAAAGCCATAGAACAAAAGTTGTTCATTTTCATGGTCTGAAAGAGCACACGAGAGGTCTTGCGTTTATTATGTTACACCTTGTATAGTTGGGAAAAGACTAGACAGTGATGTTGATTTTGGGGTCGGCTTCCAGGATTTTACATGGAGCGACTGCCTATCTGACCTCCACAACCCAGCTCAATACTCTTTGGTAAAGTTTGATTGTCAGTTTGTCATATTTGTTTTTTACTTGTATGCAGACGACTGCAGAATGAATTAACAGCAATACAAAAAACGCTTTCTACCATTCAGGGTGTAGGGAACAGCCCTCCGTAGACTGATGGAGTGAATTCAGTATATCATACTGAGATGACCGGTACAAGATATTATTTTTTGGAACGTTGTTTTATTTCCTCATACGCAATGTATAGTTACCGTGGCAAAACGCATGTTGCGAACGGCAAGCGCGACGACGAGTTCGATGGACTCTGTAGCTAAAGTATTTCAACATGCATTGTTATTTTCTGATTTTAGCCGTATTATTTACATATATTGAATGCTGCGTACAAAGAATGTAATTTTACATTGAAATATAGAAATAGTAACTGAAAAAATTATTAAAAAATTAAAATTTTCCTGAGAAAAACTCTGGTGGAATATGATTCAAAATAAGGAGCTGAATGCACCCTGTCAGTTTGTGTAGGGCTGTCCCTTAAACCCTGTATTTATTGACGTTCTAACGCACCTGCCATTTCAATCTTTATGTAAACGTAGCAATAATGTTTATATTCGTCTTACTCTAACGTAGATTGTTGAGAAATTTGTAATTTTATGAAATTGAACGTAAAGGTGAGTATAGACTACAACATTTTTCTGGAGCATTTCTGTGTAATGTAACGTTCTTACGAATGGTACAATACAGGCAAAAGCTCAGTTTCCAAAGCATTTCCATGTAATGTAATGTTCCTGCGAATGCTCGGCGTTATGTTACGGGTAAATCCTCCCTCGGGTCTCCCTCCGCGTCACCCCGCAACCGCGCATCGCCCGCACTCGTGGCTCGACGAAATGTAACACCAATACGCTCGACGAAATGTTACACCAATACGCTCGTTGGTTTGTAACAAAGAGGCGAGCGTGCTCGACGTTTAGTTCGTAAAAGGATGATACACTAGAACATATCATAGAGCGGCTCGTTGTTCTGTTACAAGTAAATGTTGTAGTCTATACTCACCTTAACGTATTTATGGCGGCTCATTTTGAGCGGCGAAAATTACGTTAGTTCTTCTTTGGTTGAACCAAGAGTGCTAGGGAACTCGAAACTGTAATTTTTTTAAATTTAAAATAAGGTAGTTGTAAGTTTTGTAAATATACTGCAATTAATTGAAGTGAAATAAATAAGTTTTTAATTGATATTCTTTTTGTTTTCTTTGTAAGAGTCAGTCCTGAGGAGCTCGTGTGTCGTCAGTAATTATTTCGGCAAAGTGTGTCGTCAGTAATTAAAATAGCATTGCAGGCGTAATTGTGCTGAACTTCGGTCGCGTAACTTCGGCATAGTGTGTTTAGACACAAGATTGAAAGATTCACTGTTGTCACACACATGAAACTCACGCTACACGCCATTTTGCACGCCACGGGTGTAGGCAGCAACACGTCATCTGATATGCTTTTAATTTTTATTGGTTGGCACAACATCGAACAAAATTGATTCGATTAATCGAAACAATCCTGCATTAACCCATTCGAGTCCACCCCCGTTTCATAGAACTCATGTGCCATCCCACCATACATTTTGCAAGTGGACCCTCCAGGTGGGTCACTGGCATTACGTTTGCGCAAAAGTGAACCCACCTGGAGGGTCCTCGGCATTAGGCTTGGAACTAAAATTTAAAATCCTAAAATAAGCGATAAAATAGAGTTTTCAGGGGTATTGTCGCTATATTTACCAACTATGGGGGTATTTTCATGCCCTAGTGGCATGGGAGATGTGCAATAATCAATAAATAAAAAAAAATTAAAAAGTTAAATCGCGCGCTCTGATCCCGTGACAGGGGTGTTCAACCTTTTGTGAGGTTTTCATGCATTTTTTAAAAATTTAAGTTACGTAATCGCTAATATTATTTCTTTTCGAAATTAATAAATAACATTTTAGAACTTTGAATGATTACAAACGTTGCATTGCATTTATAGGTAGATATCCTTTGACAGTTAGTTTTGTGTGAACCGCAAAGTAACTCAATTAATTACATATTATTCCACCCTATTATTTCACTTGTTATACTGGGTTAAATTAAATTAGCTAGCGATACTCCGCAGACGTGATGGATCAAACAAAAATGGGTTTGATGACATTTTGTTGGTATTAGTGCATTTATATCAAAGACAACATAGATTTAAATCATGGATGTCCCATCGCCGTACTTCGCGCGAAAAAGTGTTCACACTGAGATGAGCTCGCTCTTAACTTCAGGGCCTATAGATTTATAAACACGGTATACAATTAAAAATGTTGCAACTTCCTAAAAAACGCAAAAAAGCGAATATTGCTTTCGGAAGTTGGTGAGTTTTGCTTGTTTCATTGACTGATTGCCACCGACTTCCGAAAGTAAATTAATTTTCCACTCTTTTTTCTGCAACATTTTATTTTTATTTTAGGCTTTTTAGTTTGTATCTCATATAAATTCTTGTCGACTATTAATTTTCAATTGTGTGATTGGCAGATCATCCACACAGACGAAGAAGATAATATACGTATTATAGAAGATAACCCATAAACAAAAATTAAATTAAAAAAACAATTAAATAAAAATCAAATGGGACCACAGCGCAAGTTTCCTACACCAATTAAAAAAAGAATCATGTAAGTCGGCCAGTAACCACGGAGAAATCGGTGTACAATAAAAAAGAAAAGATGACGCCGAATACATAAACTCCTCCTTTGTAAGAAATCGGTTAAACACTAACTGATTTTCTCATCTTATACTTCATATATGACTACACTATTAGTATTAGTTGACCCCAAAAAATAATAGATTTTTAGTTTCACGCCTTCTAAGTTTCTCTAGGCAATTTAATTTAACATTAAAAATGCTAAGCATTATCTATTCCAAATATCAAGTTCGTAGCGTTAGAAGTTTCTGAAATATGTAGCTGTGATAAACGATAAAGGCAGATTAAGTCGCACCATAATAAGTATCAGTTTTTAACTGTTTTGATATCGAACCCTGAAAAGCATCGGCTTCGAACTCATTCTCATGTCCTAAAATGTAAAAATAATTATTTTTTAGAAAATACTTAAAATCGTGCGAATGGTTTGCCACCCCTGAAATAGGACCCACCAGGTGGGTTCCCGGCATCTAGCAAGAGGTCAAAAATTTATTGAAAATAAAAATTCTTGTAATTAGAAACCACGCCGTATTCTTATTAATCTTGTTAAAGTAAACAATGGTTTTTATTTTTACATTATTTGATGCTATATTCGCTAAGAAAAACCTACATTTAATGAATGTGTTAATTAGTAAGTTTTCATTTATATATATATATATACCATATATACCAGCCTGTTACTGTCCCACTGCTGGGCAAAGGCCTCTTCTCATACAGAGAAGGCACGAGCATTGATCACCACGCTTGCTCAAGACGGGTTGGCGATTTCAGACTTATATTAATTATAAGTCCAGGTTTCCTCACGATGTTTTCCTTCACCGATGTCTGTGATGTCCAAGATAAACTTAGAAAGAAACTTTCATTTATATTTATATTTTTTTATTACAAAATGGGCTTGCTCTTGACCTCGATCACGCCTGATGGAAAGCGATAGATGAGGTCTATGATGGAACGAGCGTGCCCAGAAGATGCCTGTTCACTCTTGCTTTGAATGCAGACGGGTTAAATGTGGGAGGAACACAGATGCCGGCAGAGAGTTCCACATCTTGGCTGTGCGCATAATAAACGTGGAGGAGAAGCGCTGAGTACGATTCGTGGTGATATCAACCAAGTGTGGATGGTACGCCGCGTACTTCGATGGTATTTCGGATTTATGTAACTAAATAAGTAAAATCAATTTTGTAACTGCATTAATATGAGTAGTTTAACATGTATTTTGGGGTATGCTTTGTTAGTGGTCTTTAAATAAATAAATAATCGATTTAAAAAACATTTCTAATTACGGCAGTGAGAATCTGAAGTGGAAAAGTGTGCAGGTAATCTACAAAGATAGTCACAGGTGAAAAGCTATCTTCACAAACCACTCGTTGCCATGGAAACCATCTCTGTTACTTCAATGTGACTGTAAATTGACATCCAAAAGAGTGATTATCAAAATATTTTGTTGTTAACTTTATTTTAGTGACAAAATGAGCGGAGATACTTTATACGAAGCGCCACGGAAGAAACGTAATATGAATAAAGTCAGATGTCATGATTACTTGTACGGTAAGTCACTATATATAAATTACTAACTTATACCCGCGGTTTCACCCGCGTGGAGTTCGATAATTGTCCCACGGGATCAAACTACCGGGATGAAAAGTATCCTATGTGTTAATCCAGGTTATAAGCTATCTGTGTGCCAAATTTCATCCAAATCCGTTTAGTAGTTTTTGCGTGAAAGAGTAACAAACATCCATCCATCCTCACAAACTTTAGTAGGATTATACGGAAACAAAGCATGGAATTGCCTCGCCGGCTTCGTCTAGCCAGTCAGCCTATTAAGTTCCCACTGCTGGGATGCGGGCCTCGTTTCTATGAAAAGGAGTGGTCCCCAGGTAATCCCCAGGGGGAAAGAATTATTAGATAAGATAAGATAAGATTCTTTATTTGCGTGAAATGGTATGTACATGATGGTCTTATAAATAAAAAGGGGTCTCCCTTGTTTGACCGAAAGGCATTTGACAAATGTTCACTTACCAAAAAATTTTTCGCATAATTTCATTTGCCAAATTATTACTTAGCAAAAAATCTATTCACAAAAAATTGTAACGCAAACCTAATGTTTGGGAAGTGAACGTTTAAACTATGACTTGTTTACCAACAAGTACTTTTAACATTTTTTATTTAGTCAAATATTTCAGTTGGATAATATATAACAGTTTTTACGCAAAATCAAATAAGACAAATTCTAAACAGGTTATAATAATATGAATATTAACTATTCTTTTTTTAGTTAGTAACGTTTTTTTCCATATTTTTTTTTCTATATAATGTAGTCGTTCCTGGAGGTCTCAGTTTTAACCTAACCTAACCATTTATTTTTTTAAATAAGTAAGTAATTATCCTAATCTAAATAGTTCAGTTCCGGGTAACCTACTAAAAACAATCTCTTTTTTCTATTAATGCAAGTCGTTTCTGGCACTCGCCGGCCGCTCCCGCGGCACCGCTCGCTACGCTCGCTCGGCTCGTGCGTAGGGGGTCACAGTTTCAACCTAACCTAACCTACCCTATTTTTGCCTTAATATTTTTTGTCTTAACAAATCATTTCACCAAACGTTTATTGTCTGAAGATTGTTTGCTGTAATAAATCATTTGAGTAAAGACCAAATGCCATAATGCCATTATACTTGGTAATATTTTGCCAAGTAAAAATTTGACCAAATAAAAATATGCGTACTAAAATCATTCGAAATATTGCAATGGTATAAAAAAAAGTTGCTAAAATTTGTTTGGGTAATGAAATTTGGTCAAAATCTTTTCGGCAAAACGGCAGGCTCCCAATAAAAAGGTTTCTCATATTTCGCTGACTTCTTTCAGCATGCAAACTTAAAATAAAATTAAAATACTTAACACAATGTACTCGTAGGTACGTAGTTAAAAAATTAAAAAACATTTAAGAAACACAAAGACAATAATATTATTATTTCAGAATTAAAAATACTCGTGTAGGATAATGTAATAAAATTAGAAAAAAAAAAAACAAAGACAGAAGACTAGATAACATCAATAAAATAGGAACATAAGCTACTTAACCATTAGAAATAGGTTTATGAGTCAAAAACTCATTAATTGTATAGAACACGTTATTTAAGAGCCATTTCTTCAGTTTCTTTTTGAAATAATTAATTGGTAGTTCTCTGATTTGTTTCGGTATTTTATTGAAGATTTTGACCGACATGCTATAGCAATTGTTTTGGAAGAGGGTGCTTCTACATCTTGTTATGGCCAGTTTGGTGGGATCTCTAGAGAGAAACTTTTTATTTTCTGTTACTTTTGTAAACAGGTTTGGGTGTTTTTTAACAAACATCCCTACTTGACTAGACGTTGCTGATGACGCCAATCTCGTAGTGTTTTGAGGCCCTAACTTGAGCGCGCGGTGTAATCGAAACGTAAAATATGTATGTCGATCTTTGAATAGAAAATACAACTATCCATGATTTACGTAGATTGTTTGCAAAAAGCACAATCAGTATCATCCGTGGATGTCAATAAATTCTTAAAATTATGAAAATATTATATGTTATATGTGAAACGAGTATTTTTAATTTTAAAATCGATGTCGGCTTCGCTCGGGAGGAGTTCAGTTATTGACCCATGGGATCACACTACCGGGATAAAAAGTATCCTACGTATTAATCCAGGTTATAAGCTATCTGTGTGCAAAATTTCATCCAGATGCAGTCAGTAGTTTTTGCGTGAAAGAGTAAGAAACATCCAGACATCAATACATCCTTACAAACTTTAGCATTTATAATATTAGTAGGAGACGGATTTACGTTACGAGTCTCTGGTCTGACTAAGGTTATATTGCCATCTGCATGGTAACAATAAGAGGCTACAGGCTACCATATTTCCGGAGCAGTGGTAACGGCCCTGACTCTCAAGTAAGGGGTCGTGAGTTTGATCCATGCTACGTATTTTATGATTTGTATCATCACTGCTCTCGAAACGATGAAGGAAAACATCGTGAGGAAACCGGCATGTCCTAGAACCAAAAATTCGAAGACATGTGACATCTACCAACCCGCACTGGGCCCGCGTGGTGGGTTAGCTCACTCCCTCTCATAGAGAGGAGGCCTGTGTCCTAGCAGCAGTGGGAACATTGTACGGTGATTATGCTCTGATACTGGTAAAGTTAACACAAAACATGAATGACAGAAAGTCTTTTTAGGGTTCCGTACGTCAAAAGGAAAAAAGAACCCTTAAACACTTTGTTGTCCGTCTGACTGTCAATACGTAGAGGTATTAAAAAATGAATAATATATTGATGATGATGTCATCTAGCCGATTTCAGCCACAGCGACTGCATTCGATGGCTTTCTATGGAGGTTGTCGAGAGGTTTGGTGTGCTGCTCTATCATATGCTCTCAAGTGGCTAGCATACCCAACAATAATCAGTAATAATATATTATTATTACTGAGGTTGAAATTTATATCAATTGCTCGGGACTACGGTCTCTTTCAGCTGTGAAAAAACTTGTAAGTCAACGAGATCAAAAGATAGGACCGTTTATGTCGCATATTTTGCGATTTCAAAAGGAAATCAAAACCTATAGGGTACTTCCCGTTGACCTAGAATCATGAAATTTGGCAAGAAGCCAACCAACCGTGTTTCAACCGTGTCTGATAACCGTAAATATGTAGTTTAATAACAAAATACCTACAAGTTTAAGCAAATAAATGAATAGTCTATTCTTTTCTAATTTTGTACGGAACCCTTGATGCGCGAGTCCAACTCGTAATTGGCTGGTTTTTTCAATGATTAACTGATTTATTTCTGTATTATATCGTCAGATTCGGCGTTCATCGTATCGGGGGCTCGCGACTACGCGCGGACCGCTTTCAAAGCGGCTATGGCTTCCTCACAACGTGTAAGCATCTCTATTATAATTTTTTTTTCAACGTAACAGGTGTCCACGAAAAACTATGCGCTTCGGGAATCATAGTCTCATAATTGGCAATACAAACGCTCGATGCTGACTGTTTTTCGGTCATCATCTGCCTAGCCTTTTCCCAACTATATTGGGGTCGGCTTCCAGTCTAACCGAATGCAGCTGAATCCCAGTATTTTACATGGAGCGACTGCCTGTCTGACCTCCACAACCCAGTTATTACTGGGTAATACGATACCCCTTGGTAAGACTGGTTGTCAGACTTTTTGGGCCACTGACTCCCTAACGACTGTCGAAGATCTACAAATGACAGCCGGGACAAACGGCTTAACGAGCTTTCCGAGGCACGGAGGAAACTCGGTATGTAATGGGTGGTCACCCATCCACAGACCAACCTAGGCAAGCAATGTTGCAGCACCATGCTGAGTTAGAGGCCTTTTTGGCCTCGTACAGGACGAATTTTAAAATCTACTACGAAGCGCAATAGAACAAAAGTTAGACACTTGCCTCTGTTTATAACTCGGCAACAAGAGAATGATCGAAACCCACACCGTTTCTGGTGTAACTATTACTTCGCGCGGCGCGGTGCTATGCTAGGCGCATTGTGGTGCCCTGTGAAGCCTCTACTTTGCAAACCAGGGACTTTACAACATTGTATTCTCTATTTGCAGATATTACAGCCGGTATACAACGCTATGTTCTCAGAACAGAGTCTCCGGCCCAGATTAAAAGTTTGTAAGTTTGATTCAAACTAATAACTCTCCCGCCTGGACATGAGTAGCCATGGCTAACCTGGAAGTCTTTAAATAGACTCCGGACCCAGGTTGGCCGCAGCAAAGAAAACCTGCTCAGGTGGAGATTCATTAATGACTCTGCCCTGGAGTGTAAATGTGGTGCTGTTCTACAAACGATGGGGCACTTAATATCGTGTCCTGCATGCCCTGATGTTTGTATGGACGCTACCGAAAGCGCCAAACTAGTTGCTCAGGTCTGGGCTGACACTATTTAGATTGCCATCGACATGCTAAGAAGAAGTTAATAAGAAAATATTCAAACCATTTTGATCCGTTTTCCTCAACAGTGTATCACCCCAACTGCCGTCTACCTGATCACATAGATCGATCTTACGGCGCTTACCTGAACAGGGTGGAGGAAGCCAAGAGTTTGCCGCCACCAGAGTTCAACGGGAAGGACTGCTATAAATTTACTGCTGCGTAAGTATCCTTATCATCAGCATCATCATCAGCAGCCTATAGCAGTCCACTGATTTTAAATTTTTATTTGCTAGAATTGTATTACATTATACAGGGTGTAAACGGACCCTTCACGAAGCCGTCAACCAAGCATTCTGTACATCAAACTAAGTAACCCTACGCAAAATTATTGCTGGGAAACGACTTTTTTTTTTGGGTGAAAAATCACGTTTTACGGTAAAACTCAATGTAACGCACTCAAAACTTGGTGATGATGGATGCTTTGAATAGTAAACGGGTTATCGAGTTATTTAAAGTAAAATTAAAACCTTTAAAAGTGTTATTTAAAAAAAATTTGTGAAAAAATTGGAACTTTGACCCCCAATATCTCCGTAACTAGAAGGTTCCCAGGTATGGTTCAGAAAAAAAAAAGATCGCAATGACGGGGAGAACAAGTGCCTTTCGGCTTCGTTAAGGATCTTTTTACACCCTTTAGATGGTCGAGTATTATTAAAGTTGCTCACACAATTCGCTTAAACTAGCATGCAAAATAATTGAAGTGAATCTAATACAAGTCAATAAATTTTCAATAAATTAATAATAGGAAAATGTCATGTCAATGTCATACTCATTCACAGAATAAAATGATTTATCAATATGTCAATATGTAGATGTCATAATCTTAATATATATAAATCTCGTGTCACAATGTTTGTCGTTGGTAGGGTAGGTAGATAGGATAGATAGGTAGAGTCGGTAAAAAGGGTACGGTAGGGTAGGAAAAGGTGCATTGCAACGCATGCCGGGACAGCTAGTAATATTATAAGTTTTACATTTTACATTCAAAATATTACATACCTAAGGCATAGGCCTCCTCAATCGCACGCCACTCAACTGTAAGTTTTTTTTTTATCAGCCTGAATTGTCCCACTCCTGCGCAAAGGCCTCCCCCCATTTCTTCCACTTTTCTCGATGCTGGACCTCTTCTTGCCGCTCGAGAAAGCTATCCAAGGCGTCCCGCCATCTTCTCCTCGGTCTGCTGCGACCCCGTCTACCTGTCTCAGGGCTCCAGTTTTGTGATATGCAGGCCCACAGCTTTGCCGGCATCCGGCAGACATGGCTTGCCCAGTCCCATTTCAGTTTAGCTGGTTTTTGAGCCACGTCAGCAATTTGAGTTCTGGAGCGTAAGTATAATGGGTGTAAAAGTTCCCTTAACAAAGCCGATATGAACTTGTTCTGCCCGTCAATGCGATATTTTTTTGTTATAAACCATACCTGGGAGTCATACTTCCAATTTTTTTTAAAACTAGTTTTTATTAAAAGAATTTTACTTTAAATACCTCCACGACCCCCGTACTATTCAATGCATCCATCAGCACAATGTTTTGAGTGCGTTACATTGGGTCCTACCGTGAAACGTGATTTTTCACCCAAAAAAAAGTCGTTTCCCACCAATATTTTTTGCGTAGAGTAACTTAGTTTGATGTACAGAATGCTTGGTGGACGGCTTCGTGAAGGGGCCGTTTACACCCTGTATGTCAATGCCCTGTATTTAGCTGCATTCGGTTATAGACTGGACGCCCATCCCGTTTGTTAGGGAATAGTTGGTACAGTGGCATCTTGTATCGATGTATTCTTACCTAGCAACGGCAGATAGTCGCCTGCCCTTTCCGCTCGGATGTCCAGGGTGAACCAATCGTCTAAGTCATCGGGATCTGATGATGGCAGCTCCGGCAAACATAATGATATATAAGGTCCCATTAAAATAGTGGACAAATTTTAACACAGCGTACAATACGTCTAACCAAAGATATCCAAGCTAAAAAATACACTGAATAAAGAGATTTTATTTTGACCTAAAATAATAAATTGCCGGCACTCTAGAATAAACACATCCATTATGGGTATGTACTTGCACTCGCGCCCCACCGCGCGTTCTCGAAAGTAGGTACCCTGTCAGTTCTGCATTTAACCATACTAACTTTCAGTTGACTAACATTTGTAGTATATTTTCGTTACCTGATATTTTTTCTTGTAAGTAGGTATCTAATGTATTTTCTTTTTTTTATCATTGTCCTTACTTTGGTGGTCTGAATGATTTCTAAAAGTTTGTCCATCTTTTTTAATGGGACTTTATATAATGTTTAAATTAGTATAGACGGTACTAAGTTCTTCCAGAACGAGCTCGTTCAAAAACTAAACGTCTTTAAAAACTTCTAATCAAACATTTTTTCTTCCAGTCCAAGAAAAGTACTGTCAATACCATCCACCACGCCAGATTTCCGTCCCAATACACCGATCGTGGCGGCGCCCCCACCCGGGAAGCCGAGGAACCGCGCTACTCAGAGCCTTTTCAGGTAACCGGGCCAGGCTATTAAGGGGCTGTTCAAGCAAAGCATCATATTACGTAAGCAGATTTTTTGGTACCTATTATTAAACAATCAATCAATCATTTTATTGTCAGGCAACTGAGGCCCATAGATAAAATACACAAAATAAACTTAGACAATAATAAACTAATACATATAAAAACCTTATTTAACTAAAACTAGACACGAATCGTTGACGGCGTCGTGTTTTGCTGCGTGGTGTCGCGTAATCGTCCTCGGAATCGTCGATATACGACACCTTTCGGCCAAAAGTCCTCTTTCATAGATGGTGACTTGGAACTCGTACCACGAACCACTTTGTTGTGGCGCGATTCCAACCTTTCGACCCTCAGAGTCCCCCCTCCCTCCCCCTTGACAGCAAAAGTAAGCAAAACTCTTAGCCCCTCCCCCCCATACTTACGTAAACATTGGTATAGGTCCCGTCACGTAAAAAGAACGCTGACCGCTCAAATAAACTTTCTCAATTTTTTTATTCCAGCCTTTTCCAAAGTACTAAGTAGCTAGTAAAGTAGCTATTACGATTCTACAATGAAACAACTATACTTATATTATAAAACAACAGCTTAGTACTTCAGGACGCGACTGTATAACGTGCGCAAACACATCCCCTCCACTGACGCTCAGCGTTCTTTTTACATGACGGGATTTATACATGCATTTTTCAATGT
Organism: Noctua pronuba; assembly: GCA_905220335.1. Taxonomy (NCBI): domain Eukaryota; kingdom Metazoa; phylum Arthropoda; class Insecta; order Lepidoptera; family Noctuidae; genus Noctua; species Noctua pronuba. Next base: position 6,022,390 of record LR999922.1, on the reverse strand, counting down.
GTTCTGGTTTCTTTATTAATTCATGAGCAGCAGTTATAAGTCTAGAAATACATTATAGCGAATAGGCTTCGAAGTAGGGTTGCCGTATGTGTTCAAACTTCGGTTTGAAATCTTCAAAATTTTGCAGAGAATCCGAAAAAGTAAAAAACGACGTCATCACTATCCAGACCCCCCCATCCCCCAAGTCATCAAAACTAAGTAATGCAAAGAACCCCCCCGCCCCCCTGTAGTGCTTACGTAATACTTGAATGGCCCCTACAACACTGGAGGAACGCGATAACCTGCATCTTCTTCTTATAGCGGTTTCAGACCAGCGTATTTTTTAGCGCGCAAAGCTCGTATTCGCCCACACGTGTACACGCGCGCCAAATTACACGCTTCAAAAAATCGAACACGTGTCTACGGGTGTTCGCTTGATTAATATGACAGCTGTCAGCAAAAGTGACGACTTATCTCGCTACTCGCGCTTGTACGTTTATACGCGCGTCAACGGTCGTATGAGTTCCGCGTGTGGTAAAAGACGCGCGCCTATACGCGCCTGCTTGCGCGTCCAAAAACGAACTTACACGCGCCGAAAATACGCTAATCTGAAACAGCCCTGAGCGTGTCGATGGCAATCTAATATATTTAATTCGGCTCAGAAATGGGCTACGAGTTTGACTCCTGCAGTGGTCCATAATATTCTTAGATATGAGGGCCATGAGGGATGAGTATACTAATAGGGAATATGCATGTAATTTTTTCTTCACTTAAATCAATAAAATACAATACTATCAACCCAAGAAAATAATTCAAAGTTAAGTTCAACTACTGCTTGTCGCTCAAAAAATAAATTAAACTCCTACAATTTTCTACGACAGTTCAAACGTCCGTGACTGTCGCGGCCATTCATGTCATGTTATGTGACGTCATTTACCTCTATCTGCCTTATTTACATCTAATTTTTTACCCTTAATATGTAAATTTGGCAAATTGCATGTCCTTTATTCAAGTCAACATTGCAATAACAATATTATAATAAAATCTTAGTGAAACTTTAAGTACTTTTCAAATAAAAGTGTTTCTTTGACACATGGTATTTGACGTCACTACCGGCGTTATCGAGGGGCGATGCGGTTTGAGTTTGCGTTCCGTTTCACCAAAAACACGCTACATGAAATATTAAATTGTAAAGTAAGTGTTGTATTAGAAAATTAAACAAGTGTTCCACAATGTTTTTATGGCATTTTTAAGAAATAATAAAAGTTTTGTATTTCTTGCATATTCCCTATTGTAATAAAATGTATGTTTAACGAAAGCCTCGTTGATCTAGTGGCCGCAAGCGCGACTGCTGAGCATGAAGTCCTGGCTTCGATTCCCAGTTCGGGCAAAGTTAATGGGTTTTTCCATCAGGAATTTCTCTATAGCAGCCACGGAGTCTGGATTTGTGCCCGGTTGATGGCAATAGGCTCGCCTCCGATTACATGGGACTTAAACATAACTAGCGAAAAGTGCGATCCTAAATAAATAAATAAATAAATAAACCTCTTTGGGAAATGCAGGCATTATGTTATTTTTCTACAATGCTCTGCGGATCCAGTATAACAACGCGTTTAGGGTGCTGTTGCGTCTGCCTCGGTTCTGTAGCGCGTCATCTATGTTCGCTGAGAGTTGTACCGACGGTTTCGATGCTGTACGGCGTAAGAAAGCGGCCTCGCTGCTAAACAGACTCCGTGGCAAGCCCAACAGCATTCTGAACGCCATAGTTGGGAAGCATGACAGCCCGTTCTTAACCCCGGACGCAAAAAGAGGGGTGTCATAAGTTTGACCGCAATGTGTGTGTGTGTCTGTCTCTGGCACCGTAGCTCTTAAACGAGAGAACCGAGTTGGATGCTTTTTTATTTGAAAGATAGTTTCTTGGCAATGGTTCTTAGATAGTTTTATCAAAATCGGTGCATACATTTACTAGATATGGGGGACGAAAGTGGGTATTTATCTTTCATGTTTTATTTTTTCGTTGGGGGTTTTTTAAATTTTAAATTTAATTTCTATTAGTTAAGTATTAACATAGGTTAAGAATATTGTTACTAACACAATGGATCCTGGATATCTTTATAAATTAATGAAATATAAAAATTACAGAGAATCTTCAGCCCAGACTATACCATGGCAGCCTGATGGTAAGCTCGCTGAGCAGTGCGAGCAAACACCTGAAGTGCTGTACCTCGATAATTTGGAATGGGGTGCGTATAACCTAGCAAGCAAGGCGTGGTGATGGCAGGTGGAGTAAAGCTGTGATCGAGTGGCGTCCTAGGAATGGAAAGAGAAGTGTTGGTCGTCTGGCGGCGTGATGGGCAGACGACATTGTTGCCATGGCGGGAATATCCTGGATGAGGCTGCCACTAGAGCGTGGAGCTTGGCACAAGCAAAGAGAGGCCTATACCCAGCTGTGGGTGAAGTCGGGCTGTGGATGATGATGATCATGTGTATAAGGGGTGTAAAAATACCCTTAACGAAAGCGAGAGGCACTTATTCGTCCCGTCACTGCGATATTTTTTTTTGTTCTGGACTTTACCTGGTAACTTTCTGGTTACGAAGATATTGTCAGCGAAAGTTCCAACTTTTACTATTTTTTTTTAAATACGTATGTTTTAATTTTACTTTAAGTACCTCCATGACCCCTGTACTATTCCATGCATCCATCAGATTTTTTTCACACCAAAAAAAATGGTCTTTTTCCAGCAATAATTTTTGCGCTGAGTTACTTAGTTTGATGTACAGATTACTAGGTTGACGGCTTCGTGAAGGATCCGTTTACACCTTGTACAATTCAATTATTTTGTGATCAGGTCCAGGCTCATCGCACCGCATCGGAGACTTGCCAGCTGATTTCCATACAACTGAAATAATTAACAAGTAAGATTCATTAATTCTTTATTATCTACTAACTGTTGTTCGGTGAAGGAAAACATCGTGAGGAAACCAGCATGCCTGAGAGATATTTCTCGACGGCTTGTAAAGCCAAGTCAGAGGCCCATGGGCGGCTTAAAAACTCTGACACCAGGTTAGACACTAACAAGACGAAAAACAAGAATAAAGGTCAGATAGGCAGTCGCTTTATCTAAAATACTAGTAGTCATCTACACCCGGTTACATCGGAAGTCGGAAGCCGACCCCAACATACGGATGTGATATACTATTAAACGTAGCGTGAGCTTTAAGGTTGCGTCTCGTTCCGTCTCGACTAGTCCTCACTTATCCCGGGCAGTGAGTGCACATACCCTTAAAGTAGTTCATCTAATTACTGTTAATTTGTTGGTTTATTCTAAACCCTATGTTACTAGTGAGCACTATTTTGTTGGGTAAGGATGTTATCATACCAATCGATCGATGGTAGAATGGATAAGTCGACGTCGTTCGACAGTTTCTACTACACCAATTGATCGATCGTCGTCATTTCTACCATCGATCGTTTGGCGTGGTAACATCCTTAATGCTAGGCAGATGATGACGATGTCCTATACCTTCGTTCTCTTACCAGAATGCGACATGCTCGTGCTTGGATGGACCTGGTGGAAAATGGCAAGTTCCCTCGATGGATGAAGAAGAGAGATGCCATTATTGATGATGTCGTCGTCAAGGACTGGCTTTTTAGACAGGCGGTACGTTTAATCGTATTACTATCATGTTAATCATTTTCTACCAGCGCCTGTTCTCTCTCTGGGCGTGAGGGACTGCCATCCTACAGAAAGAGAAGAGAGAGTGGACACACACCTGTGCACTATAATATATCCTGCCCAGATTTCGCGTATAACTAAATAACTAGTAATGTTATAAATGCGAAAGTAAGTTTGTTTGTTTGTTACCATTTCACGCCTAAACCACTGAACCGATCATCTTGAAATTTTGCATATACGTTGTCAGGTATCCAGAAACGGAAATAGGGTACCTTTCATCGCAAAAAAAGTACTGCTCCCGAGGAAAACAACAATAACGTTCAAAAGATAATAGATGGCGCCAGGTGTCTTACGAATCATGATTGAATTATATTATTATAGAAACTTCTGTAGTGCGAATTGATCGTCAAATTCTAAATTAACGCGAACGAAGCCGCGGGCAAAAGCTAGTTTCTTATAAGGTCAGGGTGGTATATTCCGTCTATGGGGCGTAACCGTCTAAAGTCTGTTTTTTAATCCCTGAGACTAAATTGACAAGTGAAAATGGCAAACTGACATCGATTTCAATAGGATTTATGTTAGTTTTGACATTTTCACTTGTCAATTTAGTCCCAGGGATTAAAAAACAGACTTTAGACGGTTACGCCCCATAGACGGAATATACCACCCTGACCTTAACTTCAGTAAGTATGTATAAGAAGAGACCTTTTCCCAACAGTGGGACAGTAAAAAGCTGGTATTATACAACCAAGATCTCCTTTCTAGGAGATAGACGAGCTCCAAGACATCCGGCTGGAACTGCTCCACCGCTTGCAACAGTCACAGCGCAAGAAGCAGACGAACCGCACCAGCACCAAGCTGGCGAAGCTCTGGAACGTGAAAAAGCAGGAGATGGACAGGAAAGTCAACAATATTAGGATGACGAGGGACAGAGGTAAATAACATCTGCTTAAGCATAGTCTCTGCGGGTCGTGAGAGGGAGAGAACCTCACGTATCAGCCGCCGCGGGAGGCGCCCCGGGCGTCGGAGGCCACGTGTTGGCTTGGCTCCCGGCCACTGTAGGCGCGGGCCTGTGGACGGTGTGTAATGGGCTAGCTCGCCGTCCGTCCGTCTTATGACGACAGGCCGTGTCGACGGCGCGTTCGTGTTCCAAGTGCGCCTCAAAGAGATGTCAGCAACCAGGAATGGGCCCGTAAGGGCCGATGCCTGCCGGGGCTGCGGGACTGTTCGAAAGAGATACCGCGGCCCTGGAACACAAAGAGCAAAGAAAGAACATGGATGGGTTTTAGTCAGTAAAAGTCTGACACTCCCTCCCACTCCACCCGGAGCGGCAGGAGTTATTTGATGATTTCCCATCCATAAAAAAAAGTATTATGTACATCTAACTTAGTAAACCTACACAAAAATTATTGCTGGGAAACGACTTTTTTTTTTGGGGTGAAAAATAACCTTTTACGGTAAAACTCAATGTAACGCATTCAAAACATTGTGCTTATGAATGCATTGAATAGTAAACGGGTCATGGAGCTATCTTAAGTAAAGTTATAACCTTAAAAATAAGTATTAAAAAAAAACATGTGAAAAAGTTGGAACTTGGCCCCCAATAACTCCGTAACTAGAAGGTTCCCAGGTATGGTCTAGAACAAAAAAATGATCGCAATAGCGTGGGTTACTAGTACCTTTCTGCTTCGTTAAGGGTCTATTTACACCCTTTATATCGGGCTGGTATTTGCAACTGCACATCCCTGCCTTATTTCCCCACGAAAATAATCGTGATGCAACGATTTCTTTCACAGAGCTACGAAAATTAATAAGGATCCATGAAGGCGGTGGTATGTTGGGCTTGGTGGCTTGCAAGAAGGCTGCCCGCGGCTCTGGGTCCATGACCTATGCTGCCAAGGATCCCACGTCTGACCTACACGCCCCGCTCGGGAGGCACGGGTACCAGGCTCGCAATAGGCATGCGGAGATTACTTACGATCCGGCGCTGCTGTGTAAGTTCCTCGTCTTCTTGTTACATGGAGTCGGCGCAAAAGGCTTTGTCTTCCATTGTCAATTTTAAACTAAGCTATCATGAACTCCCCTTTTTTCATATCATTCCTGACAAAATCTATCCAATTTTAATTAAAATGCTTTTATTAGCTCACTCATTTATTCCATTCCTTTATATCCATTCATTTATTCATCCACCCTCACAAACTTTCGCATTTATAATAGTTTTAAGAAGATAAAATCCGTTCTTTAGCTCGTTCTCGCTCTAACACGTCAGTCATATCGAACGAAAACTAAGGAGCGAGAAATCTGGGAACTAGTTTCGCGTAGTTTGTCTTCAGGAGCGCTCGAACTACACAAAACTTCTCTTATCCTATCAATCCTCAGCCTTAGAAGACCACAGAGCCCTGGCAGAGCCTCCCTCGTGGCTGGATAATTGCGGGCAGGACCTAACGAAGAGTTGCTCCGGCCACCAGCTCCTTCGCGACCCCACGCAGCTGTGTGAGCGGGAGACGAAGTGGAGCGAACAGTTCTTGGAGAATTTACATAATGAATTGATGAGTAAGTTTACGTTTTAAATTTTCATGTTTTTCTAGCTTTTTCCTGCTGATTCGCTTCCGTTGAGGTCGAAAATTATCCCACGGGGATATGCCTCTGACTCGGGGATAATGTAACTTCTCATTGATGAAAGAATTGGAAAAAGAAAAAGAACACTGGCAAGTCTATCAAAAGAGCCAAAATGGTTGACACAGGACACCCTTTGCGCCTAAATACCCTCGTGTCGCAAAGGCTGAAAAGCCGAAACAGCTTTCTGAAGTGTGTCACCCAACTCACTGGCGAGCGGTCTACGGAAAGACTAAAGCTGTGGCCAGATAGTGCATCCTTATCTAACCCATTCTTGACACCTGTTGAAAAACTCCTACCTGGACATGAGTTGCCATGGCTGACCTGGAAGTCTTTAAGTAGACTCCGAACCCAGTTTGGTTGCAAGGAAAATCTGCTCAGGTGGAGATTCATTAATGACTCTGTCCTGATTGTAAATGTGGTGCTGTTCCACAAAAAATGGGGCACTTAATATCGTGTCCTGCGTGTCCTGTTGTTTGTTCACTACAGCAACTGATGGACGCTACTGAAAGCGCCGAACTAGTAGCTCAGTTCTGGGCTGACACAATTTAGATTGCCATCGACACGCTCAGAAGAAGAATGAAAGAATTTTCGGAATCGGATCATTATACACTGTTTTAAGCTTTCACGGTTTCGACTAAACTTATACTGTCACTTACGGGATATCTTCCGTAATTGTTCATTATTTTGAGCTCCCGAGATTTCGACGCTGTTGCAACCGCCATGATCGCGGGTTGACTGGGGAATGCGGGTGGATGGAAAATAAATTGTTAAGAGCAGACAAATCTGTCTGCCCCCTTTCTTTGTCTTTTGCTACACACACTACTGGAACTCGACACTAAGTCACGGCACAACACACTCGCAGTATTATCAGGTTTTGTGGAGTCTTTATAACGATGCCGGCTGCTACTTTTGAGCTTACTACAGCGTTGAAATATCGGGAGCTCAAAATAATGAACAATCATCCCTTAAGTGACAGTATAAGTTCGGAATATTATAGTTCCGAAGATTGGAAACGTTACATCTATATAATACTAGCGACCCGCCCCGGCTTTGCACGGGTGCAATGCTGATACTAAATATACTACAGAATGTCTTTATATACGACGTTCACAGCTTTTTTGTCATTAGACAATACCAACATGTTAAGTAAAGGATAAAAAAATGGTTATTGTGGTGTTTTTAAGGCGTACAATACTGTAGTACATTATTTTGATCTATCTCGTAGGGTTCAGCCAGCGTTTGCAATGTAAACGAAAAAAAATTGTTTATTTTCGACCTTACATTAAAAACCTCTAAAATTATCAGTGTTTCTCTACTATATTATGCATGTATTATACATATAAAACTTCCTCTTGAATCACTCTTTCTATTAAAAAAAACCGCATCAAAATCCGTTGCGGAGTTTTAAAGATCTAAGCATACATAGGGACAGACAGACAGCGGGAAGCGACTTTTCTTTATACTATGTAGTGAAGTCTAAGGAGAAGCTCATATCCAGCTGTGGGTGAAGAAGTGTGGACTACGGCGATGATGAAGCTGTAGCAGCACTACAAACACTACTACAGCGCCATCTTTGACAGAAATGAAGAACTAACATCAAATGGGCAGTAGCCCACCAGACACAACACCCATCTCGTCGGAGGATCCTCCCTTTTCTAAGGGAGATGAAAAACTTTACACCCTGTTCTTCATAACCCCCAAACTGGTTCCCAACTATTTTGGAGACTGGAAGTCCAACCCAAAATAGTTGGGAAACAGTCTCGGCAGTAGCCCATCAGACACAACACCTATCTGGTCGGAGGATCCTCCCTTTTTTATAGGGGATGAAGAACTTTACACCTTGTTCTTCATTACCCCCAACCTGGTTTCCGAGGCCGGCTGGTGAGCTACTGCCCGAAAAGAACAAGTTTCGTGCAGAAGCCCACCAGATATAACACACGTCTGATCGGAGGATCCTCCCTTTTCTATGCAGGATGAAGAACTTTACACCCTCTTCTTCATACTCCCAAAGACGCAGTGTCTTCATTTAAAATAACTAACGATACTTTTCAACTTCCAGAGGCACGACTAGGTGCTGCAAAAATGACGGCAGGTCCTCTCCACGTGCTGAAAGCGCGCAAGGAGCCGGTCGTGCCAAGACCTTCCACTCCTCAGGTAGACGGACCTGATGATGATCAGGAAATCGCCCATCAAGCCGCTCTAGTACTGCAGAGAGTCATCAGAGGTCGTGCTGTCCAGAGTTTGGTAATAACATATTAACTATACAGTGTGAACGGATCCTTCACGAAGCCGTCAACCAAGCATTTGTAACCGACTTCTAAAAAAGGAGGTTATGTATTCCACCGATTTCACCGTGATTACTTTTTTCAATTTGGTAAAAGAAGCTCGCGCGGTGGTCCCATATATATTTTATTTACTTTGCTTCGGTACTTTATGAGTTATCCTTACTAATATTATAAATGAGAAAATAAGTTTATTTGTAACCTTTTCACGCCTAAACCACTGAACCGATCATCCTGAAATTTTGCATATACGTTGTCAGGTGTACAGAAACGGACATAGAGTACATTTCGTCGCGAAAGTACTGTTCCCGAGGAAATCAACAATAACGTTCTAATGATAATAGATGGCGCCACGTGCGATGAATCATGATTTAATTATATTATTACAAACAGATTACAACCCTAATTGATTGTCAAATTCTAAATTAACGCGAGCGAGCCGCGGGCAAAACCTAGTCCTATATGTATACAGGGTGTAAACAGACCCTTCACGAAGCCGTCAACCAAGCATTCTGTATATCCAACTAAGTAACTTTACGCAAAAAATATTGCTGGGAAACGACTTTTTTTTTTGGGGTGAAAAATCACGTTTCACGGTAAAACTCAATGTAAAGCACTCAAAACATTGTGCTGATGGATGGGTTGAATAGTACGGGTGTCGTGTAGGTGTTTAAAGTAAAAATCTTACATTTGAAACATGTATTAAAAAAAAAAACTTGTGAAAAAGTTGGAACTTTGACCCCCAATATCTCTGTAACTAGAAGGTTCCCAGGTATGGTCTAGCTAGAACAACAAAATGATCGCAATGACAGGGAGAACAAATACCTTTCGGCTTCGTTAAGGGTCTTTTTACACCCTTTATTATGCATTTTTTCTTCTTCGTGTATACATGTTGTTACTTGAAAAGGATTTGAGAGTAGTGGTATCTCACTACTAAAAAAGGGTAAAATAAAAACTATTTTGGAAGTCGGTTATTTTTTTTCCAAAAGAGTTTTTTGGACATCAATCTAAGTAACAGTGCACGAAAATAGTTACTGGGAAACGATTTTTTTTAGGGGTGAAAAATCACGGTGTACGATACTATTCAAGCGGACAAATGACCGTGTTTAATACAGGTTGTAAACGGACCCTTCACGAAGCCGTCAACCAAGCATTCTGTACATTAAACTAAGTAATTCTACGCAAAAATTTTTGCTGGGCAACGACTTTTTTTTTTGGGGTGAAAAATCACGTTTTACGGTAGGACTCAATGTAACGCACTCAGAACATTGTGTTGATGGATTGATTGAATAGTACGGGGGTCGTGGAGGTATTTAAAGTAAAAATCTTACTCTAAAAATATGTATTTTAAAAAAAACTTGTGAAAAAGTTGGAACTTTGACCCCCAATATCTCCAATAACTACAAGGTTCCCAGGTATGGTCTAGAACGAAAAAATGATCGCATTGACGGGGAGAACAAGTGTCTTTCAGCTTCGTTAAGGGTCTTTTTACACACTTTATACTATTTTTTTTTTTTAAACTTATACTGTCACTTACGGGATATCTTCCGTGATTGTTCGTTATTTCGACGCTGTTGCAAGCGCCATGATCGCGGGTGATATCCGGAGCGTAAATGACAGTATAAGTTTAGTTGTAAACCGTGACAGCTTAAAACAGTATTATTTTCTTCTCTCCAAAGATGTATGAAGGTCGCACTCGCGCTGCTGAGCTGACCGAAGAGTTGAAGACCACGCATGGTCTTCAGAAAGAGGATAAGGCTAGGATCGCCAAAGAGGAGTCTAAGGCACGAGAATTTAATGCTAGGAGGACCGAAACAGAACTTAAGGTACCAAGTCATTATTATTACTTATAATACAGGGTGTAAGGAACAGCCCTCCGCAAACTGATGGGGTGAATTCAGTATATCATACTAAGATGACCGGTACAAGATATTATATCAGGAATGTTATGGGAATCCAATACATTTGATTTGTTTCATTTCCTTATACGCAATGTATCGTAATCGTGGCAAACGGCAAGCGCGACGACGAGTTCGATGAACTCTGTAGCTAGGCCGGATGTGAACAACTGATTTTACGCGTCGTTCGTTAGAGTATTTAAACATATTACACCTCTTATTACTCAGAGGTGTATCAAATACTTCTAATAGTACACCCACATTTCGCCAGTTATGTGTAAGTCCCATGTAATAGGGGGCGAGCCTATTACCATCAACCGGGCGCAAATCAAGATTCCGTGGCTGCTACTGAGAAATTTCTAATGGAAAAAACCCTTAACACTTTGCCCGACCTAGGAATCGAACCCAGGACCTCATGCTCAGCAGTCGCGCTTGTGACCACTCGACCAACGATTCTGTCATAGGTAGGGATATTCACCTTAAAGAAATATGCTTCCAGGAGGACACAATATCGGCGCTGGTGGACGAGCTCTGCGGCGGTGCCGTGTCTGCCGCCCTGGACTTCTTGGAGAAGGAGCTCCGAAGGTTGAAGGAGGAGAGGAGGCAGCATGCCTTCCTTATCATAGCCTGTGAGTCATGACACCACGCTTCTTTATTCTTATTCTTTATTGCACACAAAAAAAACAAAATATACATACAAATTGCGATAACATAGCTTATGTACAATGGCGAGCTTAACCCAGAATTGGGTTTTCTTACAGCAAACCAAATTTCGATTGCGAAATTTGCATAAGAGGATATACCTATGTGCATTAACAAAACATCTCATAACTTAAATTAATTAATTTTATAAACTAAACTACATACATACAGTATAATACACGTAATACATACAATATGCTCTGCGCACAGCAAGAATCTTCGTTCCTCCAATAATCGTCTTCTACGATGTCCTTCTCACCGCTCTGGTTTTCTAAAATCCTCTTTTCTTGTCCAGGCGGTTTTCCTTTGGAATGCTCTTCCTCAGAATATCAGGATGGCCACCAGTCGGTTCACATTCAAGTTAAAAGCTCGCGAACACTTACGTAAGAAGTTGGCAGACTCGTCTCACAATTAATTTTGTTGATTTTCTTCATCTATGTATTTTTATATCTCTTTACTTTGTATATTTTGTTTGTATGTATGTATATATGTATTTATTATTTTTACTTTTTTTTCGGAAATTTTCTGTACTATTGCACCTACTGTTTTGTCTCTGCATCACCCTAAGGTAGACTGGTAGAAAATGCCCAAGGCATTAAGTCCGCCTTTGTACATTATGTGCATAAAGTTTAATAAATAAATAAATAAATATGCTATGCGCTTTGCAATGTGCTTCTTTGCGTCTCGATGTCAATTTAAATAGAGTCACCCCAAAATTTGGTGACGAGTTTGGCACTTTCAGTAGCGTCCATCAGCTCTATACAGGACAGTCAGGACAAGATATCAAGTGTCCCATCGTTTGTGGGGCAGCACTACATTTACACTCCAGGGCAGAGTCATCTATGAATCTCCACCGGAACAGGTTTTCCTTGCTTCGGCCAACCTGACTCCGGAGTCTATTCAAAGACTTCCAGTGCTGATGGATGGATTGAATAGTTTTTTACCTCCACGATCCCCGTAGGAGGTAAAAAACATGTTTTTAAAGTAAAAATCTTACTTTAAAAATATGTTTTTTTTTTTAAACTTGTGAAAAAGTTGGATCTTTGACCCCCAATATCACCGTAACTATAAGGTTCCCAGGTATGGTCTACAGCAAAAAAATGATCGTATTAACGGGGGGAACAAATGCCTTTCGGCTTCGTTAAGGGTCTTTTTACACCCTTTATAAAGTGCTGATATTCAGCTGCATCCGGTTAGGATGGAAGCCGACTCCAATGGCTGAGGCACCAGCCTCAGCCGTTGGAGTCGGCTTCCAGACGATGTTAAAATAATTGAAATTGTCAACAGTGCGTGAGAAGACGATGCGAGAGGCAGCAGAAGCTGGTAGAAGACAGAGGGAAGAATATCGTCGTAATGAACACGATGAGATGTTCAAACAGGTATGACCATCATTATTCTCCCGCCCTTGTCCCAATTTATTTGTGGTCTTCTTCTTAGCGTGTCGATGGCAATCTAAATTGTGTCAGCCCAGAGCTGAGCAACTAGTTTGGCGCTTTCAGTAGCGTCCATCAGTTCCTGTAGTAAAAAAATTATTATTTAATAAGCCATTGTTACAAACATTTTCTTAATCTAACTTAGAGCTATGATGTAATCGTAACAAGTTAAATTTTAACATAGTAATTAGTAAACAGAGGTCCCCAATCTAGGCTGCGCCTGTATCTTGGGGGCCAGAGTTGCATCATCATCATCATCTGCCTAGCCATTTCCCAACTATGTTGAGGTCGGCTTCCAGTCTAACCGGATGCAGCTGAATACCAGTATTTTACATGGAGCGACTGCCTATCTGACCTCCACAACCCAGTTAGTACTGGGTAATACGATACCCATTGGTAAGACTGGTTGTCAGACTTTTTGGGCTACTGACTACCTAACGACTGTCAAAGATCTACAAATGACAGCCGGGACCAACGGCTTAACGTGCTTTCCGAAGCACGGAGGAAACTCGGTATGAAATGGGTGGTCACCCATCCACGGACCAACCTAGGCAAGCACGGCTTAACCTAAAGATCGACCCGAGCGGCTGTTATTATTAAGCCACGAGCTCCTCGGGGGCCAGAGTTGCGTTAACTTAAAATTAAAACACATATTTGTTGATGTGGTTGTTCTTTTAACAAGGCGTTTTGGTAAGTATGTAATTGTGGATTACCTTTTTACAAAAAAATACAAATAAAATGATATTACAATAATGAAAATAAAAGTATTCTAATGTTTATTAAATGTCGAGTGAGTGTGTTGGTGTGTGTTTGTATGTGTTGGTGTGTGCGTGTATGTGTGCGTGTGTTTGTGTGCAGATGTGTGTTATTTGCAGTTATTTTATCTTTGATAGTTTAATTAACTTGAAATTTCTTCCGTCTCTTCATATGATAGGTAGGTTTTCTTGCAAGAAAAGTTGTTCAAGTAGTGAACAAACAACAGGACACGCAGCATTTCTTCTTTTTCTATATTTCTCTAGAAGTGGTCAGTCACTCCTTTTCTAGCCATTTATCATTCTTCACTCATTCCATCCATCTTTCTGGTCTATCATCTTAAACTTATACTGTCACTTACGGGATATTTTCCGTGATTATTAATTATTTTGAGCTCCCGATATTCCGATGCTGTTGCAAGCGCCATGATCGCGGGTTGACTGGAGAATGCGGGTGGATGGAAAATAAATTGCTACGTGCAGACAAATCAGTCTACCCTCTTTCTTAGCAATAGCATTGAAAAAGTAAGTAAGTATTTATTTGCATAAAATGTGGTATATACAGGATGTTATAAAAATGTTATAGAGCAGGACACATTCCGCCATAATAATAGCATGCAAAATCATTTTTTTACACAAGTTAGGTACATTAAAATGAACAACATAGGTACGTACCTATCTAACATAGATATCTATACATAAATCTCCTCTAAAATAATTTATGAATAATTGAAAGATACTAAGCAGACCATAATTAAACAAAACAATAATACTGAAACACCTAAACTATAAACACATCTAAATATTCACTGAAACCATATTCATTAAACAAAATAATAAAGACTATTAAAGACATACAAAAACACAATGAAAGGACACCGTACAATATATATAAAAAGAAATTATATTAAAACAAATCAACATTAAACAAAAAATAAAATGAAAATATCACGATGTTTTCCTTCACCGAAGCAAGTGATAATTATACAATACGCACATGAATCCGAAAAATCAGAGGTGCGTGTCTTGGGTTCGAACTCGAGACCTATGACTTGGCAGTCCGAAGATCACACCATTAGGCATTACCGTAGTTCGAGGATATAGTGGCCTTTCACAAAATCCTAAATTTATTGAAGTTTTTTATCTTTTTACTCCCTACCTTGTTATTTCAATATTCTAGATTCTCGGCGTAACTCAAGGGACAGTGGAGGCCTATCTGCAAGAGATCATAGAGGAAGGAGTCGAGCTGGCTGCTGAGGCAGACGCCAAGGACAGGGCGCAGGCGCAGGCCAGGAAATACACTGAGAAGTTTATTGATAACCCTGACTTGTAAGTACTGTACTACCACTAGTAATGTCTGTTTTTTAATCCCTGAGACTAAATTGACAAGTAAAAATGTCAAAACTGACATAAATCCTATTGAAATCTATGTCAGTTTGCCATTTTTACTTGTCAATTTAGTCTCAGGGATTAAAAAACAGACTATAGATAGGGTTTTTCCATCAGGAATTTATCAGTTGCAAGTGCAACCACGGCATGGGCGTACCCAGCATTTTTAAGGGGTGGGGCAGAAGTAAATAAACTAAGTAGTAGAAAATTAAAAATGCTTTTTATTTATGACTGATACGTTTTATTGACTGCACTACACCTTATTTCAATAATAACTTGCGAGGTTCTGGCTAAATCTAGCTAAAATTTTGTTTTCAAATGTATGTATTGCCTCCAGAACCCTCTTTCTATGCACACTCATCATACAGAGGCCGACAAGACAGCTGTCATTGTGTCATTGTTGACCTTAACCAAGTTTTTATTTTAATGTGAAAAATGTTAAAGTACCCAAATGAATATTTATTTTGTCATTATATTAATTTTGCCTAAAAATTCTTAGCTTCCGGTCAGAGAGCCCCACCCTGCCCCACTGTGGGTACGCCCATAAACCACGGAGTCTGGTTTTGTGCCCGGTTGAGGGCAATAGGCTCGCCCCCTATTACATGGGACTTAAACATAACTGACGAAATGTGGGTGTAATATTAGGTACACCTCTGCATATCCCTTCGAAGATCACAGGCATGATGTCATGCTCTTTTTTCAGAAATACAGCCACTACAAACGAGTTGGTGGCCGAATTGGTTCAGCAATTCCTTTTGCCTCACGCCGCGAAGACTGCGACCATACACCACATCACCAAACTGCAGAACAAGAGCCTCGATACCGCTAGGAAGACCATCTTCGGGCTTATTGACAGTGCGGAGGATCGGACCGGTAAGAATTTGAATCGTGGTGATCACCGATTTTCTTTCAGTTTTTGAGAGGTAATGGGGACTATCGTGCATGAATTCGCCACTAGTGGCGTTAGTGTGTCTTCAGAAATGTCCGAGGTCATAGAGTGTTCACTTTTTAGGGTTCCGTAGCCGAATGGCAAAAAACGGAATTATAGATTTTTTAGGTCTGTCTGTCTGTTTGTCCGTCTGTATGTCACAGCCACTTTATTCCAAAACTATTAAGACTACACAGTTGAAACTTAGTAGGTAGATGTATTCTGTAAACCGCTTTACGATTTTTATAAAAAATAAATGTTAAGAGGGGGCTCCCCGTATATGGAACTCTGAAACTAAAAATCATATTTTTCATCAAACCTATACGTGCGGGTATTTATAGAATAGGTCTTCTTAAACCATTTTCTTAAACCATTTTTTCCCAAAGTCAATCGTTTGAAAGATAGACCCTTCTAAAGTGGTAAAATGTGTCTAATTTCTAAAGTAAGAGGAGGAAAATTCTGAAAAAATGTAGGATTGTAGAACGTAAAAAAAACTTTCAACGAAAATTGGTTTGAATAAGATGTGATGTTTAGTTTTTGAGATATGGGACTTTTTCATCAAACTGCAGCACTATTTTTCATTGACATAGAAAAACAAATTTAGTTTTGCTGTTTTGTTTGGTGCTACGGAACCTTGTGTGCGTGTGAATACGACTCGCACTTGGCCGCTTTTTTATCACTTATTTTACCAATATTGACGATTTTGGTCAAGAAATGGCTTCAAGAAGTGGCTCAACTATTCCTGATTAATTTATGACTTGAATATTTTAAGTAGCATGTTGGAATCTAAAGTGTTAGTACTTGGAGGAAGAATGATTTTTAAATGTTTCATGCTTGCTCATTGTAGGGACAATATTGTAAACATATATCTGAAGTTTACACTATGTTGTTAAACGTAATAACTTAAACTTTTATACTAACTTAACTTTAACTATAACTTTTTTACTTAACTTTTAAGTGTGGCTATCACTCTTATTTCCAACACAGGTTTATTACGGAAGTACTATTTGAAATCAGACTAAATTACTCATAAGCTAGTCATTAGTAGTCATAGTAGTAATTATTATAATGTTTCTCGTATTTTGGACTATTTGTATGTATTATAATATATATTAGTTTATTTCATTTTATTTGTATATATATGTATTAGTATGTGCCTATTTATGTATTTCAATTTATGTTAACAAAAATATATTTTTCTTATTTATTTTTTTGTACTCTATCACAATGCTGTCCTATTTGACCCAAAGGTTGACTGGTAGAGAATGCCTTGTGGCATTAAGTCCGCCTATGTACCACTTTTGTACATGAAGTTTAAATAAATAAATAAATAAACTTTTTATGAATCTATTGGTACTTTAAAGTATAAAATAGAATTATGAATTCTAATATTAACATAGATTTTTCACATCGGCGTCCCGTGACGGCATTTTATTTTGCATGTGTCAATAGTAATCGAAAAAAAAACAATCGGCCCAATAACTTTCTGCTTACCCCTTCGGTATTACAAGCGTGATCGTTGTTTACAGATATATGTGCTCGTTGCGGAGAGGGATTGGATGACAAGTGTAGATGCCGCATCTGTCCTATAGCCATGGAGCCCACGGAGACTGTACACAGACATGATCCAAGATGGAAGCTAGCAAATGGTAATTATATAATTGTCCAAGAAAAAGTATAAGCTTAGGGAATGCAGTGGCGAAGGCTCCATAGAAACCGATTCCTACCGGCTTCCCTTTTAAAAATGGCACAGTCAGTATTCTACAGGATGTAAACAGACCCTTCACGAAGCCGGTAACCAAGCATTCTGTACATCAAACTAAGTAACTTTCGGCAAAAATTATTACTTGGAACCGACTTTTTTTTTTGGGTGAAAAATCACGTTTTACTGTAGGACTAAATGTAACGCACTCAAAACATTGTGCTGATGGATGGATTGAATAGTACGGGGGTCGTGGAGGTGTTTAAAGTAAAAATCTTACATTAAAAACAGGTACACACATCAACACTGTCTAGGGATATTTTGGATTTACTCAATTTACTCAAAATTTATTAAAAATAACATACAACATGTATATATTTTTATAAAGCCCATTTATCAGACTACACTCCAGAATAAAAGAAAAACATATTTTTTGCGTAAACAAATGTTTTATTAAAATAAAGAAAAGATGTGAAATAATGGTAAAACTAACAATGAATGTGTTTCTCAAGAAAAAGTGAAAAATAAGGAAAAATTTATCAGTTTTTAACAGTTATGTGAAAAATCAGCAGTCAGTAAAACCACCCATGACGTTAATAACGGTCCTGCAACGGTTTTTCATGCTTTGGATTAAGTTATCCAAGTCTTGCTGCGGTATATTGTCCCAGGTCCAGCTAAGATGCAAAAAAAGTTGCTCTTCCATCGCAATGTTTGAAGGGAAATTCCTCATAGCCCTTCTTTGGAGCATGTCCCACGCGTGTTGTATGGGGTTTAGGTCAGGCGATTGAGCGGGCCAGCCTAAGACCGATACGTCGTACTCTTGCAATCAGCTCGTCACCACTCTCGCTGTGTGCGGACGGGCGTTATCGTGCATGAGCGTGAATTCTTGGTCCATTTGTTGTCGATGGGGGTAGATTATTGGTACTAGCATCTCGTTACGGTATTTTTCAGCCGTCATGGTGTTTCTGATCCAAACGAGGTCTGTTCTTCCACCAACACGAATTCCCGCCCAAACCATAATTGTCCCGCCTTGGTATGAATGGACTTCCTGAGGTTGTTGCAGACGGCTCTCACGACCAGGAACTCGCCAAACACGTACTCTACGTGTATCGGGATGGAAACCGAACCGGGACTCATCGGTAAACAGCACTACAGACCACTGGTTATCTTCCCAGAGCAAATGTTCACGAGCCCACTCTAGTCGTCGTCCACGATTTCCTCGGCGTAGTGCTGGAGTACGAAGCGGTCTGCGAGCATGAAGGTTAGCTTCATGCAGCCTTCTCCTCACAGTTTGGTCACTAACAAACAACTGGTGCTCTGACTGGAGCCTCTGAACCAACTGCATGGCCGTAACATTTGGATGTCTTCTCGCGGCAACTTGCAAAAATCGGTCTTGTCGTTGAGTGGTTATGCGCTTCCCGCTTGGGTGTCTTTCAGCCACTTCACCAGTAGCACGATAACGTGACCATAACCTTGATATCACGTTTTGTCTTGTTCCAATCTCCTCAGCAATACTCCGTTGAGTAGCCCCAGCTTGGAGCATGCCTACTTCCCTTAACATTTCCTCTCTCGTTAAATGGCGCCCCTGCATGATGCACACAATAACATTAATTCGAAATTAACCGATAACATGTTATAAAACTTAAATTTGACACAAAAAATAGCCAAAAACTACTGCAGGTAAATGAAACCTTCGGACTTCGCTACCATTATGCCGCGTAAATCTTTTGTTTTTTATTTATTTTTTCAAATTCAAATTTAGAATCGTTCAAAAAGGTTTACAAAATAAGCTTTCTTCAAAAGAATTCAAAACTGGCCAGTATTTTTTGAGTTTAAGAACTTCATACAAAATATCCCTAGACGGTGTTGATGTGTGTATATTAAAAAAAACTTGTGTAAAAGTTGGAACTTTGTGCGCCAATATCTCCGTAACTAGAAGGTTTCCAGGTGTGGTCTAGAACAAAAAAGTGATCGCAATGACTGGGAGAACAAGTGCATTTGGCTTCGTTAAGGATCTATTTACACCCTTTGTAGACAAATAATATAATCAAATTAAAGATATGTACAACAGCTTACCTCTCAAAAAAAATTTACCCTTCGCTACGTGAGGAAGCATAAAGAATTATTTACAAATGCAAATGATTTATATCCTCGTAACCGACGTGACCCCCACATGCTAGTTCTGGATATCCTTCCCAGACTAGCTAAATATAATAAAAGTTGTATTTCTATGTGTGTACGTATATATAATAAAATACCAAATAATCTCAAGACGCTAAATATGAGATTATTTAAAAATAAATTGCATGAATGGTGTGTAGTCACAGTTTTTATAGTGTCAAAGACTTCTTTGACAACAAATGTTAAATATTCTCTGGAAAATTTTGCATGCTTATTACTGTTAAACATGTATGCTCTTTCTTTTTTGTATTTTACCATCTTTTTATACCATGTTTTTAAGCAAATAAAAATTATTCTATTCTACTGTCAGCCTATAATGTTCCCAGAGCTGGGACTCAGGCCTCCTCTCTATGAGAGGGAGTGGGCTGTAGTCCACCACGCGGACCCAGTGCGGGTTGGTAGATGTCACACGCCTTCCACATTTTCACGATGTTATTCTTCACTGTATTGAGAGCAGTGGTGATGAAATAAATTACAAAAAGTAATGAGCCTGACTTGGCCAGCGTGATGTGGACTCAGCGATCATTGTGCCGATAGTCGTTTCAGCCAATGGCTTAATTGCCAAGAGCCTCGACCAATACCTGAGGAGGCTCTCGTTAGGCAGCTGGATCAAGGGCTTGATTCAGTAGCGAGGTACTCCTGGACCCGGCTCGTATTGTTAGGAGGTTCCTCTCTCTGGAGCTTTGACTGCCGGTAGCTTGGATCCTGTTCTCTATGCCGGTGGGCTACATTTTTTTTTTGACGTGACAACGTCTAATAAATCGATGAACGCCGGCTGCATGCACGACAAAGGATGACTCATTGTCCCGTTACGCGCATTGTCCCGTTACGCTCATTGTACGCTTGCGCCGCATCTATCTCTCTTCCACTCGATTGGCCTATGCGTCCGAAGAGAAGAAAGACAGCGGCAGCACACAACTTACATCTACACGTGAACTGTTTCGTCGACTGTTTATAAAGTGAAATGAAAAGTTAATGTGGTTTTCATTGCTTATTACAAAAACAATTTTCATAAAAGTATGCAATCATTTCGTCCGTAAACCAACTTTACAGACAACCATTTTTTTTTTAATGTAAGAATTTTGTAAAGAAATAAGTAAAGGAAAATAATGTTATAAATATTTCTCAGCTAAAGCGAAGAAACCGGAGAAGACGCCGGCAGAGAAGTTCCCGATGGCGTGCGAGATGCGATGTATGCTGAGAGATTTATTGGATAATGGTAAGAACATATCATAATTTGCAATTTTCCGCATTGGACCTGTGCGGAAGTCAGAAGGCAGAAGTCCAAACTCAAGGTTTGCCAAAGAGTGGGAAAGTGGGGGGGCGGGAGTGGAGTAGTAGAGAAAATGAAACTAGAATACGGGGTGACGAAAAAAAAATTTTAAGTCTTATTTTTTCTTCCGCTTCCCCTGGCACAAATTTGACCCTTCGCCACTGGTAGCTAGCGGTAATAAGATACAGATTCCAATGTTTTGTGATTGACCCCAAGGCATCAAAGGGGATTTCTCTACGCTGCATTGAACATTGGCATCTATACACTACTAGCTACGTATTAATTTACGTTGGGTAAACTTTTTGCAAAAAAAACCGACTTCCAAAAAAACACTAAAAAAGTCTAAAATAACTTGTTACTTTCGGAAGTAGGTGACTTTGTTTGTTTCATTGACTTTTTTTCAACCGACTTCCGAAAGTACAGTTATTTTACACTTTTTTGTTTTTTTTTATTACAAAATGGGCCTGCTCTTGATCACGCCTGATCGAAAGCGCTAGATGAGGTCTATGATGGAACGAGCGTGCCCAGAAGATGCCTGTTCACTCTTGCTTTGAAGGCAGACGGGTTAAATGTGGGAGGGAACACAGATACCGGCAGAGAGTTCCACACTTTGGCTGTGCGCATAATAAACGTGGAGGAGAAGCGCTGAGAACGCTTCTTCTCCTCTCTTCTTTTTTTTGGAAGTCGGTTCTTTTTTTACAAAAAGTTTTTTTGAAGTCGGTTAAAAATACTCTGCCCTGCTGTCCCCGGTGTGCGCTACACACTAATCATAGGATAAGCAAATTGTCCCAACAAGATTTATTACTAATATGTGATTAATACAGGGTGTAAACGGACCCTTCACGAAGCCGTTAACCAAGCATTCTGTACATCAAACTAAGTAACTTCACGCAAAAATTATTGCTGGGAAACGACTTTTTTTTTGGGGTGAAAAATCACGTTTTACATTAGGTCTCAATGTGACGCATTCAAAACATTGTGCTGATGGGTGGATTGAATAGTACGGGGGCCGTGGAGGTGTTTAAAACAAAGTTCTTACATTAAAAAAAAAACATTAAAAAAAAAACTTGTGAAAAAGTTGGAACTTTGACCCCCAATATCTCGGTAACTAGAAGGTTCCCTGGTATGGTTTAGAACAAAAAAATGATCGCAATGACGGGGAAATCAAGTGCCTTTCGGCTTCGTTAAGGGTCTTTTTACACCCTTTATAATATTACAATTATTATAGTTGTGAAGAAATCACGAAAGGACCGCGCCCACCAGATGGAAATGAGGCTCAAAGCCAGAGAAATTGTCGAAGAAAAGGTGGAAATATTGCTGGATGTCCAACACTACTTGAACGTTGGTGAGTACTGCATTCAAATAATATGGCTGAATAAATATGGTGAAATAAGTATGCATAAATATGGTGAAATAAGTATGAATTAATATGGTGAAATAAGTATGACTAAATATGGTGAAATAAGTATGAATAAATATGGTGAAATAATATGGGTGAATAAAATGAATGAATAAAAACAATACTGGATGTTCAATAAATTCCTGGGTGTTCGTAAGTATGCTGTAGATTAAATGAATGAATGGATGTTGCATGAACGAATGGAAATATCATTTTAATGTTGGTATCTGGTAATCACTACGTTCAATCATAAGGATGCTTTTTTGGTGTTAGATAAACTAATTGAAATAGCTTTGGAGTTCTGGCAAACCCTGGATTGGTAAGTGCTGCGCTTAATCATAAGGGTGCTTTGATAACAAAAAAAAGAATAAAATACACGTTAATTAGGTGCATGCAACAAATGAAGAAGGAAAAAAACTTTTGCCATGGTTTATATAAACTAAAATTCGGTACTACTTTTTTACACGACTGCCAAAAAAAAGAGTGATATGTTTTCAGAGTTCATGTATGTATGTTTGTGTGTTTCTCTATTCCAACATAAATTCTTAACGCCCACACTGATGTCGATGTATGTGGTATCGTTAGAATCCTTGTGTTATCGAGTAACATAAGCTAGGCTATCTTTCTACCTGGTGTCAGAGTGTTTATGCCGCCCATGGGCCTCTGACTTAGCTTTACATGCCGTCGAGTAATCTCTCAGGCATGCTGGTTTCCTCACGATGTTTTCCTTCACCGAAGCAAGTGATCATTATACAACACGCACATGAATCTGAAAAATCTTGAGACTTATGATTTGGCAGTCCAAGGATCGCACCAAAGGCTATCACTGCTTACATAGGCTAGTGAAAAATTAAAAAATAATAATATGGTTGGCTATGGTTTAGAAATTAAAACCAACTTTTTTTTTCAGCTTTCGACGTGGCTACCGGAGTAAAAACTCTTCCGGTGAAGGAATGTAAATACCATTTCTATTTGAGACAGGAAATCACTGATGTCTTGCCAAGATACAAGCCCTATGAGCCACCAAGCACATGTAAGTTACCATGGCGTCATCATCATCTTCCTGACCTTGTCCCATGTTACTTGGGGTCGGTGCCACACGTTTTTTCCTTCCATTCTCCCCTGTCAACCGTCACGCTATCATTTATCATCTGCCTAGCCTTTTCCCAAATATGTTCGGGTCGGCTTTCATCGGATGAAGCTGAATACCAGTATTTTACATGGAGCGACTGCCTATCTGACCTCCACAACCCAGTTAGTACTAGGTAATACGGTACTCCTTGTTAAGACTGGTTGTCACGCTTTTTGGGCCACTGACACACTGACGTAGCTCATAAAGCTGCCAAACTAAAATGAGACTGGGCAGGCCATGTCTGCTAGATGTGTAAAGCATATCACAAAACTGGAGCCCTGAGGCAGTTAGACATCGTCGCGGCAGACCGAGGAGAAGATGGCGGGACGCCTTGGATAGCTTTCTCGTTGGCGAGAAGACAAGCGTTTGACAAGCCGAGGAAAAAAAAAAATTACACTTGTCTTTATAATATATAAGCGTTTATTTCTCTGCCAAGGTCCTAAGGAGCTACCATCAGTGATACGTCAACGAGCTGACGAGGAAGCTGCGCGTTTGGCGGCGCTTGGACCCTGCACCTGCGAAGACGAGGAAACCAAATCCACGAAAATTATCTTCCGTAAGTCTTAGAACTGATCTATGAACAAGTTAAAGTGATTACTAAGCTGAAGGTTATCGAGCTACGACAGGGACAGAAATAGAAATTATGTAGGGGAGAACGAGATAGAATGAGTAATGGTCGATAACGTATTTGGTACCAACTAGATTTTTTGAGTTTGTTGACTTATAAAAAAAAAAAAAAAAAAAGATAGATAAAATCACTTTTATTTTATTTATAGTGCCTCTGCATTTTATTATGTACAATAAATGATGAAAAAATGATCTAGTAGGTAGTAGTGATCTAGTTGGCGCCTACGAATATTTTGGGTATTTTTATCATCATTTTCGTGGTTTTCTGGGTCGCCAATAACGAAAATGAGGTAAAAATTAAAATTCAAGATGGCGCCGATGAAAATGTTGGGTCTTTTCGTCATAGGTGACATTTTCACGCTTTTCGGGGTCGCTAATAACGAAAGTGTGGACAAAATAAAAATTCAAGATGGCATCGACGAAAACTTTCCGTTTTTTCGTCATGGGTGTAATTTTCGTGATTTTGCTGATATGAAATCTAAGGTCAAAACGAAAATAGAATACGGGGGTGACGAAAAAAAATACAATTCTCATTTGTTTCTTCGATTGCCTTCAAACTTGCAGTGTACAGCCACGAGCAAGAATATGTAAACACTTAACAACTTTTAAAAGTGTTTTTCCCCTACTATTCTAATTATAATTTCATCTTGTTATGAACATAGTGTTCTGGAACTCATATTTTTATTTAAAAAAATACTATCTCCAAGTTACAATCGTTATTTCTCGCAGAAATTGCTTTTAAATTTAGGAAAGTGTATACATATTGGTGCTCGTGACTGTACACCTCGGGTACCTACACTCCGTCAGCTCATAAGCTTGGTGCCTTCTACGCGCCGTCTACGCGTATGTTACGCTCTCCAATGTAACAGCATGAAACTCCCAAGTATTCTTTCTCGTCTTCAGGTCCAAAGAGGATGCAAGCCCCTCTCCCTTCAGAACTGCGTGAGCTTGAGCAGTTGAAGAAATGCAAGTGTGACAAAGCTCTAACTCCAGGTACGGTAATAGCTGGGCCTGTGGACGGTGAGTAATGGGTTAGCTCACCGTCCGTCCGTCTTATGACGAAAGGCCGTGTCGACGGCGCGTTCGTGTTCCACGCGCACCTCAAAGAGATGACAGCAACCAGGAAGGGGCCCGCAAGGGCCGATGCCTGACGGGGCTGCGGGACTGTTCGAAAGAGATACCGCGGCCCTGGAACTCAAAGGGCAAAGAAGGAACATGGATGGGTTTTAGTCAGTAAAAGTCTGACACTCCCTCCCACTCCACCCAGAGCGGGAGGAGTTATTTGATGATTTGTTCCCATCCGTAAAAAAAAAAAGGTACGGTAATAGCAGTAGAACCTTCGCAAACATTAAATGTGTTGCAAAATATTTAGTTTTAATTTTACAAATAGATCCTGGCTTGAATGCAGGGTGCAGCACCCGTCCCGGCCGCAGAAATATGCATCTGCAGGAAGTGCGAAAATCGTGGATGGTGGGTGGAGGAGCTCGTGGCTAAATAATGCCATTTTTCCGTGCCATAATTTCGGGCGTGTAGCCACCGCGGCTGGTTTCCGCCGTGGTCGTTTTGTTACATCTCCGAATAATAAGAAGTAACTTTATCAGGCTTTATAGATTCCCAGCTGCTGGTTAACTTTTTATCATGTTTTACATCTTTTGTGTAGTAAGCAACGACTTATTGTCGAGCCTACGCTGTCCCCCCATACTTAAGTACAAATGCTATAACCATGATATAATATTGTAATTCCAAATGATTTGAAAAGAGTAACCATGGAGTATCTTGCCGGTTCTTCTCCATAGGAAACGACTAACCCGTACCGTGCACCTTTTTGTCGACGTTTTATAAGTACCCATCTAGGCCTATGTCATCATCTGCCTAGCCTTTTCCCAACTATATTGGGGTCGGCTTCCAGTCTTAACCGGATGCGGCTGAATACCAGTATTTTACATGGAGCGACTGCCTATCAGACCTCCACAACCCAGTTATTACTGGGTAATACGATACCCCTTGGTAAGACTGGTTGTCAGACTTTTGGACCAATGACTACCTAACGACTGTCAAAGATCTACAAATGACACCCGGGGCCAACGGCTTAACGTGCTTTCCGAGGCACGGAGGAAACTCGGTATGTAATGGGTGGTCACCCATCCACAGACCAACCTAGGCAAGCACGGCATAACCTAAAGATCGACCTGAGTGGCTGTTATTATTTAGCCACGAGCTCCTCTATCTAGGCCTATGTGAAATAAAATATTTTGATTTTGATTTGAATTTTGATCACATTTCAGTACCATCAGAGCTCACTGCTGAAGATTTCACGGACTTCACTTCAACGGAATACACTTCTGACTTCACTGGTGAAGAGGGGGAGAAGCAGTCGGAAGTCGAGGGGGAGAAGGGAGCAGAAGAGGAGAGGGAGAAGCAAGCAGAAGTGGAGAGGGAGAAACAAGCCGGAGTGGAGAGGGAGGACCACTGAGGTGGGGACTATCTGGGGTATAATCATCTGCCTAGCCTTTTCCCAATTATGTTGGAGTCGGCATGCAGTCTAACTGGATTCAGCTGAATACCAGTATTTTACATGTCTTATCTATCTTTCTTTATCGTGTGGTTAGTGCCTGGTCACACCTCCTCTAATACGGAAGGCACTGTTAATCTGACCAAGTCATTTTGTACCGGCTGAAAATCATATTAAACTAGCTGTTGCCGTCGACTTCGTTCGCGTGGTAATTTTGGTGAGTATGAGTGAGAGAAAAAAGAGATAGCCTATGTCCTTCCCCAGGATATAATCTATCTCCTCGCCAAATTTCATTACGATCCGATCGTCTGTTTAGTCGTGAAAAGGTAGCAAACAAACAAACAGAGTTACTTTCGTATTTATAATATTAGTATGGATAGTAGTTTAACCATAGCTCAGCAGGAATCTGTGAGGCAGCCGATTTTCATTTGGAATAATTTGGATGTTTAGTATTATAGATTATTATTTTATGCGCACCGACTGCTTTCACGCGACGATGCGCAAGTGGTGCGCGTCTCTGGTGCGCACAGTGCGGGGCAGCACAAACACCGTTCTGGCGGGGTTCCCTACTTTAAATCGAATGACGTGAGATCTGATAACATCATCATCATCATCTTCCTGCCCTTGTCCCATGTTACTTGGGGTCGGCGCAACAGGTTTTTTTCTTCCATTCTCTTCTGTCAACCGTCACGCTATCATTTACTCCTTTATCTTTCATATCATTCCTCACACAGTCCATCCATCGGATCTAATAACACTTGCTCGAAAACGTTAACTCGATTGTACTTGAAATCGATAAATTATGAGCGCGACAGCTAGTTCACTACTTCGATGCATCAAAATCTCGAATAACTATAAGCTCGAATCATCGGCAGCACGAAGATCATGTCTCGAGTCTCGACCGACCATCTAATCGATTTACAGAATAGTTTTAAGGATCTTACGTCATTCGATTTCAAGTAGGGAACCCGTACTGGCGATGATCGCCAATAGACTAGGTATGCGAAACGGTAGCAGACATAAAGGGTGTAAAAGGACCCTTAACGAAGCCGAAAGGTACTTGTTCTCCCCGTCATTGAGATCATTTTTTTGTTCTAGACCATACCTGGGAACCTTCTAGTTACGGAGATATTGAGGGTCAAAGCTCCAAGTTTTTTTTTAAATACAAGGTTTTAATATTGTTACTTTACTTTAAACACCTCCACGACCCCCGTACTATTCAATCCATCTATCAGAACAATGTTTTGAGTGCGTTACTTTGAGTTTTACCGTAAAACGTAATTTTTCACCCAAAAAAAAAAAGTAGTTTCCCAGCAAAAAATTTTGCGTAGGGTAACTTAGTTTGATGTACAGAATGCTTGGTTGACGGCTTCGTGAAGGGTCCGTTTACACCCTGTATTGTTACCTTGTGAGTGTTCGTTTTTGTCTGTGCTTGTTATCCTGTCTGTACCCTTTTATGTATCTGTTTGTATATAGTCTTGTTACTTGAAATAAACTAGTTTTATTTATTTATTTAGTGAATATTAAACAACTAATATACCAGCCTATTACTGTCCCACTGCTGGGCAAAGGCCTCTTCTCATACAGAGAAGGCACGAGCATTGATCACCACGCTTGCTCAAGACGGGTTGGCGATTTCAGACTTATATTAATTATAAGTCCAGGTTTCCTCACGATGTTTTCCTTCACCGATGTCTGTGATGTCCAAGACAAACTTAGAAAGTACATATGAATTGAAAAAGTCACATTGGTACTTGCCCGGAAGGACAAGAAATTAAGGAAGGACTAGAAATTATTTTCATTCGGTATAAAATTTCTCGCAAAAATTGCACGCTGCCTCCCGTAATGTTGGTAAGACTGGCTGTCAGACGCGCAACTGTCATAATAAAATATTTATTTAATTTGGAATCCATACAATCATGTTTATTTATAAAGCGTTCACTTTGATTTGGACACTTTTAATAAATTATGCGAATTTATAATTATTTGTTTTATTTGAAAACTGATTGACGTACAAGAATGTTGTTTGTTATTTCATATTAATTTATAAAACTAAGATCCTTGTCCAGGTGTATTACATCATTTAGATAAATAATACCTGTTGCATGCGGTTTCACTCGCATTTTAGGGAAACTCCTACATGTATAGTCGACTTCATAACTAGTTTATCACTATTGACAACAAATTCCATATCTATACTTCTATACTATTATTATAAGAGGCAAAATTTGTTTGTATGTAGGTGGTAATCTGCGGAACTAATTATCCAATTCTAAAAATTCTTTCACAGTCAGGAAGCTACATTATTCGTGATTGCTATAGGCTATAAATTATATTTAAATATCATGCATATTAGCCGAGTTATCACAATTTTTGCGGACAAAGCCGTGGGCGGAGTGCTAGTTTATTATACTATTGGCACTGGTAACTCTTGAACGCCGCCGTTTAGACACGCTGATCACGTTCAATTTCGTTGATAAAATCTGCTCGCACTATCTCAGGGCACCAGGTTTGTGCTACTTGAATCGTCTGATTGCCAGTTTGTCTGGCATGGAGCAAACATGCTGTAGCAACACTACAAAAGTATTGCTAACAGCGCCATCATGAAGAACTAACATCAAAGTTCTGAATCGCGCTGTTAAAGTTATCCACGACTTAAGACCATAGAGAAAACCCGACATCAACTGTCAGGCAGTAGCCCATCTGCACGCGCAGCATGACCACCGTAGAAACAGGTTTTTTCGACGGAAGAATCGACAAAATGACAGATCAACAAAAGAAATGTGTCATTTTGTCGATTTTTCCGTCGACAAAAGTCGTTTGGATAACGAAAACGTCTTGAAAACGTCTGGACGGAGGACCTTTTCTATGGGGGAAGAAGAACTTTACATCTAGTTCTTCATACCCCTATAATGCCATGCTAAATGACACTCCCAAAATCAAACATTAGGTCGAAACGCTAACCACCCTTTCTTACATTTAAAAATGGCGATATTAATTTCAGTTTTTAGTCAGAAGATGGCGCTGTACAAACTAATTAATAAAACAAGACAAACAGCATTTTTATATTTTATTAATTTATCAATACATAAATGTGTGCTTATAGCAGTTTATAAAATCCTTTATTTTTAAAACAGTGAATCCATATCTCTTTGGTTTCTTTGTAATATTTTATAAATATACTAGCTGACCCGACAGACGTTGTCCTGTCCCATTACTTTCTGGATGTCGACAACACCAAAAATAAAATAATAACCATCTCGATATCCCCATTAAATACAAAGAAAAAATCATCAAAATCGGTCAAGCCGTTTAGGAGAAGAATTATGAACACACGAACACGGAAGTTTTTAAAATAAGTTTCTTTTTTAAACCTTTGAAATAAAAAAAAAACAATTTGGTAGACAATCTAGTCTTGAAAATCATAAATAAACATTTTTTCTTGATATTACAAATACGGATTCAAAGTTTATTTAGACAATTTGGTACATTTTATACTAAATATTTTGTATAATTTTATACAATAGGTATTATAGAAGTGTATAATGATAGAAACAAATAAATTATCACAGACAAGCAAAAGAAACATTTGTGAGGAAGATACACTCTTGCGGGAACGAGAACTTAGTCAGTTGCGGGAACAAACGCGATAAAAGTCATCAACGGGATAAAACATCTCATAAACGAGTCAAAACATTCACGTATGCAGTTGCCAAGTTCGAAGGGACTTGTAGATTGCTTAAGTAAAAAGCATCCTATAAAGGGTGTAAAAAGACCCTTAACGAAGCCGAAAGGTACTTGTTCTCCCCGTCATTGCGATCATTTTTTTTGTTCTAGACCATACCTGGGAACCTTCTAGTTACGGAGATATTGGTGGTCAAAGTTCCAACTTTTTCACAAGTTTTTTATTAAATACATGTTTCTAATGTAAGATTTTTACTTTAAACACCTTCACGACCCCCGTACTATTCAGTCCATCCATCAGCACAATGTTTTGATTGCGTTACATTGAGTTTTACCGTAAAACGTGATTTTTCACCCCAAAAAAAAAGTCGTTTCCCAGCAATAATTTTTGTGTAAGGTTACTTAGTTTGATGTACAGAATGCTGGGTTGACGGCTTCGTGAAGGGTCCGTTTACACCCTGTATGTCTCTACATAAATAATTGTTGGTCTACATTTGTGTTATTAGTTGATTAGTAAACTCGACGACATAATTACTTTACCACCTGAAAATTGACAGACACTTTAACGTCAATGTCAATTTGACAGGTGTCAAAGAGGAAGGTCGGTCAAGGCTTCTTGTAGATGGCGTGTTCATAGCTACGTCCCTATCTGAGCAATGAGCAATTTTCCATTGGTTAACCGATATACTATTAGGGTTAACCCGTATAGTGGTTATCAAAGATACCCATATGTTATAGGTGTAACCGGTTAACTTTTAATTGGTCCCTGATGACGGAGTTTGGGATTAGCTATGCCAGCGCCATTCGTTTTGTAGATGCCTTTTCAATTTACGGAGAGGTTTAATCAGAAGTGGTAGCCCAAGTACAGGCGCCAGCATATCAAACTACTACAACCAGTCAAATTTATTTAATAGATTTTCAACTTTATTGCTAAAGTATTAGGTTCAAGGTTGATTGGGAAAATTTGACAGTTTTGGAAAGCTTGATGTGCTGGTGTCTGTACAATGTCGGTCGGATCGGCACCGTATCACCTCGAGCCATTCAGTATTCTTTGTATGAAACTCCCTACTGCAACGCACACTAACGTAATCGTAACGTAATCGCCTCGCCTCGAGACAAGCTCACGAACCGCAGTGCGGTGCGTGGTCAACTCGCTTACGGCTCATCTTCCCGGCGCTTACGTCTCTCCGTACCCGAGCTTACGTCTCTTCGTCCACCCTTACGCACACTAATATTGTTACGTGCTGTCATTCACATGGCAACGGTCAGCGAGCCGTAAGCGCGGCGTCGCCTAGCCGTAGCCGAGTCGAGGTATTTTCGATGCCGATCCGTTTCCGAGTTGATATGTGTTCTGTGACCTTTAAGCGTAATATCCCGCAGTTGACGTATCATATTTTAGAAATAGCTAAGTAAATAAAATGGTCTATGTGAAATAAAAATGCGTTTTGTTTATCCTTCATTGCTCCTAGGCAGCAAGGTGCGAGTATTTAAGGGATAAACATTAAAATAATAAAAATCTAACTTTAATATTTTTGCAAAAGACATGCAGATATGTGTACTTAGCGTTGGTCGAAAATAATATTAATTTTATTTACACATTTAACACGTTCAACGCCACGGAATAAAATACGGAAAACGGAACGTACTGGTGTCGCCCAACATTGTCCGACATGGCGTTGAACGTGTTAATTAAATATTTCTACTATAAAAATACAGTGATGTTGATGTGCACTAAGTGTTTTAGTTACAAGTTTGTGAAGAAGATAGCGGATAAAAGTCGACCTTTTTGGCGCTTTAAATCTGTCAACTTTTACACGCAAAAGATTAGCGTATTTTCGGCGCGTACAAGTTACAACAAACTCTCAAATTTCTTTAAATGATTTTAAACCATAAATTGTTGATGGTCTAATGTCTGTTTTTTAATCCCTGAGACTAAATTGACAAGTGAAAATGTCAAATCTGACATAAATCCTATTGAAATCTATGTCAGTTTCCCATTTTTACTTGTCAATTTTGTCTCAGGGATTAAAAAACAGACTATAGTTCAAAATCGAATGAGAAAATTTGACAGATTGTAGTAAATTGATGCGCTATCGACTACAAAATGCGTAGATGACAGCCATGTCATTGTGATGGGTCTTTTTTCAACTTTACCGCTAAAGCATTAGGTTCAAGCATTGATTGGGTAAATTTGACAGTTTTGGGGAAGCTTGATCTGCTGGCGACTATAGACAATGCGTAGATGACAGCCATGTCATAGTGATGGGTCTTTTTACACCCAGTGAACTAAAGATATGTGTAGGAAATTGAAAGTAGATTTTTTCTGTGTAGGTGTGATTACTGAAATAGTATCTCAAAGAGGTATAGTGGCTTATATAATGTAACATATTTGGAAGTCATTTGCAGCAAGACAAAGCATGTCCAATACTTGCTGCAATTATTGTGGGTATTATTTACATGGGGCCTTGTACAGTCAAGGGAAAAAATGTGTTCATCTTTAGCGAATTCCTTACCTCATTTCTGCTTAACTTTCTATTGACATTCTGAGTTATAGTCCATAAAATCATAACTTGATAAAAATGACAACAGTCAAATGATTAAAAAAAAATTACAGCTACTGACTGTATACAACATGATTTATATGTGACGCACAGTATTTGAAAAAAACACGTTAACATGCCAAATACGAATGATTTTCCGTGTGCAAATAATTATGAATCACTCGTTAGACGTTACTACAAAGTTATGTCGTCATTTCTGTTGACAGCTGTCATTTTTAATCAAGTTGGTGTTTTATAATAAATGAATTTAAATAAGTTATTAGTCTGAAGGCAAGCAGCCTTCAGACTAATAACTTATTTAAATTAATAAATTATTTAAATTAACCCATCGGCTTATACAGGCGCAATGATTATGTTATCTGCGGTGTAAACGCAGCTTTAGATTGCTAAGAGCAAAATTCACAGGTGTCGCTTTTAATACAACAAAGTACGCGTTTCGTACTATAGTCTGTTTTTTAATCCCTGAGACTAAATTGACAAGTAAAAATGGCAAACTGACATAGATTTCAATACGATTTATGTCAGTTTTGACATTTTCAATTGTCAATTTAGTCTCAGGGATTAAAAAACAGACTATATTATGAACTTTTTTCTCTCTAATAACTAAGCTTCATATTCCTATGAAATGGTTGCTCGCATTTGAATAAATGAATATGATTTTCTTTTGGTATTAAATGTTTCACATTTTCTTTGAAACACTAACTTTGTCAAAGTGTAGACTGTGAATCTCTCGATTGTTAAAAACAGCCACAACTGCAGTTGGCAATATTACCTAACAATCGTTCTTCTGTCGTCACCATATTTATTGCAAAACATACATTTTACCCGACTACGCCAAATCAAGGATCATCATCTTGTCGGATTTATGGAACAGCTATTTTTATTTTTCATATTACAGAGTGAGTCAGATCGTAAAAATTGCCTATATTTATGATTAGTAATGATTATGTTACGGGCAACGTGATTAACTGGGCATTATTAATAATGCCCCACGGCGCGTGATCCATGTGATAAGTCAGTGTTTGAGAAAGCTTGAATTTAGCACTTGGACCGGGCAGTATGAATAATTCCCTACTTGTAGCCGGGCAAAGTGATAAATTGGTTAAGTTAGGTCAGGTTAGGTTACTACTATGTTCAATAGTTTACTTTTCATGAAACTTATGTAAGTTTAATTTCATTTAATAAACAAAAACACTACAGTTCACCTATTTTAATAATTTGCCCAAGATAGGGTGGGCATTATTCATAATGGCTGGGAAAAGTGATTAATCGTGCTGTTTTAATCACATTGCCCAATTGAGTTGGATATTATGAATACAGACCGGCTATTATGAATAGTGCCCGGACTTAGGGAATATGCAAGAAATACAAAACTTTTATTATTTCTTAAAAATGCCTTGTATTGGTCCATAAAAACATTGTGGTACACTTGTTTAATTTTCTAATACAACACTTACTTTACAATTTAATATTTCATGTAGCGTGTTTTTGGTGAAACGGAACGCAAACTCAAAACGCATCGCCCCTCGATAACGCCGGTAGTGACGTCAAATACTATGTGTCAAAGAAACACTTTTATTTGAAAAGTACTTAAAGTTTCACTAAGATTTTATTATAATATTGTTATTGCAATGTTTACTTGAATAAAGGACATGCAATTTGCCAAATTAATATATTAAGGGTAAAAAAATTGATGTAAACACGGCAGATAGAGGTAAGTGACGTCACATAACATGACATGAATGGCCGCGACAGTCACGGACGTTTGATCTGTCGTAGAAAATTGTAGGAGTTTAATTTATTTTTTGAGCGACAAGCAGTAGTTGAACTTAACTTTTAATTATTTTCTTGGGTTGATACATAGTATTGTATTTTATTGATTTAAGTGAAGAAAAAATTACATGCATATTCCCTATTACACACGCCCGTATAGTATTGTCGGACTGTAATGGCGGGCGGATGAAGTGACAGTAAATTCAAAATGGCGGACGAATCATTCCAAAAAAATTTAAAAATCATTCGTAGTCGGGTTCCAGCTTAAAACTATCTTCAACTTAAAACTTAAATACGACTACACAGCTTCATAAATATATTTAGATTATTTCTTAACACATTCATTGTTAGCTTATTAGAAGAAGATATGCGTGGTATATAAGAACTATGGCGGGAATACTAGATTGGAGATGATCGGATTTGTTACAGGCATCGGCATCGTTGCAACTCTGCAGACAACCGTGGACGTATCTGAAAGAAAAGCCATGTTGTTAGAGCGAGCACAGACGATCAAACTCAAACTCAAAGCATTTATTTCAATTAGACCATAACAGGCACTTTTGAATGTCAGAAAAACAAAGAAGGCGAAGCTACAGTTACAGACACAAGGCATAATAATTTGTGAAAGTACTGTAGTTGCCCATTCCAAAGCATAGATCTCTATGGAGAAGAATGGGCAAGAAACTCCATGGACACTCTTTTCAATCAAAATATTTTTACAAGATCTTGGTTACATCATTCATGTTGAGATAATACATATATGTCAGAACGAAGTAGAAAGATGTGCACATTAAGAGCGTCCAGAGTAAAAGATTAGATCAACAATTTAAAAACAAAGTAGTTAGAATAAACCATGGCAGCTAAGAGATGACCAGTCCCAACTGACAGCGTCCGTTCACGAACATGACGCATGGATCATGATCGTGATCGTGGGTAAAGCCCGAATCACACAGAAACTATTCATTACCTCCACAAACAACGCGGGCAAGTGTCGGCGGGTCGGGCGCGACCTACTTGATAATAGCAGCTATATAGGGTGACTGGTAATTAGTGAATAAACACGTGATTGTGCTCATGATAACAAACAACTTTCCCAAAGAAACTTTTTTTTTATACTCGTTCACTTTTATCACAATCAAAATTACGAAGCGGGCGTGCGAGCCGCGCGGGTGCTCTGCCTACCCACTGTTGCACGGTACGATAGTAATGAGACAGAACGACGTCACGCGGCTAACAGCTCATATGTCAAAGGCGCGCGCGCGAGTTTCATACGGCTGTTGTGTTATTGTGACAAAAGTGAATGAGTATTAAAAAAAAATATTTGGGAAAGTTGTTTGTTATCATGAGTACAATCACTAATAATCACAATAAGTATGTTATGTGTTTGTAAACACTTTTAATGCATGCCATATCATATAACGTATGAGTATCTCATTTTTTTTGTCTATCATTTTTTATATGTTTTCTGGCTCTTGTGATACAGTTAATCCTAGTACAAGAGCCAGAGCTACAATGATGTTTGAACAATCACTTGTTAAAAAAAAAATTATTTATATGTAAGGAGAATAAATAAAGGAATAATAATAGATGTCGCTTACCTATCGTCGTAGTAAAATCTTCCACAATGTGACATCCGGATGATCTCCGTGTCAGTGGTGGCTGTACCAGAGTCCAGGCCACAGCCGCGCACTGTGATCGTCTCCCCGGTGTCATCTGGAACAGACCAACAAAGTTGTATGAGCTCTTCGTGGTACCCGAAGTCCCGATTGAAGTCATATAATAACTAGAAGTAGGTATAATAACTACAGGTTAGGGTACGACGGGAGGGGATGCCCTAGAAGGACATATACTATGCATAGTACCTACCCACGGCTTTGATGTAAAAAAGTACTTTTTGGTTAGCACCAACCATTTATAATAAAATCCCAAAACCTATAAAAGAAATGCCTACTGCTCTGTTTAAAAAACATTTAAAAAAATATCTCATTGCTAAATGCTATTATTCCATAACGGAATTTTTAAATGAGCGTAATTAATTAAATGGATTTCTTAATTTCTAGTACTTTTTATCAGTTTTCACAATTACGACATTTTGTCGCAGTTTTGTATGAAATTTTGGCATATGTAATGTATTCTCCCTAATTTTTATTTTTATTTAGGATTAAGTTATTCTTTTTATTTTACTGTGTAGAGTCAAATACAAATTTTTTGGTTCTTTTTTTTCTAGACCAAAAAAAAATGTTATTATTGTACGCCATTAATGGCAAAACATGCAGATCTGCCTATTATTTTTAAGACCTTGCATGTATTGCTTGATGTATACTCATGTTTTACAATAAATATATTCTATTCTATTCTATTCCACTACCAGTGTGCGTGTATGACTAGATGTATGAACGTCGGCGAAGCAAGAGTATGTATGGATCATAGCAGGCGGTCTGTGGTTCCCGCATACGCAAGGAGCGCGAGTTTATGGCAAAAGTGTGAATTTCTCAGCAGCAGACAGGAGCCGGTTGACGGTAATAGGCTTGCACAATGCCCCCTATTACATGGGACTTGAATAACTGGTGAAATGTGGATGAACATGTAGTAAAGACATCTTTTCCTAAACCCTCGAGGATGACAAGCGTGATGTTATGTCATCATCTGCCTAGCCTTTTCCCAACTATGTTAGGGTCGGCTTCCAGTCTAACCGGATGCAGCGGAATGCCAGTATTTTACCTGCCTATCTGACTGCCACAACCGAGTTAGTACTAGGTAATACGATACCCTGGTAAGACTGGTTGTCAGACTTTCGGGCCATTGACTACCTGTAACGACTGTCAAAGATCTACAACACAGCCGGGTCCAACGGCTTAACGTGCTTTACGACGCACAGAGGAAAGTCGGTAAGTAGTGGGTGTTCACCCATCCACGGAACAACCTAGGCAAGGCAGGTTATCCTGAAGAATGACCCGAGCGGCTGTTATTATTTAGCCACAAGCTCTTCTCATGTGGCATGGCAAACACGCCTGTAATCCCCGAAGTGTTAGGCAGAGGTGTACCTCATAGTACACCCACATTTCACTATTACGTTTAAGTCCCAATGTAATAAGGGGCGAGCCTATTGCCATCAACCGGGCGCAAATCCAGACTCCGTGGCTGCTGCTCCTGATGGAAAAACCCAATGATACTTAGCCCGACCTGGTAATCGAACCCAGGACCTCATGCTCAGCAGTCGCGACCCCTATACCAACGAGGTAGACATAAATGGCATGACATTATCAGTCAAATAATACAAAAAACGGAAATTCAGCCGTTATCACCGTCGCCATATTGCTATCATCAGTTCGTAGCGATTACTACACAGCTTATTGGAAAAGTTAGCCATTTTTTTCATTAAAAAGAGTTATTGGTTGCTGTGACTGTTTCCGGATATCTCTTTGGTAGATTCGGATTTATCCATACTGTCCCAGTAAAAAAAACACTGAATATTAATACAAGGTGTAAAGGTACCCTTCACAAAGCCGTCAGCCAAGCATTCTGTACATCAAACGAAGTAACTCTGCGCAAAAATAATTGCGGGGAAACGACTTTTTTGGGGTGAAAAATCACGTTTTTCGGTAGGACTCAATGTAACGCACTCAGAACATTGTGCTGATGGATGGATTGAATAGTACGGGGGTCGTGGAGGTGTTTAAAGTAAAAATCTTCCTTTAAAAACATGTATTAAAAAAAAAAGTTGTGAAAAAGTTGTAACTTTGACCCCCATTATCTCCGTAACTACAAGGTTCCCAGGTATGGTCTAGAACAAAAAAATGATCATTGACGGGGAGAACAAGCCCCTTTCGGCTTCGTTAAGGGTCTTTTGCACCCTTTATAGCAATGGCATGCGACAGATGTGGCCAGCAAAGTTCCATATTAGCCTGATAGCCGTGTGAGCTACATCAGTGATTAGAGTTTTGGAATACAATCCGAGTAAGAGTAGATTAAGACCAAAGAAACGATGGATGGACTGTGTGAAGGATGATATGGCACAAAAGGAGGTGTCTGATGAGATGACGAGTAATAGAGAAGTATGGAAGAAGAAGACATGCTGCGCCAACCCCTAATGAATTGGGAGAAGGGCAAGAGAATAATGATAGCGAGTTCCTGTACAGTAACGAGTTACATACAGGAAATCGATACTGTGATGATTTTTAAATAAAATGCTAGAGCAAGTGCCAATAAATTTAAAATTCCTCACCAAAAACTCCAGCTATTTTGATACAAGAGGTGGCAGGGAACAGCCCATCGCGTCCCTTCCTACCACCCATGCAGGGCGACTCCAGCATCTGCAAACTATGGTTGTTGTGGAACGGGTCGTCGCACGCGGGGAAGCGCCCGTTCATTGACACGCATTTGAAGCAGTCGATACTGTGGACTGGAAAAAAAGGTTTCAAAATCAAAATTAATATACACCGTGACTTTTTAGTCGTCTTACAAAGGTGATCCACTCAATGTACCTGACATAAAATAGTTCTAGGCGCGATATTTTTTTTTTTTACCTTTGTAACAGGTACAAAGAAAAATAAATAAACATTAGAAAAAATTATGATGTTAATGTGTTAATGATGTTTACGTGTCAAACGTACCCAGCGCTCGAGTCCAGTAGATCATCGCTCAAAATAGGGTGTTTTAACTACGTCATAATATTGAAAAATATTTTTAAATTATTAAAATCTCATAAATACTATTTTTTTTAAGAATGCTTAGTAGTCATTGGATACATGAAGTGGGCTGCCATTGTAAGACGACTAAAAAGTCACGGGGTATTCAAATTAACTGAGCATTCGATTTTTAACGAAAAAATCTATACTAAGAGGCAAAATTAGTTTGTTAGTTTATATGAAGGGGTAATCTCCGAAACGTATGATCCAATTGCCCTGATGAGTTATGAATTAGTCATACTTCAAGTTTTAAACGTACAAAGTTATAAAAATAAGTCAATAGAATTACTTTATGATGATGTAACAAGACCCATAACAAAGCCGAAAGGTACTTGTTCTCCCCGTCATTCTGATAATTTTTTTGTTCCAGACCATACCTGGGAACCATCTAGATACGGAGATATTGGAGGTCAAAGTTCCAACTTTTCTCACAAGTTTTTTTTTTTAATACATATTTTTAATGTAAGATTTTTACTTTAAACACCTCCACGACCCGCGTACTATTCAATCCATACATCAGCACAATGTTTTGAGTGCGTTACATTGAGTGATTTTTTACCCCAAAAAAAAAAACATGTTTCCCAGCAATAATTTTTGCGAAAAGTTTTTTAGTTTGATGTGCAGAATGCTTGGTTGACAGCTTCGTTAGGGGTCTTGTAACACCCTGTATAGTTATTTTAGAAGCCTACTGCTTAAATACACACATCAACACTGTCTAGGGATATTTTGGATTTACTCAATTTACTCAAAATTTATTAAAAATAACATACTACATGTTTATATTTTTATAAAGCCCATTTATCAGACTACAATCCAGAATAAAATAAAACTTTTTTTTTGCGTAAACAAATTTTTATTTAAATAAAGAAAAAAAGTGAAATAATGGTAAAACTAACAATGAATGTGTTTCTCAAGAAAAAGTGAAAAATAAGGAAAAAATTATCTGTTTTTACAGTTATGTGAAAAATCAGTAGTTGGTAAAATCACCCATGACGTTAATAACGGTCCTGCAACGGTTTTTCATGTTTGGATTAAGTTATCCAAGTCTTGCTGCGGTATATTGTCCCAGGTCCGGCTAAGATGCAAAAAAAGTTGCTCTTCCGTCGCAATGTTTGCAGGGAAATTCCTCAAAGCCCTTCTTTGGAGCATGTCCCACGCGTGTTCTATGGGGTTTAGGTCAGGCGATTGAGCGGGCCAGCCTAAGACCGATACGTCGTGCTCCTGTAACCAGCTCGTCACCTCTCTCGCTGTGTGCGGACGGGCGTTATCGTGCATGAGCGTGAATTCTTGGCCCATTTGTTGTCGATGGGGGTAGATTATTGGTACACGCACCTCGTTACGGTATTTTTCAGCCGTCATGGTGTTTCTGATCCAAACGAGGTCTGTTCTTCCACCAACACGAATTCCCGCCCAAACCATAATTGTCCCGCCGTGGTATGAATGGATTTCCTGAGGATGTTACAGACGGCTCTCACGACCAGGAACTCGCCAAACACGTACTCTACGTGTATCGGGATGGAAACCGAACCGGGACTCATCGGTAAACAGCACTACAGACCACTGGTTATCTTCCCAGAGCAAATGTTCACGAGCCCACTCTAGTCGTCGGCCACGATTTCCTCGGCGTAGTGCTGGAGTACGAAGCGGTCTGCGAGCATGAAGGTTAGCTTCATGCAGCCTTCTCCTCACAGTTTGGTCACTCACAAGCAACTGGTGCTCTGATTGGAGCCTCTGAACCAACTGCATGGCCGTAACATTTGGTTGTCTTCTCGCGGCAAGTTGCAAAAATCGGTCTTGTCGTTGAGTGGTTATGCGCTTCCCGCCTGGGTGTCTTTTGGGCACTTCACCAGTAGCACGATAACGTGACCATAACCTTAATATCACGTTTTGTCTTGTTCCAATCTCCTCAGCAATACTCCGTTAAGTAGCCCTAGCTTGAACCATGCCTACTGCCCTTAACACTTCCTCTCTCGTTAAATGGCGCCGGTGCATGATGCACACAATAACATTAATTCGAAATTAACCGATAACTTGTTATAAAACTTAAATTTGACACAAAAAAATTGCCAAAAACTGCTGGAGGTAAATGAAACCTTCGGACTTCGCTACCATTATGCCGCGTAAATCTTTTGTTTTTAATTTATTTTTTCAAATTCAAATTTAGAATCGTTCAAAAAGGTTTACAAAATAAGCTTTCTTCAAAAGAATTTAAAACTGGCCAGTATTTTTTGAGTTTAAGAACTTTATACAAAATATCCCTAGACGGTGTTGATGTGTGTATGTCACGAATATAGATGCTATAAAATAACAACGACGTTGGGATATATTTACAGTAACTTCATCGATTATCTATGGTAGCTGAGATAGTTCTTTTTAGACGTACATTGATGGTGGCTGACTATAATTGAGAGGATAAGGTAGTTTTTTGGAGGAGAAAAATGCTATGAAATAAAAGTCGGTTTTACTACTCATACAGGGTGTAAACAGACCCTTCACGAAGCCGTCAACCAAGCATTCTGTACATCAAACTAAGTAACTTTACGCAAAAATTATTGCTGGGAAACGACTTTTTTTTTTGGGGTGAAAAATCATGTTTTACGGTAAAACTTAATGTTACGCACTCAAAACTTAGTGCTGATGGATGTTTTGAATAGTAAACGAGTCATGGAGTTAATTACAGTTAAAACCCTAAAAAGTGGTTTTAAAAAAAAAACTAGTGAAAAAATTGGAACTTTGACCTCCAATATCTCCGTAACTAGAAGGTTCCCAGGTATGGTCCAGAACAAAAAAAATATCGCAATGAAGGGGAGAACAAGTGCTTTTCGGCTTCGTTAAGGGTCTTTTTACACCCTTTAAAAAAGTACCTACCTTATCTTTGCAATTCAACGTTAGCGATTTGGATGTATATTTATAAAATGATACATTCTGTAACCCACATAAATAACCAACATTGTTAAAATGAAAATAGGCGTGCCTATATTTGCCATCAATAAAAAAAGCAATAAAAAAGTTATGTTGATAGACAATAGTCTATAAAAGTAAAGGAGAGTGCTAATAAATGGACAGTTATCGACGAAGTCATAAAAATATTAATGTTGCCATCTATGATATATTAGAAAGAAAGAAAGAAGAAAGAAAAAATATTTATTTGTCGCAGGGACATGACGTGCATCATACAAAATAACAAAAAAAGTACAATAAACATAGGTAGGTACAACGCATATCAAATATTTATAACTTGAACAGGACGGGGCAAAAAAAAAAAAAAGAAAGAAATACGTTAACATCTTGCACGTCGTGACTGCGACAAGCAGGTTACCACTCAGCATGATGCTGTACTATGGGGAGCCCACAGCACAGCGCTGGTTTTCAGTGGTCACCCGTGAAAAAAAAAGAACACGTACGGAAGCCAAGACAGCATAAATATTTTTAACATTAATAGGGAAATAAAATAAATAGTACTCGGGGTATAATATAAAACAACTGTCTATAAGAATTATAATAAACACTACAATAAAATATATAACTATGTGTGCAGGCTAAACAAAATAAACATAAATACATAATGACGACACGGTCTGTTTTTTTGTCTCGCTCCCACCCTCGCGTCGCCTTCGCTTGCGCGCGCGCTCCCGATCAAACGACTTCGTCCTACCCCACATTTCTCCTCTGCGCCTGTTAGCGCGATGACGCAGTACCTTGCGTCATAAAGGTGGTGCGGTGTCGCACGAGTCTTTTGTGCTCACGCGACGCGTCTCGCGTGATTAGTTACTAGGGCGTTGCCGATGGCTACCTTGGTAACAAGTAACGTGTTTTCCTGGAAAACGTAATGCCGTCTCGAGCCGCTTGGATAGATATGCCTTGCCGATTGGATAGATATTACTTATCTCCTATTCTAGTTTTAATGAAAGTCACAGAGGCTAGATAAGTTTGCTGCAATAAACTTGATAAGTAGATGATGGACTTGCTATTGCGCGCGGCTCCGCTTGCGTTATTATCATCAACTGCCTAGCCTTTTCCATGTTGGGGTCGGCTTCCAGTCTAACCGGATGCAGCTGTATTTTACATGGAGCGACTGCCTATCTGACCGACTGATTTTGACGGGACTTTTACTGGCAGACAGCTGATATTATAAGGTGTAACTTGGGCTACTTTTTTTTTTTAATTAGTCCCTTCCAACCTGTATACACCGTGACTTTTTAGTCGTCTTACAAAGGTGGTCCACTCATTGTACCCGACATGAAATAGCTCTAGGCGCGATTTTTTTTTTGTTCCCTACCATAACAGGTACAAAGAAAAATAAATAATACATTAGAATAAAATTATGAAACATCCTGTTAATGTTGTTTGCGTGTCAAACGGGAGAACATAGCTACCCAGCGCTCGAGTAGAGTAGATCATTGCTCGCAACAGTTTAACTACGTCATGCGTCATAATACTGAATAATATTTTTATATTTAAATTATTAAAATCTTATAAATACCAATTTTTTTTTTATGAATGTATAGTAGTCATTGGATACATGAAGTGGGCTGCCGTTGTAAGACGACTTAAAAGTCACGGTGTATAGCTTATCAAAAATAAATTCTATCTGTCTATCTACAACATTTTGAAGCCTAAACGTCTGAACTGATTAAGACAAATGGCACCCAAACAGGCCGTGACCTGGTGGTCTACCATGACGTCTTAAAGCAGCAGTAATTCTATTGTGGGAAGGAGATGGCGCTAGACGACCTGTATAGCTCTGTCTCTGTCACACACTGGAAATACTCATGCCTGGATTAGAAAATATTATCTTACTAGCTGTTCCCCGCGACCTTCGTCCGCGTAAAATTATTAAAAATACAGTTTTCCCCGTTTTTGCAACATTTTTCATTGCTGCTCCGCTCCTTTTAGTTGTAACGTGATGTTATATAGCCTATAGCCTTCCTCGATAAATGGGCAATCCAACACTAAAAGATTTATTCAATTCGAATCAGTAGTTCCTGAGATTAGCGCGTTCAACCAAACAAACAAACTCTTCACCTTTATATCTATACTAATATTATAAAGCTGCAGGGTTTGTTTGTTTGTTTGTTTGTTTGTTTGTTTGTTTGTTTGTTTGTTTGAACGCGCTAATCTCTGGAACTACTGGTCCGATTTGAATGATTCTTTCAGTGTTGGGTAGTCCATTTATCGAGGAAGGCTATAGGCTATATATCATCATGCTACGACCAATAGGAGCGTAGCAGCAATGAAAAATGTTGCAAAAACGGGGAAAATTGTATTTTTAATAACTTGACGCGGACGAAGGTCGCGGGGAACAGCTAGTATTAAAATATATAGATATAAGTATTGATTTATAAGGATACTTTTTAATACATTTCCGTAGGATAGTTCCCGACCTCTAAACGGACGAAGCCACGGGCAAAA
Organism: Noctua pronuba; assembly: GCA_905220335.1. Taxonomy (NCBI): domain Eukaryota; kingdom Metazoa; phylum Arthropoda; class Insecta; order Lepidoptera; family Noctuidae; genus Noctua; species Noctua pronuba. The sequence goes on along the minus strand of LR999922.1, from coordinate 5,977,787 downwards.
GCTAGCAAATCCTTATCCTTACTCCTTACTAATATTATAAAAGCGAAAGTAAGTTTTTTTGTTTGTTTATTACCTTTTCGCGCCTAAACCACTGTACCGATCATCCTGAAATTTTGTTTATACGTTGTCAGGTGTACAGAAACAGACATAGGGTACCTTTTATCCCGAAAAAACTACTGTTCCCGAGGAAAACAACAATAACGTTCTTATGATAATAGATGGCGCCACGTGTCTTTCGAATTATGATTGAATTGTATTATTTCAAGCAGAGTACAACCCGAATTGATTGTCTTCTTGAATTCTATTTTTTCGAAACTGCGGGCAAAAGTTAGTAGGTAACAGTAGCGAAGGGTCAATTTTTGTAAGAGATAAGCCGGAGTACGTATCTTTAATGTGATTTTATTATTTGACTACAAGGTGTAAACAGACCCTTCACGAAGCCGTCAACCAAGCATTCAGTACATCAAACTAAGTAACTCTATGCAAAAATTATTGCTGGGAAACGACTTTTTTTTTGGGGTGACAAATCACGTTTTACGGTAAAACTCAATGTAACGCACTCAAAACTTAGTTCTGATGGATGCTTTCAATACTAAACGGGTCATCGAGTTAATTAAAGTAAAATTAAAACCTTTAAAAGTGGTATTAAAAAAAAAAGTTGGAACTTTGACCCCCAATATCTCCGTAACTAGAAGGTTCCCAGGTATGGTCCAGAACAAAAAAATGATCGCAATGATGGGGAGAACAAGTGCCTTTCGACTTCGTTAAGGGTATTTTTAGACCCTGTATTATTTGTCAATAGAATACTGACTGTGTCATTTTTCAAAGGGAAGCCGGTAGGAATCGAATTGTAAGGAATCTTCGCCACTGCTAGGTTATAAAGTTACTTACCTGTAGTTGCCCAACACAGCGTAATAAAAGCAGCTATGAAAATATTATTTCGGCCCCGGTCAGACAGCTTCTCCATTGTAGCAGCGAAACTGGAACAAAAATACTTCGCTATAGTTTCGTAAAGAGATTTATGTATTTTTACCTACTTTAGGCTGCGTTCACAGCTTTGGAAGATACGACTTGCGACCCAGGGGCCCAAGTCTGCTATTTTTTTATAAATTCGTCATTCCAACACGATCCCATTGTCATTTTGCTAAAAGTTCGTAATCTGCTAAATTCATAATGGTCGATCATTGGTCGGTCAATGGTCTCGTAATAGAATCGTGTTGTAATGAAATTGTCGTATTGCCATTATTATAAAACCCGTTAGTAGAAATGAGTTTCGAAAAACTACTACTTATTCATGCCAGATTTCATATATATATTTTTACATATTATTTATTAGTGTTATAAGCAATCATTTCATTTGTCATTATGTACGGGATTACCATTCTATGCCATTTCTTTCAATGGAGTTTCAGTGGTTGATCATTGGAAAGTCATAATGACATTCATAGTCATGTCATTATATTAGTAGATTACCAAACTTGTCAAAATTAACAATTATTATGAAATCAATGAGAGACCATTCTGACACTATTGTAATAGCAGACTTGAGGAGGCAGGGACCGAAGAGGTTACTCGTAATAAAAAAACTGGCCAAGTACGAGTCTGACTCGCGCATTAAGTCTTCCGTACCATCGTAGTAGGGGAACCCCCTTTAATTTTTATTATTTGTTGTCGGCAACAGAAATACACATTCTGTGAAAATTTCAACTGTCTACCTATTGCGGATCATGAGATACAGCCCGCTGACAGATAGACGGACGGACGGACGGACAGCGGAGGATTAGTAATAGGGTCCCGTTGGTTACTCTTCGGGTACGGAACCCTAAAAATAACCCGATTAAAACCCCTATACGGATAACCTTTTCGATTTCTGGTAAACACACACACACACACCACGATGCGACTTGTCACGCCGCCGCGACGACGGACGGAAACCGGTGAAGCGCATCGCTCGACACAAGTCCTGTCGTACGACGCCGTGGCTGTGCCAAGCGGAGCTCCTAGCTATGTGGGTACGGTTTTATGGAGTCGACATATGACTATAGATATACCTATTTACCAGACAGGCAGATACTGACGCAACTAGGTACCTATATCTTACTTATATACTATTGTATATGCAAACGTTTGGATTGATGGATGGATGTTTGTTCAATTACGCCAGAACCGCTGAACGGATCGGGATGAAATTTGGCACAGAGATAGATTATAGTGTAGAATAGCACATAGGGTACCTTTTTTTTTCACATATTACATCAAAATTTCCACGCGAACGAAGTCAAGGGCAACACTTGCTACTATTTATTATAATTGCCAAAGTTTGTGAGGTTGGATGGATGTTTGTTAGTCTACAGGGTGTAAACGGACCCTTCACGAAGCCGTCAACCAAGCCTTCTGTACATCAAATTAAGTAACTTTACGTAAAAAAAATTGCTGTGAAACAATTTTTTTTTTTTGGGTCAAAAATCACGTTTTACGGTATAGTAGTCGCCAAACTTCTAGTTCGCTCTGAAGTTGTGACGAGTAGAGTCGCAGTAACAACAAAACAGGTGTCACCGGGACACGCCGGGGAGCGGGAGCGGAGCACACCCGCGCACCACCCGCGTTCTCTCGCGTGCTCTGTCACGCTGCGCTTTCTTATGTGTACCGGCGCCGGCGCAGCCGTTGCAACTTCAGAGCGAACTAGAAGTTTGGCGACTACTATAAGACTCAATCTAACGCACTCAGAACATTGTGCTGATGGATGGATTGAATAGCACGGGGGTCGTGGAGGTGTGTTTTTAAAGTAAAAATCTTACTTTAAAAACATGTATTGAAACAAAACTTGTGAAAAAGTTGGAACTTTGACCCCCAATATCTCCGTAACTAGAAGGTTCCCAGGTATGGTCCAGAACAAAAAAAATATCGCTATGACGAGGAGAACAAGTGCCTTTCGGCTTCGTTAAGAAAGAAAGGAAGAAAGAAAAAATATTTATTTGTCGCAGGGACATGACGTGCATCATACAAAATGACAAACAAATACAATAAACATAAAACGCATAACAAATATTTATAAATTCAACAAGGGAGGGGGGGTAAGGGTCCTTTTACACTCATTCTACCAGCCCGCACTAGGACCGCGCTGTGAAAACAGCCCATTCTAACTTATCTCTATGCCTGTGTCCCAGTCCCAGCCCAGCAGTGGGAATGTTAGAGGCTGATTATTTTGCCCTATTTACGTGTAAACGCCACCGGATATAAACAAACGGACAGCCAAACCCGATAATACTTGGAAAAAGTAATTAATCTAAAAAGGCTCTATCCCTAATCAACTGCCTTCGCAATAAAAAAAAAACAGTGGTGTCTATGTCTGTTTAGGCAGGTAAGTACCTGCCATAGATATATTGCACGAGGTACTATCTATACAAGTAAATAATTGTTTGTTACCTTTTCACGCCTAAACCACTGAACCGATCATCTTGAAATTTTGCATAAACGTTGTCAGGTGTACAGAAACGGATATAGGGTACCTTTCATCCCGAAAAAAGTACTGTTCCCGAGGAAAACAACAATAACGTTCTTATGCTCATATATGGCGCTACGTGTCTTTCGAATCATGATTCAATTACAAGTAGAATACAACCCGAATTGATTGTCAAATTCTAAATTAACGCGAGCGAAGCCGCTGGCAAAAGCTAGTTGGTAAATAATTATTAAATTGTTTATGAATTTGTAGTAAAACAAAATGGCGGCTCAAGTTCACTCGTCAAACGAACCATGCAGCAGTATATCTCACAATCTGACGGCAAGACGCGAATAAATTATAAACTAACGAATTTTGATGCATATAATTGTAAACGAAATTACCTGTTTACAATTTTCTTCCAGACAGTTTGTAATCTGTCAAGATTTATTATGACCTCGACTGTGTTTGACTGTACCTGGTCTACGTGTTTCATCATCTGCCTAGTCTATTCCAAATTATGTTGGGGTCGGCTTCCAGTCTAACCGGATGAGCTGAATATCTGTCTGACCTCAACAACGCAATAGGCTATTTGACAACATCGAAAAAGAAAAAAAAATATTTAGTCCGTCAGTTAGATCACCAAAAAATGTTGGACACGTATTTTTTCTTTTGTCACATAATCAAAAAATTACGACGATTCAGCGCATCAAAGTTCAAGAGAGGGGGCTTGACGTCACTGGACAGTAAAAAGTAACAGAAATTGTGACGTCACGCGAGATTACAACACGCTGTAACGTGGTCAATTTTCGTTTACATGACAAAAGAAAAAATACGAGTCCAATATTTTTTGATAATCTAACTGACGGACTAAATAGATTTTTTCAGGCATATACCCTATAATAGGGCAACAAGATACTTGTTGCTAAGACTGGTTCTCAAATCGGGGATCGAACTACCCGTAACGACTGTCAAAGATCTACAAATGTTAGCCCGCAGCCGGGGCCAACTACTGAATGTGTTATCTGTGGCACGAAGTGGCTGTCTACCTACACAAATATTGTTACCTCGCGCGTCGGTAGCTTTACGAGAACATTCTAGATTACGTTCGAGTCTAGAATGTTCCACTATGAAACCGTCTTGAGTGCGGATTCTGGAATAGTAATCAGTTGAGTATTTGTGATTGAGGTATAAGTGTTTTGCGATTGTAACACTTACATTTTATCTTCATATTGTTACGAGGGTACCTATGGGTTAAATTAAATACTATCTACCGATTAAACAACAAATACGTTAATAAACTTTACTTTTTTTTTAACGTAGAATAATAAAGGGTGTAAAAAAACCCTTAACGAAGCCGAAAGGCACTTGTTCTCCCCGTCATTGCGATCAATTTTTTTTTTCTAGACCACACCTGGGAACCTTCTAGTTACGGAGATACTGGGGGTCAAAGTTCCAATTTTTTCACAGGTTTTTTTTTAAACCACTTTTTAAGGTTTTAGCTTTACTTTAATTAACTCCATGACCCGTTTAATATTCAAAGCATCCATCAGCACTAGGTTTTGAGTACATTACATTGAGTCCTACCGTAAAACGTGATTTTTTACCCCAAAAAAAAAAGTCGTTTCCCAGCAATAATTTTTGCGCAAAGTTACTTAGTTTGATGTACAGAATGCTTGGTTGACGGCTTCTTGAAGGGTCTGTTTGCACCCTGTATGTGAGTAGGTAGGATAGGAATGCCGGGAGGGAACGGTCTAGAAGAACAAGCACAGACCTTATTAGTGAGGTTCTTCAGTAAGACCAGGTGCATTGTACTCGCAACCGGCCTGCGTGTGTGACCAGATAATTCTATGACGAGGACGAATTCTTAGACGAGGCTAAAGGAGTATGTAAGGATCGTACCTCATCATCTGCCTAGCCTTTTCCTAACTATATTGGGGTCGGCTTCCAGTCTAACCGGATGCAGCTGAATACCAGTATTTTACATGGAGCGACTGCCTATCTGACCTCCACAACCCAGTTAGTACTGGGTAATACGATACCCCTTGGTAAGACTGGTTGTCAGATTTTTGGGCCATTGACTACCTAACGGCTTAACGTGCTTTCCGAGGCAAGGAGGAAACTCGGTATGTAATGAGTGTTCACCAATCCACAGACCAACCTAGGCTAGCACGGCTTAACCTAAAGATCGACCCGAGCGGCTGTTATTATTTAGCCACGAACTCCTCATGTAAGGATCGTACCTGGCGTTCTGTATTTCCTACACACCATCATTTGAATAAGGCGCGCGTTTATGCATGTACGTAACAACATGACGTACATTTTCGCGGGAAAAAAACATCAACGAAATAGAAACCATAGACAGCTCGTTAATGGACACATCGGCATCGACAATAGAGTTTTAAATGGCGGATTGACAGTTACGTAAACACATTAGTTAGCCTAAACAAGAATACGTTGATTTATGTTCTATTTATCGCAAGTTTCTGCGTAAATTTATAATTTATCGAACTTGTAACAAAGCTAATACTGGCGTGCATAATCAGCCTATAATGATCTCACAGCTGGGACACAGGCCTCCGCCATGAGAGGGAACGAGCCATGCCATCATCAATCACGCGAGCCCAGTGCGGGTTGGTTGATGTCACATGTCTTCGAATTTTTGTTTTCCTTCACCGTTTTGAGAGCAGTGGTGATGAAATAAATTACGCAACGTAGGTAATGTGCCTGCCTGGGTTCGGACCCACAAGCTATAACTTGTAAGTCGGGGGCAAAGACATTCAAATATAACTAGCTATAGACGGGAAAAGACCAAGAAACTGACAATTCCAAAACCTGTTACAAATTAGTAACAAGTCGATCAGTCTAGGGCGATACGTCGCCTTGTCAGGTCGCATTCATATGACACAAAGACACTCAAATATTTCCGAGCTATCGACGGGTCATGACGAAGAAAATCGTAATCCAAAACTTGTTACTACTTAGTAAAAATTCGTTCTGTCTAGTGTCATCTGTGTCATACGCCCGCTTGTCAGGTAGCATTCGTGTGTCAAAATCGAAAATATTCAGGATGAAAATTATTGTATGACAATATTCCCAATGTCCTCTCTATATGTGTTTTAAATCTCTTTGGTTCGTACACACAAGCTATAACTTGTAAGTCGGGGGCCAACACGACTCACTGACAGTGACATTAGCATTAACGTCATCATCTGCCAGTTTGATGTACAGAATGCTTGGTTGACGGCTTCGTGAAGGGTCAGTTCACACCTAACGTTTACATACAACTTCAGAAGCACGAGCGCGCGGTGTAAACGTAACGTAAATACGTCGATTTTCGATTTTTGAATGAATATACAACTGTCGTATAGCATGTTGATTAAAAGAAGAAGGATCAAAATTAACCCACGTCCTACAGCAACGAGAAGTATGTCAAAAAAAATGAAAAAAATGGGTTTAAAAAGATGGCATACTTCCAAACTCCATCCTTACAGTCTAACATATAAAAAAATGCTATGAAAATTCGTTCAGGGGCAGTCAGTCCCCTGATTATGCATCAGTGTCAAAGACATTCAAATATAACTAGCTATAGACGGGACAATACCAAGAAACTGACAATTCCAAAACCTGTTACAAATTATTAACAAGTCGATCAGTCCAGTGTGATACGTCGCCTTGTCAGGTCGGATTCATATGACACAAAGACATTTAAATATTTCCGATCTATAGACGGGTCATGACGAAGAAAATCGTAATCCAAAACTTGTTACTACTTAGTAACAATTCGTTTCTGTCTAGTGTCATCTGTGTCATACGCCCGCTTGTCAGGTAGCATTCGTGTGTCAAAATCGAAAATATTCAGGATGAAAATTATTGTATGACAATATTTCCAATGTCCTCTCTATACGTATTTTAAATCTCTTTGATGCTGTCAGAAGTAAAATAACATTCCAATGTAGTAGAAATTCGGTTTGTCCTATTATAAATGCTCATACACTAACTTCAATGCCAAATCTACTGGAAATAAGCCAGATTCTTGGACAATTTCCAAGTATTTATTGATTGATTCAGAAATAACGTTGTTTAAAATGTTTATTTGTCATTCTCAATCAGCAACTCTCAAGATTGCCATTACCAAAGAAATCTTAGACTATGGAGAGAGATGATATGACTAGAAAGGGGGTCACTACTGAGATGACACATAATTGAAAGTGTTTTTTTTTCTTAGTATTGCTATTGAATTAGATGTCGTTACTTATTAATAAAATGTTACTTATTAAAGACAACAAGTGAATATTTACAATATAAAGGGTGTAAAAAGACCCTTAACGAAGCCGAAAGGCACTTGTTCTCCACGTCATTGTGATCATTTTTTTGTTCTGGACCATACCTGGGAACCTTCTAGTTACGGAGATATTGGGGGTCAAAGTTCCAATTTTTTCACAAGTTTTTTTTTAAATACTACTTTTTAAGGTTCTAACTTTACTTCAATTACCTCCATGGTCCGTTTACTATTCAAAGCATCCATCAGCAATAAGTTTTGAGCGCATTATATTGAGTTTTACAGTAAAATGTGATTTTTGACCCCAAAAAAAAATTTCTTTTCCTAGCAAAAATTTTTGCGTAAAGTTACTTAGTTTGATGTACAGAATGCTTGGTTGACGGCTTGGTGAAGGGTCTGTTTACACCCCGTATACAAACTACAAATCTATAATAGTATATATAAAAATAATAATAAAAAAAAGTAAGAAAAATAAATATGTACAAGTATCAAAACGGTTACAGGGCGTCAAAAAATTCGTCCACATCGCTATCAACAGGAAAAGTGCCCAGAAGCCTGGCAGCATTGCCACGTTGAATGGCAATGCTGATTCTTTGGCCAAAAATAGGTTCGTTTTTTTTTTCCTTTTTTTTCGTTACCTACTTATTTAAATTAGTGTACTTACTGTACGATTTCGTAATATTTTAATTTTAAAGTAATTATGTATTCAAATTGGGATTTGATGCCTTTATGAATAAATAAATTTAAAAAAAAAACTAGGGTTGCCATGTGTACAAAATTTTCTTGACAAATCCGGAATTTAAGCTTAATGTCTGTTTTTTAATCCCTGAGACTAAATTGACAAGTGAAAATGTCAAAACTGAGTTAAATCCTATTGAAATCTATGTCAGTTTGCCATTTTTACTTGTCAATTTAGTCTCAGGGATTAAAAAACAGAGTATAGTATCTGGAAAGCGGGAGGAGAATTCTAAAAGGACAATATTAAAAAAAAAAAACAATCTATGATAAAAAAAATGAAGTCAACATTGGTATCAGCAACACCACTTGTATAGGTATCAATACTGTATAATATTATAATGTGAGTAACTTTTAAAATTTATATTTTAAGCATTTAGCACTGGAGCGAGCACTGGCGCGAGCACTGGCGCGAGCACTGACGCGAGCACTTGCTTCCAGCACTGGCGCGAGCACTTGCTTCCAGCACTGGCGCGAACACTTGCTTCCGACACTGGCGCGAGCACTTGAACAAATTAGTCTTCCCTGAGATCGGCATTGCCCACAAAATTTTGTAAACAACAGTAACATTATAATATTGTTGTAGTAATAAGAATGTGCGCTCTGCCTATACCTACCTATACCTCTTTATAATTTTAGTATAGATTCAGTGGCAGTTTGCTTCTCTATCTAAGTATGCTGACCTAGGGTGATACTTGATTGTGTTATCAATGCCCTCCAGAATGGCTGGTTTCGGAGTTAACTTAACTCTTCCATAATCACTATAATTATTATAAAACAAACCGAAAACCAGAATTAACCTTTCGTGTGCCGGAACGTAGATCTACACGAGACACAATGACTTTTTAATTGTGTCTGTATAGGCGGCATACGAGTGGTTAAGACGCAAAAAATAACATAAAAACCAGCCAATTGCGAGTCCGACTCGCGCCTGAAGGGGTACCATCGCAGTAGGGGAGCCCCCTTTAACTTTTAATATTTATTATTACAGCGGCAACAAAAATACACATTCTGTGAAAATTTCAACTGTCTACCTATAACAGATCATGAGATACAGCCCGCTGACAGACAGACGGAGGGACGGACGGACAGCGGAGGCTTAGTAATAGGGTCCCGTTGGTTACCCTTCGGATACGGAACCCTAAAAATAACCCGATTAAAACCCCTATACGGGTAACCTTTTCGATTTCTAGTAAACACACACACACCACGATGAGACTTGTCGAGCGACGGCGACGCCGCCGCGACGACGGACGGAAACCGGTGAAGCGCATCGCTCGACACAAGTCCTGTCGCAGAGGTCGTGGTCGTGCCAAGCGGAGCTCCTAGCTATGTGGGGTTACCCTTAGGGTACGGAACCCTAAAAAAACTTAACTTTAATTGGTGTTTTAAAATACTCGATTCGTCTGTTACCCTTCTTATCGGCTGAACAATTGCGATGACATTTGGCAGACGGATAGACCGTGATCTCCGTTTAGTACAGTCACCTGCTCATCAAATTACTGCAAACTGTCAAATTTCTCATTTGCTTTTGATCAGTTCTCGGCTCGAATTCTCCTTTATGTCTTTTTCCGAATGAAAACGTGTCACGAAGTTGTAATTTGAGTTTAGGAAAAAGAAAGGAGTCGGCTGGAGCTATTTCTGGTGAATAATGTGGTAGCTCGATGGTATTTGTTGAGTTTTTGATAAAAAATTCGTTCACTATGATGGCGGTGTGCGAAGGCACATTAGGCGATTTTCTTTGCACAAATCTGCCTTTTTCGTCGAATTTGCTCTCTTAAACGCCGCATAACGCACAAATAATAATATCCTTTATTTACTGTTTGAACTTCCGGCAAGAATTCCGAGTGCACAACACCGCGATAGTCAAAGAAAACGGTCAACATGACTGACTTTTGATTAGTGATGCAACGGAAGTGTCTTAGCGGAACCAGAAACGGAAACAGATGTCAAAAGTAAATTTTAGCAGAAACGGAAACGGAAACGGATGCAGAAACGGAAGTGTAAATAATATGAAAAAAATTAATAAATTTACAAATATAATTATTTATTAAGTATTAAATACACACCAAGCCTAGATTAGAAATAGATATATTAGAAATCTACAATAGAAAACAATATTGCAACTTAAAATTATTTTAATATTCAAAATTTAGTAGTGGTAAGTTATATTTTATGAAAAGTAATTTGGCCGCTTTTGCACCTAACAATCTGTTTCGGTGTTCTTCGTATATAAGACCAGCTCCGCTAAATAATTGCTCACTGGCGACGCTGCTGGGGGGTACCGACAAATATTGGCGCACTAATGGCAAAAGATTACGGTATTTGTGTGAATTTAATTTCCACCACACAGATAAATATTACGCGCTTGCATTCACGAAAATGTATGTAAACAAACGCGTTGTGCGGCGTGCCGTGCGGCTGTGCGCGGCTCGCTGGCTGACCCCTCCCCCGCGCGCTCACCCGCTCAGCGAATCGCGCGCGCCTCGCGCCGCGCATGCGAAACTTTCAACTCTCAACCGTCGTAAACTTCCGTTTACATCTCCGTTATAAAAGTTGCGGAAACAGAAGCAGAAACGGATGTTGAAAAGCGTGCGGAACTTCCGCACTTGCGGAAACAGAAACAGAGATCTGTTGCATCACTACTTTTGATCGAGTTTGGTATGGTTTTTTCAGTTTCGGTTCAGTTGGAAGACGACACTTCGAAGCTTGTTGACTAGTTTGCATCTCAAACTCGTAAACCCACGTCTCGTCACAAGTAACAATGCGTTTCATGAATGTTGGGTCGGAATTGACTCTTTCTAGCATGTACTCAGCGACTCTTATGCGATTAAGTTTTTGGAGAAAATTCATTTCTTTTGGGACTAGCCAAGCGGCAACATGTTTCATACCCAAGTGATTATTTAAAATGGTACGAATCGACTCGTGAGACACAGAAAGTTCAGCGGCGATCTCTCTCCAACTTGAATGATTAAAAGGACACACACTAGATATGATCTAACTTTTAGTTACTTCGCGCCAAAATGGAAAACAATGCCGATCTAACAACAACAAAAAAAAAAAAATTGAATTAGGAACCATAAAAAAATCCCGTTACTTTTCTGACTGAATGGATATATTTGTAATTTCCTTTATTTTGATACCATACTCGATGGGTTTGGTTGAAAAAAAAAATAACGACTCACAATATTATTTAGCGCCAAAAATCCGCCATTTTGTTTTTTTTTTTTAAACACCTATCTAAGGACACTTGGGTTTTTGAGACGAATCTAATGATACCTTATCGTCGAAAACCATCCAGCCATTTGGAACATACGAGGTAATAAAGAAATTTACAAAGAAACATACAAGATACGCGCCAAAAACATAACCCTTCCTTGGCAGTCGGGTAAAAATCAAAGAATTAACCACGAGTGTGGAATACACTACAATCTGAACCTAATATTAGGGTGATAAGAGCCAGTTTTCGAGGAAGTGTACCGAAAAACATTTTGGAGTAAATTTTTTCGGAGATTTTTTTATGCACAGCTCCCAGTTTTATTGCTGCATCGCGTTAAACTTGGCCGTAGACCGTAGTAGGAACCATTTAGCCTCTGAAAAACATGGTCCTACAACGCACAGTTTCCGAGATACGGCGTAAAATAGAAATTATAAAAAAAAAAAAACGAAGGTCCATCCATCAAATGGGCTCAAAAACATAACTGGCGAAATGTAGGTTACCGTTGGTGCCTACAGGCGTAACCTACGCATGTCTCAATGTATTTCTTATCACCGCAAAAATCTTTAATCAGCAGGTCCTTTTTTCAAAATCTGTGATAATGATAAGCTCCGTAGGTTCCTATTCCAATCTACCATAATCGTATCCGTCATGTAAAAAGTATCATTTTATCCGATAACCTTCATACGTTTTCAGATTAATTTAAATAATATTGGAAACATTTACAAGAAATCGTAAAATTAATAAAATTGTCTTTTTCAGAAACACTTGAGCTAGGTACTTTTATCTTCATAATTGACTTGAAAGAAGTATATTATCGAAAGGTGAATCATTTACGATTTCAGTATAACTAATAACGATTATACATTTATGAAGTAGATATTTCCAGAGCAAGCGTGTTTTATATAAACAAAACACCAGTTTGTTTATTCATAACGTTTACAATTTACATCTAGACTGCTTAATAAACTAAACTTACCCAAATTCACTGAATCAAAATACAGGAATCAATCAATACACACTACAAAATAGAATTTATCAAAATGAACGCGCTGTTTTTAAAATAAGTGCCATTTTCTGAAAGTATCTATGCAACCTTTTTGGTGAACTATAAGTTTTTTGTAGGTAATAAACACTATTTTCGTACAATTTTATGTGTTGATTTTGTTTTGGAACGACCGGGACGCGTGTATCAAATCTGTGCTTAAAATATCGACTGAATTTAGGACCTCCACTGAAAGCAGTGTTGCTATATCGGTACAAAAAAATCCTACTTGTGGGGAGATTTGTAGACTTGTATTTTAGAGGGAAATTCTTTTACATCGTTAAATACGATGTAAAAGAATTTAAGTTTTCTTTTATTGAAATTCTGTTATTGCAGATTATTATTATTGCTGTTGTTACTTAAACCTGATAAACAGTCACTCAGAGAAAAATAAATACTTTTTATGCGCAACAAGCTTCGTAAACGAATAGTTAACGTCAAAGTCAAAACTAAAAGCGTTCCATTCCAGTGGGGATACATAACTTTAGCATGACTGTTTTTTTTTTTATTAATTTAGATAACTTTAGATAACCGAAACTACAAAATAGCGGAATTAGTTCTGATTTTGGCCACGCGTGTATAGACGATGAGTACGAGTTCATAGGACTTGATAAGACTGATTCCTTGATAATCGGTAGGTTCCTTCGAAAATATGGCCATATTGCCCATTCTATCTCACAGAAAGGAGGTCTGTCTCAGCCGTGGGAACATTACAGGCTGATTCTGATGAGTCAAGTTTTTATTTCGTGGGATACCGTGGCATAGAAATTTACTTTAATTTAGGGGTTTTGAACACTGTCCGGCTTGGGAATCGATTCCTCGACGTCATGCTTGGTGGCACTTGCGACCACTAGACCAAAGAGGTAGGTTAGGATTTCTTTCAATTAGGAACTTCTCGGCAGCAGCCCTGGAATCTGGATTTGTACCCAGTGGATGAAATAGGCTAGCCCCTTATTACATGGCATGGCCCTAAAACGTAACTGCCGACATATGGGTCTTGTATTAGGTTCACCTCTAGAATAGAATAGAATTTATTTATTTGCATTGAATGTAGGTACATACATGAGTTGTTGCAGTAGTAATTATTTGTTCCTGGTACATTCTACCATTAGACATGCAAAAATTTATACTCTTAATTTAAAAAAAATCACAACAATTCAACAAGTTATCTTGTAATAAAAAATCTAATCAAAATAAAGTAACATAATAATACAGATATATTAATTTTATCCATAAGGAAATCTGATACAGAATAATAACATTTTTGTATTAATAACAATGTAAGCTGTTTTTTAAAAATTCTCAAAGGATGCTCCTTGATGCTATTTGGAACCTTATTATAGATTAACCTAACCCTAACCCTTCAGGGATTAAAGGCGTGATGTTATGATTAGGGGTATTAAGGAAACAACAATTGCTATAAAAGTGATTTTAAATTTAATTTACTTAATAGTTTTAAAACATACACAGAATTATTCAATTTTAATTACAATATCACATGCCATACTATATGCACTTCTATTCAAAAACTGATAAAGTTGATTTTTAAATTTTGTATTGATTACTTCGGAGCCACTACATAAATAAGCACATTTTGTTTGTTTTGACCGCCATAGTCACATATACGTGACAAGCGCGTGCTCTGTACGCCAAACGACACAAATATGTGACAATTGGCGGCTTGGAGTGGAGGGCACGCGCGTGTGGGTATGCTCCGGCGGTCAAAAGGTTAAATACTGGTATCAGCTGCATCCAGTATGACTAGAGCCAACCCCAGATAGTAGGTAAAAGGCTAGGTAGGTGAGGAGGACGTCAAACCACCTGTATTGGGAACAGGGTCCAAGCTACCAGTGGTCAGGGCTCCATAGAGAGGAACCTACTAACAATACGAGCCATGTCCAAGTGTACTGCTTTCTGAATCAAGCCCTTGACCCAGCTGCTTAACGAGCCTCCTCAGGTATTGGTCTCTTGGCAATTATGCTAAACGATAATCGGCATATTATTTTAACCTTTCAGAGCCCAGCACCCAGCATATGAGTCCAATGCCCATATTACGCTGGGTGCTGGGCAGCGAAAGGGTTAAACAATTATCGTGAGCGGCTCTATTGGATCCACCACCACTGTATCGGGCTGTATGACCCATGGTTACATAACAAATCTGATCTTTGTAAATTGATAAGGGTTGGAAGGGACACCAACGTGAAAACGGTTACCACGTATTCAGTACATCATTCTGAGCCCCCCCACAAATATTTTTTTTATTAGTTATTAAAAATTAAGGATAATATACTGAATATTTGGTAACCGTTTTCGCGTCAGTGTCCCTTCCACGCTGTATGATCATCACTTTCTTAGATACAGTACAGAAATTCAATTTAAATAAAATACTTTCTCCTGAATATAATGTCACAACATAGTACTGATGTTATTTATTTGTGGAAGAGAAATAGACAATTTTTTTTTTATATATCAATTTGGGTAAACTGTCCTTGCCTAAGTAATATGCCTCGACTTCCAAGCTCCCGTTGTAGATTAGTATCTACAACGGGAGCTACACGGTGGATTATAATATATTTTTATTTTTTATTATTCCTGTGTCCCTCTTATTGTATAAAAGACTAGTGATCACAACTCCACGTCCAAATTGTGTATTATGCATATAATAATCCCTCAGTCTCAGGACTAAGGCCCAGTAGTGGGTACATTGCAGGCTGATTTTGAAATGTTATACTTATACTAATTTAAATATTAAATGCTTTTGTTCTTGTCTACCGATTATTCAAACTAAAACATTCAAATTTACAAACATTTATAATTATTTTATAAACTAAGTCTTCGCATTCTAAAATTTTATAAGGCTCATACAATTTTAAAACAGATTCTGTGGCCACATTATTATTTACATATAAACTATTCATAAAAATAACATATTTTTCATTTTTCGCATCAACAGCATAAAGTAAATAGCATCCATATTTAAAATCGATTTTTTCTATAAACAAAACAAAATGTTCTTCTTTCGGAATGACAAAGTTTGAATTTCCCGCCAAAAATCTTTCATGTTGCCATAGAGAAACGTGTGCGTTTTGTTTTTTTAATAGCACATTCAGCCGGAATGCTAGTCCACCTTTTTTGTATTTGACCTTTTTATTCTTTTCAAAGTAGTTTGAGGTGTCTGAATTGGTAGTCAATGTACTGTCTTGTTTGGACAAGTTCTGTATGATTGACACAGACTGAGTTCTACAGCTTAGAATATCTATAGTTTCATTTTTTAAACATTCTTCCGGAGAAGGTGTGTCGCTTATATTTTGTGAAGTGCTTTCTGAGCTAAAATGACTTTCAAAGTAATTTTTTACATTACTCATCAGTTTTAGTTTTGCTTTCAGTAAAGATCCACTTCCTTCTGATTTTAATGAGTTCTTTAATTCTAATATGTTATTTGCACTATAAACTTCCAAGCTATCATCTTTTGATACTATTTCTTTTTTAATTGAAATGTTTAAGATGTTGTCAACTTCTGAAGGGTGATTTTTGTCTGTGTCCTGTGTTTTAAATTTAGAACTCACTATTCTTCCTGTATTTCCAGAGTTATTATGTTCTCTTGATGTTTTTTGTTCATTGTATGCCAGTCTTTTTTTCACAGTACCTGTATACTTGGGGGATGCATTTTTTGACATCAAAATAGGACTTTTTGGTTGGAAACTTTTCATAGAAATTATTGGAGAAGAAGGATTGTTTGGCGGGAATCTAGATGAAGTAAGTATAGGAGACAAGGGAATCTCGACTCGTTTCGTAACTAAAATTGGCGATTTCTCTCTGTAGCAATCTCTTTTATGGTCCCTGGAAGCATCTATGATCATTATATCCAAGTTAGATATATTCTTAAGCGCCTTTTTCTTACGTTTTCGTTTCCGAGTGAGAGTTTTGCTACTATTGCACAATTTGTCATTGTACGACGTATTTTCATATTCACTAGATGAACTCGATGACCATTTGATATCTTCACTCTTTTCTTGTGAGTTTAGCAAGCTGAACTTTTCTTGAAATAAGTTTTCTTTAGGTTTTTGCATGATTCAAAACTTCGTAAACAATGATCGAACTTAAGCAAGTCTCAACAAGTTAACTAAAAGTAAAACTGACATTGACGCATTGACAGTGACAAGTGTGACAACTGCCGTGATGTACTGAATTAGTTTTTTTTTTTAATGAAGGTGTAGGGTTTCAGTCTCTTGGCTTGCAATCATAAATGTCCAAACAGCCTATTAATTGTACCATGAGATAATGGACATGTGACGACTTCTATCGCGCAAAACGCTTACGCGTGAAAGGCCAAAAGCAGATCCTGGTTAAACCTGCCAATCTTGGTTCAAACCAAAAGTTACCAAAATGCCTTAAGAGAAGAGGTGTGGTGGCGCGCCGTTGCGGATCAACAACGACAAGCAAAATTCTACATCGAGATTAGAATACTTTGAACAGCTCAACACTGAGCATCGTGCAGTACCCCACAAGACATAATATCCGACGGATTTTGTTGGTGGGGTCGGAAGATTCTACCTTTTTAGGCCTCATTTTATTCCTCATTCCTCTATAAAATTAACACAGTGCTTTGCGACTGTGTATAATTATGTAGGAAAATATATCCTACATAATTTATCAAGATTCTTCCTATTCATTTTGTTTACAGCATGTTCATTTCTTACGCGTTCTTACTCACGTTCTAAACGATTGACCAAAAAGAAAATGTTGCCAGGTGAATATTCCATATTTTCAGCAAAAAAAACTAGTTTGTCTCTATGAGGTTTTAATCGATTATTCCTCTTCATTCATACCGCGCGCTGCGCACTATTTTATCTAAGAACAGTTGAAACCCAAGGAAGTTGACTACTGACAGCGAATACTATCATTAAAGCGAAGTTACTAACTACCCGTTCTACAATGGGTTTAAAAAAGATAATATTGCGCGGCAAAGAAGTTCACTTAACAACCAAAACGGAACGCAGGTTGTTTAAACTTGTTTGTGAAGAACGAAAGCAGAATGAAGACCTGGTGAGATTCGTATGTGAGCTGAATAGAGACATTAAAAACCAACAGGAGCTCCTAGAATGTCTAGCGGAACACTTGAAGAAGTACCAGATGGGTGAGCGTACAGACACAAAAGATTCTTCTCCGGCTAGTAAAGACTCCACGGATGAAAAAGGTTTGTTATCCGAGCGAGAAACTGGCCTTGGACAGCCAGAAAATATAAAGAAGAGAAAATTAAGCGCCTCTCCAGACCATTCAAATCAGGATGAAAAGAAAAACCACCAGTAATTGCCTTTGGGACAAAGCAGGAGCAGCGAACAGGGCTGTCTTACATTTATCAGCATCAATTCACATTTTATCTATAGAAAATACCTAGCCACCTATACTAATTTATTGAAGCTTAATAGTTTGTTTGTTTGAACGCGGTCTCTGGAACAAACAGTTGGATATGCCAACCAATTCTTGAGGAAGGTATTTAACATCACTCTACGAGCTTTAGGAGCTGAGAAACAACAGAAACGGCGGATGAAACCCATACGCATAGCTGGGTTTGTTTTAAGAAGCGTACGCATCTATTCCCAACACGCATGCATCCTCTTTTCGCGTTTTAGCCACGAGCAGTTCCGTGGCTCCATACAGGGTCTCTGAATGGCTCTTTGCAGTGCTCGAAGTCGCTCGAAATCTGTGCCCTGCGTCCAAGAACGGCGCTTCCGCAGTTATGGGCTGGGTTTAAGAGTACATACATAAAAGTCACGCATTTTTGACATGGGAGTCGTCAGAAACTACCTACTCACGACGCAGAGATCAGTAATGGCTACAAAATTAGATTCCACATTATGTATTTACCAGAAAAGGAAGTTGAACTGTTGAAGAGCGATTCAGCAAATGTTAGTAGATTTTGGAAGCTGGAAACCAAAGAACCATGAACATTTTTACCATTTTGGCAGTCGTAAAAGACGATTCAACTGATAAACTATTTGAAATCAAAAATTTCACGAGATCTGGAAAACAGTCGAGGATCCGATGATGAGATGTGACTGAATACGATCATCGGAACAGCATATCAAGACGGTGTTCAAGAGCTGTCAGTTTTAATATTCCATAGCAATTATGACACTGACAATACTGTTGAACACTTTAGGCGCGAATTACACAGAAACGGCGTAAGGTGACGAAGCGGCGCAGGCATGGAATTTATAAGGAAACGAAAAAACGGCGTGCCTGCACCGCGCCCCTTGACTGTAATTCACGACAGGTCGCCTACGTACATTTTGTATGAAAACGTTTTGAAGCGGCATCATGCCTGCGCCGCGCCGTCACCTTACGCCATTTCTGTGTAATTCGCGCCTTAGACATGCTGATCGCAATTTACACCTGCCCTTTAAAGGCTAGATTCTTCCAGAAGTACAGGCATCGTCTAGTGCAGGAAGCCTGCAATTTCAATTTTAAGAAAACCAAATGTTTAGAGAAAACTTATTTATTGAATATATTATTATTACTAGATCATAAGTAGTCATCCTTATAATGTAATCTCTAGGATAAGGAAAAAAAAACAATTGTACCCACTATCAAATTAGTTTTATTGTAACACAGAAGGAAATAGATCTCTACTTCCGGCGTCTCTCTCACAAGACGCCAGAGGGCGTGCGTGCGCGTTTTGTGCCCATATATGGCAACGCGCAACGCAATATCAGCGGCAGCAAGCCCCGCCCACACCCCGCGCCGCGAGCCGTCAGTCGGTCGCCAGTGTTCTTCGCGTACGCACGCATGACGTCTCACATAATCAGAACTTGTGTCTTTTATTTTTATTTGTAAATTTAACTAATCAATAAAATTATAGAATCAGTGAAGTTTTCATTTGCCTCAGTTTGCTATCTGAATTACACAACGATACAATCTCCTTGAAACAGTACCAATGTAGAAAAAAAACTGCATTCTCATGACACTGCAGTTTTTTCGGCGTAGCATCATCACTACTATTTTTTTGTATGAACATCCTCCACCTTGCGGTATGTGAGACTATTACTCGAACTCCACGGTATTCTTATACTACCTCTGGCCAGGGTGCCATAGCACTTGCGCAGTTCGTCACGCTGCGGCAGATCTCTACCTTGCTGCCCTGACCCAATTTATTAAATGATCTTTTTTCCGAAGACCTGCGACCTCGGGCGACGAAGCTAGCGTCAAGGGAACCGCGCGCGTGTCCTTTGTATCCTTCGTGTAATTTCTTTCATTTGTTTCTTCCTCCGTAAGAGCAGCTCTTGGCAAAAGCGGTTAGACTTTCCAGAGTTCAATTCATTCTTAGCCGTTATCATTTATCATGCACTTACCAACTTCCTTGGTCAGCCTCTTCTCTAAAAGCCATGGATCTCTACATATTTCTTGATACTTCTGGCATTTTTATTAAACCTCTTTAGAAGGAAACCTCCTTTCAACCCTTACCCTTGTGGCAGGAAATATTTCATAACCGTCTATTCCAAGGTACATTTATGGCAACTTAATCGAACCTCTGTAGAAGAATTCTCTTTGCACTCTCAACAATTCCCATGCATTATGGATCCATATAATTCATACCTTAATTAATTACCAGGGTATTCTTCTTAATATAATCAAGGAAATTAAGCTTAATTTGAATAGCTTCTTCGTCTGGTGTATAAGGCAATGTCTGTAATGGCAGAAAATGGTCCTGATTCTCATGTCTCCAAGATCCCTCGGTGAATAACCCCCCATCAATAAATGTGTCCACAGAACCCGGAGGACAATAAATATCTCTTGAAGATTCACTCTTCATCAAAAAATTATGTAGGAGCAAACAACTGCGAATGATAACCGCAGATTTCGACGGCTCCAAAATAATGGGTTTGAGCAGAACTTTGAAGACAGCTGAAAGGACTCCAAAGGTATTATCAGAAGCAGAATGAGATTGAGCAACCAATTGATTGTAAATACCCTCAGAGGTGCTGGAATCGTGGTGTCCGGGAAACGGGTTCATGACATGTCTTTCCAAAGGAAACACTCCGTCAGTAACAAAGACATATGGCATAATTATACTATCTCCAGGTAATGGTGTGTAAGGAGGTAGATTTAGGTTCTCAGTATTAATATTCAGCCATAAATCGCTTTCATTAAAAACTTTGCAGTCCGTATTTTGACTTTGCACTACATCTGCGTACATGAAACTGTGATCACTATCCACTAGGGTCAGTAAGACCATGCTGAAGGTTCCCTGGTAGTTCATATCTTCAGGACTGTTGTGTGATGGTGACCATATGGAGACATGTTTCCCGTCCAGGGCACCAAGACAATGAGGGAAACTAAATCCTGTGGCTTTCTCCAGCCATTCTTCTGGGCTTGTTGGTGTCTGAAATTGTGAAATGGTTAAATTACTGTAATTTAGTGGCGAATTAAATTTCTTGGAGTCTGCCAAAGAGCAATGGAGCGCAGCATTCTGGGTGTACAGAGAGCAGATAAAATACGAAACACTACGCTGCGCTCAAAAACTGGAATTGCAGATGTAGGCAAAAAGGCTGCCAGGCTCAAATGGGATTGGGCGGGTCACGTGAGCCGCATGCATAACGACCGCAGTGGGACATTCAAGGCTACCTTCTGCCTACCACCTACCTTATAAACCACCCCTGACCTATGTAGAACAACTGTGTAAAATCATCAAAATCGGTCAAGCCATTTCTGAGTTTTAGCAAGACAAATGAACAGCAATTGATTTTTATATAGATGCATTGTATGCTTATTATTATTTTTTGTCATTTTGTATAATAACCATACAACGCATGAATATATAAATGCTCCTGCGCCAAATAAATATCCTTTTTTTTTTACCCACATAATATTGTAAAAATAATAACTCACCCTTATCAAGTCTTGTAAAACCACAACAAAAGCTCTACAGACTTCAGGTATGATCCTCGACACCAAAGAACTGGATATCTTGAAGAACCGGTGCAAAGTGGTATAGCTGTCTCCCGTCGCTAGAAACCTGAGAGTGACTGCGAGCCGGATCTTTGCTGGTATTGATTCCCTCCATCGAGTGTCCTGCTTTTGTATAATAGGGGATATTTTCTGCAGTAAATACTCAAAGTCGGTTGACGACATGTGGATGAAGTATTCACCAGTTAACTCTGTCAGAAGCTCAACTAGACGGCTGTTGAGGCTGGTGCTGAAAACAGTAAATTGTTGAATGAACATTATTTCACTGAACTTATAACAAAAACACATTATTTAAATTTTTGTCTGTCTGTTTGTTTGTTCCAGCTTATCTCCGAAACGGCTGGACTGATTTTGACGGGACCTTTACTGGCAGATTGCTGATGTTATAAGGACTAACATGGACTACTTTTATTATAGAAAAATTATTAGGGTACCCCACAAACAAATTAAAACTCTTGAAATAACAAAATCCGTTTCAAACGGCTAATCTCCGAAATGGCTGGACAGATTTTGACAGGTCTTTTACTGGCAGATAGCTGATGTCATAAGGAGTAACTAACCCACTTTAATTTTAGAATAAGAATACGGGTTCCATGCAAAAAAATTAAAACCCTTGAAATTCTTAACAAAATTAGATTCAAAAGGGGAAGAAATATATTTTTTAAATAAATTTACTTAATATGCAGCCGCACATCCGTGGTGAGGTAAGCTAAAACTTCATAATTTTTTTCTTCAAAAAACTATGTCATACTAGTTTTTGACCAAGATTTGTTTCGGCTGTTTCTTCTCAGAGTGATCAGGTATGAAACACCGACCTCCTCTAGTATTTTGAATCATGTTTTAAAAGTGTTTGCAAAAACCGACCAATCAGACTATCGGGTTTCTGACAACCCTCTAGACTTTCAGTCATATTTTCGAATGACAGCCGGGAACAACGGCATAACGGCGTGCTTTTATTATGTGTGTGTACATTTTTGAGCCTTGTTTTCCTTTGTATTTTTATCGATATTTACCTAGTTCTTTCTTGATGTATAGTTTGCATCCAACAACGCCGTCGACGAAGCCTCTTTTTAGCGGCTATGTGCCGGCGGTAAACCGCTAAATAGTAATTAAACGTGGCACCCAGATAAAGAGCAGCGGCTGCTACTACTTCAACATCCATTTTTTATTCAGTTTGACCCTGAATTTCTTAATTAATAAACCTCAAAAATAATCAACAAATGCCGAGAATGTTTGACAGTTTTGACACTTTAAAACCAAAACAAGATTAGTGAGTTGACAGTTGACAGATCTTGAAACAAGCGCCAAAGTGTGACCACAGCCTAGCAAGACTAGTGAGTGGCTACTACAGTAGTCTGTTTTTTCAGTTCCGTGACAGCAGTACTTCATTGAGTAGGCACTAGCACTACAGACTGTGGTAGCGATTAAAAGATTTATAGTAATTAATCAATAATAGGTAATTGATTTTTGAAATTTTTGAGTGCCTTCTATTGACTCATTCAGGATCATAGGATCATATCCCCCTCCGTAGGCCAAATATGTTGTAGATGTGGGTTAAATTCTTGTTAAAAACATTCCTGGACTTTTGGGTTAAGTTTCCAAAGCAAGACCCAAGAATGTATTGTGCCCGTGCTCACGGAAGTGATGTGTGACTAAATGACTAGAGTCCAACTTGGCAACAAAAAAAATCCGTATCGTCCGCCATGTTATTTGACTAACTTCACGTCGGTGTGCTCCCAAAACAAATACGTGCGTCGTGCAATCCATTGTTTATCGTACCTATAAACAAAATAAACGTGACCTACATTTTTTGTGCGAATCCTATTAGATTCTATTTCGAATTCTCTGTAGGTTTTCAACTTCGATTTGCACAAATAAACCCTCGTTCCGCCGCCGCCATGGAAGTCGAGCGTTTCGCTTCGGATTCTGAAAACGTGGCGGTAGACGATAATGAAAAGCCGGTTGTAGACGAAGGCGCCGGAGACGCCGCCACCTCCCATACGGAGCGTCTGCGTCGCAAAAATAAGAAGTATTGGCGCTCTAATAGCAAGGAGGCGCCGGCAAACGCTACGGCATCGGCTGTGACGCCGTTACCTAAATACCGAAGCTGGAAGAACAGCCGTAGACCGCGCAACGGCCATGGACGAGGGCTGCCAAAGAAAGGTAGGCCACACCACGCCTTGCATTCAATATTATTTCGATTCCAACTAATCCCAACCGGTTGTTATGAAAGTTCTAGAAAATGCTATGTCTACCATGAACAGAGGTGCATTTGGGGTATATTTTTTTTACGTAATGTTTACTACACATCGAATCACATAATGTACCTCTGTATATAGGGCATCCGGGCCATCGTTTGAAGGTCACGCAAACGCAGAAACTTTTTGCGCAGTTGGGTGTTATTTATTATTACCTTTTAGGTTTTGTTATTGAACCCCGGGCGAATGGTATGCTTCTCAGACCGCGAGATTATTGCGTAACACCATAATATAAACAACTTTCGCATATCAAGGCTATTTTAGTAGCGTCGCCGCCGCCACGCGGTTAATTATAAACATATTAGATGACGGGGTTATTGTAGGCAGACATAGTGGCGAGCGTACGAATTTATCATTCTTATTTTGAATGTTGTTTTTCTGTCAAATCGGTCTGCGAATCAAAATGTACTTTGTTTTTTTTTTCTACGACAGAGAAGGCAGAAGTCGTAATTATGGTAATGCCATGTTACACTTTTCATTGAATAAAACCTTTTTGAAATATTTTTATCTACCTGACACAGTAGTTATATAAAACATACACACCTAACCTCACTCGTTTTTTTAATGGGGGTAGGCAGTCAGTTTAAATTAAATAAAAAAATGTTTACCTTTATTATTATTTTAAAACACTGAACATAAAGTAGTCTTATCTTTAAGTTTATTTGTTGAGACATTAAAAGATTATACACAAACTAAAGTTATTCTTAACCTTATCTACATTGGTCAAATTTACAAGTTAAATATTTAATGTTTAATCCCAATAACCTACCAATCTCAATAACCTGCCTAAGTTTTTGCTATATCTATACTAATATTATAAACAGGAAAAAATTGTTTGTAAGTTTGTATGTAGAGGGTAATCTCCGGAACTAATAATCCATTTCTAAAAAGTCTTTCACTGGCACAAAGCTACATTATTTGTGGGAGCTAAAGGCTATAAATTATAAAGGGAGTAAAAAGACCCTTAACGAAGCCGAAAGGCACTTGTTCTCCCCGTCATTGCAATCATTTTATTGTTCTAGACCATACCTGGGAACCTTCTAGTTATGGAGATATTGGGGGTCAAAGTTCCAACTTTTTCACAAATTTTTTTAAATACATTCTTCTAAAATATAAGATTTTTACTTTAAACACCTTCACGACGCCCATATTATTCAATCCATCCACCAGCACAATGTTTTGAGTGTGTTACATTGAGTTTTACCGTAAAACATGACATGCAACATGTGATTTTTTACCCCAAAAAAATGTTGTTTCCCAGCAATAATTTTTGCTTAAAGTTACTTAGTTTGATGTACATAATGCTTGGTTGACGGCTTCGTGAAGGTTTTGTTTACACCCTGTATTTATATCATGCATTAGCCAAGCTATCACAATTTTTGTAGACAAAGTTGCGGGCGAAGTGCTAGTCCCATTTATTCCTGGTACTCATCATCATCACCCATTGCTGGGTATAGGCTTCTCTTTGCTTGGGCCTAATTCCATGTTCTTGTGCCAGCGTCATCCAGGATCCTTAAACATACATCTACACTAATATTATAAAGAGGAAAGATTTGTATTTTTGTGTGTGTGTGTATGTTTGTAATGAATAAACTCAAAAACTACTGTTCCGATTTCAAAAATTTTTTCACCATTGGATAGCTACATTATCCCTGAGTAACATAGGCTATATATATATATATATATTTTTTTTAGTTAGCCTGTGTTGTCCCACTCCTGAGCAAAGGCCTCCCCCCATTCCTTCCATTTCTCACGACGATGGTGTGCCTCTTCTCGCCAACTCGCGAGGAAGCCATCCAAGACGTCCCGCCATCTTCTCTTTGGTCTACCGCGACCCCGTCTAGCTGTATTTATATATATATATATATATAAATATAAATATTGGCTATATTTATTGCTCGAAAAAGTTAGGGGGGGGGGGATTAGGGGAAAATAAATGACCATCCTTGCGAAGCCGGGACGGGCCGGTAGTTTAATATAAAATTAAAAAATTATCAGATCAGCTGTTCCCAATGACGTTCAAACGTCTTTGGGAACAGCTGATCTCTGAATCCAAAACTTGTTACTACTTGGTAACAATTCGTTCTGTCTAGTGTCATCTGTGTCATACGCCCGCTTGTCAGGTAGCATTCGTGTGTCAACATCAAAACAGTTCTGGATCAAAATTTTTGTATGAAAATATTCCCAATGCCCGCTCTATAAGACTTTGAAATCTCTTTGGTTGTTCCACACATTTTGACCGTGTAGACATGGGACTGTTGTTTTTTTTTTAAACATGACACTATTATCCTGTCATTTCCAAATGACTAGGCAGGAGGTGTAACTAATAGTATAGCCACATTTCACCAGTTATGATTTTAAGTCCCAAATAAGACCGGGCGAGCCTATTGCATCAACCGGGCACAATTTCAGACTCCTTGGCTGCTACTGAGAAATTATTGATGGAAAACCCCAATAACACTTTGCCTGACCTGGGAATCAAACCCAGGACTTCACCTGAATGATAGAACTCTTTAAAATTATGATGAAAACTGCATCCTAAACCTACTGCAGTTTTGAGGAATCAATCAAGCAAATAGACAAACACAAAAACTTGTTTGTTTTACACCATTTCGGTAATACATTCAGAAAACTTGAATTAAATGTTCAAAACAAGATAAAATTGTATAATCTTAATACCTTATCTTTATCCATTTGACATTGTTACATATCCTAAGAGGCGAATGTATAAATCAAGGTATTATCATTCAATAAAATCGAATATTTGGGTGTGCCAACATAATAAAAAAAATCTTAAACTCATTCAGACAATGAAGTCTTATCCACTGGGATTAAACATACATAGTGTAAGGGATAGCCCTCCACAAACTGCTGGTATGAATCTATACATATAAAATTCAAAGTCCTGACTGACTTATATATCAACGCACAGCCCAAACCGCTGGTCCTAGAGATATGAAATTTGGAGGGTGCATTTTTTGTTAAGAGTAGGTATCCACTAAGAAAGGGTTTTTCGAAATTCCACCCCTAAGAGGGTGAAATGGAGTGTTGAATTTTCTGTGAAACTTAATATTTTCTGGGTCGATGGACTCGAAAATTGGTGTACACACTCTTCAATTAAAATTATGAGACATGTGGATCAGTTTTTCCAAAATCATCCCCCAACAGAGTCAAACAACAACACAGCAAGCTCACGTAGACGGGCGCATGGCGCGCAGTGTCGCGCCGGTTCGGGGCGCGGGAGTATTTACCTATTAGTAAGTAGGATCTGAGGTAGACGTGTCTGTAAATATGGTTTATTCCACCGATTTTCGCGTTGGTTTGATACGCGACATTGAAATTAAATAATATGTAAAAGTATTATGTCTATAAATAGATTCCTAACTAATCATTTGATTGTTGTCAACGGTGTCCAATCTCAAACAAAGGTATAAATATTTCACATATGTAATTTAATTGATATTACTATGAACTAATATTTGCAAGTTATAAGCAAGTACATGTAAATCTATGTATGGACTAAACATACATAGATTATTATCCCGGAAGTACGATCCCGTGGGTAATTCAAGAACTCCACGCGGGCGAAGCCGCGGGCATAAGCTAGTTCAATATATTAATCTAAGATGACCGGTACAAGAAATTATTTCAGGAATGTTATGGGAATCCAATAAATTTGATTTGTTTTATTTCCTCATACGCAATGAATCGTTACCATGACAACACGCACGTAGCGAACGGCAAGCGCAACGACGAGTTCGATGAACGTAGCTAGGCTGGAAGTGAACAGCTGATTTCACGCGTTGCTCGTTAAAGTATTTCAAAATCCATTGTTGGATTTTTGGTTTTAGCCGTATTATTTACATAAATGTAGTGCTGCGTACAGGGAATGTCATTTTACATTGAAATAAAGGAGTAGTAACTAAAAAAAAACCGGAGAAAAATTCCAGTGGGATATGAATACCCTGAATTTGCTGGTTAAAATTCCCAATGTAACTGAAATAATAAACTTATTCTAATTTACACAAATATATTATAAATTAGCTGTTGCCCGCGACCTTCGTCCGCGTGATATTATTATAAAAAAATACAATTTTTCCGTTTTTGCAACATTTTTCACTGATGCTCCGCTCCTATTGGTCGTAGCGTAACGTTATATAGCCTATATCCTTCCTCGATAAATGGGCTACCCAACACTAAAATAATTTTTCAATTCAAACCAGTAGTTCCTGAGATTAGCGCGTTCAACTAAACAAACTCTTCAGCTTCATAATATTAATAATACAGGGTGTAAACGGACCCTTCACGAAGCCGTCAACCAAGCATTCTGTAGATCAAACTAAGTAACTTTACACAAAAATTTTTGCTGGGAAATGACTTTTTTTTTTGGGGTCAAAAATCACTTTTGACGGTAGGACTCAATATAACGCACTCAGAACATTGTGCTGATGGATGGATTGAATAGTACGGGGGTCGTGGAGGTGTTTAAAGTAAAAATCTAACATTAAAAACATGTTTAAAAAAAAAACTTGTGAAAAAGTTGGAACTTTAACCCCCAATATCTCCGTAACTAGAAGGTTCCCAGGTATGGTCTAGAACAAAAAAATGATCGCAATGATGGGATGAGCAAATGCCTTTCGGCTTCGTTAAGGGTCTTTTTACACCCTTTATAATATTAGTATAGAGAGGTAAAGGATGTCTGAAAGTACTCAACTTATTTAAAAAATTATTTCAGTGACGGACACTGTTCCCAAATCTTATGCTCATCATCTTTCTAGCCTTTTCCCAACTATGTTGGAGTTAGCTTCCAGTCTAAGCGGACGCAGCTGAATACCATTATTTTACTTACAGCGACTGGTAATACAATTCCCCTTGGTAAGACTGGTTGTCAGACTTTTTCGGCCACTGACTACCTGTAACGACTGTCAAAGATCTACAAATGACCAATTGAACTGTAATAATAAGCATATTCTAATCTAAAGGGTGTAAAAAGACCATTAACGAAGCCGAAAGACACTTGTTCTCCCCGTCATTGCGATCATTTTTTTGTTCTAGACCATACCTGGGAACCTTCTAGTTACGGAGATATTGGAGGTCAAAGTTCCAATTTTTTCACAAGTTTTTTTTTAAATACCACTTTTAAAGGTTTTAATTTTACTTTAATTAACTCGATGACACGTTTACTATTGAAAGCATGCATCAGCACTTAGTTTTAAGTGCGTTACATTGAGTTTTACCGTAAAACGTCATTTTTCACCCAAAAAAAAAGTCGTTTTCCAGCAATAATTTTTGCGTAAAGTTACTTAGTTTGATGTACTGAATGCTTGGTTGACGGCTTCGTGAAGGGTCTGTTTACACCCTGTATACAAGTATTACTGAGGGCAGAGGTGGCCCAGTGGTGGCAGCCCCGTTTTCCTACTCACCCAGCCAGGCGCATTTGATTGTGATTTATTTCATCACCACTGCTCTCAAAACGGTGAAGGAAACATCGTGAGAAAACCGGCATGTCCTTTTTTTTTTTTTTTTGCTAGCCTACATGGTGTCCCACTGCTGGGCAAAGGCCTCCCCTTTCTCCTTCCATACCTCTCTGTCTTGTGCGATCTCCGGCCATGTTATCCCTGCAAACCTGATCAGATCGTCACGCCACCTTCGCCGCGGTCGACCTCGACGACGCTGTCCTTCCTCAGGCGTCCAGTGTGACTATCTTTGCCCATCTCTCCGGGTGTATCCGTGCCACGTGGCCTGCCCACTCCCACTTCAGCCTGGCTGTTTTTTCTCCGACATCAGCTACTTGAGTTATGGCATTTCCTAGAACCAAAAAAATATTCGAAGACATGTGATATCTGACCCGCACTGGGCCCGCGTGCGAAGCCGGCCGGGTCGCTAGTTTTCAATCAATAATGCTTAATTAATAATTGACTAAACAATTTAAACGCGCTGCGCTGCATTGCCAGTTACCATGGCAACCCTTTGTTTAAAACGGCAAGGTCACGCGATGCGTCGTGTTTTCCCGATCTTCACCGCGTGCATGACCGCTTTTTTTAAGGATGGGAAATCATCAAATAACTCCTCCAGCTCTGGGTGGAGTGGGAGGGAGTGTCAGACTTTTACTGACTAAAACCCATCCATGTTCCTTCTTTGCCCTTTGTGTTCCTGGGCCGCGGTACCGGTACGAACAGTCCCGCAGCCCCTCGAACAGCCCCTCAGCCCCGTGCCTGACCGCTTGGTTATTCTTCTTATCTCGCTCGCACATTAAGGTGGAAGCGAGAGGCTAGCCCGCGAAATTCAATTTGACTTACGTTTTTTGCAATTTGCAGGTCAGTGTCAGGTTGTATGTTGGAGGAGCTCGTGGCTAAATAATAACAGCCGCTCGGATCGATCTTTAGGTTAAGCCGTGCTTGCCTAGGTTGGTCTGTGGATGGGTCACCGCCCATTATAAACCGAGTTTCCTCCGTGCCTCGGAAAGCAAAGCCGTTGGTCCGGGCTACCATTTGAAGATCTTTGACAGTCGTTAGGTAGTCAGTGGCCCAAAAAGTCTGACAACCAGTCTTACCAAGGGATATCGTATTACCCAGTACTAACTGGGTTGTGGAGGTGAGACAGGCAGTCGCTCCATGTAAAATACTGGTATTCAGCTGCATCCGGTTAAGACTGGAAGCCGACCCCAATATAGTTGGGAAGAGGCTAGGTAGATGATGACTCTTTCAGTCCGAAGCGCTCATCCCTCTTCATTGACCTATCTATACTTAATATAATATTATAAAGCTGAAGAGTTTGTTTGGTTGAACACGCTAATCTCAGTAACTACTGGTTCGAATTGAAAAATTCTTTTAGTGTTGGATAGCCTATTTATCGAGAAAGGCTATAGGCTATATGACATCACGCTACTATCAATAGGAGCGGAGCATCCATGAAAAATGTTTCAAAAACGGGGAAAATAGTATTTTTATAATAATTTCACGCGGAAGGAGGTCGCGGGGAACAGCTAGTAATACGTAATTTGAAGAGTCATCAATAAATGTACAATTTTCTCACCAGGTGGAGCCGGTGGCAAGGGCGTCTGGGGAGCCCCAGGGTCTGAACTGCTGGAGGAGTATGTGGAAGACGCCAATGACCCCAACTACGACTCGGAAGCGATCACCAACGGGGATGTTGAGTTCAAACAGATCATCGTGGAAGCGGAACCTGAGGAGATTGTCGTGAGTACATTTTTATTTATTTATCTCAATCAACTATGGATCACAGGTACAATTAAACAGAATTCAAAATAATAAAATTAAAATCACAATTAAAATTAAAATTATTAACAAAATACAATCAAATTAAATTAAAATCATCATTACAATTAAAATCATAATTCAAATTAAAACGCAATCAAAATAAAATTATTAACAAAATTAAAACAAATTAAAATCAAACCGAAGTCAGAAGCACAATAAAAATGATTATAATAATTAAGTCAAAAACTAAAATCAAATTAAAACAATACCCTAACATTGGTCAGTACGTGAACCATGCAGCAGTGGTTCACGTACTGACAGTCGAAACGTTCAGCAAAATATTTTAGGATACTGTTGCGGCTGGCCCGCACCCTGCGCACCAGGGATGTGCACCGCTTGCGCATAACTGTGTAGAAACAATCCACACGCGCCTCGGCAAACATCCCCGATGCGCTACAGAAGCGAGGCAGCCCCAAGAGTACCCTGAACGCGTTGTTGTACTGGACACGTAGAGCGCTGTGCTGTACTGTTTTTATTGTTACTGACTCCAGAACCCTCGAGGTGTTTGGCAGTGGTGTACCCTACAGTACACCCACATTTCGCCAGTATTTTACTCAATTTTTACTCAATACTCAATACATTTATTGCTTCCACAAGTGTACTTAGATGGTAGGTTTTACAAAGGTATGATCATTGTGGACCCTGTCGGGCACTGCAAAAGTAGGAGAGAGGAAGAGGGCTTTTATTTGACTAAATATCTAATTTTCTATTAAAACATGTATTTATCTAATTTAAAATTTATCATTAAAGTATTCATTGATATTATAAAAGCATTTAATTAATAGAAATTGTTTTAATTTATTTATGAATATATTATTCTTTTGTATGTCTTTAATTTTATCGGGTAATTTATTATATATTTTAATTGACATGACTAGAGTACTTGTTGAGTGCATTTTTAGTTTAGAGCTTGGTAAGTTTAACCTATTTTTATGGCGTAGTGTAAATGTTGATTGGAATCTTCTTTTGTCGTGTCCTATACACGACAAAATGTGGGTAGTTTCGCACGAATTTACATATTTCTAAAATGTATAGGCAGGGGAGGGTCAGTATTTTTTGATCTTGGAAATGGGATCTGCAGCTGTCAGTGTCTTCTATATTTACTAACTAGCAGTTGCCCGCGACTTCGTCCACGATAATTACCTACCTCCCTGCCAAATTTCAAGTTTGTAGCACAAAAAATGAAGGCCATTCATACAAACTTACAAGAGCCCTTAGACCTCCTTAATCTGGCCCTGTCGCAAAATCCGTTCTTTGCGGACGTCTACTAACCATAAACTACCTCCCTACCAAATTTCATCTTAATACGTCAAGCGGTTTCGGTCATTTTTTGATTATGTGACAAAAGAAAAAATACGTGTCCAACATTTTTGGTGATCTAACTGACGGACTAAATATTTTTGTTTTTTTTTTCCCCGATGTTGTCAAATAGCCTCCTACTGGGCAGCCTTAAAATAATAACAGCCTGTTACTGTCCCACTGCTGGGCAAAGGCCTCTTCTCATATAGAGAAGGCACGAGCATTGTTC
Source organism: Noctua pronuba (assembly GCA_905220335.1). NCBI lineage: Eukaryota > Metazoa > Arthropoda > Insecta > Lepidoptera > Noctuidae > Noctua > Noctua pronuba. The sequence goes on along the minus strand of LR999922.1, from coordinate 5,945,033 downwards.
ACCACGCTTGCTCAAGACGGGTTGGCGATTTCAGACTTATATTAATTATAAGTCCAGGTTTCCTCACGATGTTTTCCTTCAACGATGTCTGTGATGTCCAAGATAAACTAAGAAAGTACATATGAATTGAAAAAGTCACATTGGTACTTGCCCGGATTTGAACCCACAACCTCATGCATGAGAGGCGAGGCCTTAAGGTCTCTGCACACAGCCGGCGTGGCGTGGCGGGGCGCGACGTGGCGGGGCGGCGACGCTGCGCTGGCGCGGCGGCATTGGTCACACTGCGGGCGCGATCACAGTCGATCACCGTCCCCGCCGCTTCTGACTTGTATTCCCGCACGGCGCGGCGGCGGCGTGGCGCGACGGTTACCGTCGCGTCGAGCGGGACGGCTCTGTGTGGCGTCGTCCGTAATAGGGTGGTTTTCAAAAAAATTGTTCGTTGCGTAATGGAATTCCACCCAGAAAGAAAAAAACAATATTGAAATTAAACAAGTTGTAAGCTAACGAGTTATATCATGTTTTAAAAATAATAAAATTTAATATGATATGTTTCTAATTTAACGAGAAATACATATTTTAAGGAGGGATGGTAACTAAAAAGTTCCGTTATGTCACAAAGTTTAGATTAGTATTAAAACTCACTGGTAAATCAAATAAGATTTTTTTTTATTATAATATATTTTAACAAGAACAGTCTTCAAAATCACAAACTTATAATTAGTAATATAAATAACATCAACGTTTTTTCTACGAAAACTATTCCTCTACGTTACTTTATGGCACGTTTCATTGCACAGTCAAGCCTCTACTTTGGCATTTTTCTATAAAATATGATATAAAAAATTATGTTTCATAAAACTTTTAAATAATATTATTATAAACAATTTAAGTCAGAGTAGTAATCTTATGACAATATTTTTAAATTAAATCTAAATATCACCGTAAAAGTAGGACAAGTGACGTTAATAGAACAAATCGTCACGTTTAGGAATTATAAGGCAAAGTTTACATTACTTAGAATTAATCAACTTTAAAACTTACAATCAAGTAAAGTCATTTAAAACACTCTAAAATAACATTTGGAGGAATTCTTACCACATATCTAACGTAACATACGTTTTCTTAATAACGTATGTCTTTAAAATCTTTTTTTTTCGTCTGGCGTCTTTTTCTTCTTCAGTTAATTCTTTTATCTTCTTAAAATGCTTCTTCAGTCTTTTAAGTTCCTTTTTTTTATGAAGTTCGTGCTTTACTGGGTCCTGTTTTATTTTTCCCCGGTATCTTTTCGACCGCTCCGCTGCCGTCAACACCAAAGTCTGGTCTAAAAAAAAATGTTTAAAGCTCCATAATTTACGTTTTAACTATCGAAAATAGTGATTATTACAAAAATCTGTAACTGTTCGATCGATTAAATTATTTAAATTAAACCTTAATGCTTTACACTAAAAATAGGTAATCAATCAATCTCTTAAAAATTTAAAAACATTTTTTTTATGTCAAATTGTTTTGATTATAAAAACTATATCGACATGTGTAAACCATGCTTTAAAATTCTACTACGTCACATTTGGCGTTCCGCTAGTACAACACGTAGCGTAATGGACGTGACGTATGATGGCTTCACAAAAACAAACTCAAGAAATCAATAGTTAAAATGTAATTTAACGAAATGGTCCACTTAATTCCGATTAAAGACACTTTTTTATAATTAGCTATGAAAAGTTATAAGTCAAACAAACATTACTTACTTAATAAAATCAAGTTCGTAGTGGAAAATGCGAACAGGACTTCGTGACGCCCGACCGCTCACTCTCACTGTTAAACAAAACTGCTGTCATTTAACAAATATGGTGGACATTCACCTTCTAAAATGATGCCAACATTTAAAAAAATACTCTTAGTTCATTCAATTTTCTACTCAAAATCAGTAAAACAGTGTAGCGTATATGGAATTTTCCATCAACGTAATTTTGAGGGACAAGATAAAACGTGTATTTTAAATAAATTTGTACTCTAGTACCCTATGAATTAAGTTTATTATTCAATTTAGATCATATAATCCTGCCAAATTACATAAAATTACAGAACAAAAGGTCGGATAATAGTGATATTTTACGTTCGGAACTTTACAAAACCTGCGTGGGACACGTCAAAAATCATCTTTCATCTTCCTGATAATTATTAATTTAATCAATATTCCACAGATTTTCGTACTTCTGAACATTTTAATAATAAATTTAAAACGTATTTTATCGTTTTCTGATTAGAACACTAAGTTTGAACTGCATTTGCCTGAAGAATAGAGGTTTGAAGTCGTAGGACACGCAATTTTCGTATGGACATTTTTTTTGAAAAAGACCCAATATCTAGTACATTACAACTGCTCAGTGTCGCGTCGCCGTCCCGTCCCGCCGCGCCGCGCCCGCTGTTTGCAGAGACCTTTAACCTCTGGGCCATCACAACAGAGTGGGCAGCCTTAAAAACAAAACAAAAAAGTTTTTCTTTTTAAAATGATATTATGTTTTAACTTAAAATGGCGCGTTTTTGCATATAAGTGCACCATGTCTGGTACGCATATTGCATACCAAAACAAGCCTTGAATTGTGTCGCCACTTTGTTTGGCATGCATTGAAGCGACCTAATGCGGTTGACCTTATCTGAAAGTCAATGAACTCCGTGGCCCTGTATCCAGTCATTTAGTACATGCTAGTAGCGAAGGGTCAATTTTTGTAAGAGGTAAGCCGGTGTACATATCTTTAATGCGATTATACAAGGTGTAAACATACCCTTCACGAAGCCGTCAACCAAGCATTCTGTACATCAAACTAAGTAACTTTTTTTTTTTTTTTACGGGTCGGAAATCATCAAATGACTTCTCCCGCTCTGGGTGGAGTGGGAGGGAGTGTCAGACTCTTACTGACTAAAACCCATCCATGTTCCTTCATTGCCCTTTGTGTTCCAGGGCCACGGTATCTCTTTCGAACAGTCCCGCAGCCCCGGAAACTACGTAACTTTACGCAAAAATTATTGCTGGGAAACGTTTTTTTTTTTGGGGTGAAAAATCACGTTTAACGGTAAAACTCAATGTAATACACTCAAAACTTAGTGCTGATTGATGATTTGAATAGTAAACGGGTCATCGAGTTAATTAAAGTAAAATTAAAACTTTTAAAAGAGGTATTTAAAAAAAAACTTGTGAAAAAATTGGAACTTTGACCTCCAATATCTCCGTAACTAGAAGGTTCCCAGGTATGGTCCAAAACTAAAAAATGATCGCAATGACGGGGAGAACAAATGCCTTTCGGCTTCGTTAAGGGTCTTTTTACACCTTTTATTATTTGTCTATAGAATACTGACTGCGCCATTTTTCAAAGGGAATCATGTAGGAATCGAATTGTATGGAACCTTCGTCACTGGTACATGCATAGCATCACTACATAGTATAAAGCAAAGTCGCTTCCCGCTGTCTGTCTGTCTGTCCCTATGTATGCTTAGATCTTTAAAACTACGCAACGGATTTTGATCTTTCATAAGATCTTTCATCTTGAGACTTTCGGGCCACTGACCACCTGTAACTACTGTCAAAGATCTACAAATGACAGCCGGTACCAACGGTTTGACGTGCTTCCCGAGGCACGGAGGAAACTCTGTATGTAATGGGCGGTCACCCATCCACGGACCAACTTACGCAGATCCTGAAGATCGACCGAGCGGCTGTTATTATTTAGCCACGAGCTCCCTTTTCTTACTAATATTATAAAGAGTAAAGATTTGTATTTTTGTGTGTGTATGTTTGTAATGAATAAACACAAAAACTACGGTGCCGATTTCAAATTTTTTTTCACCATTAGAAAGCTACATTATCTCTGAGTAACATAGGCTATATTTTATCCCAAAATGTTTAAAAAATAAATGTCCACCCGTGCAAATCAGGGACGGACCGCTAGTTTGAAATCTATGGATATAAATCAATTGCTGTTCGTTAGTCTCGCTAAAACTCAGAAACGGCTTGACCGATTTTGATGAAATTTTGCATGGTTGTTCTAGGTCAGGGATGGTTTATAATGTAGTAGGTAGGTGGTAGGTAGTTGGGAGGTAGGTGATAGGAAGGTGGTAGGTAGTTGGGAGGTACGTGATAGGAAGGTGGTAGGTAGTTGAGTAGTAGGATGTAGGGAAAAATGCATTGCAACGCATGCCATGGGCAGCTAGTAAAATTATTAAAAAAAAAAAGGTTTTATTTACCGAAAAACTTCCATAGATTCATTTTCGTCAGTCAATAACAAAGTCAACGTGTACAAACTCGTAAGTACATTATTCTTGTAAACACATTATCCAAGGTCGATAGAGTAAAATAAGCGCAAACAACATCGTTTCACGGCTCAATTTGTTACGCGATTTTATACTTTAATACCCGGTGATAGAGCCCAAACATAGCATTTGAAGCTTCAAATTCACGCGATTTTAAACTTTAAAAACAACACCATAGAGCCCAATACAGGTTGTGTGTATAATATTATTTGAGCGATAAAATTATTTGTTTTTTTTTCTTGTATACCGATCGAGTTATATTTCAGTTACTCAGTTTTTTAAAGACTCGAGGAGCTCGTGGCTAAATAATAACAGCCGCTCGGGTCGATCTTTAGGTTAAGCTGTGCTTGCCTAGGTTGGTCTGTGGATGGGACCCATTACATACCGAGTTTCCTCCGTGCCTCGGAAAGCACGTTAAGCCGTTGGTCCCGGGTGTCATTTGTAGATCTTTGACTGTCGTTAGGTAGTCAGTGGCCCAAAAAGTCTGACAACCAGTCTTACCAAGGGGTATCGTATTACCCAGTACTAACTGGTTGTGGGGGTCAGATAGGCAGTCGCTCCATGTAAAATACTGGTCATTCAGCTGCATCCGGTTAAGACTGGAAGCCGACCCCAATATAGTTGGGAAAAGGCTAGGCAGATGATGAGTTTCTTAAAGACTTACCAAAGATAATTTTACAGAGTTTTTAGTGCGAATGTGATGACTATGTAGGTCATTCAAGGTGTAAACAGACCCTTCACGAAGCCGTCAACCAAGCATTCATTATCTTAGGGAGGTTATTGTTGTTTTCCTCGGGAACAGTCCTTTTTATCGGGATGAAAGGTACTCTATGTCCGTTTCTGTACACCTGACGACGTATACACAAAATTTCAGGATGATCGGTTCTGTGGTTTAGGCGTGAAAAGGTAACAAACAAACAAATTTAATAAAATTCTGAAATAAAATTATCATCGTCTGCTTAGCCTTTTCGCAACTATATTGGGGTCGGCTTCCGATCTAACCGGATGCAGCTGAATACCAGTATTTTACATGGAGCGACTGCCTATCTGACCTCCACAACCCAGTTAGTACTGGGTAATACGATTCCCCTTGGTAAGGCTGGTTGTTAGAATTAACCAACGTAAAATCGTATATAAGTAAACTAGCACTTTGCCCGCGACTTCGTCCGCGTGGATTTTCCATACAAACAAAATTCCCCCTTTTCACCCCCTTAAAGGTTAAATTTCCAAAAACCCCTTCTTAGTGCTCCCCTACATTATAATAGGACGCCGTGTATAAAATTTCACATTCCTAGCCCCAGTAGTTTCGGCTGTACGTTGATATGTCAGTCAGTCAGTTCTCCTTTTATATATATAGATAAATAATTACACCGTAATATCCTAAAGGCTTATCTCCAAAAGATTATTATTGAATAAATAATAACAAGTCTTATATTATTAATAATCATATTATTAGAACAGTGTACTAACCGCATCGAGATAGCTTATCATTCATTATACATCAGTGGCGAAGGTTGCATACAACTCGATTCCTACCGGATTCCCTTTGAAAAATGGCACAGTCAGTATTGTATAGACAAATAATAAAGGGTGTAAAAAGACTCTTAACGAAGCCGAAAGGCACTTATTCTCCCCGTCATGGCGATCATTTTTTTGTTCTAGACTATACCTGGGAATCTTCTAGTTACGGAGATATTGGGGGTCAAAGTTCCAACATTTTCACAAGTTTTTTTTTAAATACAAGGTTTTAATGTTGTAACTTTACTTTCAACACCTCCACGACCCCCGTACTATTCAATGCACCTATCAGCACAATGTTTTGAGTGCGTTACTTTGAGTTTTACCGTAAAACGTGATTTTTCACCCCAAAAATAAAAAATCGTTTCCCAGCAAAAAAAATTGCGTAAGATTACTTAGTTTGATGTACAGAATGATTGGTTGACGGCTTCGTGAAGGGTCTGTTTACACCCTGTATAGCAGAAATATTTAATTGATCGTCTAAAAATTTATCGGTCTCATCTACCTAGCCTTTTCCCAACTATGTTGGGGTCGGCTTCCAGTCTAACCGAATGCAGCTGAATACCAGTATTTTACATGGAGCGACTGCCTATCTGACCTCCACAACCCAGTTAGTACTGGGTAATACGATACCCCTTGGTAAGACTGGTTGTCAGATTTTTTGGGCCACTGACTACCTGTAACGACTGTCAAAGATACCCCTTGTTAAGACTTGTTGTCAGACTTCTGACATCAAGACCAGATCTACAAATGACAGCCGGGACCAACGGCTTAACGTGCTTTCCGAAGCACGGAGGAAACTCGGTATGTAAATGGATGGTCACCCATCCACAGACCAACGCTTTGATTATTTACCCAAGAACTCCTCCTAAATACTTATCGATCTCCTGATGATAATTTCTGACCACAACGCGAGCGAAGCCACGGGAAAAACCAACATATTGTAAACAGGTTTTTTAAGTTTTTATGTAGGGGGTGATCTCCGGAACGGAACAAGATTCAAAAAATTCTTTCACTGGCAGAAAACTTATGTTATAAAGAGGAAAGATTTGTATTTTTGTGTGTGTGTGTATGTTTGTAATGAATAAACTCAAAAAGTACTGTGCCGATTTCAGAAATACCGACCAAAATTAGACCATGTTATTCATACTTCTGTTTAAATCCTTCTCCAAATAAATCATATTGTTTTCAAGACTGTTCCAATTCATGTAGATTACTTTTTGAATTGTTCAAATCGGCTATTTCAATCAATGGATATTACGAATTTAATAAGTCATAGAAATATAAAAAATAAACGCTGTCGCGTCGTGCATGTTATACCCGTCCGAAGCCGGGACGGGCCGCTAGTAGGCTATACATTATTACATTATGCTAGGCTATATATAATTACATTTATATCATGCATCTATACCCGGCATGCGTTGCAATGCAATTTTTTCTACCTAGTACTACATCCTTGTATTTTTTACTACTCGGCCCATCTGCCTGCTACCTACCTTCTGCCTACCTACCTACTACCTTGCCTGACCTATGTAGAACTGTGTAAAATTTCATCAAAATCGGTCAAGCCGTTTCTGAGTTTTAGCGAGACAAACGAACAGCAATTGATATTTTTATAAATAGACTAGCTGTTCCCGGCATGCGTTGCAATGCACCTTTTTCCTATCCTACCTACCCTACCTACCTACTTACCTACCCTTCTCTACCTACCTACTTACCTACGCTTCTCTACCTACCTACCTACTTACCTACCCTACCTACCCTACCTACCCTATAAACCTCACGGAGCCCGAGACCTTTCCAACGAATGCAAAACCGTGGAAATCGGTTCGTGCATTCTGGAGTTATAGCGTCAGGAAGGAAAACCCGACTTATTTTTATATAGTAGATATTAGCTAAGCTATCACAATTTCTGCGGACTAAGTCGCGGGCGTATAGCTAGTTTACAGTAATAGAAGACTGATGTCCTCTTGTCCACATTTCAGCGCAAGTCGGCGCCTATTATCTTGGAGTACTTTGAGCATGCAGAGACCGATGCAGCTGCCCAGGACTTCCTCGAGTTTGTCACGGCGAAGAGAAGTCATCTGGTAAGACATATGTACTTCCCACACACATAGGGTGACTGGTAATTAGTGACCGATACTTACATTTCCTGTCGAAATGATCAATATGTAAGCAAATAGGATTCTATTGGCATTGTATTGTATATATATTGTATGTATTACGTGTATTATACTGTATGTATGTTTAATTTAAGTAATGAGATGTTATGTTAATGCACATAGGTATATCCTCTTATGCAAATTTCGCTATCGAAATTTGGTTTGCTGTAAGAAAACCCAATTCTGGGTTAAGCTCGCCATCGTACATAAGCTATGTTATTGCAATTTTTATGTATATTTTTGTTGTTTTGTGTGCAATAAAGAATAAGAATAAACACGTGATTGTACTCATGATAACAAACAACTTTCCCAAAGAAACATTTAATTATACTCGTTCAGTTTTATCCCACTAACACAATAGTCGTCTGAAATTCGCGCGCGCTCGCGTGTGACCTAACAGCTGTTAGCCGCGTGACGCTGTTCTAGGAGGTATAAAAAAAATGTTTTGGTTGCGCGGACACATAGACTAGAATTGGTTTGTTGATTGGCACGGGTAATCGCCACCTCTAAATCATTCCTGCACAGAACCTCCTTTTGTCTATGGAAACCCGCAATGGCTGACGATCTAACACCGCGGTAACACACGCTCTCGACATATTAATAAAAAGTGGTGAAATTGGTGTGATCTTCTCGTTTTCGTTTGTCTCCGTGTTATGTGCCACGCTCCAGGAAGCTGCTCCGGGGAATCGAGGTATGTGCAACCCTTCCTAATAAGCGTACTGCTCATTTTCTTAATATGTTCCATATCAGTACGCTATTCCGCCATCTTTGAACCGTGCCAATTTCTATTTAATTGAATTATTAGCAAAAAAAACCAGCGCAAACATGTGTCTTAGGGAAAGTTGTTTGTTATCATGAGTACAATCACGTGTTTAAGTATCGGTCACTAATTACCAGTGCCCCTATAGGTTATTGGGACAAATAAACAATTTTCATTTTTTTTTTGATCTTTTTTCAATAGATTTGCGAGACGATCGTGGAAATAGCTCTGGACCACAAGCCCTCACACTGCGAAATGGCCTCCGTGCTCATATCTGACCTCTACGGAAGGGTGTTCTCTGCTAAGGATATTGGAGTTGGTGAGTTCACCACCAGCGTCATCTGCCTAGCCTTGTTCCAGCTGTGTTGGGGTCGGCTCCCAGTCCAGCTCGGATCATTCGGTTCCCTTTAAAATGGTTGAGTTGACTGGTGCTGATCCATGCGTCATGTTCGTGAACGGTCAGTTAGGACTGGTCATCTCTTAGCTGCCATGGTTTATATTAACTACTTTGTTTTTAAATTGTTGATCTAATCTTTTACTCTGGACGCTCTTAACGTGCACATCTTTCTACATCGTTCTCACATATATATATTATCTCAACATGAATGATGTAACCAAGATTTTGTAACAATATTTTGATTGAAAAGAGTGTCCATGAAGTTTCTTGCCCATTCTTCTCCATAGAGATCTACGCCTTGGAACGGGCAACTACAGTACTTTCACAAGTTATTATGCCTCGTGTCTGGGACTGTAGCTTCGCTTTCTTTGTTTTTCTGACATTCAAAAGTGCCTGTAATGGTCTAATTGAAATAAATGCTTTGAGTTTGAGCTGAATACCAGTAATTTACATGGAGCGTCTGCCTATCTGAGGTCCTAGCTGGCCGTAACGTATATACGTCGAAATTTAAATTAAAAATACGCGTTTTACATAAAGGGTGTAACAAGACCCTTAACGAAGCCGAAAGGCACTTGTTCTCTTCGTCATTGCGATATTTTTTTTTGTTGTACAGCATACCTATAGGGAACCTTCTAGTTACGGAGATATTGGGGGTCAAAGTTCCAACTTTTTGAAAAGTTTTTTAAAATACATGTTTTAATGTAAGATTTTTATTTTAAATACCTCCACGACCAAATATGTTTCCAATTTCTATCGCGTCGTGAATTATAATAGCAGAGTTAATTACGTAAAATTTACACATTTTTTTAATAAGACAAATTTCTTGGGCGTTCTTGGGCCTAAAATCGGCATTTCCCTTTTTGAGACATCGTCTCTCAAATCTTACTAATATTATAAAGAGGAAAATATTTGTATTTTTGTGTGTGTGTATGTTTGTAATGAATAAACTCAAAAACTGCTGTGCCGATTTCAAAAATTTTTTCACCATTAGAAAGCTACATTATCCCTGAGTAACATAGGCTATAATTTATCCCAAAATGTTTAAAAAATAAATGTCCACCCGTGCAAAGCCGGGACGGGCTGCTAGTAGAGAATAAAAGGGTGGGCCGATTTTATTGCACGCGAGTGTAGTAGCGTGATATTCGTCGCCTTTCGCCAAAATTAATGTTTCCAACATTATTTTCATTCCAGCGTTCGACCGTCTCCTGGAAAAGCTCCCAGACCTCGTCCTGGACACGCCCGACGCGGCTGTATTACTGTCTAACTTCATAGCCCGCTGTGTAGCTGACGACTGTCTGCCGCCTCGCTTCGTGCAAACGGCTAAGGACAGGACTGACACCAATGCGCATGCCAAGTGAGTATCGCTTGGTTGCGACGATTATTCCCAACGAGTCACACTATAACATGTCACAGTGTGACTCATTGGGAAAAATTGTGAATAAAAATCCCAACCAGCTACACTTTTACTCGATAGGACAACTTTTTGTGTGTTTATTCCCAAACCGTGAAGAGCACACCATGTGAAGAGTGTGACTCATTGGGAACAAAATATTCTCATGCAGTTACACTGTGACATGTTGGAACTACTACCCAATCAGTAACACCGTTGAGAGTCACATTGTAACTCGTTAGAGTGTGACTCGTCGAGAATAAACCGTAAAAAGTTGTTCCTTCCTTTATCGTGTGGTTAGTTCGTAACCTGATGTCAGAGTTTTTATGCCGCCCATGGGCCTCTGACTTGGCTTTACATGCCGTCAAGAAATATCTCTCAGGCATGCTGGTTTCCTCACGATGTTTTCCTTCACCGAAAAGCAAGTGATAATTATACTATGACTTGGCAGTCCGACGGTCACACCACTAGGCTATCGAGTAACAGTGTGACTGGTTGGGATTTTGATTAACATTTTTTCCCAACGAGTCACACCGTGACATATTACAGTGTAACTCGTTAGGAACAATCGGTTTGCGACAGTAATGACAAAAACTCACGTATGAAGAGACTGAGGAACTTCTACTGTACATTAAATAGTAAGATTTACATAATATTATTTTATTCAATAAGCTATTTGACAACATCGAAAAAAAAACTGAAATATTTAGTCCGTCAGTTAGATCACCAAAAAATGTTGGACACGTATTTTTTCTTTTGTCACATAATCAAAAAATGACGACGATACAGCGCATCAAAGTTCAAGAGAGCTTGTGACGTCACTGGACAGTAAAAAGTAACAAAATTTTATAAAGATATGAAATTTGAATTTATAATTTTAGAATGGTTATGAGTAATTAAAAATGCATTATTCATAATACCTAAAAATCAATGGTTAATTCAAGAATATAAATCAAAATGAAAAAAAAAAACAAAAACATAGTTTCAAAAATATAAATCAAAATAAAAAAAATCACAATAATGTCAAAGTACTAATGTCATTATTAACCGATTCGTTGCGGATGGCACGTTTCAGTGCCATGAAGAAGTTAGTGAAATTAGGCATCGCAACGAATCGGTTAAGATCTTAATTATTAGATTATATATATTACTAACTGCCCCGGCATGCGTTGCAATGCACTTTTCCCTACCTCCTACTACCCAACTACCTACCTACCACCTACCTATCACCTACCTCCCAACTACATACCACCTACCTACTACCTTATGAACCATCCCTGACCTATGTAGAACAACTAAGCAAAACTTCATCAAAATCGGTCAAGCCGTTTCTGAGTTTTAGCGAGACTAACGAACAGTAATTGATTTTTATATATATAGATAGCTAGCCCACATTGTCCACTGCTAGGCAAAGGCCGGATCAAAAGATCATCGAGATCTGAATTGCAATATCAAAATGTATGATTTAAAAATTCACCAACATAATACTGTTTTTGTTTCAGACAAGCGATTCATAGGGCGGAGACGTTGCTCTCTATGAAACAGGGAATGGTGCGGCTTGACAACATTTGGGGCGTCGGTGGAGGCATCAGGTAACCCCCCCCCCCTTAGCGTACCCCCCCTTTTTTGTTTTTGAAAGAAAAGAAAGAAAGAAATCATATTTATTTGGCACATGCCATAAGTGCACACAACAAACAAATAAAAATAAAATAAAAAACTTAAATCTACACAATATAAAACGTAAATTAAACAGAAAAAAAGAGCTCACGGCTGCGCCAAATAGGCCCAGTTCAGCAAACTGCCGAGCAGCTAGTGCCCGACGCTGGTTTTCAACTGGACCCGAGATGGTGAGGTGACGGACATACAACAGTTTTGTTTCTAATTAGGTATGTGTAGGTATGTATGAATAGGTACTTAAATAAAGGGTGTAAAAAGACCCTTAACGAAGCCGAAAGGTACTTGTTCTCCCCGTCATTGCGATCATTTTTTTGTTCTAGACCATACCTGAGAACCTTCTAGTTTCGGAGATATTGGGGGTCAAAGTTCCAACTTTTTCACAAGTTTTTTTTTTAAATACTACTTTTTAAGGTTTTAATTTTACTTTAATTAACTCGATGACCCGTTTACTATTCAAAGCATCCATCAGCACTAAGTTTTGAGTGCGTTACATTGAGTTTTACCGTAAAACGTGATTTTTCACCCCAAAAAAAAAAGTCGTTTCCCAGCAATAATTTTTGCGTAAAGTTACTTAGTTTGATGTACAGAATGCCTGGTTAACGGCTTGGTGAAGGGTCTGTTTACACCCCGTAGAACAAATGTGTGTATAGTGTTTACAAATAAAAATACGTAGGTACTTATTTTTCGGTTGGGAAATCATCAAATGACGGGTCTATGTTCTATGTTAAGGGGTTTGGTTTCCGCACTTAGTCCTTAAAGTGGACCATTGTACGTGAGCCATGGTGGCGTTACTCCAACCAGCCCACCTCCCTCCAGAAGCAGATCAAACTTCCCGGTCTTCTCAGGACATCCGCAAGGGATCTTGGTGTTCCAAGAGTCTCCTTGCGGATCTGGGTGACGCCGGTGCACTCGAGGAGTACATGCGCCACCGTTTCCTCCTCCACGCACGCTCTGCACAGAGGACTGTCAGTGATACCGAGGGTGTGGAAGTGTTTGTGCAGTGAGCAGTGTCCAGTGATAGTTCCCGTCACCAGTCGCAGGCTGTCTCTGTCCAGGCGTAGAAGGCGCTTGGTCAACTTTCTATCTAGGATCCAAATGATAGGTCATTTGATGCGTACCGAAACAAATAAGTAGCCTTACCTTACTGGTGAAATGTTGGGGTACTATCAAAGACATTCAAAAATACTAGCTATTTATTGTCTATAGACGGGACAAGACCAAGAAACTGACAATTCCGAAACCTGTTACAAATTAGTAACAAGTCGATCAGTCCAGTGCGATACGTCGCCTTGTCAGGTCGCATTTATATGACACAAACACTCAAATATTTCCGAGCTACAGACAGGTCATGACGAAGAAAATTGTAATCCAAAACTTGTTACTACTTAGTAACAATTCGTTCTATCTAGTGTCATCTGTGTCATACGCCCGCTTGTCAGGTAGCATTCGTGTGTCGAAATCGAAAATATTCAGGATGAAAATTATTGTATGACAATATTCCCAATGTCCTCTCTATATGTTTTAAATCTCTTTGGGTACTATACAATTCTGCTCATCACTTCGGACTTAAAGGCGTGATGTTAATAACATCACGCCTTTGTTGTGTAGTTTTTTATCACCAGCTGTCGAAAAACTGGTCAAGTGCGAGTCGGACTCGCGCATGAAGGGTTCCGTACCATCGTAGTAGGGGAGTCCCTTTTAATTTTTAATTTTGTTTATTATTTGTTGTGGAGGAGCTCTTGGCTAAATAATAACAGCCGCTCGGGTCGATCTTTAGGTTAAGCCGTGCTTGCCTAGGTTGGTCCGTGGATGGGTGACCACCCATTACATACCGAGTTTCCTCCGTGCCTCGGAAAGCACGTTAAGCCGTTGGTCCCGGCTGTCATTTGTAGATCTTTGACTGTCGTTAGGTATTCAGTGGCCCAAAAAGTCTGACAACCAGTCTTACCAAGGGGTATCGTATTACCCAGTACTAACTGGGTTGTGGAGGTCAGATAGGCAGTCGCTCCATGTAAAATACTGGTATTCAGCTGCATTCGGTTAGACTGGAAGCCGACCCCAATATAGTTGGGAAAAGGCTAGGCAGATGATGCTGTCCTATTTGACCCCAAGGTTGACTGGTAGAGAATGCCTTGTGGCATTAAGTCCGCCTATGTACCACTTTTGTACATGAAGTTTAAATAAATAAATAAATGATGTTTATTATTTGTTTTAAAATTTCAATTGTCTACCTATTACGGATCACGAGGTACAGCCTTTTTTTTTCGGATGGGAAATCATCAAATGACCCCTCCCGCTCTGGGCGGAGTGGAAGGGAGTGTCAGACTCGTACTGACTAAAACCCATCCATGTTCCTTCTTTGCCCTTTGTGTTCCAGGGCCGCGGTATCTCTTTCGAACAGTCCCGCAGCCTTAGCTTACCCCCCTTACCCCTCTTTCTTTGTGTGCGAACCCACGTGAGTGGACACAGTGAGTTTCGTGTGTCGGGAACAGAATCGAGTTGCGAGTGACAGTGGTAGCGGTCATCATCATCATCCACAGCACGACTTCACACACTACTGGGTATAGGCCTCTCTTTGTTTGTGCCAAAGTTTGTGCTTGTGCCAGCCTCATCCAGGATATTCCCGCCATGGCAACAATGTCGTCTGCCCATCTCGCCGCCGGACGACCAACACTTCTCTTTCCATTTCTTGGACGCCACTCGGACACAGCTTTACTCCACCTGCCATCACCACGCCTTGCCATGTGTCCTTCCCAACTCCATTTGAGTTCCATAACGCGATTTCCAATATCGAAGACCTTCGTACGTCTCCGGATTTCGACGTTTGGAACTCGGTCTATTAGTTTTATGCCGAGCATGGAACGCTCCATGGCTCTCTGTGCTACTCTGAGTCTGTACACAGCCTCCTGTGAGAGCGTCCACGTCTCAGCACCATATGTCATGGTGGGCAGAACACACTGATTATAGAGACGGTAGCGGTACTGAGTGCAAAAAACGAACAAGAAAGAGGGTAGACCGATTTGTCTGCTCATAAACACCCACCCGCAATAACTTTATCTACCAACTCCCACTGGTCCCAGCAGTGGCAACATTATAGGCTGATTATGCTTATGCTATCCCGTTCGCAGGCCCGTGAAGTCGCTCATTCGCCAGATCCAGTTGCTGCTCAAGGAGTACCTGACCTCCAGCGACCTGACGGAAGCCATGCGCTGCGTCCGAGAGCTGGAAGTGCCGCACTTCCATCACGAGCTGGTGTATGAGGTATACCATCTTTACTATTTTTTTTTCTGGCTTCAAAGAGAAGGGTAATATTTTTTTTCCTTGTATGTTCTACTGATCACGTGTTTAAGTATCGGTCACTAATACCAGTCACTCTATACAGGGTGTAAACAGATCCTTCACGAAGCAGTCAACCAAGCATTCTGTACATCAAACTAAGTAACTTTACGCAAAAATTATTGCTGGGAAATTACTTTTTTTTTGGGAAAAAAAACACGTTTTATGGTAGGACTCAATGTAACGTACTCAAAACATTGTGCTGGTGGATGGATTAAATTGTATGGGGGTCATAGAGGTGTTTAAAGTAAAAATCTTGCATTAAATCAGGTTTTAAAAAAAAAAACTTGTGAAAAACTTGGAACTTTGACCCCCCATAATCTCCGTAACTAGAAGGTTCCCAGGTACGCACTAGAGCAAAAAAAAATGATCGCAATGACGGGGAGAACAAGTGCCTTTCGTCTTCGTTAAGGGTCTTTTTACACCATGTATAAAAGTGGTGTATAAATAGTTTTCTTAAATATCATCATCTGCCTAGCCTTTTCCCAACTATGTTGGGGTCGGCTTCCAGTCTAACCGGATGCAGCTGAATACCAGTATTTTACATGGAGCGACTGCCGATCTGACCTCCACGACCCAGTTAGTACTGGGTAATACGATACCCCTTGGTAAGACTGGTTGTCAGACTTTTTGGGCCACTGACTACCTAACGACTGTCAAAGATCTACAGTTGACACCCGGGACCAACGGCTTTCCGTGCTTTCCGAGGCACGGAGGAAACTCGGTGTGTAACGGGTGGTCACCCATCCACAGACCAACCTAGGCAAGCACGGCTTAACCTAAAGATCGACCCGAGCGGCTGTTATTATTTAGCCACGAGCTCCTCTAAATAGTTTTCTTAAATAAATATATGCTATTTCCATTTGTCCGCAGACGGTTCTACTGGCAGTGGAGACAGTGAACTCTACCGTCGAAGAACAGCTGTGCGGCTTCCTGGCCGAGCTCCGGAGATGCGTCATCGTCTCCCCGGATCAGATGGACAGGGTATGACGAGCTCTATGTATGGCTAGCTGTTCCCCCCGACCTTCATCCGCGTAAAATTATTAAAAAATACAATTTTATTTATTTATTTAAACTTCATGTACAAAAGTGGTACATAGGCGGACTTAATGCCACAAGGCATTCTCTACCAGACAACCTTTGGGTCAAATAGGACAGCATTGTGATAGAGTACAAAAAAATAAATAAGAAAATACCATTTTGTAAACAATTGTAATTTTCACCGTTTTTGCAACTTTTTTCATTGCTGCTCCGCTCCTATTGGTCGTAGCGTGATGTTATATAGCCTTTCTCGATAAATGAGCATGTAACACTAAAATATTTATTCATTTCGAACCAGTAGTTCCTGAGATTAGCGCGTTCAACCAAACAAACTCTTAAGCTTTATAATATTATTAGTATAGATACGTCCGTAACAGTGGCGACGGTTCCATACAACTCGATTCCTACCGGCTTCCCTTTGAAAAATGGCACAGTCAGTATTCTATAGACAAATAATATAATCACATTAAAAATATGTACTACGGTTTACCTCTTACAAAAATTTACCCTTCGCTACTGGTACGTAACGATACAAATTGTAACAATCGCTTGTTTCTGTTGTATTGTAACACTAACTGTGCCCCGCGACCTTTCTTCGCGTTAAAATATTATAAAAATGTTACTTCCCTATGATTTTAATTGTTTTTGCATGCAACCCTAATTATTTTTCAAAAGTGTATTGAAAAACGTTGTTTGATGCCGTTCTGGGCTCCATAACTCCTTCGCCTGCGGCTCGGATGTGAATGCCGCTTCGGCTGCAATAATTAAGTTTCCCTACTTGTATCAAAATACGGGATGTAAACAGACCCTTCACGAAGCCGTGAACCAAGCATTCTGTGCATCAAACTAAGTAACTTTACGCAAAAATTATTGCTGGGAAACGACTTTTTTTTTTGGGGTGAAAAATCACGTTTTACGGTAAAACTCAATGTAACGCACTCAAAACATTGTGCTGATGGATGCATTAAATAGTTCGGGATTCGTGGAGGTATTTAAAGTAAAGTTATAACATGAAAAAAATGTATTTAAAAAAAAACTTGTGAAAAAGCTGGAACTTTGACCCCCAATATCTCCGTAACTAGAAGGTTCCCAGGTATGGTCTAGAACAAAAAAGTGATCGCAATGACGGGGAGAACAAATGCCTTTCGGCTTCGTTAAGGGTCTATTTACACCCTTTATACTATTTCTCTCCAAGAGATATTTTTTCTCACTTTTTTTTGATGGACTAGATTTTGCTCGCGACCTTCATCCGCGTGAAAATATTATAAAATGTTACTTCCCTATTTGAATCGGATTTTGTTAACAATTTCAAGGGTCTTAATTATA
Organism: Noctua pronuba; assembly: GCA_905220335.1. Lineage (NCBI taxonomy): Eukaryota > Metazoa > Arthropoda > Insecta > Lepidoptera > Noctuidae > Noctua > Noctua pronuba. Next base: position 5,927,118 of record LR999922.1, on the reverse strand, counting down.
ATAATATAAATAATACCAGCCTGTTACTGTCCCACTGCTGGGCAAAGGCCTCTTCTCATACAGAGAAGGCACGAGCATTGATCACCACGCTTGCTCAAGACGGGTTGGCGATTTCAGACTTATATTAATTATAAGTCCAGGTTTCCTCACGATTTTTTCCTTCACCGATGTCTGTGATGTCCAAGATAAACTTAGAAAGTACATATGAATTGAAAAAATCACATTGGTACTTGCCCGGATTTGAACCCACAACCTCATGCATGAGAGGCGAGGCCTTAACCTCTGGGCCATCACAACATTAATTAATTATTTGTCTAAAATAAAAGTAGCCCTTGTTAGACCTTATAACATCAGCCATCTGCCAGTAATAATCCCGTCGAAATTGGTTCATCCGTTTCGGAGATTGGCCGGAACATACAAACAGATAGATAGATAAAAATTGAAAAAAATGTGTTTTTGTTATAAGTGTCGTATATATTTTCATATGCATTCAATAAAAAAAGTTATTTTGATATTACAAACAGACACTTCAATTTTATCAGAGAATGAAATATATGAGATAAAAAAAAATGAGTGTGCTTATGACCACACGACTGAAGTAAAACCTCTGAAAATTGCTTAGATATACGGAACTTATTTGGCTATGAGAGGAAAAGAGAAAGAAAATGTGCGCGCGCACTGCTGTCTCTTGCTTATATCCCCAACTCAATTCCCGTTCGCCTCACCCGATCACACTTTTCGTAACGCTTACGTCATGCGTTCGCCAGCTTACTCCCCAAGTCAAGCGTGCGTAAAGAAGTTTCACTTCAAAAACATTGGTATTCTCTTCTACCAGGGCTTCATACGCGTCCTAGAAGACATGACGGATATCCAGCTCGATGTCCCGCTGGCGTACATTATGCTGGACCGCTTTATGGAGCGCTGCCAGCACAAGTTCCGGCTCGGTGACGCCGTGCTCAAGCGGATGCCTACCAGGTGACGTATCCTCATTATACACCGTGTCTTTCAGAATCAGAATCTTTATTTGTGAAACATAGGTATTTACATAAAGGTCTTAGGTTAATTATATGGGCGGTATGTTTTGCCGTGAAGGCGTACAAATATTATTTAAAATAAAAGCAAACAGTAAAACAAAACACAAAAAATAAAATAAACGGCAAAATAAACAAAATTAAACACTTACAAGAACATAAACAAAAAAATAAAAATTACATTAAACGTTAATTGCACACAAAATGTTAAAAAATTATCATTTAGAAAATCTTCTACAGTATAATAACATTTTTCTATTAACAGCGAGTATAAACTTTTCATAACCGTGTCTTTTTAGTCGTCTTACAAAGGTGGTCCACTCAATGTACCCAACATAAAATAGCTCTAGACGCGATTTTTTTTTCCCTACCATAATACGTACAAAGAAAAATAAATAAAACATTAGAAAAAATTATGAAACATCCTGTTAATGATGTTTACGTGTCAAACGGGAGAACATACCTACCCAGCGCTCGAGTCCAGTAGATCATCGCTAACAACAGGGTGTTTTAACTACGTCATGTGTCATAATACTGAATAATATGTTTATTTTTAAATTATTAATATCTCATAAATACCATTTTTTTTTTTAATGAATGTTTAGTAGACATTGGATACATGAAGTGGGCTGCCGTTGTAAGACGACTAAAAAGTCACGGTGTATATAGGGTGACTGATAATTAGTGACCGATACTAAAACATGTGATTGTGCTCATGATAACAAACAACTTTCCCAAAGAAACTTTATTTATACTCATTCACTTTTATCGCAAGGGCCGATGCCTGCCGGGGCTGCGGGACTGTTCGAAAGAGATACCGTGGCCCTGGAACACAAAGGGCAAGGAAGGAACGTGGATGGGTTTTAGTCAGTAAAAGTCTGACACTCCCTTCCACTCCAACCAGAGCGGGGGGGGGGGGGGGGGGGGGGCATTTGATGATTTCCCATCTGAAAAAAATAATAATGAGCTCTCTCGTAGTCCCCTCGACGAATGTTTAGTCACAGTGTAACGTGTAAAATAAGTTTAGTTATCTAGGGTTGACCCTAAATAACTAAACTTGTTGTGTCTTGCGTGTCTTGTTGTTTGTTCATTAGTGGACGCACTACTGAAGGCGCCAAACTAGTAGCTCAGTTCTGGGCCGGCACAATTTAGATTACCATCGACACGCTAAGAAGACGATAGTTAATCTCCACGGAAACCTCAAGAATATGCTTTCTCTCCGCAGGGGCCGCAAAAGGTTTGTCTCCGAAGGCGACGGTGGTATCATCAAGGACCACGCACTAAAACTCCGCGAGTAAACACTCACACGCACGTGGCAACGGAGCCCTGGAGCCCTAGACGGCAAGGATAAGTCAAATCAATCAACCCAGTTCATTGCAGTCTACAGCAGGAAAAAGGCGCCTCACGCGCTACGTCACACCACCCTGCCTTACGCTCCCAATCTGTGCCAGACGCTTTGTAAGGTCTCTTGGTTCCTCTAGCTGGGAAGCGAACTACGCTAGCATATGCGGTCTTCATTCCTGATGGACTACCATGATGTCTTAACCCTAGATAACTAAACATTCGTCCGCGCGACGACGCAACTCCGCGCGAACATCAACTTACCCGTGCCCCCCGACCTCCGCTCATTTTTTACCTTCCTAAATTGATAAATAATGCAACCCGTGATGCACTTGTCGTCACAAGTCAATTAGGAAGAGACCCTACAGCTCTCTCGTAGTCCCCTCGACGATTGTTTAGTTACAGTGAAACGTGTAAAATAAGTTTAGTTATCTAGGGTTAAAGCAGGAGTAAGTCCAGTGTGGGAAAGAGATGGCGCTAGACGACTGCATAGCTTTGTCTCTTTCCTACACTAGAATTACCCCCTACTTTAACCCCCCAGGACTAGTTTGCGCCATCGGCAACCAAGGATCTCGGTACCAGAAATTTTTAGTTCACCATGAAACTGAAGTGTGTGTCTACTCCTATACAATCTTAGGTTTTGTTTTCCATACAACACAAACTCAGTAGTTCTCAGCATTTTGATGAGTTTTTTTTTACACAAATGTATGAGACACTAGTTAAACTAGATCGTAAATATTAGTACAATGACCCTTAAAGCGCGAATTACACAGAAACGGCGTAAAGTGAAGGCGCGGCGCAGGCATGATGCCGCTTCAAAACGTTTTCACACAAAATGTACGTAGGCGACGTGTCGTGACTTACACTCAAGCGGCGCGGCGCAGGCACGCCGTTCTTGCGTTTCCTAATTCACGCCTGCGCCGCACCGTGACCTTACACAGTGTCTGAGTAATTCGCGCCTAAGACGTTTTTGGTAAACAAAAACTAAGGTTGTAATAAATTTCTTTTATTAAGGTCGCGTTTACATTAAAAATGAACGAGGATGCGTAGCGAGGGATGTGTGCGAAACTAAACTAAAAATATTTTATTGACATCAAAAGTATACGGAGGTTGACACCTAGCTACCTTGGCTTGCCCTTATAACCTACAAATCTTCATGATGTAAGGGTTTCGGACCAATCTACTTGCCGTCTCGTCGTTGAAGATCTAACATCACATAAGTCAAAAATATCAAATTTACGGGACAGTGAAAAAACTGCGTAATTACGTACGTGATGGTACAATACCATTTTATAATTTGTGTTCTCTTAAAATTAGATAGAGATGTTGCTTTCTGTGATTGACTGAAATAACGCCTCTTGTGATTCTCTAGCTAACGGAATAGAATAAGAATAAGAATAAAATTTATTAAGCCATTGTTACAAACATTTTCTTAATCTAACTTAGAGCTATGATGTAATCGTAACAAGTTAAATTTTAACATAGTAATTAGTAAACAGAGGTCCCCAAACTAGGCAGCGCCTGTGTCTTGGGGGCCAGTAAATGAATCAAAAATTTAAATGTCAGAATTGCCAAAAATGTACTTACGTGCTGTTAGAACTTTAACGACGTTATGGGCTTGCCGTATTGTTGGCTAGGCACGCCACTGTGACACCAACAATCAATTGACATACTTTTTATGATTTTGGCGTAATATCACGCTGTGACGTTTAATTAATTATAGCCAACTCAATGACTCAAATAATTATTGTTTTAAATGCAACTAAAAATCAAAGAGGTTTGTATGAAACGTCCGCCATTTTATTTTATTTTCAAAATGTCAGCCACGCATAAAACCTGTGTTAATCAATAGCTGGTATAAAAACAAATATTAGATCGGACAAAATCTTATAAATTCGAAGTAAGCTAACAATGGCTTTAATAGCCTTATATCTCAGAAACGTGACACTTTGATAAATACAGGTTTCATGCGTGGCTGTTATTTTGAAAATAAAAACAAAATGGCGCAAGTTAAGCCGGCCATATTGTTCAAACCTTTTTTTACAATAAATTTAAAATTAATGGAGCATATAGACCTAAAGTTAGAGCCTCGTATACACTAGGAGACAAATGGAGCAACATGTTGCGGAACATGTCCCGAGACATATGTCGCGGAACATTTTGTACGCCACACTAGTAAGTGCTTATAAAAATGTCGCCCGAGGAGGTTTTGTTTCCCCACACTATTGACATGTTGCATGGCCAGTTGCGCACACGACTACACCCGGTAACAAATCGCGCGACACTGACGCGGGACTCGTGTTCTCGCTCTCGGAGCGGGAGCAAGCAACAAGTCCCGCGTCACAGAAAATGTTGTGGGTCACTGTGCAACGTTGCAGCGTCATGTTGCGAGACAAAATGTCCCTTAGTGTATCCGGAGCGTAAGTGTTTTTTTTTTACGAGAAATTCTTGGTAAAATTGGTGTCAACTAACCGATTCTCTGACTCCTGTGGTATTTGAAACTGTGTTGAACATCCAGTCCAGAGCTTCGATTCCACGGCGTGTATTTTAAAGGCGTTATTAACTTAATCGCCAGTAATTTCATCTTAAAATTAGATATATTAGACTTGTCGAAAGCTTTTTAAGACATTTTTTTAAATAAAAAAAAATGTTGACGATTCAATTTGAAGGCATGTGAACGCTTTACTTTTTTTTGTTATGTTATTCGTAGAGATCGGTGTTCGGATGCAGATTTACTTAAAGTTGACTAGTATGGAGTGCGCCTCAGTGCGGGAATAATCCCGGTATTTTTTTTTAAATCCAAATTAATTATGCGCAGTCATATTTAGCATTTTGTCCTATTGGATATTTCGGCAGCATTGTAGTATATTTTTTACTTGTTATTTTCAACAAATTTCTTTTCTGGATTTTAAATAGATTATAAAAGTCAAACTTAAAAATTCAAGCTGTAAAAATAAAATTGTAGTAATATAATTAGAGGGGATCGGAACTGTTACTTCTTAATACAGATTATTTCATAGCCTAGCAAGGAGAACAGCACGTCACCCAATTCATTGCCAGAGATTTAAGATAAGATAAGTCTTTATTTGCTTTGAACATGGTATGATGGTGTTACAGTCTTATACAATGTCCACATGTTTAGCTATACAGAATATCAATTGCATGCAAAATAATTATCATGTCAATAAACAGTAAATATCAATTAAATCATTCAAATTATTAGATGGATATAATATTAAAAAATGACAAAGAAATCTTTAATGTCATAGAAATTATGTCCAATCAGCCACTTATACAGCTTATTTTTATACTACCTACTTTGTGAAATCTGTTACTGCAATCTGTTTTTATATACCTAAATAAATAAAGATGAATTAGTGATTATGCTTGTTAGTATTACATTTTATACACATGGAAAAATTTCGAAATTCCGCGATCTCGGGATAAAAATTGACATTCAAAGAAGCCGCTTCCATACTTTTGTACCCTTTGTCGGGGGAAAAGTACTTTACGTAGATATGCATCCGAATATACCGATCCCTATTTACTAGATAAACTTTCAATAGTTGCAAAATAATATACTGAATGAAGAATAAGATTTCAAGGTTTTTTTGGGGTCAGCCGCAGCTTAAATATTAACTTGAAGTATCAATTTAATAAGCTTCTATTAAAAAACTTTTTTAATTTTTTTTTTTGTATGCTTCTGAGCAAACCTTTTTAATTGATACTCATATTATAGAAAATAACTAGTTAGCCATCTTTACTCATTCGCCATCTTTTCTTTGGGAGTCCGACATATTGGATTTAAAATAGTTAGTCAGAAAATGATTAAGGTCTAGCCCTTGGCATCTTGTTCTATAATTTTATTTAATCCCGATCATGATGGTGATCACATATCACATGACTACACATTTATTAACCTTTTGACCGCCATTGTCACATATACGTGACAAGCAAGCGCGTGCTGTTCGCCAAATGTCACAAATATGTGACAAAATGGTAGGTGATATTGTGGCTTGGCGTGGAGGGTACGCGCGTGCGTTTATGCTCATAGTAACTGCGGTAAAGCGTTCATTTTGTATTTAAATAAAAAAGTTATAAAATAAAATTAATAAATTCGTACTACGCCACATAATATTGGTCGTTGATATTTTTCATACGCGGCGGTTTCCGCCATAGCATAGATTTTTACTATTTGTTTTTTTTTTTAATAAACTGCATTCTACCATTTTGCATAGAAATTATCATCATCATCATCATCACGTCTAGTCTTCTATGTTGGGGTCAGCTTCCAGTCTAACCGGGTGCAGCTGCATACCAGTATTTTAGATGGAGCGACTGCCTATCTGACTAAGATACCCCAATTTTACTCCTTTAGGGGTCATAATAGCCACCCGTTAAGTGGTAGTAAGTTCAATCTCAGCAGATAGTGACAGCCCGATTGTTGGCAATAGGCTCGCCTCGAATTACATGCGACTTAAACGTAACTGACGAAATGTGTGGTGTTCTCTCCCTTGTGGAATGTATGAGTGATGATATTTCTATTCAGAATTGTACGAAAAGTGTGCGAAATGACTGTCTTAACTAATAAGCACTTATTCGATTACTTTTTTCTCTTTATTTTCTAAACATAATTAATATTATGTAGTATAATATAGTACAAGATAATTTTGTGTGTTCAAAATTTTAAGTTTTTGGTGGTCTCTGCGTAACGAGTACCCAGGTTCAATCGTTTTTCTACCATAAAACGAAGCAATAAGAGTCATATGACAAGACCACCAATGCTTATTGTATTTTTTTTTGTTTATTTTAAAGTGAATTGTGTAATAATGATTCCAATGTAAGAGGCATTTATTTTAAGCCCTAGTACTGTGAGCGTCGAACATTGCTTTATGTGTTAAACTAGCTTATACCCGCGGGATCGATCGTACGCTTAAAATATTCTGAAGGAAGTAGTCTTATCTGAATAAAAAGTACCCTAAAGGTTCGCTCACATTATGTCGGGCCGCAGCGGGGCGGAGTGGGCCGCAGAGGGGCGGTGTGGGCCGCAGCGGGGTGGAGTGGGCCGCAGCGGGGCGGAGAGGGCCGCAGCGGGGCGGAGTGGGCCGCAGCGGGGCGGAGTGGGCCGCAGTGGGGTGGAGGGGGCCGCAGCGCAGCGCAAAATGCTTACTTAGCACATTAGTGACGTGCTGTGCCTCGGCATAGTGTGCGATTGTTCATATAAAATACATACGAGCGGTTTGAGCGGATTTTTGCGCTGCGACCCGACCCGCAGCGGCCCGACCTAATGTGCGCGAACCTTATGTCCTTACCCAGCTTAGTTGTATGCCAAAATTTATAGAAATCCAACCGATTTCAGTGAAATCTTGTGTGGTTGGTTCTAGCTTGAAATATGGGTCAGTTTTTGTCCCGATAGATGGCGCGTGCGAAGCCGGGCTGGGTCGATCGTAATTAATAAAAATATGCGGGCACAGCCGCAAGCGGGACCTCTTCTCGTTCTTTGCGTGTCGATAGACTCAAATAATACCCGACCAGTATATAGCCACCTGCACAGCTCTTTTGTTGGCTTCGTTTAAATCCTGAAAGGTGCAGAATGGGCAAGAACGGAGGTGGGGCATATCCTGCAGAAGGGCTCCACACTGACATTTTAACACAGAGTCTAGCTGACTAATCCTTTCACCAAGATGACTCATCATCAGGAGCTAGCTTCATATAAAACAATGTTAGACGCATCGCTTAATGTAATTTCGGAGTTTCGTTCTTATTTGTTAAAAGTTTCGTATGACTGGACGATTGGCTGTACTGACTTGATTAATGTTGTATTCTGTCAAAATAGATCGTTAATCTCGAGAGCATGGAATCGTCAACGACGGTAGTAAATAAAATGTACAACTTCTGACTCGCACCGCTTTCAAAGTCGTCAGTTTCTGTACGGCATCACTTGGTCGTTAGCCCGTACTCGGGCGCCCGTAAGACTACTCGGATTCGGGCACCCGATGCATTTATGACATAACGAGTAGTTTGAATGAAATTGACCCACGAAACCCGAAGACGGGCGTACTCGACCGGTCGTTTGTTCGAGTGCTACAAGGAGTAACTTAATAAACACAACCTCTTGTGTGGTGACTGACCATGAAAGTGAACTACTTAAGGTGCAAGCGCCAGGGTAGCTCGGGAAATACAAAATTTCTTACGTTTTTTATAATTTGCAGGGCAGCGTTAGATTGTATGTAGATTAAAATACGATCCGCGACCGTAACAAATATGTCTTTACTGAGTTATAATCATTAAAATCATCAATACAACACTCCAAGTTCATTTAACCCCATTGAATGTCTATTTCATGGAAAAGTTAACTTAGAGGTTTGTACTGATGATTTTAATTACTACAATTCTGTGAATACATACGTTTTGGTAGCGAATCATATTTAGTTCAACATAAAACCTGACAGATCTGAAAATTACAAAAAACGTAAGAAAATTTTAATTTCGCGAGCTATGTACCCTTTCGCTTTCACCTTCATAAAAATCGACGCAGACAGTGCGTCTCACGCGCGCTCGTGTATGCGCCAGCGCTCAATTTTATACTCAAAGTCAATACTAAGACTGTCCGTTATTCAGTGACATTTAAAAAGAGCGCGAGGATTTTTGACCCTCTGTGTTCCCCACGACATCTTTGTAGCACTCCAATAATAAATCCTAAGCATCAACGATTCCATTCTGATAGAGAAGTCGAAAAATTTATGACAAAATTATGATTAGACCCATTTTGCCATTACAAATTTAAAGTGCATTTTAATTTTAAAGTTTTTTTTGAGTGCAAATCCAATGGGCTGTCTTTTGACTTATAAAACCTGGCCGTGTATATAAGGCACTTATGCTGCAACTTTATCGACCGATCGATCGATTTGTATACTGCGGTTAGCTAGCCTACCTAGCTCGCCGTCCGTCCGTCTTATGACGACAGGCCGTGTCGACGGCTACAGGGTGGGGGAGGGGCACTGACGCTAAAATGGTTACCCCTTATTCAGTACATCATTCTGAACCCCCCACATACAAAATTTTTCGTTGTTTGTGAGTCCCGTCGAAGTCCCGTCACGTAAAAAGAAAGATGACCGCTCACATAAACTTTCTCAGTTTTTTTTATTCCAGCCTTTTCCAAAGTACTAAGTAGCTAGTAAAGTACCTATTACGATTATACTTTTATTATAAAATAATAGCTTAGTACTTTAGGACGCGACTGTATAACGTGCGCAAACACATCCCCTCGACTGTCGCTCAGCGTTCTTTTTACATGACGGGACTTCCCCCTGGTGTAAAGGCGACTTGTATGTATGTCATGTATGTAGAAAATAATTAAGTGTCCATGGAGTTTCTTGCCCATTCTTCTCCATGAGATCTACTATTTTCGAATGGGCAACTACAGTCCATTCACAGTTATTATGCGTGTGGCGGGACTGTAGGTAGCTTATTTTTGACTATGCAAAAGTGCCTGTCACGGGTATATTTGAAATAAATGCTTTGAGTTTGAGTTGAGTTTGAGTTTAAAGTAAGTCAAAAGACAGCGCAATGGAAAGAAAGCAGAAGATACGAAATTTTTGTGTACAATACTAAGTAGATTTGAAACTACGTCGTAAGGTCGACATTCCAAAAGTTTCGTATTCTATTCAAACTGCTCTGCCATAGATTATAAGTTGTATTTTTATTTGCATAAGTTAGAGCCAAGGTTGTTTCTGCAATCCATTGTAAATAATACGAGGCAAATATATAGGACGTTTCACTTTAACTGTCTTTTATTTGACTGACTCCTGGAGCCTACACGCTCGATTCCTACCGGCTTCCCTTTGAAAAATGACACAGTCAGTATTCTACAGGGTGTAAACAGACCCTTCACGAAGCCGTTAACCAAGCATTCTGTACATCAAACTAAGGGTCAATTTATACTAGCGCAGAGTCGAAGCGCATCGAAGCGTCAAATTCTTTACAACTAAAGCGAAGCCGCACGAATGCGCGCGTATTCGCCAGAATACGCGCGCACTCTTTTATGTGTAGTAATGGGCATCAACAGCAGTGCTATTACGCAGGCCAATTTCCGACTGATGACGCGTAGGTTCGCTAGTGGGCGCATGGATACGCGAGAATGCGCGCGCACCAATCAGCGTTGTTAACGCGCAGACGCGCGAATTCCGAAGAATGCGCGCGTCTTTTTAAAATCTCAGAAGTAATGTGTGCATTACGCTGTGGAGTTAAGGTTGAATTTGTAATGTTCAGTTTTGGATAGACGCTTCGACTCTGCGCTAGTATAAATTGACCCTAAGTAACCCTACACAAAAATTATTGCTGGGAAACGACTTTTTTTGGGGTGAAAAATAACCCTTTACGGTAAAATTCAATGAAACGCATTCAAAACATTGTGCTTATGGATGCATTGAATAGTAAACGGGGTTGTAGAGGTGTTTAAAGTAAAAATCTTACAATAGAAACAAGTATTAAAAAAAAAAAAGTGAAAAATTTGGAACTTTGACCCCCCGATAACTCCGTAACTAGAAGGTTCCCAGCTATGGTCTAGAACAAAAAAAATATCGCAATAGCGGGGAGAACGAGCCTTTCGGCTTCGTTAAGGGTCTATAAAGGGTGTAAAAAGACCCTTAACGAAGCCGAAAGGCATTTGCTCTCCCCATCAATGGGTTATTTTTTTGTTCTAGACCATAGCTGGGAGCCTTCTAGTTACGGAGATATTGAGGGTCACGTTTTTTTTTTAAATACATATTTTTAATGTAAGGTTTTTACATTAAATTTTTGCGTAAAGTTACTTAGTTTGATGTACAGAATGCTTGGTTGACGGCTTCGTGAAGGGTCCGTTTACACCCTGTATACACCCTTTATCATCATCTGCCTAGCCTTTTCCCAACTACATTGGGGTCGGCTTCCAATCTAACCGGATGCAGCTGAATACCAGTATTTTACATTGAGCGACTGCCTATCGGACCTCCACAACCCAGTTAGTACTGGGTAATACGATACCCCTTGGTAAGACTGGTTGTCAGACTTTTTGGGCTACTGACTACCTAACGACTGTCAAAGATTTACAAATGACAGCTGGACCAACGGCTTAACGTGCTTTCCGAGGCACGGAGGAAACTCGGTATGAAATGGGTGGTCACCCATCCACGGATCAACCTAGGCAAGCACGGCTTAACCTAAAGATCGACCCGAGCGGCTGTTATTATTAAGCCACGAGCTCCTCACCCTGTATACACCCTTTATATAGACAAATAAAATAATCACATTAAAGATAATTATGTACTCCGGCTTATCTCTTCCAAAATTGACTCTTCGCAGTAGCGAAGGGTCCTGAGGTCCTCGAACTCCATCTACCTACCTATGCTGCTCCCTTATGTTGGGGCCAGCTTCCAGTCTAACTAACTGGATGCAGCTGAATACCATCTACATGGAGCGACTGCCTATATGGTCGTCGAACGCGCCATCGACGATGTGCTCGGCAGCATGGAAGACTGCGATTCTCTACTGCTAGATGAGGTGCAACCTTTAATGCCGGGTACACATTGGTGAAACGTAACATGTAATGTAACATTCGCTGAAACAAATTCGCTGTTGTTGGGTTACATTTCATGTTGCATTGCATAAGTCTGGATGGCTCATTCATGTTACAATTCACGGTCTCCGTCAGGATGAACGGTCACTAGGCGTATTTAACGTTGAATTTATGCCTAACAATTGCTTCCCTATTGCTTCTATTTGCTTCCTATTCTCAAAAAATTGCTTCCATCGTATTCTAGAAGAAAAAAAACATTTTAAGAGTGACCGTTCATTCTGATGTCAGGACGGCCGGTCACCGAGTCGTAGTGTCCTTGTTAAATAAAATTTTTGAAATTCGAAAAATTGTTACGTTACACCAATGTGGGCATGCAGTCACGAGCATCAATATGTAAACACTTAACAAAACTTTTAGCGTGCAACCGTTTGACAGTAGATTTACCAGAAAGCTTGGCGCAAAACATGGCGACGCAGTCACGAACGTATGACTGACATTGGCTCATCAATCAAATCTTCGCTAGGTGCCCTAGTTTTTGAGATATAAATGTGGCCAAGCTGGGGAGACTCTCCAGATCGGCCACCTATAAACCCTTATATCTTTTGAAGTAGTGAGCGACAAATTCTGAAAATTGGCGACAAATTTCATGTGCGTGTGAACTGAGGGACCACACTGATATGTCGCAAAATAGAAATCGTAGGAGTTAGTAGTAGTCTTAAAACAATTGTAAAACAAATCTGGGAATTTGTAAACAAATATATTAAAAACTACGACCCATAAAGTGTGGTCCCTCAGTTCTCACAGACGATCAGCCAGATCTCGGAAAGTATCTTAAAAAAGAAGGTTTTGTGAATACAGACAGTTAGTAAAGAATTTTTTAAGATATTTTCTAAATAACAGACCACACAGCATTAAAGATAAAAAAAATATAACGATTGAACTGTGGTCCCTCAGTCCACATAACAAAGATAAATATTTTAGTGAATATTACCAAATCAAATAAATAAAATCTTTCTTTTTCTACATAACGTTATAGTAAAAGACTAAATACATTTTGTAAAAAGAAATGGTAAAAGAATATTGACGCAATTTGAAGATAGCGATTATTAAAACTGGTCCCTCAATCCTCACCTCCACTGACATATGTGCATGTATAGCTGCTAGACGAGAGGACTATCAGAAAGTCTAGTGTAGCTAAGTTTTAGTAAAAAGTTTCTACTAAGTAATAGGGATCTAAAATTGTGTAATGCTTACCTCTTAGCTGAGATAATATTATTTTTTTAATCCTATGAAAATAGACACTGTGGTGCGACCACACAATGAAACAAAATGTGGACAGTACTATTATACTTTATTTAATATATCATTATTTAGACAAAACTAAAACAAGGTGGTACGGTTAATTTAATGCTATATTACATGGCTCATGTGTATTTAGTAAAAAGGAGATTACAAAATTAACTAATCACTTATTATAATACTTTTATTTAAGTAAGTTACATTTGGATGTAGCTTAATGAATGTAAGTATATTTGTTGGTCAATACTTTCAATAAGTTTGAGATGTTGATCATCATAGCAAAAGAAACGCTCATTCATAAAACAGTGACATCGGTAATGGCCAAGACCGCCTGGAATTAATGCTGGAATGAATTCAGATGCGCCCAAGATTTTGTAGGTTTTGTTCTTTACTGTTATGGTAACAGGAACATTAGTAAGAGAATTTTTATCAGTGCCATTCAAATCGAATGATATTATTTTCGAAAGCTCGTAATTGTAACTAAATTGGTCATCACAAGTGGTGCAGTTCCTGTTTCCTTCATCGATGTTAATAGCCTCTTCTAAAATACCTATGCCAAATATTTCAATAAAATTTATATTTAAGGATAAAAACGCAATGTCTCTTTTGATTAAGTTTGATTGGCAGGATGTATTTAAACACTTTTTTAGAAAAGTTGCACTGAAAAAATATCTTAGAAGAATATGTTCAATATATGTGATATTACACTGGCAATCATAGCTAATATGGTTTCCTTTCTCATTTAATGAGCTTAAATATTGTGCAGCAATTTTTGCTCTCATTAAATAAATGTCATCGTCTGTAGATTCAATGTCGCAGAGGTTCTTTATACAGGGTGTAAACGGATCCTTCACGAAGCCGTCAACCAAGGATTCTGTACATCAAACTAAGTCACCCTACGCAAAAATTATTGCTGGGAAACGACTTTTTTTTGGGGTGAAAAATCACGTTTTACGGTAAAACTCAATGTAACGTACTCAAAACATTGTGCTGATAGATGGATTGAATAGTACGAGGGTCGTGAAGGTGTTTAAAGTAAAAATCTTACATTAGAAACATGTATTTAAAAAAAAAACTTGTGAAAAAGTTGGAACTTTGACCCCAAATATCTCCGAAACTAGAAGGTTCCCAGGTATGGTCTAGAACAAAAAAATGATCGCAATGACGGGGAGAACAAGTACCTTTCGGCTTCGTTAAGGGTCTTTTTACACCCTTTATATTGTGGTAAAATAGAGTTTTCTGGGGCTATTGTCGCTATATTTACTATCTGTGGGGGTATTTTCATGCCTTAGTGGGGTGAGAGATGTGCAATAATCTAAAAATAAAAAATAAATAAAAAAGTAAAATCGCCCGCTATGATCCCGTGACAACGGGGTGTTCAACTTTTTTGAGATTTTCATGCATTTTTTATGTTACGTAATCGCAAATATTGTTTCTTTTCCAATTTAATAAATAACGTTTTAAAAGTAAATCGAGCGTCAAAAAATCCTTATAGCAGTCCGTCCTGGATTAACACATAGGATACTATTTGTATAAATTTGGTTTTCGTTTCAGAATTCGTTTGCTTTTTCTGAAAGGTCTCTTCAAAATCCTTCCTCTAAAATTCATCTGTGATCCATACATGTTTTATTAGAATGTGCTGTTTTTCCCTGCATTTAAGCTCTATGCTGAAAACCTTGTCCATTCATTAGTAGATTAAAACCTAATGTTTTTTCTATTAATATATTTTTTTAACAATTTTGAGGTTAATTTTTTTCTACTTTTTTATTAAATACACATACGCCTTGTAATATAACATTAAAATTACCGTAACACCTTGTTTTCGTTTTGTCTAATGCTATATTAAAAGAAGTATAATAATACTGTCTACATTTTGTTTCATTGTGTGGTCGCACCACTGTGTCTATTTTCTTAGGATTAAAAAATAATATTATCTCAGCTAAGAGGTAAGCATTACACAATTTTAGATCCCTATTACTTAGTAGAAACTTTTTACTAAAACTTAGCTACACTAGACTTTCTGATAGTCCTCTCGTCTAGCAGCTATACATGCACATATGTCAGTGGAGGTGAGGATTGAGGGACCAGTTTTAATAATCGCTATCTTCAAATTGCGTCAATATTCTTTTACCATTTCTTTTTACAAAATGTATTTAGTCTTTTACTATAACGTTATGTAGAAAAAGAAAGATTTTATTTATTTGATTTGGTAATATTCACTAAAATATTTATCTTTGTTATGTGGACTGAGGGACCACAGTTCAATCGTTATATTTTTTTTTATCTTTAATGCTGTGTGGTCTGTTATTTAGAAAATATCTTAAAAAATTCTTTACTAACTGTCTGTATTCACAAAACCTTCTTTTTTAAGATACTTTCCGAGATCTGGCTGATCGTCTGTGAGAACTGAGGGACCACACTTTATGGGTCGTAGTTTTTAATATATTTGTTTACAAATTCCCAGATTTGTTTTACAATTGTTTTAAGACTACTACTAACTCCTACGATTTCTATTTTGCGACATATCAGTGTGGTCCCTCAGTTCACACGCACATCAAATTTCGACTATTTAGCGATTATTAAAATTGAAATCCCTGATGGTGGCCAAGCCAGAGTCAGCCACACCACCAATATGTAAACACATAACAAAACTTTTAGCGTGCAACCGTTTGACAGCTGATCTACCAAAAACTCGGCGCAAAACATGGCGACGCAGTCACGAATGGATGAGGTTATGACGTCACCCTGTTACGAATAGCCAACATAAATTTAAAAAAATAACATTTTCATTATTTTTCCGTCATGAATCGTTTGTGCATCGTTTGTGAACGTTTGTGTCACTAATGATTTTTTTTGTGACTAATTAGTTAATTAGTAATTATTTTTTTAATTTTCAGCTTACGATTAGCCAACATTTTTTTTAATTAATCGGAAAATAGACTTCCGGGTACTTAATCGATCGGAAATCGTTTGTGAATTCCGAATATGCCAACAAAAATGTTTGTGAATAATTATTTATCGAGAAAATAGGAAAAATAAAAGTTTTTTTTTCATCATATCGCGTTGTCTTTTCTCGTCACTCCTTGTAATTGACGCTGTTGTCTGCTTTAATACCACCTAGTGTAATACATAATAGCTAACCTTAGAGGAAAATGACAGCACAACAGCTGTATATTATTTTTATTTATAACCTAAAAAAAGAGTGAGATCGAAAGAGAAATGTCATTTCGCATAGAAAATGGTAATTGGATTATTATAAACTAATTGCGATAAAATAAAAAATTTCTGAAATAAAAATAATTATCTTAACCTTTCAGCATAAAAATTATAAATATTCCTTAATACATTGATAAATTATCAAAAATTCTCACCCAAAAAGGAAAATTATCAAAAATATCTTTTCATTGAAATTGCTTCTTCTCTTTAGTTTTATTCTTGTCAAAAACTGTAGTCACAGAGAACATTTGCCACAACAATATTGGATAAGCAAAACTCTCACGTAAAGGAGATGTCCACTGTACTCTTGTACGTTCGGTGAAATTAACAAAATAACTTAAACTGGCTATAAAACCTCCATAAATAGATTCCCTGAGATGAGTTGCATAAAGAAATAATAATATTCCAGTCAAAGATGCAAAACACCAGACAAATTGAATATAAAAATATGATGGAACTGCTAAGCCTTCGCAACTAGTTACTGTTGTCAATCCATATCCACGTTCTTTCTAAAATAATTTAGATAAATTCTTTTTCATCTTTAATAAAAAAATTTATTAAAATATTGTTAACTTACATCCCAGCATTCTGGAGGATTAAAAAGATTAAATGCTTTAGCTTTATGATATAAAAATCCAGCAAAAATTTCCGAAAATAAATTATAAGTTCTCTGTGCGTTTATCTCACTAGAATATTGAGAATGAGTGTCATTCCATTTTTTTTTGATGCCATCAGTCCAGCTTGGAGACTCAACAATTAGTTTATAATAATCCAATTACCATTTTCTATGCGAAATGACATTTCTCTTTCGATCTCACTCTTTTTTTAGGTTATAAATAAAAATAATACGGGGTGTAAACAGACCCTTCACCAAGCCGTCAACCAAGCATTCTGTACATCAAACTAAGTAACTTTACGCAAAAATTTTTGCTGGGAAACGAAATTTTTTTTTGGGGTCAAAAATCACATTTTACGGTAAAACTCAATATAATGCGCTCAAAACTTATTGCTGATGGATGCTTTGAATAGTAAACGGACCATGGAGGTAATTGGAGTAAAGTAAGAACCTTAAAAAGTAGTATTTAAAAAAAAACTTGTGCAAAAATTGGAACTTTGACCCCCAATATCTCCGTAACTAGAAGGTTCCCAGGTATAGTCCAGAACAAAAAAATGATCACAATGACGAGGAGAACAAGTGCCTTTCGGCTTCGTTAAGGGTCTTTTTACACCCTTTATACAGCTGTTGTGCTGTCATTTTCCTCTAAGGTTAGCTATTATGTATTATACTAGGTGGTATTAAAGCAGACAACAGCGCCAATTACAAGGAGTGACGAGAAAAGACAACGCGATATGATGAAAAAAAAACTTTTATTTTTCCTATTTTCTCGATAAATAATTATTCACAAACATTTTTGTTGGCATATTCGGAATTCACAAACGATTTCCGATCGATTAAGTACCCGGAAGTCTATTTTCCGATTAATTAAAAAAAATGTTGGCTAATCGTAAGCTGAAAATTAAAAAATTAATTACTAATTAACTAATTAGTCACAAAAAAAATCATTAGTGACACAAACGTTCACAAACGATGCACAAACGATTCATGACGGAAAAATAATGAAAATGTTATTTTTTTTAATTTATGTTGGCTATTCGTAACAGGGTTATGACGTCACAATAAAGTGGTGTCCAAATATGTGGCACTTAACAAACTGTAGTTGTCTCTCTTTTCCTATGCAGCCACTGCTTTATTAAAAAGAAACAAAACATATATTATAAATATTTGTATAACTTTTCTTTCTATGGTAAAATATGCCGCCTCCATAGGTGTATCTCAATGGCGGGATCACAACAAGCAAGACAAAAGTATTGAAAAAATGGGCCAAGTGCGAGTCGGACTCGCGTACGAAGGGTTCCGTACCATCGTAGTAGAGGAGCCCCCTTTAATTTTGAATTTATTTTTATTATTTGTTGTCTATAACAACAGAATACACATCCTGTGAAAATTTCAACTGCCTTATTATAGATCATGAGATACAGCCCGCTGACAGACAGATGGACGAACGGACGGACAGTAGAGGCTTAGTAAGAGGGTTCCGTTGGTTAACCTTCGAGTACGGAATCCTAAAAACAAGATAGCGGCGTTACTTCCAATTATGGCAACGCACCACAAAAGTACCATGGCAATCTAACCTTCCAACTAAATCTGAATTTCGGTCACGGATACCACTTTCACCAGATACTAGTCAAAAGTACGCATATATTATATACAGGTTCAAAACTAGGTAGCCAAACTCCGCAGGCCAGGCGGCATAGAGGAAAGCTATGATCTGAGCATGACGGATATTAACAAATATATTATCAGGGTTCATTGACTGTGGGAAGAATGATGTTGGTAGCGGGGGCTGTGAGGTGGTGGACATTTCTCGATCATGACGCGACGCGAGTTCTCTGAGTGTATTTGAAGTGCAATAACTTTTAAGTCATTCCACAATGCGAAGATAACTGGAAGCTTTACAAAGCATAATCATTGTCGACCCTATCGGGTTCAGCAAATATGAGTGTGGGTTTAAATCATTAATTATATTGGTACGTACATGTCATAATAATATAACTGAAAGGCAATCTTTTCCCTGAGCTAGGTTGGCAGATAAAATTAAACGTAACTAAAAAGCAAAAACTAAACGAATGTCACTGATAAAAATTGCACGGAATATGGATTCCGAACGAAAAGTCAAACGTCAAATCCTTTATCAATCGCAAAATTTTCAGTCTTGCAAAAGTGCGACGAGGATTTTATCAAAGTTATCAATATATTTATGTAAAATACATATTAAAAATGCCTCTATTGCGATCCGCAAACTTTAATTTATTTGTTGAGATAGTCGTGCGTATCATTTTATTTTCCGCCTTTTGGTAAGTCGTGTCCATATGTTAATCGTATATTTACAAACATATTTTGGTATTTTATCAATTAAATATGTGTTTATTTTTCACGAATCTTATTTAAAAGTGTGTTTCTATAGTTTATGTATAGATTATCAAAGTATTTTTTGAAAAAGCAGCAACTTTCTTATAAGAAAAGGTAAAATATTTTAAAGTTTTTTTTTACGATTTGCCTTAGCTCTATTTTATCGTACAGCTAAGTGACATCATCAGGTTTATTACTACGACAGGTAAAAACATCTAATTGTGTTTAAGTTCACTTAATATTGCATTTATTACTATTTAGTCAACATGAATTGAATCAAATCAAATCAAATAATTTATTCGTATAATATGGGTTAGTAGGTGGTATATAAATGTTACATTACATAATATAACAGTAAGAATCATCATATTGAACATTTCTGGTATACGAAATATAAAATAAAAGCTTATTTATTTATTTAATGCACAATGTACACAACCAATTTCACACGCTAGGCTTAAAACTAGTGAGTACATGACCCTGTTAGGGCGCAGCAACATAACTTAAAGCTAAAATTATTGCAGTGTCAGTGTTATTTATAATCTAATATCACATAACTGTATAAGTACATAACTTTCACATTAAAAATATTATATTCATTAAACTTAAATCTAGCTTTATACATAAAAAGAACCAATATTAAAATTAACACAAAAAATATATATATTTGAACTCTATTTAAACATTTTATCTTCCATAAATTCTTGGATACTATAATAACATTTTTCTAGGAGGAGGTTATTATAACAAACAAACAGAATGGGTGACATATCTGGATAGGTACTCTTTTTCATTGTATACTAACTTAACAAATTATTGCAATGAGAGTTTCATTTATTCAGAAGAATTCTTACTTTCTTAGCATAAAATATAATATCACACCTTTTTTTTTTTTTACGGATGGGAAATCATCAAATGACTTCTCCCGCTCTGGGTGGAGTGGGAGGGAGTGTCAGACTCTTGCTGACTAAAACCCATCCATGTTCCTTCATTGCCCTTTGTGTTCCAGGGCCACGGGCTATCTCTTTCAAACAGTCCCGCAGCCATATAATATCACGCCTGTATTCTGTATTCAGAAGTCTTGGCGGGGCCCCGTAAAAAATTTGTTTAAGGGCCCTTAGGAAGGGTAAAGATTTCTCACAAAAGAAAAAAAACGCATAAAATTAAAAGAAATATTTATTCATCATAATTATCTATCTGTCACTTTTTCCAAAATTTTGACAAATAATTCAAATTAAATATACACTCTCCTTGCCTTTTTTTCGGCAAACTGATTTATTAATTCAATCATTTATAGCTGATGTTGACTTTAGTTTTTCTAAGTTGGGGGCCCCGTGGCCCGGGGGCCCCGTATAATTGATACGGTGGTAGCTATGCCCCTGCCTGTATTGCTGAAAGGACATATAGCAGTGTATAGTACACCTCAGTTCTATGGAATGATATGAAAGGTGATCATCATCATCTGCCTAGCCTTTTCCCAACTACGTTCGGGTTGGCTTCTAGTCTAAACGGATGCAGTATTTTTTCTGAATGTCAATATTTTACGACTGCCTATCTGACTATCACAACCCAGTTAATACTACTAAACAACCGTCAAAGATATACAAAATGACAGCCAGGACCAACACTTAGTTGCCCATCCACAGACCAACCTAGGCCAGAGCAGCTGTTACAGGTGGATATGGAAGCCAATAGGGTAGTTGACACACCAATCAATTGACATACTTTTTATAAGCTGTCAAAACGCGATTCCCCCTTACACAGGGTGTAAACAGTCCCTTCACGAAGCCGTCAACCAAGCATTCTGTACATCAAACTAAGTAACTGGGAAACGACTTTTTTTTTGGGGTGAAAAATCACTTTTTACGGTAGGACTCAATGTAACGCACTCAGAACATTGTGCTGATGGATGGATTAAATAGTACGAGGGTTGTGGAGGTGTTTAAAGTAAAAATCTCACTTTAAAAAGATGTATTTAAAAAAAAACTTGTGAAAAAGTAGGAACTTTGACCCCCAATATCTCCGAAACTAGAAGGTTCCCAGGCATGGTCTAGAACAAAAAAATGATCGCATTGATGGGAAGAACAAATACCTTTCGGCTTCGTTAAGGGTCTTTTTACACCCTTTATTTTGTATGGTAATAGCACGCTGTGACGTCACTATTTAGTCAACTCAATAACTCAACTATTTATTGATTTCAAAGCAACTAAAAATTCAATTTTGAAATTAATTGAAATTGAATCGGGTTATCAGGTCTAAAATAAAGAGGTTTTTCTTGGAATTATGATTGAATGGTGTCTGTGTGAGTGTTTAACAGTCTCTCTGAGGGTGGAAGCGCCATGGTAGGCCTCCAAATTCAATTTTTCTTTCATTTTTTGCAATTCTATGCAAATATAAAGCACGTTAAGTCGTTGGTCCCGGGTGTCATTTGTAGATCTTTGACAGTCGTTTGGTTGTCAGTGGCCCAAAAAGTCTGACAACCAGTCTTACCAAGGGGTATCGTATTACCCAGTACTAACTGGGTTTTGGAGGTCAGATAGGCAGTCGCTCCATGTAAAATACTGGTATTCAGCTGCAGTGGCGTAGCGTGGGATTTTGCCGCCCGGGGCCGAAAGTAATTTGGCCGCCCCCTCTTATTTCATAATTAGTCAAGAAACGTAGGAAATAGTCAAAATACAAAGCATTTTTTTTTATTATTTAAAAAAAAATCTATAAGTACTTAAGTTTATTTTTCAAAGTAAAATCTTTTTTATACACAATTTCATTCAAGAAAGGAAGTTTCTGATGAGATGACGAGTAATAAAGAGTTAGAGAGGTATGGAAGAGGAAGAAATACTGCGCCGATCCCTAATGAATTGGGATAAGAAGGGCAAGAGGTTTGTCATGTTCAATTGCTAATATAGCTAATACCTGCTGTATAAGGTTGCCGTTCGGGAAATTAACAAAAACAGCGAGCTCAAATTTTTGTAGCACATATGATAAATTACATTTTATTTTAACTATAAATATAGATAAATAATCTTTTTTATCGAATTATGCATTAAAGCTTTATGTTTAAGAGTAAGTAGGATGCAAGAGCGAGCGAAGCGAGCTCGAAAATTTTAGCACCCCGCCTCGGATAGGTTTTCTTTTCACGATTCAAACAAATGGAATTTAACATACTTTTTCTGCGAATGTATTAAAGATATGGAACGATTAAGAAAACTTACCTGTAAGAGCGAGCGAAGCGAGCTAGAAAATTTTAGCATCCCAGATGGGTTCGATTTTCTTTTTACCATAAATACAGATATAAAAACGGAGGCGGCAGGCTAGAAGAATTAAGTGCTTGTATCTAGAAAATACGGGGCGGCAGACCGGAATAGACGTGAGGCTTGTATGAAAAGCCGCCCCGGGCCAGCGGCACAGTGGCGTGCTCGGCATGAAATCGAGTCAAAGCCTTGAATAAACAACTGAAAATATTTAGGGGGGGGGGGGAGAATTGACCGAGAAAATCTGTTCCGAATTCTGACATTGGTATTTAATAACGCTGGTTTTATTTTCCTATTATTTAAATATGCCTAAATATAAAATACAAATAGTGGTTATTAACTTTTCATATTTTATATACCGTCACAAAATTACAACAACTAATTCAATTAAGTTGTCAGTATCAAGTAAATGATATAAGAGCCATCTATTGATTTAAATGTAGCAACTCAACTCTTCGAGTCAATTCGTAATTGTTTCCCTCGCTTTGTTAGAGATGGCGCACGAACAATAAATTGGTTTCTAACTACACATTATTGTAAATGTTTGTAATTACTCACAATGTAAACAGCCACAACTCAACTCTTCATTATTCGCTTCTTTACCCCGGACAGATGACAAACAACAAAGTACACAGAAGTCACCACGTATCTATTACTAGATAGATTTTCAAATTGTTTGAATGAGAGCAGCCGAACAGCCATTGAACACGCTAACCTACGCTGATCGACTAAAATGCACATTATGGGTTTTAGTTTTCTGAGAATATTCAAATCAGGGGTAGGTTTATTTAGGTGAAGTAACGAGATTATACGGGGTGTAAACAGACCCTTCACGAAGCCGTCAACCAAGCATTCTGTACATCAAACTAAGTAACTTTACGCAAAAATTATTGCTGGGAAACGACTTTTTTTTTTGGGGTGAAAAATTACGTTTTACGGTAAAACTCAATATAACGGACTCAAAACATTGTGCTGATGGATGGATTGAATAATACGGGGGTCGTGAAGGTGTTTAAAGTAAAAAAAATAGATTAGAAACATGTATTTAAAAAAAAACATGTGAAAAAGTTGGAACTTTGACCCCCAATAACTCCGTAACTAGAAGGTTCCCAGGTATGGTCTAGAACAAAAAAATGATCGCAATAACGAGGAGAACAAGTACCCTTCGGCTTCGTTAAGGGTCTTTTTACACCCTTTATTTTTCTGTAAAACTCAAAGTATTTATCTTGCTAAGTAGGTACCGATTACAGACACTTTAATCCTTCACAAGGAAAAATTGCGTTTCCGAATTAATTTTAGTGTTCACTTCAAAACAAAGTTAATTACGGCAATAACTAATCAAAAAACTTTAAATCCCAAGAAATCGAAAAAATAAAACCACAAAAAACAAATGCACCAGTTCCTAATCGCTCAAAACTAAAGTTCGGCCGTTCAGAGAATGCGTTCCTGACACCTATCAGTTAGTCACGACTAGTGATGGGCACAACATAACACTGAGTTCGTTACCGTTCCTCCAAAATGAACCGCCGCATTTTTTTAAGATTATTTTCGTTTTAAATTGGCGGAATCATTTAAAATTTATATTTTAGTTATTTAAGTGGAAACCAAAAAAAGGTAATATTCATATAATAAAATTGTTTTATTTATTTTTTGTTACAAAGTTACAATCTGTATTTCTATGCAATAAAGTAAGTACATTGAATTGAATGTGCGTACAGAATATTAATCAGACTCTGATTCGCTTGAGGAGGTGGTGTCTTCATCATCTTCGCCTACATGTATAATTATATTATTATCAATAACAGAATCAATCCTCATATGTCGGTCAAAATGTTCCAAAATCAGGTTTTTAGTCTTCTCAACAACCTTTGCCCAGTCATCTCTTGAGACTTCCCCGCAGGCTTCTTTTAATAGGGTCATCATCTTTTTCGTGCTGAATGGCGGGGAAGTATTGTGGCGGGCGGCGTAACCTTTTATTTGAGCCCAGATTAGCTCGATCGCGTTATATTGGCAATTATACGTCAGTAGATATGTCAGTTTGAAAAGCAGAAACAGTCCATTAAACGAAAGCCGGGTAATCAAATAAAAACAGATCGAAAACACTTGAAGAACGTGGTCTATGCGCACGAAACGACAACAGACGACTGTTTTAGCGTCACAAAATGGCGGCCCATAACGCCATTTGGGGTTACCATTTTTAATCTAAGTATAAAAATGCTAGTAACGCCATTTGGGGTTACGATTTTCAACCTAAATATAAAAATGCTACTTTCTTTCGCGCGTTCGGTTTGGTCATAGTTTTATTTTTATATTTCATAAAAGTTATCTTATAGTCCATTATTTTCAAATTGTTAAAAAGAAAAACAAAGCATATTATTTTATATTATAAGTATAACTGTATAAGAACAGATTACGATACTTGCCTGTTATTTTTAGCACAGCACTACAAATATAAAGCGCTGACATAACCTTGTAATAGCGCAGTATAGATTTAGAAAAATATTGTTTACCAAGTTATTTGACACTCAGTTTGGCACAAAATTATAACATTCATTGATTATTGATATAATAATGTTGTTTTAATGCTCATCAATTGTTAATACGGTAAACAACCAGCAAAAATATTTTTATCGTAACTGCAACGCCATTACAAAGTTACGTCGTCAGTTCAATCGCGACGTGTCAGGAACGCATTCTCTGAACGGCCGAATTTTAACTAAAATACGAACTATCATGAATTTGTACCTATCAAAATTCGCGCGAAGCGCATATAAATTGCGCGCATCCTCGGTGCGAACACACTTCTCTCTCAAACTTACACAGACTTACACGCACACATTCAAAGAAAAGCCCAGCTTTAAACTCTATACAAATTCTCAAATCAGTACCTACTAATGTTATCAATAACAGAGACATTTTGTTAGGAAAACTGAAAGGTCAGAGAAGCCAAATGCAAGCCAGTGGGTGAGAAAGAGAAAGCATTAGCGAGCGCGCGTAGGTACGATTGCGTACTAAAATTCTACGTTTAACTCTTTTTTTGTATAGTGTTAGAGCGAGCCAGAGTATCGCGGCCGGCATCGGAGAATAAGCGCGCGAATTTAAAATAATTTCTGTCATAGAGGACACAGTTGTGGAGATAGCGAATTTTGTTCTTGTTTGACAAAAATTTATGTTTTTGTAAAAATGTTTTTTTTATTTCTTGAGTTTGATTTTTAGGCAAGCCCGGCTTTCCGGCTTGTAAGATAGGTTCGCCACTGCAGCGGCATATATTAAGCAAAATGCTCCATTTCTTGGTTGTCCTTGTTTTTGCAACGTAGTCCCGATGAATTTAGTAATTACCTGATCTGATAATTATGACCTGACGCTACCGCCTGGTTCCGCTTGCCGCGGCTTGGCTCTTGCTCTCTGCCGCCCCCTGAAATGTGCCGCCCGGGGCCATGGCCCCCCCGGCACCCCCCACGCTACGCCACTGTTCAGCTGCATCCGGTTAGACTGGAAGCCGACCCCAATATAGTTGGGAAAAGGCTAGGCAGATGATGATGGTCCTTATGTGACTTGACCAAGATGTCTTGACTCTGAAACAGACAGTGACAGTGAGTTTGTCATCTCAGAGTAGTCAGGTACGAAACATCGGCGTCATCTAGGCGTGCCGTTTTGTTACTACCTACGGTGACATCAAACGAACTATTTAGTTAAGTTGGTACTAAACAAAATAGACTACGTTTTTGTTCTTTAAATGTCTAAAATTAAATTCTGATTTCTAACATCGTAACGTTGTTGTTTCAAACACATTAGCTTGGTGCGACAGTAGCCACGTAAAGCATATCGCGAAGTAGATTTGCACGCGTAGCATGACAACCGTAGAAACGGGTTTTGTCGACAGTAGAATCGACAAAATGACAGATCAACAAAACAAAATCTGGCATTTTGTCGATTCCTCCGTCGACAACTGTTTCTACGCGAAGTAGATTTGCGCGCGTAGTATGACAACCGTAGAAAGGGTTGTCGACGGAAGAATCGACAAAATGATAGATTTTGTTTTGTTGATCTGTCATATTGTCAATTCTAAACTCAAAACTCAAACTCAAAGCATTTATTTCAATTAGACCATAACAGGCACTTTTGAATGTCAGAAAAACAAAGAAGGCGAAGCTACAGTCCCAGACACAAGGCATAATAACTTGTGAAAGTACTGTAGTTGCCCATTCCAAAGCGTAGATCTCTATGGAGAAGAATGGGCAAGAAACTCCATGGACACTCTTTTCAATCAAAATATTTTTACAAGGTCTTGGTTACATCATTCATGTTGAGATAATACATATATGTGAGAACAATGTAGAAAGATGTGCACATTAAGAGCGTCCAGAGTAAAAGATTAGATCAACACTTTAAAAACAAAGAAGTTAGAATAAACCATTGCAGCTAAGAGATGACCAGTCCCAACTGACAGCGCCCGTTCACGAACATGACGCATGGATCAGCACCATTCAACTCAACCATTTTGGAGGGAACTAAATGATCCGACACACCCGCCACCATCAGCGAGACATTTGAGTGAGCATGACATTCTCTCAACCGCCAGGGCAAACTCGAGTCAAAGAATGATAACTAAATGTAAATGGTAGCTTTACAGTACATAGTACTCACACATGTGCTATGCAATTATATAATACTAAGAGATTGACTACTATCGACAAAAACCGTTTCTACGGTTGTCATGCTACGCGTGCACGCACTCTGCGTTATCTAGGTATATCTACTATCCGTGGTTGAAAACAACGCAAAATGTGACGAATAGAGAAAAGTGAATATTTAAAACTAATTCACAGAAATAAATATAATTTATGATTACTGTAAGTTTTTAATTGACTGCATTATAGATAAATTGTAGTTTGTAAATAATGTACAGACGCTAGCACATCAGGCTACTACGATCTGTCAAATTTCTTTAATAGATTTTCAACTTTATCGCTAAAGCATTAGGTTCAAGGTTGATTGGGAAAATTTGACAGTTTCGGGTAACTTGATGCGCTGGCGACTGTAAATTATTTACAAACTGCAATTTATAGATTTATCAAATACTAGCTGTTCCCCGCGACCTTCGTCCGCGTAGAATTATTAAAAATACAATTTTCCCCGTTTTCGCAACATTTTTCATTGCTGCTCCGCTCCTATTGTTTGTAGCGTGATGTTATATAGCCTTCCTCGCTAAATGGGCTATCCAACTCTAAAGAATTTTTCAATTCGAACCAGCAATTCCCGAGTTTAGCGCGTTCAACCAAACAAACAAACTCTTCACCTTTATATATTATTAGTATTAGTATAGTAAAGCCACCAAAGAGTACGCGCTACCAAAGAGTACGCGCTACCAAAGAGTACGCGCTACCAAAGAGTACGCAGACTCTTTTCTTAGGTTTATTTTTTCTCGAAATGGCAACACCACTGACACAGGTCAGTGGCATCTGTTATGTTAAGGGGAAGGACGACAAATCGCATCGCTAAGGTATTTATGATGAATTTTATAGCTAAAAAATAGATTTTTGAGGTGTTTGGTTTTAACTTTCAAAAGTTTAACCATAATTTGTAAGGGTTGTGATTAATTTGCATCCATCAACTGTTATTTTAGTAGACATTTGTGTTTCTAACTTTGATGCTTATAACAGGTTATGTCGCCATTATACGTGCTTTTCAAAATAATACGGTCCATGCTCAATAATGCGTATTAGCTAAGAGTACGCACCTAAAGAGTACGCATGCGTACTCTCAGCTTGTATGAAGCTAAAATAAACAGCACGCTTGGCTTTTCAGATTTTTAATTTTTATTTTACAGGATAAACAAGATGGGGAAATATAAAAGAAAATCTGACAGAAAATTAGTTAAAGTCAAGAAATTATAAGATGTCCTCTTTGTCTTGTAGTCTACGTTGAGCCGCCGCCAAAAGATTAGATCCAGTGGTAGCATGATGAATGCACAGACTACATGGGATTTGGGGCCTTCACTTGTGATAATTGTCAGGGTTGATGTCTTAACTTCGCTCTCTTGCGCACTCAGCTTGTATGAAGGGTTGTCACTGCGTACTCTTTGCAACAGAGCACCCTAAGAGTGCGCACGGGATGAGTATTATGTTTGAGACTATTTAAATTATTTGAGACTGGTTACCTTAGATTGAAGTTTAAAATTGTATTCCTGAATGACCAAAGCTTAAAATTAATAAATAGTACAAAGTGTAATTTTCAAGTTGATTTTTTAATAAATAAAAGTTTATAAAATGCGCACTCTTTGGTGGCTCTACCCTATAGATGTTTAAGTAAATATCAAAAGGGCATCAAAAAATTCGTCCAAATCGCTTACAATAAAAAAGTGCCCAGAAGGCTAGCAGCATTGCAACGTTCGATGCCAATGCTGATTATTTGGTCAAAAAATAGGCCCGCCCTCTGGTCACTGAAGAGTCGACCAACCGCTTGTCGATTTCTCGAAATACTACGTGGGAACTCGTACCCCAACGGCTCAAACACATAACCACCAATTAAGTTATTGTATTTGCGCCGTTTGAGGTTTTCAGCAACTGCAGTAGCCGCCCCAGCGCAACCCACTGTGCTAGGAAGATGGGATGGCGCAAGGGTGCCGACGCAAGTTGCATCCCACACCAAAGGCCTACCCAACTTCCATAGCATTATGATCAGAGTGTATACTTAGGTCTCTTCCCATCGACTCGTGCCAAGTCATTGGATTCTAAGACAGCTGGCACCCCGGCGGTGGCAAGAGCACGACGGATGAGACCATTAGCGTGCCGCGCAATCCGACCTGCACTCTTACTGCAAGAAAGCAAGGCAGTCGACTGCTTCACCACATTGACAGCGAAGTGGAGCCCCACTAGGAGCGCCCAATCGCAAATGCAGCGAGCCGGAAGGTTGTGTCACCTAGCATAGTGCCTATATTAGGTGGCGGTAGTGCCTGAAGCCAGAGGCCCAACTCCCACTCACCCACAACCAGCAGGCGGGCACGCTCAGCAGTATTGGTAGACTAGTATTGGTAGCCGCTCTGCAGGTTGATACCGAATAGACTTGTTATTAATAAGTTTATTCCGTACCAACCTGTCTCTGGGAAAACGGGTTCTCCGGCCGATCCGTATCTGGGCAAGCCACTTTCCCGGCGTCCTCTGCGTCAGTAAAGCACGGCACTTCCGAGTCAACCAGAGAGAGAGTTAAAATTTTCCTGGTTAGCTTTTCAGTGCAGTGGATGGTGGACAGGAACGCCGGTAAGCTACACTAGACATTTTGCGGATGCCGAGGCCACCAAAACGAATTGGTAGCGTGGCTTGCAGCAACGCTCGGTCGTCCAGGGCCACATTAAGAATGGATGTTAATGTGTTGCGAATAATTTGGTCAATTTTGTTCCAAAGAGGAGAACAACGGAGAAAATACATCTGGAATATCTGATAACGGTGAATGCCGAATGTAAATTAATTTCGGAGAATCTATCCGAAATATCATTAAAATGATTGATTTTGTCATCGATGAAAGATGAAAAACTTCCTTCTAAAATAGGGGAACTTAGGAGGTGCAAGGAACTTTTTTCTAAAATTTTATTTGGGGGCTATTGCATTAAATTTATCTATAGTCGATTTTCTTTTGGTAAAGTCAGAGAGGTAAATTTCGCATTTTGAGGGGTTAAGGTCCAGGCCAATAGATTTAAATAGCCGTTTGAGGAGTTGTAGGTCATTCAAAACAGTGTCAGCATCACCTCCTAGCGTTCCAACATCTAAATACCACACGGTAAATTTTGAATTTAGTTGTTGAATTAGCGGATGAAAAGAAAAAATTGGCAAAATATGGCTGTTTCTGTATTTAAATTATGTAACACCTTGACTTGTACCCGTATTTGCAAAATAAAATATCTTTATCTTATCTTTATCTCTATGATTTTGTTAATTTTGATTATTGTGTATTTATGAATTTGTGACATTATTTTTTTTTTTTGTATTTTTTGGTTTTTTTACTTTATTTTATTTGACATTTTATCCAATTTTGCAATGTAATTTTGACATGATTTATAATTTTGTGGTAACCTTTGAATTTCTAAAATGTATTTGTTTAAGAACCAAACACCTTTGATATTTTGTATGCCTTTTGGCGGGGCACAGCTCGGGTCTCATTTATTTATAACATCTTCTGTATATACCCTGTGTTCACGAAATAAATGAATTTGAATTTGAAAGCCAAACTGAAAATGACAGGCCCGAGAGGGTCACCTTGTTGGCAACCAACTACAGATTCCAATACGTTGTCCTTGTAAAGTAATTTTGAAGGGTCCTCGCGGACCTGTGGACGGTGAGTAATGGGCTAGCTCGCGTTAGTGGTCCAAGCGCCTCAAAAAGATGTCAGCTACCAAGGGCCCGTACCTGCCGGGGCTGCGGGACTGTTCGAAAGATTTACCGCGGCCCTGGAATTCAAAGGGCAAATAAGGAACATGGATGGGTTTTAGTCAGTACGAGTCTGACACCCTTCCACTCCGCCCAGAGCGGGAGGGGTCATTTGATGATTTCTCATCCGAAAAAAAAGGGTGCCTGTCTACTTCAGCCAACAAAGTGTCCCTATTCACGGAGTTGAAAACATATTAAATATTAATTTTCCATTTATTCTTTTAAACACATATTATTTACATTTTTAAATATTCTAATATAAAATAATATAAAAACATTTAAAAATATAAAAAATAGTAGGCCACCAGCACTGGGAACAGGGTCCGAGTTGCCGTTGGTCAGGGCTCTTGAGAGAGGAACCTCCTAACAATACGCGCCGTGTCCAGGAGTACCGCTTTCTGAATCAAGCCCTTGATCCAGCTGCCAAGGAGCCTTGGCAATTAAGCCATTGGCGGACACGACTATCGGCACAATGACTGCTGTACTCACGTCCCACCTGTCGACAACCTCGCGAGCCAGAACTAGATATTTGAATTGTTTATCATTCTCTGCTTTCACGAGGTTCTCGTCATGCGGGACCGTTATATCAACAA
Source organism: Noctua pronuba (assembly GCA_905220335.1). Taxonomy (NCBI): domain Eukaryota; kingdom Metazoa; phylum Arthropoda; class Insecta; order Lepidoptera; family Noctuidae; genus Noctua; species Noctua pronuba. The sequence continues at coordinate 5,895,440 of LR999922.1, read as the reverse complement.
TCATTGCGCGACGCTCCAATCGAACCACAAAGTCAGGTTTATTGGCAACAATAGACCTGTCAGTGATGATAGATCGATCCCAGTACAACATGATATTACCATTATCGAGAACTGGGTCGGGCACTTAGTATGGCACTTCTGATTCCACAAGGTTGTACTTCAAAGCAAGTTGCTGGTGGATAATCCTGGGAACGACGTTGTGTCTATGCAAGTACTCTCCGTTAGCCAGACGAGAACACCCAGAAATAATGTGTCGGATCGATTCGCCCGGACGGTGGCATGCCCAATAATAAATATTAATTATTATTAAATTAATTTGTTTTATGTCGTTTTCACATTGATACCAGCCGGATCTGCAGTTTTACTAGCTATTTTAATTTGAACTGTAGTTCCAACAGACTGCAGATTTTGTTATTAAATTAATGGTTTTTTCTTCATCTAGTTATATGGAAACTATGCAGCCCTTCATCAGGGTGATCCAGAAGGCAGAATTGGAGTCAGACTTCATGTACCCTCACATGGAGTCATACGTGACGGGATCTATGCTGTGGGCTACGGTACTGTCCGTGCCCTGTGTGCTGTCACTGATGGCCTGGGTCATCTGCAATGATTGTAATGATGCTTTTGAGGTGAGAGACGAACACTGGTCTAAAGGCTAGGCCTGTTTTACATCATCAGGGTCGGCTTCCAGTCTAACCGGATGCAGCTGAATAGCAGTATTTTACATGGAGAGTGCCTATCTGATCTCCACAACCCAGTTAGTACTGGATAATACAATAACTCTTGGTAAGACTGGTTGAGACTTTCGGGCCACTGACTATCTGTAACAACTGTCAAATATCTACAAATGACAGAATTTAAAAATAAAAATATTATGACGCATGACGTAGTTAAAACACCCTGTTGTGAGCGGTGATCTACTGGACTCGAGCGCTGGGTAGGTATGTTCTCCCGTTTGACACGTAAATATCATTAACAGGATGTTTCATAATTTTATTCTAATGTATTATTATTTTTTCTTTGTACCTATTATGGAAGGAAAAAAAAATCGCGTATAGAGCTATTTTATGTCGGGCACATTGAGTGGACCACCTTTGTAAGACGACTAAAAGGTCACGGTGTATATAGATGGGCCTACTCTTGACCTCAATCTAGTCCTGCCTGAGGACAAACATGAGGTCGACGATGGAACGAGCTAACCCAAAATAAGCCTATGAACTCACAACTAAAATAGATTGGGGTCATATGAACAAAAATGCGGGCAGGGAATCCCACTCATTTAATTAATTAATTAATAATATTATTTGACTGCCTTGGGCTGATGGTCGCATGCGCAACTGCTGAGCATGAAGTCCTGGGTTCGATTCCCAGGTCGAGCAAAGTGTTATTGAGTTTTTCCATCAGGAATTTCTCAGTAGCAGCCACGAAGTCTGGATTTGTGCTCAGTTGGTGGCAATAGGCTGGCCAAATGTGGGTGTACTATTAGGTTACGTAATATTATTTAATTCCACCTTTTTACCTTTCTTGTTTTACTACGGGACCCTAAAAATGATTCACTTTTAATATTTTCAGATTCTTCTATCATGGTCCCTGGCGCTTGGAATAAACGGAGTATTAACGGATATGATAAAATTGATGGCTGGTAAGAATACATCTTGTTTTGAAATAATTCAACTTTGACTCTGTGTATAAATATTTCCATTACTACCATTATTTTGACGGACACTATACAAGGTGTAAACGGACCCTTCACGAAGCCGTCAACCAAGCATTCTGTACATCAAACTAAGTAACTCTACGCAAAAATTTATTGCTGGGAAACGTTTTTATTTTGGGGTGAAAAATCACGTTTTACGGTAGGACTCAGTGTAACGCACTCAAAACATTGTGCTGATGGATGCATTGAATAGTAAGGAGTTCATAGAGGTATTTAAAGTAAAGTTATAACTAAAAACTTGTTTTTTTTTAACTTGGAACCCGCATATCTCCGTAGCTAGAAGGTTCCCAGGTATGGGTCTAGAACAAAAAAATTATCGCAATGACGGGGAGAACAAGTGCCTTTTGGCTTAGTCAAGGGTCTTTTTACACTCTTTATATGACCAATTGAACACACACTTTTTTTTTGTTCTGGACCATACCTGGGATTATTTTTTAATACTACTTTTTAAAGTTTTAACTTTACTTTAATTACCTCCATGACCCGTTTACTATTCAAAGCATCCATCAGCACCAAGTTTTGAGGGCGTTACATTGAGTTTTACCCTAAAACGTGATTTTTCTCCCCAAAAAAAAAGTCGTTTCCCAGCAATAATTTTTGCGTAGGGTGACTTAGTTTGATGTACATAATGCTTGGTTGACGGCTTCGTGAAGGGTCCGTTTACACCCTGTATATTTCTAATTTCTTTCATTTTGATACCCTACTCGATGACGCCGCACGCAAAATACGCGCTTTGTGTCTAAACACACTATGCCGAAGTTACGCGACCGAAGTTCAGCACAATTACGCCTGCAATGCTATTTGAATTACTGACGACACACTATGCCGAAATTACGTCGCGTCATAGCGTTCAGCCTAACTTCGGTCGGGCGTAAGTTCAGCGGCAACTTATTCTGTGAGCACACTATACGCGACCGAAGTTCAGTTTGATTGCCTCGCGTGTCCTTTGTTTTGCGTCTGTCTGTCCAACTGTGTAGATAACACGACCCGACGCGGACGCCACGACAGCGTTCGTGACACTGAATACAAACACCAAGTTGCGGAACTGGATTTCTGCCGCGTTAGTTCGGCACTTATGGTGTGTCATATCAGCCGAATACGTCGGAACGTAACATCAGCCGCCGAACTTCGGTCGCGTAACTTCGGCATAGTGTGTTGAGACACTTTGACGTGGAGTTGCGGATACCAGCCCGTTATACAATACAATACCCTACTCGATAGGGTTGGTTGAAAAAAAAATATTAACGACGTACAATGATTTAGCGCCAAAAATCCGCCATTTTATTGTTTCTTTAAACATATCCTATCTAAGGACACTTGGGTTTTTAAGAAGAATCTAATGATATCTTAACCGTCGAAAACCATCCAGCCACTTCGAACATTTTTTTTATCAGCCTATTCTGTCCCACTGCTGGGCAAAGGCCTCCCAAACGAGGTAATAAATAAATTTAATAAGAAACAAAGATACACGCAAAAAACATAACCCTTACGGCCTGGTCACGACTTCGGTCTTAGCGGCGAGCGGGGCGGCGTCGGTAAGCGGCGTGTTTTCGCTATGAGCGGCGTCTCGTGGCGTGCTTAGATAGATAGATAGATAAAACATTTATTTAGTGCACACAAAAGACATAGCACAACACACAGAAGCACAATTAAATATTACAAATTACACGACATAACTATATAAAAACAAGGCGCCAATATACAAAAAGACAAACATATTTACGGAAAAAGTATAGTAACACCATGACATACTTCAATTCAAATAACGAACATTATACAAGGTGCGGTGTGTGTCTCAAGGTTGCACCAAATGGGAGTCCAGCTCAGCATGTGTCAGGCATGCACCTGGCGCTGATATTCTGCTGAATCCCTGTAGTGACATACGGACGTCGGGCAGACGAGATAAATTGGTGTTGCTTCAAACATTTTTATACTTTTGGTCTTACCGCTCGCCGCCCCGCACTTAGCTGCCGCTCACAGCGGCAAGGTCGTGAACGGGCCGTTACTTGGCAGTTGTGTTAAAAAGACCCGCTTCCTTTTCTATCTTTACAGGGCGACCGAGGCCTGATTTCTTTTACCGCTGCTTCCCCGATGGGGTGGAGACGAAATATCTTCAGTGCACAGGCGATCCTGCTGAGATCATGGACGGCCGGAAGTCGTTTCCAAGCGGACACAGCAGCTGTAAGTACCAAATTATCATTGTAATCATCAAAATCAAAATATTTCATTTCACACTAGCGGCCCGTCCCGACTTCGCACGGGTGGACATTTATTTTGCCCTAATTCCCCTCTCCCCCTAATTTTTTTTCGAGTAATAAATATAGCCTAAGTTACTCAGGGATAATGTGGCATTCTAATGGTGAAAGAATTTTTGAAATCAGTCCAGTCGTTTTTGAGTTTATTCAACTCAATTCAACTCAAAGCATTTATTTCAAATAGACCCGTGACAGGCACTTTTGCCTTGTCAAAAATAAGCTACATACAGTCCCGCCACAGGCATAATAACTGTGAATGGACTGTAGTTGCCCATTCGAAAATAGTAGATCTCATGGAGAAGAATGGGCAAGAAACTCCATGGATATGGATATTCATTACAAACATACACACACACACACACAAAAATACAAATCTTTCCTCTCTAAAATATGAGTATAGATTGGCCTAGATGGGCACTTATAAAACGTCGACAAAAAGGTGCACGGCTTGGGTTGGTCGTTTCCTATGGAGAAGAACTGTCTAGAAACGCCACTCTTTCCGTCATCATCATTCTCCTGTTGTGCCCCACGGTTTCATCTCCTTTCTGGGCTCTTAACCCGGTGTGTTAAAAAATTGTGAAAAATTGTTACACAAGCTGCGAGGTGGGTATGACATACCCTAATATAGAATTGTCGATTTTGATAACTGGGATGATTTTAGAATAATACTTATTACTGTAATATATTAATTAACATTAGGGAAATGAGGTAATATGATAAAATAACCCTGTCCTAGTTATAAAAGTATTTCTACTTCTATAAAAAACAAAGTAGTATTTTTTTAGGCCCAAATCAACAATATGTAGAAATTATGACTTAATATCTAAAAATCCAAGCCGAGTTCCAGGAATCAGTTAAAAAAATATTTAGTGTTTTACAAATCGGCGGGTATGAGATACCCGACCTCATCCACGCCGGGTTAAGGGTCGTAGCGTGATGTTAAATAGAAAAAAACCTTCCTCGAAATTGGGTTATCAAATGCAAAAACAGTTGTACCGGCACTACAAAAAGTACTACAGCAACATCTTCAGCCTAGCCTTTTCCCAACTATATTGGCGTCGACTTCCATTCTAACCGGATGCAGCTGAATACCAGTATTTTACATGGAGCGACTTCCTATCTGACCTCCACAACCAGTTAGTACTGGGTAATACTACACCCCTTGGTAAGACTGGTTGTCAGACTTTTTGGGCCACTTACTACCTAACGACTGTCAAAGATCTACAAATGACACCCGGGACCAACGGCTTTACGTGCTTTCCGGGCACGGAGGAAACTCGGTAAATAATGGGTGGTCACACATCCACAGACCAACCTAGGCAAGCATGGCTTAACCTAAAGATCGACATGAGCGGCTGTTATTATTTAGCCACGAGCTCTTCAGAAGTACTACAGCAACAAAGAACAAAAAGTAGTACAGCGCCATCTATGACACAGATGATGAACTAAACATCGAAATGCTACATCACGCAGATAAAGGTATCTGCGACTTAAGAGCGTTCATTCAAAAAGTTGGCAACGTCGCTAATAGCTCGCAAATATTGTGATCGTCAAAATGAGGGGAGGGGGAAAGGAAGGGGGGAATGAGGGGAGGAGCTCGTGGAACACTTTAGATAAAGCGTCATCGATCTTAAAATAGTTAAAATAAAAATAATAAATATAAAAAAAATATAAATAAATATTTAAATACCTTAAAACAGTAATTATTGTGATTGCTAATTGGGTGCGTCACTTGAAGTGGATGGTAATAGAATTGGTTTGCAACAATAAATAATCACAGCCGCTCGAGTCGATCTTTAGGTTAAGCCGTGCTTGCCTAGGTTGGTCTGTGGATGGGTGACCACCCATTGCATACCGAGTTTCCTCCGTGCCTCGGAAAGCACGTTAAGCCGTTGGTCCCGGGTGTCATTTGTAGATCTTTTACAGTCGTTAGGTAGTCAGTACCCCAAAAAAGTCTGACAACCAGTTTTACCAAGAGGTATCGCATTACCCAGTACTAACTGGGTTGTGGAGGTCAGATAGGCAGTCGCTCCATGTAAAATACTGGTATTCAGCTGCATCCGGTTAGACTGGAAGCCGACCCCAATGTAGTTGGGAAAAGGCTAGGCAGATGGATGGTCAAAATGAAGGGACCAAATCTCCAATGTCTGTCATACACTTATATTAATGCTACTACGATTAAAATTTGTTCGTTGTGTTCAATAATATTAAGGTAGAATGTAGGGTATTAAACACTAAGTAGGTAGAACATTCCAGGGAGTAGTCTATCGGTTTGGTCCCTCCATCTTGATATCATGATGGAGGGACCAAACCTTTTGTTAAAATATTATGTATATGATGAGGTAGCTAAAATATAACAAAGGTAGGAAATAGTAGATTAATGGTATTATTTTTTTGTATATGTATTACAGACATTGGAGACTTGGTCCCTACATTTTGACGATCACCAAATATTTACCTGTTTTAATTAATTTGGCAATATTACTGAATGGAAATAAGAAATATGGCTAACTAGTGAACTAGAATATTAATAATGAATTCTTCGTTAATTGTCTTGTTATACCCTTTATTTTTAACCCCCGACGCAAAAAGAGGGGTGTTATAAGTTTGACCGCAATGTGTGTTTGTCTGTCTCTGGCACCGTAGCTCTTAAACGAGTGAACCGATTTGGATGGAGTTTTTTTATTTGAAAGCTAGGTGCATGGCGATGGTTCTCAGAAACGTTTTTATCAAAATCGGTGCAACGATTTACTAGATATGGGGGATGAAAGTGGGTATGAAAAATCGAATATTTTCAAATATAGTCAAGTGGGGTATCAAATGAAAGCGCATGATGTGTATATTAAAATTAGACATGTTTTATCAAAATCGGTGCAGCCTTTTATTAGATATGGGTGATGAAAGTGGGTATTTATCTTTCATCTTTTATTTTTTCGTTCGGGTTTTTTAAATTAAGTTTTTTGTGATGGCCCAGAGGTTAAGGCCTCGCCTCTCATGCATGAGGTTGTGGGTTCAAATCCGGACAAGTACCAATGTGACTTTTTCAATTCATATGTACTTTCTAAGTTTATCTTGGACATCACAGACATCCGTCGGTGAAGGAAAACATCGTGAGGAAACCTGGACTTATAATTAATATAAGTCTGAAATCGCCAACCCGTCTTGAGCAAGCGTGGTGATCAATGCTCGTGGCTTCTCTGTATGAGAAGAGGCCTTTGCCCAGCAGTGGGACAGTAACAGGCTGGTATTATAGTATTTTAAATTTCATCATTTTGTTCTAGTATCCTTCTGTTCGCTCGGCATAGCAGCGGCGTGGCTCTGTGGTCGACTGGGGGTGTTGTCCCGGCGTCGAGGCAGCGGTCTCCGTGTGATCGCGTGCCTCATGCCTCTCATGCTAGCTGCTAGCATTGCCTTGTCGAGGAGCTGTGACTATCATCACCATTGGCAAGGTATGTTCTTTCAACTGAACCAATGAGTCTATTATTAACCTTTTGTCACATATTTGTGACGTTTGGCGTACAGGGCACGCGCTTGCTTGTCACGTATATGTGACTATGGCGGTCGAAAGTTTAATGCGACTGACTGTTGCTGCCTCGTTGGTCTAGTGGTCGTAATCGCGACTGCTGAGCGTGAGGTCCTGTGTTTGATTCCCGGGTCATCTTTTTTTTTTTTTTTTTTTTTTAAGCCTTACTCCTGGACACGGCGCGTATTGTTAGGAGATTCCTCTCTCAAGAGCCCTGACCACCGGTAGCTCGGACCCTGTTCCCAGTGCTGGTGGCCTGCTATTTTTTATATTTTTAAATGTTTTTTTTTATAGAATTTTTGTTGATAAAAATATTTAAAAATGTAACTAGTAAGTAAGAAAACGAAATAATAATGTTATCAAACCTCTTTTTTCAGATATATTGGTTGGTTCGATACTGGGTTACTCCGTGTCCATTTTCTGCTATCGTCAGTACTACAACCCTCTATCATCAGAGCAAGCCGGTGTACCCTACATAGTGTCCAGCGTCACCTCAGCTAAGTTCTTCAACGGGAAGGCAGATAGCCCAGTCAAGGACACCAAAGAAGAATCCACTCCACTGCTGAATGGAAAAAAAGATGATAAGTGGATCTAAGTAGTATGTTTTGTTGAAATTCTAGGTTTTTTTCAAGGGAATTCCGGGATTTTTCAAGAGATTTCTGGGTTTTTTTTTAAGAAATTCCGGGGGTTATTGCGTAATAACCTTGAGTTATATGGGAAAATACAAGGGGGTCAGTTCCTGTGTTAAATTTCGGGATTTTTTAAAGAAATTTTAATTATTTTTTTTAAGAAATTCCGGGTTTTTTAATGGAAAATTAATTGGTTTTAAATGAAATTATGCCAAAGGGAAGCTTCCGCGTTTGTAAGGTCACATTCTAATATCATTTTAAATCTGTTAAAAATGCATTTAGTTTATTATAAATTCTAGGTTTTTTTCAAGGGAATTCCGGGATTTTTCAGTAATTTCTGGGTTTTTTTTTAAGAAATTCCGGGGGTTATTGCGAAATAACTTTGAGTTATATGGAAAAATACAAGGGGGTCAGTTCCCGTGTTGAATTTCGGTTTTTTTTTAAAGGAACTATAAGTTTTTTTTTAAGAAATTCCGGGTTTTTTAATGAAAATTAATTGGTTTTAAATGAAATGATGCCAAAGGGAAGCTCCCGCGTTTGTAAGGTCGCATTCTAATATCATTTTAAATCTGTTAAAAATGCATTTAGTTTATTATAAATTCTTGGTTTTTTTCAAGGGAATTTCGGGATTTTTCAGTAATTACTGGCTTTTTTTTAAGAAATTCCCGGGGTTAGTGCGTAATAACCTTGAGTTATATGGGAAAATACAAGGGGGTCAGTTCCCGTGTTAAATTTCGGGGTTTTTTAAAGTATTTTTTTTTTAAGACATTCCGGGTTTTTATGGAAAATTAATTGGTTTTAAATGAGATGATGCCAAAAGGAAGCTTCCGCGTTTGTTAGGTCGCATTCTAATATCATTTTAAATCTGTTAAAAATGCATTTAGTTTATTATAAATTCTAGGCTTTTTCAAGGGAATTCCAGGATTTTTCAGTAACTTCTGGGTTTTTTTTTTAAGAAATTCCGGGGGTTATTGCGTAATAACCTTGAGTTATATGGGAAAATACAAGGGGGTCAGTTCCCGTGTTAAATTTCGGGGTTTTTTAAAGTTTTTTTTTTTAAGACATTCCGGGTTTTTATGGAAAATTAATTGGTTTTAAATGAGATGATGCCAAAGGGAAGCTCCTGCGTTTCCAAGGTCGCTTTCTAATAACAGTTTAAATCTGTTAAAAATGCATTTAGTTTATTACAACCTTTCATTTTTCTAGCAATGGTTGTTTAGGTCAAATCTTGCAACTGAATTTTGAAATAGTTATCCCCAACCGATTGAGCTTTGCGCGTGACCTTCGTCAGCGTGAAATTATTAAAACCTTACTTGATTCGCATTATGTTTATAATTTCAAGGGTTTCAATTTTTTTGCACGGACCCCTCATTTTCTAAAATAAAATTAGCTTAAGTTACTCCTTATAACGTCAGCGGGGAAAAGTCCCGTCAAAATCGGTCCAGCCGTTACGGAGATCAGCCGGAACAAAGAGACGGACAAAAATTTAAGACAAATGTTTTTTTTTGTCATAGGTACCGTACTACTTTCGTATGCATTCAGTAAATAGATGTTATTTTTAAATTAAAAACAGTCACTTCAATTTTGTATACAAGGTGTAAACAGACCCTTCACGAAGCCGTCAGCCAAGCATTCAGTACATCAAACTAAGTAACTCTACGCAAAAATTATTGCTGGGAAACGACTTTTTTTTTGGGGTGTAAAATCACGTTTTACGGTAAAACTCAATGTAACGCACTCAAAACTTCGTGCTAATGGATGCTTTGAATAGTAAACGGCTCATCGAGTTAATTAAAGTAAAATTAAAACCTTAAAAGTGGTATTTAAAACAAAACTTGTGAAAAAATCGGAAGTTTGACCTCCAATATCTCCGTAACTAGAAGGTTCCCAGGTATGGCCTAGAACAAAAAAATGATCGCAATGACGGGGAGAACAAGTGCCTTTCGGCTTCGTTAAGGGTATTTTTACACCCTTTAGATGACAAACAATGCATGGTTCGCTAAATGCGGATTCCCAAAGAATAAAAAAAAATAACTAGTCCACCATGACTAGTTATTTTTAATGCACCGCCATGATATGGGTATCAATTAATAGGAAACCAGGGAAGTATAAATGAATAGAAAAAAAAATACCGACTTCAAAAACGGAAGGAGGTTCTCAATTCCGTTTTTTTTATATTTGTTTTATGATTTGAAAAATTCTTTTTTTTGGAAAAGCTTTATATGCTTTCGGATTGGTACCATAGAAATTTCATCAAAATCGGTTCAGTAGTTTTTTTTTTTTTTCTTGGCCTTTGTTGACATGATGGTTCTTAATAACTTCTAGTTACAATGTAAAATTGATTCATGACAAGAATTTGTGTTTTCATGAAAAAAACTTTTTTTTTTAACCGACTTCCAAAAAAAATCTAATATAACTTTACTTTTGGAAGTCGCTGAATTTTTTGCCACCGACTTCCGACAGTAACTTCAACAAATGTTTGTACTTACTTTAAATCTTACTAATACTTACAATGGTTAAAAAGTTTTTATTATTATTGCGCCAGGGCAGCCCACAAAATTCAAGTTTCAACCCCATTCAATAACTATTTCATAAAAAAGTCATTAATTGGGGTTCAATGAACTTAGAGGGTTGTATTAATTATTATAATTCTGTATAGTTCGGTTCAAACTTAATGGTGGCTCGGAAGTTAGCTACGAGTGACAGTCAGCGCAGGTATAACGGTTCAAAGTTTATGCTGGCTCGGAATGTCTAACGTAAAACTGCGCAAAAAACAATTTTAGGTATCAGTGGGGCGCAGAGGACGCATCGTCTCGACTGTATAATGCGCCGACCGTCACTCGCAACTAACTTCCGAGCCGCCATAAAGTTTGAACCGTACTATAACTACATACGTGTTACGTGCGCGACTCATTTTGCATCAACATACAACCTGACCCTGACTTGCAAATTGCAAAAATTGTAAGAAAAAATTAATTTCGCGCTACCCCGTGGCGCTTCCAGTTTAAGAGCGTTTGTACAGAAAGTTGGCAACGTCGCAAATAGCTGTCAAATATTTACTTGTTTTAATTAATTCAGCAATATTACTGTATGGAAATAAGAAATATGGCTAACTAGTGAACTAGAATATTGATAATGAAATGCAATAATTAATATCGTAACACTGAATATTTTGTTGAAGATGTAAAAAATGTATTTGGAAACTTTCCAAATGCCTTTTTTACACCTAAAACGGTTACAATATCAAATTCAGTTTTTTAATAGCAATTCATTATTAATATTCTAGTTCACTAGTTAGCCATATTTCTTATTCCCATACAATTATATTGCCAAATTAATTAAAACAGGTAAATATTTGACAGCTATTTGGGACGTTGCCAACTTTTTGGATGAAGTCTCTTAAATACTAAAAATTATCTTTTTCGACGAAAATAATCGTCAACAAACGTTTTTAATTTGACTATTGTGATATTGTTCTCACTAAATAGTCTTTTAGTTACCTAATTTTTCAATTACGTAGTACAATTTTTTTTAATACTTATTAATATTAGTTTTAATCATGGTTCCTTTTTTATTTTTGTAATTTATTTTAGCTAGTTGCTATTTTAAATGATTTATAACTATGATTAAATTATATTTGAACTTAATCATAAATCCTTAAATTAATTAATAGCTAATTTTAGTTTTTTATCGAATTTTTTAGTAAAATTATTTTTTGTTATTTTAATTAATATATTTGTTATTTAGCTAATGCTTGTTGTGTGGTCGTAAAATTTACGATATTTTTACGTTTTTATTGGTAATGTAGACAATTTTAATTATTTTTGTAAACGGGATGAAAGGGACACCGACGCGAGAACAGTTACCATGTATTCAGTTCATCATTGATAAGCAAGCAAGCAAGCAAGCAAGCAGTAGTAGCATCAAGCAGTGTTAGCCTAGTGGTGTGACCGTCGGACTGCCAAGTCATAGGTCTCGAGTTCGAACCCAAGGCACGCACCTCTGATTTTTCGGATTCATGTGCGTATTGTATAATTATCACTTGCTTTGCGGTGAAGGTAAACATCGTGAGGAAACCAGCATGCCTGAGAGATATTTCTCGACGGCATGTAAAGCCAAGTCAGAGGCCCATGGGCGGCATAAAAACTCTGACACCAGGTTACGAACTAACCACACGATAAAGAAGAAAGAGTTCATCAATCGGAGCCCCCCCCCCCACATAGAAAAAAAATAAAAACGGCTGTTTCCTACAAAAGTGCAATACCTACACGGTCAAAATGTATGGAACAGCCGTATTTTTTTAATAACCGATGAAAAAAATCTATGTCAGGGGGGCTCAGAATGATGTACTGAATACGTGGTACGTAAAACGGGGTGAATAGGAACGCAGGGGTGAATAGAGACAAAACTTTGAAAGGAATTTTAACGTTGAATTGATATGTTATGTTGAAAACAAACTATCTTAATAATTAAGTATAACTAAGTAAATAAAATAGAATACTTTTTGGTAACATATCATATCATTTTTCTTTTTTTTTCAAAGTTTTGTCTCTATTCACCCCTGCGTTCCTATTCACCCCGTTTTACCGTTAACCGTTTTCGCGTCGGTGTCCCTCCCACCCCGTATTATGTACAAATTTGTCTGGTCATAATATTTTGAATTTAGCGAAGTATAAGTACAGTTAGCAGGTACTTTTGAATGTTGTTAAATTATACAGGATTGAATACCTACCTGTAGAAGAAGGAGCTCGTGGTTAAATAATACCAGCCGCTCGGATCGATCTTTAGGTTAAGCAGAGCTTGCCTAGGTTGGTCTGTGGATGGGTGACCACCCATTACATACCGAGTTTCCTCCGTGCCTCGGAAAGCACGTTAAGCCGTTGGTCCCGGGTGTCATTTGTAGATCTTTGACAGTCGTTAGGTAGTCAGTGGCCATCAGTACTTTAAAAGAAGAAATCATCAGTACTTTAAAAAAAGGCATGAGGTCCTGGATTCGATTCCCAGGTTGGGCAAAGTGTTATTGGGTTTTTCTATCAGGAATTTCACAGTAACAGCCACGAAGGATCTGCGCCCGGTTGATGGCAATAGGCTCGCTCCTTATTACATGGGACTTTAATGTAACTGGCGAAATGTGGGTGTACTATTACATACACCTCTGCATAATCCTTTGGGGGTCACAGGCATGATGTTATGTGTATTTAAAAAAAAACAGCTGTTCAGTTCCATACATTTTGACCGTGTAGGTATTGCCCTTTATGTATTTTTTTTTAAGTTAATACAAATGTATTTTTTTTTTATTGTTTGTCCGATTCATTGTTATGTGATATCTATGTATTTGTGTTATTTAAATTGTGATAATTATTTAGGTATAAGACGAAATATCATTAAATGATAAAAAATAATATTGTAGAAATAAAAACCTTTTTACACGTGAAAGTGAGAAATTTAGTTAAATTTTTTTTTAAGTTTTTTTTTTATAATTTTTATTAAAGCTGTTTTACAAATAATGTTTTGTTAAAAATGTAAGTAAACGTACTAAAAAAAAGTTTTTTTTTTTTTAATTTTCTGAAAGTAGTCCATAGATGTTTTTAAATTATATTAATAGAAATAGTTTTAAAAGCACGATTAAAACCTTTTTGCGAACACTTAAAAATAGAACTTTGTAAAATTTTCTTCAAAATGAACATTATGATGTCGTAATTGGATACAATGTTGCATGGCTCTTTATTCGCGTGACCATAGTCGGAACCAAAGCCGCCATCTTGCTACCGTGGAAGCGTCACGGTAGCCCGCGAAATTCAAATTTTCGTTCGACTATTTCGTGAAAAAGACATTCATTGGGCTTTTGTGCACTAAACGTAATTTTACCGTCCGACATTTTACTTTTCCCCAAAGAGATTTAAAACACATATAGAGAGGACATTGGGAATATTGTCATACAATAATTTTCATCCTGAATATTTTCGATTTTGACACACGAATGCTACCTGACAAGCGGGCGTATGACACAGATGACACTAGACAGAACGAATTGTTACTAAGTAGTAACAAGTTTTGGATTACGATTTTCTTCGTCATGACCGCTATAGCTCGGAAATATTTGAGTGTCTTTGTGTCATATGAATGTGACCTGACAAGGCGACGTATCGCACTAAACTGATCGACTTGTTACTAACTTGTAACAGGTTTTGGAATTGTCAGTTTCTTGGTCTTGTCCCGTCTATAGCTAGTTATATTTTAATGTCTTTGCTTTTCCCCATTCCGGGCCGTTTAAAAAAAATCATAAGTATCTGTAGACATCCGATAAAAGTTATAAATTCTTTCGTCCTGCCTCAATTTATTGTGGTTTATGTAAAATGACCCTGTCAGGTACCTTTCACTTATAAGGGGGTGAACCCAAAATTCTTTTTGTCCTCGCACGTAGAGTAATAAAGCAAGCAACTGCCGACGTTCCAAGAAACTCATCGTTCCTAGGATAATTACGGGTGCGTGGCGTGTAGTTTCAAAAAGAGCTACTCTAAACTACGCCGCACCGATCCGAGTAAAGACGGACAAGTTATTTGATTTTGCGTAAAAACTGTTATTCCAACTGAAATATTTGACTAAATAAAAAATGTTAAAAGTACTAGTTGGTAAAAAAGTTATAGTTTAAACGTTCACTTCTCAAACAATAGGTTTGCGTTACAATTTTTTGGGAATAGATTTTTTGCTAAGTAAATAATTTGGCAAATGAAATTATGCGAAAAAATTTTTGGGAAGTGAAAATTTGTCAAATTCCTTTCGGTCAAACAAGGGAGACCCGTTTTTTTTTTTTATTTATTTAAACATAGTCTTAATACAGGTTCGTTTGTATTGTACCATTAAACCAGAGATGTTTTGTATTGGTACTCAAAGTGCACAAGCCAATCATTCGTCTTTTCATGCCACATCGGATCGTAAAAAATCGGACTGCCGGACAGTAAAATTTCTTGTAATGCACAAACGCCCATTGGAATGTAATGAACTAAGAGGGTTTTATAGATGATTTTAATGATTATAACTCAGTATAGTCATATTTCTTACGGTCGCGGATCATATTTAAATCAAAAATCAACACAATCTCACATTGACATACAAACTGCAAAAAAACGTTGGAAAATTTGAATTTCGCGGGTTATTCTGGCGCTTTCACCTATAATTACCACAGATACTCACAAATGTTTACCATTAGCGCACTCCTGTCAATGTCATTTGAGCGGCAAAAGAACCATAAGGCTTCGTTTGCACCAGAGATGTGTGAGGATGCGTTGCGAGAGATGTGTTTGTTAAGAACCAATAGAATCACTTCATTTACCTAGCCTCGCTCAGCGCAGCTCTAGTGGAAGTCTCAGCGAAGCGAGGTTTTTGTAAATATAAAACAAGGGAAAAATGTGTGTGAGGGATGTGTTGCGAGGGGCGGACGCGACCGAAGAAATAGCAGTCATTAGACGGTGTGGTTACCACTCACATCTGAAATGAGCGCTTTACACGTCCGCACCGCTCATCTGCGCACCGTTTTACAGCGTCGCTACTCATCTTCGCACCGCTCAGCGGCCTAGCACATCTCTGGTTGAACCGCAGACTAATACTGATACTACACAAGGTGTAAACGGGCCAATCACGAAGCCGTCAAACAAGCATTCTGTATATCAAACTAAGTAACCCTACGCAAAAATTATTGCTGCGAAACGAACTTTTTTTTTTGGGGTGAAATATCACGTTATACGGTAAAACTCAATGTAACGAGCTCACTACATTATGCTAATGGAAGCATTGAATAATAAACGCGTCATGGAGGTATTTAAAGTAAAGCTTGAAGTCTTGGTATTTTTAAAAAATGGGAAAGATTGGAACTTTGGTATGGTCTATGTAATATATATAACTTAATTTGAAAAGAGTGTCCATGGAGTTTCTTGCCCATTCTTCTCCATGACTACTATTTTCGAATGGGCAACTACAGTCCATTCACAGTTATTATGCCTGTGGTGGGACTGTAGGTAGTTTATTTTTGACAGTGCAAAAGTGCCTGTCACGGGTCTATTTGAAATAAATGCTTTGAGTTTGAGTCCAGAACAAAAAAATGATCGCAATGACGGGAAGAACAAATGTCTTTCGGCTTCGTTAAGGGTCTTTTTACACCCCTTGTCAAAATTCAATTCGGAATTTCAAGTAATGTATCGTGGTTTACGAACAAAAACTCAATGTCGTACATGACAAAGTTCAAATTCTATTGTAACCAAAGATTTAGAACTTTCAATTCAAATGGTCACTCAACACTCAACTTAAAATTGATGTAGTCTAAGTTGATTTTAGTATATAGCTGAAGTTGGCTTTATATGAGGCAATGTACAGACGTCACATCAAACTGCCCGAAACTGTCAATTTTTCCCAATCAACCTTGAACCTAATGAATAAAAGGCCTGATACACGGTTGGAACCAACCACCAACAAAGGGCACCTTGGTTGAGTCGACCAATTGGCTACACGATCGTGTGGTTAACTCAACTTGTCAGTGTATACTGCGAACTCAACAGATTGATATGTCTAATACGTCTTGTAATATGGCACCTTACCTTTCAAAACATCAAAAAATCGAAGTAGCATTAACTCTTTTATGCGCAAGTGACCAAGAAACACAAAGAAAAAAAAAGAAAGTGGATGAAACAGTGGCTAAAAGAGCGAATTACTTTGAACCAACCGCCAACAAGCGTCCACACGGTCGAGATTCGACTCAATGTCCTCTGTTAGTCCTTGGTTGCGAAGGATGCGTTCTCAACCAAGGTTGTTGCAAGGTTGTTGAGTAAGCAACCAAATATTGGACATCAACCGTCGTCTACACGGTAAATTTTTATGCAAACTCAACCAAGGTGCCCTTTGTTGGTTGTTGGTTCCAACCGTGTATCAGGCCTTTAAGATAAAGAAATTTGACAGATTGTAGTAGCATGATGTGCTGGCGTCTCTACCTAAATTAATTATCTGAAATGCAAGTATATTTTAATAATTATTGCAATTTTGTACAATTAGAGTATGAATCAAATTTTTAGAAAATGTATAGAGTCAGTGATGTCGAAAATATCATAATAATTAATCAATTGTACCTACGGGGTGTAAACAGACCCTTCACGAAGCCGTCAACCAAGCATTCTGTACATCAAACTAAGTAACTTTACGCAAAAATTATTGCTGGGAAACGGCTTTTTTTTTTGGGGTGAAAAATTACGTTTTACGGTAAAACACAATGAAACGGACTCAAAACATTGTGCTGATGGATGGATTGAATAATACGGGGGTCGTTAAGGTGTTTAAAGTAAAAAAAATACATTAGAAACATGTATTTAAAAAAAAACTTGTGAAAAAGTTGGAACTTTGACCCCCTATATCTCCGTAACTAGAAGGTTCCCAGGTATGGTCTAGAACAAAAAAAATGATCGCAATAACGGGGAGAACAAGTACCCTTCGGCTTCGTTAAGGGTCTTTTTACACCCTTTATATGTAATATTTTAAAGAAATTCCTATAAAAATAAACATTCCAGAATGATAGAAATTGTTTTATTGGAGAGTAATGAGTCGCATATGACTAAAGTTGTAAATAAACCGTTTTAAACCAAAATCCGTGGTTTAAAACCGGTTTTAAATTGGTTTAAAACGGTTTAAAACCACGACCACGTGGGCCGTACATTGATTTTAAATTATTTTAAAAGGCTAATTGAAATCATTTAGCATTTTTATTAATATATGTGAAGTCATATATTATACTTATACTACTTTTTAGGATTAGACAGACTGAAAACAATCAGGAAATGCGTGTTTATTAAAATATAACGGCAATGCCATACGGCATTGCCGTTATATTTTATTGCAATTTGCTACCAAAATCGTAACGGTACGGTAAGGGTATGAGGAAAGAGAAGAAAAAAGAAGAAGAAGAAAATACATTTATTTGGCACATGCCACAAGTGCACACAATAAAAACAAAACAAAAACATTTTAAACCATATTAAACTGCTAATTGTGGTTTTAAATCGTTTTAAACCAAAAAGACGGTTTAAAACCAAATGGTTTAAAACCCGTTTTGCATCTATATCACTAAACGAGTGAAGAGGGAGAGCAAGGCCTAAGAAAAGATGGGTGTTCAGCCAGCAAAGATAGCGCTACTGCATAAAAGCGTTGTAAGAGAGCGCTACTGCATAAAAGCGTTGTAAGAGAACGCCGATAATCTATATATATAAAAATGAATCCTTATTTCCCTTGGTCTCGCCATCACGCGTGAACGGTTGGACCGATTTTGCTAATTCTTTTTTTGTTGTGATTGTTATTGTCAGGAGAAGGTTCTTTTGAAAGAAAAAATTAAGTAGGTAATAGGTAGGTAGTAGGTAAGTGGTAGGTAGATGGTAGCTAGGTGGTAGGTCGGTGGTAGGTGGGTGGTAGGTAGGTAGTAGGAGGTAGGGAATAGTGCAATACAACGCATGCCGGGTTCAGCTAGTTTATAATAATATCCCTAAATGTGTCAAATACTAAATACAGATCAGTTTAAGAAAACATTTAAAAAAATACTGACAGAAAAAGCCTATTATAATGTCAATGAATTTTTAAATGACAAATCGCTCTAAAAATATATTTATTGAATCTATTCTATTTATTTTGAATCGCATGTCTATTTACCTCATTTTTTAATTTAATATTAATGTTAATTGTTTCCTTTATTTATTTCTGTACAAATATAATTACATTTTTAAATATTCCTTAGAAAAAACAATATAAAAAACATTTAAAAATATAAAAAATTGTAGCCCACCGGTATCGGGAACAGGGTCCAAGCTACCGGCGGTCAGGGCTCCAGAGAGACGAACCTCCTAACAATACGAGCCGTGTCCAGGAGTACCGCTTTCTGAATCAAGCCCTTGATCCAGCTGCCCAACGAGAGTCTCCTCAGATGTTGGTCGAAGCTCTTGGCAATTAAGCCATGGGCTGATACAACTATCGGCACAATGATCGCTGAGTCCACATCCCACAAGTCGACAACCTCGTGAGCCAAATCAAGATACTTGATTTGCTTATCTTTCTCGGCTTTCACGAGGTTCTCATCATGTGGGACCGTTATGTCAACAATCATTGCGCGCCGCTCTGATCGATCCACCACCACTATATCAGGCTTATTGGCTACAATAGTCCTGTCAGTGATGATGGATCGATCCCAGTACAATGTGACACAGCCATTTTCGAGAACTGGGTCGGGCACATACTTATAGTTCGGCACTTCCGATTCCACAAGGTTGTATTTCAGAGCAAGTTGCTGATGAATAATCCTGGCTACAAGGTTGTGTCTATGCAAGTACTCTCCGTTAGCCAGACGAGAACACCCGGAGATAATGTGACGGATTGATTCGCCTGGACGGTGGCATGCCCGACATATGTCAACCGTACCGTCCTTCACAATAAATCTCCGGTAGTTATTCGTCATCATAACTTCATCCATAATTGCACAGACAAAGCCTTCGGTTTCTCCAAAGAGATCCCCGGAACGTAGCCAGGCTACGGACGCTGATAGGTCTACATCGGCCCCATGCAGGGCCCGGAAAAAGCGTCCGTGAAGCTCCTTACTCTGCCATACTTCCCTGCGGTCGTTAGTATCAAGCACTACTGGTTTGCGCCAGTTCTCTTTAGCCAAGGAGAGAGGGGTGAGGCCCTTGTCCACCGCGACCACATCTCGATGCATACCCACGTCGGTTTCTAGGAAATATTCCCTAAGACTGCATATCTCGCGATTGTGGAGAGTCTTAGCGTTTAAAAAGCCTCGACCCCCACACCTCCGCGGGATATACAGTCTCATAACCGAAGAACGCGGGTGATGCAATCGATATGTCGTCAACAGTGTACGGACCCTCCTATCCAGGGCGTCTAGTTCTGTTTGAGTCCATTTGAGTATGCCGAAAGAGTACATCAAAACCGGCATGACCCAACCGTTGAAGGCACGCACCTTATTTCCGCCTGATAAAAGACTATTAAATACTTTTTTCAGGCGGCCAAAGAAGCGTTCCTTCAACGATTGCTTCATGTCAGCGACATTGATGATTAATTGTTGATTATTATTCTTTGTATGTTATTTTTTTTGAAATCTTATGATCTTTCGACCTAATTTGTACACCAGCAAAGAGATTTAAAACACATACAGAGAGGACATTGGGAATATTGTCATACAATAATTATTTTCATCCTGAAAATTTTCGATTTTAACACACGAATGCTACCTGACAAGCGGGCGTATGACACAGATGACATTAGACAGAACGAATTGTTACTAAGTAGTAACAAGTTTTGGATTACGATTTTCTTCGTCATGACCCGTCTATAGCTCGGAAATATTTAAATGTCTTTGTGTCATATGAATGCGACCTGACAAGGCGACGTATCGCCCTGGACTGATCGACTTGTTACTAATTTGTAACAGGTTTTGGAATTGTCAGTTTCTTGGTCTTCCCGTCTATAGCTAGTTATATTTAAATGTCTTTGTACACCAGCCATGGTCAAACATGTTGAGCCAAAGAGTACTTTGTAAGGACCGGCGCGCTTGGGGTCTGGGCGGAGACGTCGAACCGGATATACCGGTGGTCGGAATAGGTCTCCACCCCCTCCATGACGCGCCAGTCAACGACACGCGGTGACAGAGCGGGGCTGGCGAACGAGATGTCCACCACCGAGTCGCCCCGCATCCGCACACACGTGGGGACAGAACCCCGATTTACGACGACTAGGCCTGTCTCCAGAGCCCAGTTCTCCACCATCTTTCCCCGCACGTCTGTGTAACGAGAACCCCAAGCCAAGTTCTTGGCATGGAAGTCCCCGAGCACAAGCACGGGGAGGGAATGGCTTCCGATGACGACGCTCAACTCCGTGAGGGAGTTGTGGAACTCGGCGAGAGTTCGGCTCGGGGAGAAGTAGACACCCGCTACGACAATATCCCCGAACCGTGCTGCTACGCACCCCTGACCCTTCCTGACACTTTCATGGGTCGGGGTACCGGCGGCGGCCGACGAAATTATGGCCACTGAGCCGCTAAGGTCCTCCACCCAGTTATCCCTGGGCGGGACGAAGTACGGCTCAGCGACCACGGCGACGTTGATCGACCACTGCGCCATGCTCTGGAGCAACAGATCCTGAGCGCAGGCGCAGTGGTTGATGTTCGCCTGGAGGAAGCTTAATGGAGCCGTTATTGGCAGTCCATTTCAGCCCCCTCCCGGGCCCCCTGCGAGGGCCCCGCTGCGGATGTTGCAGCAACTGCTGTGGCGGCGGCAGCGGCAGCGACAGTGGCGGCGGCAGCGGCGGTGGCGACGGTGGGGGTGGTGGCGGAGGGCCTTCCCTTGCCCCTGGCCTTGGCGGGTGCCCTACAGGCATTCCTCCCTGCCCGGTGATCGGCCGGCTTGGCAGCTGCCGCACATGCGGTGCAGTGCGGTGCAGCGAAGCAAGCCGCGGCCTTTTGACCGGGCTGACCGCAGCGGAAGCAAAGGTTGCTGCGGTTCACCTCCGAGGTGCACTGAACTGACACGTGGTGACCCACGTGACAGCGATAGCACCTCAGAGGACTGGGCTCCAGCAGCTTCACCTGCGCTGACACCCAGCCCACCAGGAGCCTTCGGCCCTCCACTATTTTGCTCGCCGCCGTCACAGGGCAGCTCACCGTAGTGGTTCGCATACCCGTTTGCTCCGGACGTAGGGTGCTTGCCTTGACCTGCTCGGCAGGGCACCCTCCGGTCCTGGTGACGGCGGCCACCACCTCCTCCTCGGTTACCGAGTCGTCCAGCCTCAGGATGCGCAGGTCTGCGCATCTGACGGGCCTGGACACTCGGGCCTCGTCCGCATTTAGGGACGCTCTCAGCTTTTCAGCCAGAGCGTCAGCGGACGAGCCACCGGATTCCCCGGTGATTTCTAGCACGCGAGCGCCCGTCTTTGTGACCTTAAGCCGGACGCCCCCGGTGATCCCGAGCTCCCCGAGATCCACCGTCGCCTTCGCCTTGGCGAGCACGTCGCGGTAGGACACGCCCCGTTTTTCCGCGTCCGGCTGTAGTGTGATCACTACAGCCGCAGTTTTCGGGGCGCGGAGTCTAGCCGCGACGCTTTGCGCCTTTTTCTGGCGCTGCCTCTCCTCATAGCGGGCTTTCTTGGCCGCCTTTCGGCCCTTTTTCTTAGCCCCGGCCACTTGCCACCCAGTTTCGGCCGCGGGAGGCTGAGGGGCCGGAGGGGGCGGCGGCGACGGCCGGCTAGCCGCTGGCGCTGGCACAGTCGCCACCGGTGCAGCCGCCTTGCCCTTCTTTTGGGCCGCCGCCTTGCCCATCTTCTGGGCCGCCGCCTTCTTAGCCGGCTCCGGTTTCGCCGGAGCTGGCTTTGGGGGGGCTGACTCAGCCCTGCCGGATTTCCCATCCGTAAAAAAAAAAAAAAAAAAGAGTACTTTGTAACACCTATAATAAGCATCATCATCTGCCTAGCCTTTTCCCAACTATATTGGGGTCGGCTTCCAGTCTAACCGGATGCAGCTGAATACATGGGCGTACCCACGGTGGGGCAGGGTGGGGCACTTGCTCCAGCCTACACTCTGACCGGAAGCTAACGCAGTATCCTGCTTGAGCGACGAATACGACGCGATGCGACTCAACACGACACGATGCAATGCGACGCGATGCTACACGCGACAAATGTCCTACGTGATTTTGGTCATTACTTCTCGAATCATGGAGAAGTACAGTACAATTTTGCTTGAAAGTTTCTGAAATGATGAAGGAAATGATTCTGAAATGGTTAAGTGTTTTTTGTCCCACAGCAATCTTTGCTCTCGCACTGCGGCGATCAACGCTTCTGATTCAACCATTTCGTAGTTCGTGGTGTCGCGTCTGGTCGCCCTCAAAACAAGTACGCGTTACGTCGCGTCTCGCCGCAGACTGCCATACAGGCCGCAAGCAGGGTATGCCGTTAAGTTGATCGCGTTCGTCGCTTTCGCAGCGTCGCGTCGCGTCGTATTCGTCGCTCACGCAGGACACCCCGTAAGAATTTTTAGACAAAATAAAATATTCATTTGGGTACTTCAACATTTTTCACATTAAAAAAAAAAACTTGGTTAAGGTCAACAATGCCAGAAAACTGTCTTGTCGGCCTCTGTATGATAATAAATAATAATAATAAAATTTATTAAAAATATAAGGTACAACATTTTACAGTTTTTCTTAAATCTATGTCAAGTTCACCCATGTTTTGTGCCTGAACTAGGTAATCCTGTGTTTCAGGCGATTGGAGGTAACATTAATTGATTAAATAATCACATCTCATTTAATCTTATTGGTACCTATGTAAAAAAAGGTATATAAAAAAGGTATATAAAAGTTATATTATCTTAACTTAGCTAACAAATTAAAAATAACAACAATACGAACAATATTTATTTTAGAACAAGTAATAACTTCTCTGTATCTTCATAGGACATAGTTTGAAGAGCTTCCTTAAGGATTTTCTTGCAGTTACTGTAATTTAAAGAGTAGATGTTTGCTTTTTCATTTAGCCTGTTATATAGTAGCGGTCCGAGGTACATATAAAACTTGGCTGTGAAAGCATGTTTTGTACTTTTTTGAGGGCAAACTATATATTTCCGTCTTTTTTTAGTAAATTCAGTGCTGTATGGAAGTGCTGTGTGTTGTTTTAGTACAGTGCTCATAACATATAACTGTCGAACTGTTAGTACTTCACAAGATTTATACAGGAGGTTAGTGGGGAAAAGGAAAGGGCGGCAAGTAGCCACCTTGAGAATAGCTCTTTGAGCTCTTTCAATGGGCAATAACAGAGTTTTACTCGTCCCACCCCATGAAGTAATACAGTAAGTCAGAATTGACTGACAAAGAGCAAAATATACCTGTCTTAGTATTTTTGGATCTGTAATAAATCGTAGCTTTTTGAATACGAATATCAGCTTACGAATTCTACTATTTAGAGCTTCCATATGTTGTTTGAATGAAAGGGTTTCATCTATTATAATTCCTAGGTATTTTATTTTATCAGTCTTCTTAATATTGGGACATTTACACTGGCTATCTGCAGGGATTGGGCAACAATGAGCATGCAACGCTGAGGGGATACTCGATATATGCTTGCGCATCGAAAACTTAATGTAATTTGTCTTCTCTGCATTTAGAGTTAGTGAGTTATTTTGAAGCCATTTATTTACAATATTAAATCCGTGTTGCGCAAAATTGTGGACATCATTTTCTGAGTCAGCCGAAAAGAGTAAAGCAGTGTCGTCAGCGTAAGTTATGATAGTGCCATGCTCTAGCTTTAGATTGCAAAGGTCATTTATGTAGATCAAAAACAGTGTGGGCCCTAGAATACTTCCTTGGGGAACACCAAAAAATGTGTTTTTTTGAACATCGCTAAGAACATCGCCAATCTTTACGCACTGGGAACGATCTTCTAAATAACTTTTGAATATTTTCAGCTGATTGCCTCTTACACCCATGATCTCAAGCTTGCGCAACAGAATTGGAATGGAAACTGTGTCAAAAGCTTTGGCAAGGTCCAGGAAAATGCCTACTGTGTGGTTACCCTTGTCAAGTTCTTGCACTAGATAGTCAGTCAGATGATGCACTGCATCGGCAGTTGAAACTTTAGGCCTAAATCCAAACTGCCGTTCAGACAGAAACGATTTTTCTTCCAAATATTTCAACAATCTTTTGTTTATTATTTTCTCCAATATTTTTGACATAGAAGGCAGTAAAGAAATAGGTCTATAATTTGTCACTTGCTCTTTGCTGCCTGATTTATAAACAGGGACAATAACAGCTTTTTTAAGACACTCTGGAAAATGACCTGAAGCTAAACAAATGCGGAAAATATAAGTCAGTGGTGGTACCAAAATGTCCTTGAATTTTTTAATAATTTTATTTGATATGTTGTCCCAGCCAACTGCACAGTCTTCTTTCAAGGTCATGATTATACTTTCTACCTCAGTCTCGTCAGTATCTAGCAGCGCGAAGGATGTTAGAGCAGTGTTGGATGTTAAAGGAGTGCTCGTTAGGTTTTGGGATTGTCCCAGATTTTTTTCTGCCAGACTCTTACCCACATTAACAAAGAAATTATTTGCTATGTTAGCGGATTCCACCGGTGACGAATGTGCTTGTAATAAACTTGAAGATGACTCATATCGTGTTGTGGTATAAGTTGCGTCTTTAATATATTTCCAGATTTTTTTACTATTTGTTCCAGCCTTTTCCAATGCCATTTTGTCATAGTTGCTTTTAACTTTTTTAAGGAGATCATTACAGAAATTTCGATATCTTTTGTACGAAAGTTGCAATACTGCATTTTTTGGATTAGATTTGGCTTTCATGTGCAGTTTATCCCTATGTTTCATACAGCGAATAAGACCTGGTGTGATCCATGGTTTTATGTTGTTATTTTTGTTGCTCAACTGCATTACGACTGTGTTTTTCTGAATTGCATTTCGTAAGTTTTCAATTACAAACAACATGCAAAACTGCGGGTCAGCGGATTTATAGACTGGATCAAAATCGATGACGCGTAAATCTTCTTCAAGTCTATTTATATTCAGTTTTGAAATTATGCGAGTGTCTTGTTTAGGTAATTTACAATTTAGGGTTAGTAGGGCAGCATTGTGATCGGTTATTGTTGAGTTAACAACAAGTGCAAGTGAAGGGAAATTCGACTTAAGCATAATATGATCCAAACAAGAGCCACTGTGATGTGTAGGAAAGCTATGTGCTGGGAGCAGGCCATGAAAGGCGCATAGGTGGAGGTAGTCCTGAGCAGAAGCATCAGCACTTCCTGGAAGAATATTTATATTAATATCTCCAATTACAATCGTGTTTTTGATGGATGACAGGTTCTGCAAGGTCTCATTCAGAGAGTCAGTAAAATTGCTTATATTTTTAAAAGACGGAGGTCGATATAATGCTAATATTGCAAATTCCGATCCAATTTTAACTAACAATCTATTACAGTCGTCCATATCAGGTTCCTCAACAGAGACGTTCAAATGATTTCTTGCATAAACTATCACACCATCATTTTGGTTGTAATTTATGGTACTTCTATACATATTATATCCCGGGATTAGTGGTATATTATATTGTTTGGCAAGCCAGCATTCGGTTAAAACAATAACGTCACAATTTATGTTTAGACGTTGCTGAAATGTACTAAAGCTATCAAAATTCTTAAAAACACTGCGAATATTTTGTGTTAATATGGTTAGTGGAGATTTGTAGCCGGATAGATATTGTCTGCAGTTTTCAGCTTCACAAACTTTGGACTCGGATACAGAGAAATTATCTAAATCATTAATTAAACTATTTATCATAATGGTTGTTTAAATAAAAATAAAAATAAAAAATAAGTAAAAAAGGTCAGAAAAATAACGAATTTAACGGCGCTCTTAGGCGCCTCCATAATCTACAGAATTAATGTACCTTTTTTCAGCCATTATTTTCGCCGGGCAGTCAGAAGCACCTGTGTTATGCTTGTCGGGCTTTTTGAAATGCAAGCAAGTAGCGCATTTTGGTTCGTCAGCCTTTTTTGGACATTCTTTTACTGAGTGACCTTGATCACCACAGTGGCCGCAGGTATACGAGGTCTGTCGACATGACTTGGCCGCATGTCCATACTGCTGACACTTATAGCATCGTGTGACCAAAGTGAAGTCTCTCACAGGGCAAGATGACCAATTTACAAAAACTCGGTCTTGTGATATCAGGGCTTTGCGTATGACTGCAGATACTTCAACAACGTAATTACATGTATCCGAGTCTTTCTTCCCTGACTTATGACTTAATTTAATTAAGCTCAAAAACGTCTCAAGGCTGCAGTCCTGAAGTTTTTCGGCTAGGTTCTGGTTGTACACACAAGTAAAAACCTCATTTTCCTGCATGGATGTCGGCACTCCTATAATTACAACCCTAGGCTTCCTTTTATAGGGCTCGTCGACTGTTAGGCCTGATTTCGTAAGCTGCACCGATTGCCTCAGTTTCTCGATGTCGTCCTTTGTCTCTGTGCTGATGATAACACCGCCGTTCTTCGTCTTGCGCAGGCCTCTCACGTGGAGCTTCATTTGTTCGGGGCTGATAATTTTTTGGACAAGAGTTTTAGTCTCATCGCTGGACTTCAATTTGTCACTCGGGTAGATGGCCACGGAACTGACATAACTTGGCTGGATAAAATTGTTGGCACCTTTCTTTACCATGTCAGCAAAGGAAGATCCCTGGGCAGGTTTCGTTGAATCTTCTATACTCAGCTTAAGGTTCTGTAGCTGCTGCGAAAGATCGAGTTGGTTTTCCAGAGTTCTGACGGTGTAGTGCGATTGGAGGGCTTTAGCTTTGACGGACTGGTACATGACGGCCATCTGCGAGGTCCCGTGACTAACCTTTCGGCATAGGTTAGTGATGCGGGTTTTCTGGTCCACATTCAGCTTTCCCTCAGCTGCAATAGCGCACACTTCCTTCAGGCTCTGTTCGATAACAGCCATCCAGTTCTGTATTTCGGACGTCGAAACAACTTCAGGGGCATCGTTCCTTCGGATAGGCGCTTGAGGGGTAGAGGCGGGTACGGCAATAGGCGCTTGAGGGGTAGAGGCGGGTACGGCAATGGGCACACCACGGTCACAGGCGACCACAGGCACAGGTGTAGAAGGCGGGGAGCGAACACATTTACTGCTCCGGTTGAATGGACTGTCCTCCATCATGAAGCAGGTTATATTGTTCCTTTTAAAAACCGGTCATTTCTACTAATAATACACCTTATACAAAATGTACTGTACGAGTATGCGTTACTACTGGCTATTGGTAACTAGGTCACAATTTCGTAAGTGATTATTTGTTTATTGCAATAATTGTTCGATACGTCTGTTCACTACGACCGGCAATTTTTCATGATGAATGTGCATAGAAAGAGATATCGATATATCGATATCGAAGTCAACGAGGACTCTCTATATATAAACCCTCTATGACAAGGAGTTTATTACTTGGACTCACTTATAAAATGTCATCGACTTGAGTTTATCAAAAAGGCATACAATGCAACGCAATGCAAACAGTTTTAGTCTTTAAAAGTTGATTCCCGGCACTGGTGTGTTTGATGTTTATTTATGTAATCTATTTTTGCGAGTGATTCATAAAAGGTGTACGTGATAATCGAATCGATCGATATTCTGATATTTGCGAATTAATTTTTAGTCGCTTTACTCATAAATGTGGTTTTCTTGAACAATTCCATGCCCAGTTATCTGAAAAAAGTAAGTCCCAGTTACCAAAGACAAAAGAAATCTTGGTTTTAAATTCCGTTGGGTTGGAGTGTAGTCTTAAGAAGGCTAAACGGTGGACGGCCACCAGCGGGCTTGGGACCTCGAGGCCAACCGGCCCCGAGCAGGGTCCCCGCTGCCGGTGGAAATGTGTCGCGCATGCGATGGACTCCATTAATGAGCAAGTCATGCGCGCATATTAAGGGGCTACTGAGGGGGGAAGCTGCTTGACTGCGTAACGTCACAGTAATATTATAATACAGTACTCGCAACTTCATACAAACGGACGAAACGCGAGCTATACCTACGCGCCTCGATCTCGGGGTGCGCTCGCGGCGCAGACAGTCACGGCTGTACCGCAGTGTCGAACGGACGGTGTGTTTTCCAAAACAATTTTAGTAATTAAGCTTTATATAAGAATGCAGATTTATTATACTTTAAAATTTAACAATAATGCATTTCGTACGACTCAGTCGAGGCGCAAATATTTTTCGGTATATTTTTCGGATAGTGGGCAGAAATGTATGGGCGGCACACCCACGTCCGCCACAGCTTAGACTACTTTTGTTTGGAAGGTATCACAGCCATGTATCTCTGTGCCAAAGCGCATCAAATTCTGTCCCAGGGTTCTCTATTTATTTTGAGTTGAACATTATTGAAACAAACCTAACCTAACCTAACCTTTTGTTTACTTTTGGGGCACACCCACGTCCGCCACAGCTTAGACTACTTTTGTTTGGAAAGTATCACAGCCATGTTTCTCTGTGCCAAAGCGCATCAAATTCTGTCCCAGGGTTCTCTATTTATTTGAAGTCGAAACTTACCGATCATTATTGAAACAAACTTAACCTAACCTAACCTAATCTTTTTTACTTTGGGGGCACACCCATGTCCGCCACAGCTTAGACTACTTTTGTTTGGAAGGTATCACAGCCATGTATCTCTGTGCCAAAGCGCATCAAATTCTGTCCCAGGGTTCTCTATTTATTTTGAGTTGATCATTATTGAAACAAACCTAACCTAACCTAATCTTTTTTACTTTGGGGGCACACCCACGTCCGCCACAGCTTAGACTACTTTTGTTTGGAAGGTATCACAGCCATGTATCTCTGTGCCAAAGCGCATCAAATTCTGTCCCAGGGTTCTATATTTATTTAAACCTAACCTAAACCTAACCTAACCTAACCTTTTTTTGACTTTTGGGGCACACCCACGTCCGCCACAGCTTAGACTACTTTTGTTTGGAAGGTGTCACAGCCATGTATCTCTGTGCCAAAGCGCATCAAATTCTGTCCCAGGGTTCTCTATTTATTTTGAGTTGATCATTATTGAAACAAACCTAACCTAACCTAACCTTTTGTTTACTTTTGAAGCACACCCACGTCCGCCACAGCTTAGACTACTTTTGTTTGGAAAGTATCACAGCCATGTTTCTCTGTGCCAAAGCGCATCAAATTCTGTCCCAGGGTTCTCTATTTATTTGAAGTCGAAACTTACCGATCATTATTGAAACAAACTTAACCTAACCTAACCTAATCTTTTTTTACTTTGGGGGCACACCCACGTCCGCCACAGCTTAGACTACTTTTGTTTGGAAGATATCACAGCCATGTATCTCTGTGCCAAAGCGCATCAAATTCTGTCCCAGGGTTCTCTATTTATTTTGATTTGATCATTATTGAAACCAACCTAACGTAACCTTTTGTTTACTTTTGGGGCACACCCACGTCCGCCACAGCTTAGACTACTTTTGTTTGGAAAGTATCACAGCCATGTTTCTCTGTGCCAAAGCGCATCAAATTCTGTCCCAGGGTTCTCTATTTATTTGAAGTCGAAACTTACCGATCATTATTGAAACAAACTTAACCTAACCTAATCTTTTTTTACTTTGGGGGCACACCCACGTCCCCCACAGCTTAGACTACTTTTGTTTGGAAGGTATCACAGCCATGTATCTCTGTGCCAAAGCGCATCAAATTCTGTCCCAGGGTTCTCTATTTATTTTGAGTTGATCATTATTGAAACAAACCTAACGTAACCTTTTGTTTACTTTTGGGGCACACCCACGTCCGCCACAGCTTAGACTACTTTTGTTTGGAAAGTATTATAGCCATGTTTCTCTTTGCCAATGCGCATCAAATACTGTCCCAGGGTTCTCTATTTATTTGAAGTCGAAACTTACCGATCATTATTGAAACAAACTTAACCTAACCTAACCTAATCTTTTTTTACTTTTGGGGCACACCCACGTCCACCACAGCTTAGACTACTTTAACTACTACTTTTACTTTCTCTGTAACAATGAACTGTGTACAAGTTAAAGGAGCTATTTCCCTAGTTTACACGTATCCCATTCTGTGCCCACAACTGTTTGACACTAAGTAAGTCACTCAGTACGTCCTGGCCAGGGTCCTATGTGTCAGGATGCGACACATATATATATCTATAGATCGTCGGCAGAGGGCGGACGACGCCCTCTTCCGGCCCCCCTAAATAGGTCCGGGGGCGATGGATTCAGGGACATCCGTCACCCCCCATCACACTAGACCCGAGACGGCGCCGCGTAGTGTTCCACGCGCGCCTCTCCTAGATGTAAGCGGGCCGGCACTAGTCCGGGGCAGCGGAAGTCGCATTAGATCCCGCTGCCTCCCGGCGCAAGTGTGCGAGGGAACACCGGTGTGATTTTAGTCAGTACGAGTCTGACAGACCCTTCCGCTCTCTCCATGGCGGAGGACATCCATCGGGGATTTCCACGCCATGGAAAAAAAAATGTTAAGGTTAGGTTTAGGTTAGGCTTAGGTTAGGTTAGGGTAGGTTAGGTTAGGTTTGTTTCAATAATGCTCGGTAACTTTCAACTTGAAATAAAAAGAGAACCCCGGGACAGAATTTGATGAGCTTTGGCACAGAGGAACATGGCTATGATACCTTTCAAATAAAAGTAGTCTAAGCTGTGGCGGACGTGGGTGTATTTTGCCCACTGTCCTTTATAAGCCCGATTTGTTTTTCAAACAAAAACATGTTTTTAAATTAAATCTACCAATCAAAAAACAACACGCAAGTTTTTTTGAATTTGATTTGGTTTTCTTTTGTATACAGGGTGTAAACGTACCCTTCCCGAAGCCGTCAACCAAGCATTCTGTACATCAAGCTAAGTAACTTTACGCAAAATATTTTGCTGGGAAACGATTTTTTTTGGGGTGAAAAATCACGTTTTACGGTAAAACTCAATGTTACGCACTCAAAACTTAGTGCTGATGGATGCTTTGAATAGTAAACGGGTCATGGAGTTAATTAAAGTGAAGTTGAAACCTTAAAAAGTGGTTTTAAAACAAAAACTTGTGAAAAAGTTAGAACTTTGACCTCCAATATCTCCGTAACTAGAAGCTTCCCATGTATGGTCTAGAACAAAAAATGATCGCAATGACGGGGAAAACAAGTGCCTTTCGGCTTCGTTAAGGGTCTTTTTACACCCTTTATGAATAATGCAGAAAGAGGACTAGTCATTTGTTATGAATAGTTTTTTAAAGAAAAGCTTATGAACGAAAAGAATGAAGTGTCCGAGCTAGGGACGCGAGCTCGAAGCGGTCCATCTTGAGTGAAACTCGCGCGCGCGCCTTTGACCTATCAGCTGTTAGCCGCGTGACGTCGTTCTGAGTCATTACTATCGTATCATGCAACAGTGGGTAGGCAGAGCACCCGCGCGGCTCGCAAGCCCGCTTCGTAAGTTTTATTGTGATAAAAGTGAATGAGTATAAAAAAATGTTTCGTTCGGAAAGTTGTTTGTTATCATGAGCACAATCACGTGTTTAAGTATCGGTCACTAATTACCAGTCACCCTATATTTATATGTGAAAAGTACTATGCACAAGGAATGGAATTTAATATCACAACCCAAAACAGCGAGTGACTAGTGCCGTCTCCGACAGTCACTAGTCACGAACAGAGCGACCCGACGTATTGTTTACTTTGATTATCACGAAACTGAAGAAGACAAGTGCCGCTGCCGTCCAAGTTGTAGTAGTTGCGGCATTGTCGCTTACGGCTGCTGTCGCCCTCGGAAGTGTACCTTCTTCTTCTTCTTCGTCGTGTCGATGATTTCCCCTTTTATTAAATTTGTTTTATCCAAAACTCTGCCACCTCGACGGCGTTGGTGGTGGCCTCGGACAGGTCCCTCAAAGTGCACGTGGAACCACACATAGTGCATGATAGGAGGTGAGCCATAGTTTGCTCTGAGGCACCGCAGTCACACATGGCTTCATCGGAATACCCCCACCGGACCAGGTTGTATCTGCAGCGCCCCACCTGGCTTCGCAATCGGTTTAGGGTCTTCCAGGTGGGCCATGGCAGCAGGTGTCCCGGTGGGAGACTTTCCGCAACTTCAATATAGTGTGTCGGAGGGGGATGTCGTAGGAGCCACAGCTGTTTTTTTGAAGTGTACCTGCAGTGACTTTATTACACCACTTTTTTTTTTTTGTAGAGGTGTGGAATCCACGACGGAGTGCTGTGTTTACTGATAGCTACAAACTGCGGGTCTTCAAGTAGTAAGGGAATAGATTACTTCTAGGCAAGCGAGCTCCTTCATCGACCACAATATTGACACGAGCATCTGTAAATTATTATTCTGAAGAGGTAAAGTTTGTATGTTTATAAGTTTGAATGTAAGAGGTAATCTTCGGAAATATTGATACAATTCCCAAAATATTATTGACAACATCGAAAAAAAAAAAATAGTCCGTCAGTTAGATATTAGTGAAAGAATAGGGTATTTTCTTGAAAAAATCTATTTATTTATTTATTTATTTATTTATTTATCTCAATCAACTAAGGATCACAGGTACAATTAAACACAATTCAAAATAATAAAATTAAAATCACAATTAAAATTAAAATTATTAACAAAATAAAATCAAATTACAATCAAATTAAATTAAAATCATCATTACAATTAAAACGCAATCAAAATAAAATTATTAACAAAATTAAAACAAATTAAAATCAAACCGAAGTCAGAAGCACAATATATTAAATATTTAGTCCGTCAGTTAGATTATCAAAAAATATTGGACACGTATTTTTTCTTTTGTCACATAATCAAAAAATTACGACCATACAGCGCATCAAACTTCAAGAGACTTGAGGGGGCTTGTAGTCTGGTAAATGAGTGCTCTAAAGGGGTATGTGGTTGGAAAAGTCGAAAGCAGAAAATCTGACTTATGAACTTTGTTTGGACTAGTTAGAAGCAGTGGCGTGCTCGGCATGAAATCGAGTCAAAGCCTTGAATAAACAACTGAAAATATTTAGGGGGGGGGGGAATTGACCGAGAAAATCTGTTCCAAGTTCTGACATTGGTATTTAATAACGCCGGTTTCATTTTCCTATTATTTAAATATGCCTAAATATAAAATACAAATAGTGGTTATTAACTTTTCATATTTTATATACCGTCACAAAATTACAACAACTAATTCAATTAAGTTGTCAGTATCAAGTAAATGATATAAGAGCCATCTATTGACTTAAATGTAGCAACTCAACTCTTCGAGTCAATTCGTAATTGTTTCCCTCGCTTTGTTAGAGATGGCGCACGAACAATAAATTGGTTTCTAACTACACATTATTGTAAATGTTTGTAATTACTCACAATGTAAACAGCCACAACTCAACTCTTCATTATTCGCTTCTTTACCCCGGACAGATGACAAACAACAAAGTACACAGAAGTCACCACGTATCTATTACTAGATAGATTTTCAAATTGTTTGAATGAGAGCAGCCGAACAGCCATTGAACACGCTAACCTACGCTGATCGACTAAAATGCACATTATGGGTTTTAGTTTTCTGAGAATATTCAAATCAGGGGTAGGTTTATTTAGGTGAAGTAACGAGATTATATTTTTCTGTAAAACTCAAAGTATTTATCTTGCTAAGTAGGTACCGATTACAGACACTTTAATCCTTCACAAGGAAAAATTACGTTTCCGAATTAATTTTAGTGTTCACTTCAAAACAAAGTTAATTACGGCAATAACTAATCAAAAAACTTTAAATCCCAAGAAATCGAAAAAATAAAACCACAAAAAACAAATGCACCAGTTCCTAATCGCTCAAAACTAACTAAAATACGAACTATCATGAAATCGTACTTTGTACCTATCAAAATTCGCGCGAAGCGCATATAAATTGCGCGCATCCTCGGTGCGAACACACTTCTCTCTCAAACTTACACAGACTTACACGCACACATTCAAAGAAAAGCCCAGCTTTAAACTCTATACAAATTCTCAAATCAGTACCTACCAATGTTATCAATAACAGAGACATTTTGTTAGGAAAACTGAAAGGTCAGAGAAGCCAAATGCAAGCCAGTGGGTGAGAAAGAGAAAGCATTAGCGAGCGCGCGTAGGTACGATTGCGTACTAAAATTCTACGTTTAACTCTTTTTTTGTATAGTGTTAGAGCGAGCCAGAGTATCGCGGCCGGCATCGGAGAATAAGCGCGCGAATTTAAAATAATTTCTGTCATAGAGGACACAGTTGTGGAGATAGCGAATTTTGTTCTTGTTTGACAAAAATTTATGTTTTTGTAAAAATGTTTTTTTTATTTCTTGAGTTTGATTTTTAGGCAAGCCCGGCTTTCCGGCTTGTAAGATAGGTTCGCCACTGGTTAGAAGATAAACATATTAAAAGTCCTGACCCCTCCGAGGTGAGCCCGAGGGATGGGGGGGCAAAGAAGGTCCCGTTTTTTGGTTTTTTGCTTATATCTCGAAAACGATGCGTCGTATAAAATTTTGTTGTACTACATAATAAAACCTCATAAAATTCTCTACAACTTTGTTTGTTACACTTTTTATCAATTTCCAAAAAAAACGAAAAAAAAAAAATATATAGCAAAGTTGTAGAGAATTTTATCAGATTTCATTGTGTAGTACAACAAGTATTCGTGCGACACACCGTTTTCGAGATGCAAACCAAAAACGAAGACGAACGGGACAGAGAATCGGACAATTTTTTAAAAATTGTTCGTTTTTCGGAGCTCATACCAATTCAACGATAAGAGATAGATAAAAAATTTGAAAAGCAACGTTGAAGAGAATTTTATGATGTTTTAAGTTTCAAAATTTAATACGATGCATCGTTTCGGAGATATAAGCAAAAAAACAAAAAACAGGACCTTCTTTGCCCCCCCATCCCTCGGGCTCACCTCGGAGGGGTCAGGACTTTTAATATGTTTATCTTCTAACTAGTCCAAACAAAGTTCATAAGTCAGATTTTCTGCTTTCAACTTTTCCAACCACAATCATTCATTGCCCAGGCTATTGTGCCGTCACTGGACAGTAAAAAGTAACAGAAATTGTGACGTCAAACGAGATTTCAACGCGCTGTATCGTGGTCATTTTCCGTTTACATGACAAAAGAAAAAATAAGTGTCCAATACTTTTTGATAATGTAACTGACGGACTAAATAGATTTATTCAGGCATATACCCTATTCCTTCACTAATGGGAACCTACATTATCCCTGGGTGTCGCAGTCTTATAAAGGGTGTAAAAAGCAGTGGCGTGCAGTGGTTCCCCACGGAGGGTAGGCTAACTACCACGCACACAAATAACCAAAAAAAAAAAAAAATATTTTTAAAAATATTGTTGGATTATTTTTGGATTAATTCTCGTAATTCGGGTTTACATCTACCTTTCGACACCACAAGAATCTTATCATTAAACGATAATTGCGAAAACTTACTGCTTTTAACTTCTAACAAACACACATTATCTGCGCAAACTTCACAACAGAACATCATTTTTAAGTAAATAAACAAATAATAAACACAACAAATAATATTTACATTAATGTACGTTTCAAGACGAATAACTGATAAGGTTTAACTTGGTAAGATATGATAACATTCAAAATCGCATATAAATTTACTTGTCACATAAAACAGTATGGCTTCAATAGGAAGGACTTGGGTACATTTTGTTTACAACCAGCACATATAAGAGCCATATTTGCAAAACAACGCCCTCTAGCGGATATTCTACGAAATTAATTTGGATCCAACTTTTTGCGCCTTGCTACTCGCCAACAGATGGCGCTTAGCACAATGTTTGTGCCTTTATTTTCACTTTAAAATTTCCTTTCATAAGTATTTCACTAATATACAATTTAAAGGGATTCTGCGTACCTTTTCATGGTGATTGGTACTTGTCCCAAAGTTTTCTTCAGTACCTGATCCTCAAATAACGTGTTTTTCAAAAATCCCACGGTTTTTTCCACAGGTTTGAAATTTGGTCGTTATTTGGGAGAAGTATAGTTTTCTTAAGTATTTATGATGTTAAGCTAGTCTAGTCACTGAAGGTCTTTATTCACTTGAACTTTATTGACTTTTTGTCCCAAGTTAAGCACTTAAACTATTTTTAACGTTCTATTATCTACTGAGCTGATGTTTACGTGCGCACAGTAGCGCCCTCTCTCCCTAAATTGGCTTGGCAACTCTGATTCAACTAACTTCATTCATTTTAATCTAGCTAGCCAATCACCGGCCGGCTACACTCGCGGGAGACACGCCCACAATCTATACATGTGTGCCGTTTATACACACGAAAATATGCACCAGTGTGTGTAAATTTATGAATGCAGAGTTCTTTACAAACATCTTTGCCTTAAAATCGACGACGTGAGTTACGTCACACGGGCGCGACAAGTTGCTATAAGTGTTATAACAGGAGTTTTAACTTTTAAAATATTTTGTATCATTTTATTAAATAGTTATAATAAATGGCGATAATAATAATGGAGTTTCGTAGGGCAGGCTCGGCCTAATTGCCTCTATGGACGGCACGCCCCTGGTAAAAAGACCCTTAACGAAGCCGAAGGGTACTAATTCTCCCCGTTATTGCGATCATTTTTTTGTTCTAGACCATACCTGGGAACCTTTTAGTTACGGAGATATTGGGGGTCAAAGTTCCAACTTTTTCACAAGTTTTTTTTTAAATACATGTTTCTAATGTAATTTTTTTACTTTAAACACCTTCACGACCCCCGTATTATTCAATCCATCCATCAGCACAATGTTTTGAGACCGTTATATTGAGTTTAACCGTAAAACGTAATTTTTAACCCCAAAAAAAAAGTTGTCTCCCAGCAATAATTTTTGCGTAAAGTTACTTAGTTTGATGTACAGAATGCTTGGTTGACGGCTTCGTGAAGGGTCTGTTTACACCCCGTATGACTGTTCAACATAATATAAGAAAATTCTTCCTTAAGTACTAAAATCTTAGTATTATAAACAAGCTAATTAATGTAAAAAAAAAATACAAACAATAATTATTTACGTAAATACAAGCTCTAACTTCTCGGAACATTCATTTGTACCTTATAACAACATTACGTCATGTTTCCACAATTCATTTAAGCCTAGCTCTTTGTGATATTCCAGGTCGCAGAACACCGCATATCTACTTGAAGCTGTCAAATTTACCCCATGAACCACAAACACGATCACGTGTAGCGTTACGTACGGATGAATAGCTCATGACAGGGGCGTGCCGTCCATAGAGGCAATTAGGCCGAGCCTGCCCTACGAAACTCCATTATTATTATCGCCATTTATTATAACTATTTAATAAAATGATACAAAATATTTTAAAAGTTAAAACTCCTGTTATAACACTTATAGCAACTTGTCGCGCCCGTGTGACGTAACTCACGTCGTCGATTTTAAGGCAAAGATGTTTGTAAAGAACTCTGCATTCATAAATTTACACACACTGGTGCATATTTTCGTGTGTATAAACGGCACACATGTATAGATTGTGGGCGTGTCTCCCGCGAGTGTAGCCGGCCGGTGATTGGCTAGCTAGATTAAAATGAATGAAGTTAGTTGAATCAGAGTTGCCAAGCCAATTTAGGGAGAGAGGGCGCTACTGTGCGCACGTAAACATCAGCTCAGTAGATAATAGAACGTTAAAAATAGTTTAAGTGCTTAACTTGGGACAAAAAGTCAATAAAGTTCAAGTGAATAAAGACCTTCAGTGACTAGACTAGCTTAACATCATAAATACTTAAGAAAACTATACTTCTCCCAAATAACGACCAAATTTCAAACCTGTGGAAAAAACCGTGGGATTTTTGAAAAACACGTTATTTGAGGATCAGGTACTGAAGAAAACTTTGGGACAAGTACCAATCACCATGAAAAGGTACGCAGAATCCCTTTAAATTGTATATTAGTGAAATACTTATGAAAGGAAATTTTAAAGTGAAAATAAAGGCACAAACATTGTGCTAAGCGCCATCTGTTGGCGAGTAGCAAGTCGCAAAAAGTTGGATCCAAATTAATTTCGTAGAATATCCGCTAGAGGGCGTTGTTTTGCAAATATGGCTCTTATATGTGCTGGTTGTAAACAAAATGTACCCAAGTCCTTCCTATTGAAGCCATACTGTTTTATGTGACAAGTAAATTTATATGCGATTTTGAATGTTATCATATCTTACCAAGTTAAACCTTATCAGTTATTCGTCTTGAAACGTACATTAATGTAAATATTATTTGTTGTGTTTATTATTTGTTTATTTACTTAAAAATGATGTTCTGTTGTGAAGTTTGCGCAGATAATGTGTGTTTGTTAGAAGTTAAAAGCAGTAAGTTTTCGCAATTATCGTTTAATGATAAGATTCTTGTGGTGTCGAAAGGTAGATGTAAACCCGAATTACGAGAATTAATCCAAAAATAATCCAACAATATTTTTCAAAATATATTTTTTTTTTTTTTGGTTATTTGTGTGCGTGGTAGTTAGCCTACCCTCCGTGGGGAACCACTGCACGCCACTGGCTCATGACGGGGAGAAAGTACTAGCCAGCCGGCAAGGTGGTAGCGAGGTTGACTGGCCAGGGTGGGCTCTATTTATTTCTAAGTTTATACAGGGTGTAAACAGACCCTTCACGAAGCCGTCAACCAAGCATTCTGTACATCAAACTAAGTTAGTTTACGCAAAAATTTTTGCTGTGAAACGACTTTTTTTTTGGGGTGAAAAATCACGTTTTACGTTAGGACTCAATTTAACGCACTCAGAATATTGTCCTGATGGATGGATTGATAAGTAAGGGGGTCGTGGAGGTGTTTAAAGTATGCATGTATTTAAAAAAAAACTTGTGAAAAAGTCGGAACTTTGACCCCCAATATCTCCGTAACTAGAAGGTTCCCAGGTATGGTCTGAACAAAAAAACAACAAAATGATCGCATTGATGGGAAGAATAAGTGCCTTTCGGCTTCGTTAAGGGTCTATTTACACCCTTTATTTATATTTACCTTTCTGAATAATGAATTTGTATTGATTACTGTTACATGTTAACTTAAGGTAAAGTTAAGTTTGTTTAATGTCCGTTTACGTTCTTTCTAGTGTTCAGAGAAACCTTCGAAATTGAAAACAGTTTTACAAACAATCTGATCATTGCCCGAGGAAGAATCGCAATTGTACCTAATTGTTTTCATTATAACTTCATAACCCGAACGAAATCGGACTGCTTGCTAGTTCCGAATTAATTATGAATAAAAAAATGTATAAGAGGCGCCCTGGAACTGCTGGAGTACACGGCCAGTTCTACGAGTCTAAAATGCTCAGCTTACTGAATTTTAGAGCTAAACATGACGAAGAAATCGAAGAGTTTTATTTAGCTACAAATGTTGATTTAATTGGAGAATTTGACGATATATGCATAAGGGCCAAAGTTAAGGGTTTTGCCAAGCAAATGGCTGTGTTTGCTCAAACAAAACATAGAGAAGCAGACAAAGTTTTAACGCTTAGTATCAAACATGATCTGACAAGATGCTTTGGAAGTTACTTAAAAATTAGACGAGCATTCGGCACAAAAAATAAAGACAAACTATTTGGAGGGACCTTCAGCGACACAGAATGCCTATTTGTTATGTACACAAATGCTAAATATGACTTTGACAATGACGTGGTCGAGACTGAGTATACTACCAAACTGAAAGAACTCATAGGCACTAATCAAACGTGTTCTTACTTACAACCTACATATGAGACCGAGGACGTGGAGGTTTTAAGTAAAGTCATTTTGGAAGAAGAAATCGTAACACTTGCTAAGCATTTCGCGAAACTTATTAATAAAGAAGTAATTATTGATGAGCTCGTGTCATGTTACCACTACATTCTGGCGCAAAAAGTTTTCGAGATTCGTGATATCGTTAATGATAAAGGGCATCGGATAGCCAGCTTCAGAAATGACTTCTTTGATACAAACGAACACTTCGTTCTGATATTCAAAAATACCCTCTACGAAGAGGTACTTCTGAGACGGAAAATTGACATGTCTGAAATATTGATTCTTCTCGATAAATTCTTCAGCAAATCGTCTGAAGTTGGGGTTTTGAGTGAACTAATTATAACTGTTATTGCTTACAAACATGGCAAGTTTGAATTTGTTAAGAAATCTTCAGACATAACTGAAGATTTAAAACGAAAGTTGAATAAAGTGAGCGTTCCTCAATCCACAGTCGATGAAGCCATTGATCAGGCTGCCAGAAAAGAATTAGAACACTCGACGTTCAAAGTCCCACCTTCGTTCGGAAATAAGGATTTAACAATAAGAGAAGGTAAGGAAGAGGGAAGATTGGATCTACTGTCTTCAACAATAATTGGTTTGATTGACGATGCAGAGTCTAATACAATCATTACTATCGACGAGTCCCTTGGGGATGGCCTCCTTAAAGTTAACGGTGGCTTGGCTGGTGCAGTCGGCAACGTTTTCGTTCCCGACGAAAACTCTAAACTTATGAAGTTTGCTGATAATATCGAATCTGTAAAAGGCGATCTTGCTAAAAGACCGTATCTAAAATTGCAAAAGAAAATAAATAACTTACGAGAGTACAAAATAAATGTGAACGTAAAAAAGTTTCCGAAGCTCTCATTCTACAGCAGAGAGCACGACGAGAATTTGGTGAAAGACTTCTTAAGACATCTGATATTTTTCACCAATCAGTCAATACAGAAAGAAATTGATGGAATTTTAAAACAGGAAATAGGATACTATCTTTACGATGGCAAACGCCTTAATCAAGCACAAGTTGACGCGGTATTCTTAAAATATCACAAAGCAATCCAAGATTGGTGGATAGATCCTAATGATGCGGAATATCTCACAAAACAAAGTGAACACTTTGAGAATGCAACAAAAGATATTATAAACCAATCACTAATATATGCCATTAACATGATACATACGTTCAATATGCAAAACATGAAATATACATTTAATGCAGCGGCCGTCAGGGCATTCCAATTTTTGTTGGATGAGCAATGTAAGACAAATGTCAATGTTATTGTTACAGACAATTGTAAATTCACTGCTGTTAAATTAACACACTATTTAAACGACAAGAAGCACGTAGTTTTAGACCTAGAATCCATTTCGAATCTACTGCCGAAAGACTATAAAACTTCACTCGCTGAATTGGCAGAAAATAAGGAAACTGTAATATTTGTAAATTATGGAATCTGGTGTGAAAGATTTATTGATATCGTAAAAGCAGTTAAAGCTCGATTATTTATTGTTACAAAAGCAAAACCAAATAAAATTGATAGTAATACTCAAGATTTTGCAAATAATCTACTTGATTTGAGCGATGAATCGCAGCAAACGTTCTTAAAGAACACAAAAGTAATATTTCAAGAGGAAGAAGTAAACCTAAGTCTCTTCGTAAAAGACGAAAAGGCAATGAAACTTATAAAAGGAGACATTTTCTATAAAATGCTTGAAAACACAATCTTTAAAATAGGGATGCCGATAGGAAACCAGAATTACGATGAATTCAAACATTTGTACTTTGATAGACGCGTCAGTCGCACCAGGAAAACAGAAGAGGATGCGTTTCATGAAGTCAAAAACAAACGAATACAAACGCTGTACGATTTACAAGATCATGTGATACTAGTAACTGCTATGCCTGGAATGGGCAAGTCAACTCTACTTACTCATTTATCAAGTAAAACAAAGGAATTGGATCCAAACACATGGATTGTAAGAATAAACCTGGTGGAGTACTCGAAAATATTCAGTGAGTGGCAGAGAGATGAAACAGTCATCGACCTTATGCTGAGTTTATGTTTCATGTGTCATGTAGCGCTCGGTGTGGCGGAAGAAGATATTACAGCCGAGCTGCAAACAGAAGACAATGTTGTGTCTCTCAAATACTGCTCAGGCGATGCATCAATTACTTTTGGGTTTGAAATGTTCTTACATTTCTACAATAGTGGTACACTGATATTTCTATTCGATGGTTTTGATGAGATCTTCCCGCACTATGCGAAGGAAGCGCTCTCATTGGTGAAGGCCGTCAGGAGTTACCCTCGACAGCATAAAATCTGGATCACAAGCAGATCATATAACGACATTAAAGATATTTTAGAACAAGAGTTCGGACGATCATATGAACTAGAAGGCTTCACGAATGGTGAACAAGTAAGATACTTAATAAAATATTGGATAGAGAGAACATTTAAAAAGTCAAAATTTGATGCAACTACAAATATTAAGATATTAGCACCATGTTGTCGCCCGCTTTTTTTAACTCGATATTATCTAGATGAACAGACTAAGGTACATTCTTTTAAAGTTAATTTTACTCTCCAAGATACCTTGACATTCGAGTCAGATGGCTATGTAGAAGAAGTCAACCTATCCACTTCCAGGTCCAACAGGGCGTGGCAAGACCGCCGCAGCGACACTGCTTACCATTTTAACGACTTTTTCGCAACTCCGCTTCATCTATACTTATTAACTGACTGCTTACGCATGGAAAGACAGCCTGTTATTACGGGACCTGGTCGTTATGATACAAACCGCATCCAGTCTTTGGAAATGAATGCCTTTGAGCTTTACCAACATTTCGTTGAAACTAAACTCCAAAAAATTCGTTTTAAGGAAAAGAACAAAACCGACATATCCATTCCAGACAACATATCTATACTATATCTTACTATATAATATTATAAAGCTGCAGTGTTTGTTTGTTTGTTTGTTTGTTTGAACGCGCTAATCTCTGGAACTGCTGGTCCGATTTGAATGATTATTTCAGTGTTGGGTAGTCCATTTATCGAGGAAGGCTATAGGCTATATATCATTACTCTACGACCAATAGGAGCGTAGGAGCAATGAAAAATGTTGCAAAAACGGGGAAAATTGTATTTTAATAACTAGACGCGGACGAAGGTCGCGGGGAACAGCTAGTCGATTAATAAAAGAGAACGAGCTTATGTCTTATCTAAACATAAAAAGTTAGGAGCGTACGCTATTTTCTACTCAAATAAAGATTTAATATTTAATGATAATGAATTAAAAGAAGTTATGGAAACCATTGATATGCTTAAGTTAGGAACAGAAAAGTCGGGCTTTATACACAGTGTAGCAGGCGATATCCCACTGTTTATACACAAACTGATCGCGGAATATTTCGCTGCTCAATACATTGACGATCTATTGAAGAGTGACATTACCGACGCAACTCGGGAGTCGATTCTAGGTTTGAGTAAAGTAAGTCAAGTTTATGAAATATTAACTAGTAAACAGAT
Source organism: Noctua pronuba (assembly GCA_905220335.1). NCBI lineage: Eukaryota > Metazoa > Arthropoda > Insecta > Lepidoptera > Noctuidae > Noctua > Noctua pronuba. The sequence continues at coordinate 5,851,420 of LR999922.1, read as the reverse complement.
AGCAGAAGAAAGGAAGAGGCAATCACGCGCTGGGTGCGAAACCAGTTAGACGTGTACCGCCTAACTACCTGCGTGTGCGATTATTCGAACTTTATTGACACTATATCTTCCACCTACGCACCGATCTAATCGTCAACATGGTGAAATGTGCTAAGTGCGTAAAACTGGTGACGAAAAAAAGTCCGGGTATACAGTGTTCAAAGTGTAGCAAATGGATTCATGCATCATGTGCTACAAGAACTGCAGATCAGTTAAATGTTTTAATACTACGGACGCCGTTGATTGGAAATGTCGTTGATGTGTGGGTAATGCTGAACCCAAACGCCTATCCTGTATCCTGCCGGACGTTGATGACGAAGACATCACAGATACGGAGAAGCTCATGGATACCAACATAACCCAACGCATTCTAAGCGATATATGGCGAGAGGTACGCGACATAATAAAAGAAGAGTTGCAAAGTACCCAACAGTTCTACTCAGAAAAAATTGATGAGTACGAGCATAAGTAGAAGCATATGAAAATAGTCAAAAACTAGTGGGAAAAAAACAGAATATTGAGCTTTAAAACAATTATATAAACCTTGAACTTAAATGGAGGTAGTCGAACAAAAGCTTAACGCAAGTGAACAAAGCCAATTAGTCAATAACATGGTAATATGTGGTGTTGCGGAAACAGAAGACGTTTACCTAAATATAATAATATTAATTCGTGTTGGACCTATTGTAAATCACAAATCATACAATTATTGTACTACTTATTTAATTTATTTAAGAGTGACATCTGAATATTTGTACACCATTTATGTTGTGGTAGAATATTAAGGACTTATAATATATTCTTACAAATAAATATTTCTGATACTGATTCTGATTCTGATTCTGTTAGTGTAATCGTCGTGACTCATAAGGAGGGCTGTCGGGATCTATGGCTGCAAGTCGCCAGGAATCACGATATTACTGGAAGGGATCTTGGTTACGGTGATAATTACAAAGTATACCTCAGAGAAAGTTTATCACCCACAACAGCCTACCTTCTTTTTCCGGATGGGAAATCATCAAATGATCCCCCCCGCTCTGGGCGGAGTGGAATGGAGTGTCAGAGTTTTCCTGACTGAAACCCATCCTGTTCCTCCTTTGCCCTTTGTGTTCCAGGGCCGTGGTATCTCTTTCGAACAGTTCCGCAGCCCCGGCAGGCATAGGCCCTTGCGGGCCCCTTCCTTTTTGCTGACATGTCTTTGAGGCGCGCGTGGAACACGAACGCGCCGTCGACACAGCCTGTGGTCATAAGATGGACGGACGGCGAGCTAGCCCATTCCCTGAAATCGCCTTCAGACTTAGGCCTACATTCTCGGTAGCGAGCGCCTAAGCCACCTCTGTCGCTGGTTGTCACCCGCCGGGCCTCCTACGGGTAACTGGAGGTCTCACCTGACGGTGACGGACCGCCGAGGTGGCGTGAAGCAAGCAGCGCTGCTGTACAGCGCCATGGCGCCCCTACCGACACAAATAAGCAACTACTCGTGGGCAAGCCGCGTGCGCGCGCTTGCCATCGGCCACCCACTGACGGTGCCTGCGTCTACAGGCCCGCGTCTACGGTGGCCGGGAGCCGCTACGAGGCACCCGACGCCCGGGGCATCTCCCGCGGCGGCTGGGACGTGAGATCCTTTCCCTCTCTCGTCCCGCCACCTCCTTCAATAGCATGACTGCTTCGCAGAAGGCTGGAACCAGGGCTGGACGGGAGAGGCCGCCAATCGCCGCTACGAGGAGACGGCGGAGCTCCGCCCAACCGGGGCAGACCTCCGCGGTGTGCTCCACCGTGTCCTCGGGACGATCCTCGCAGTGATAACTAACACCCGGGCGTTTCCTTCCGCCCGATTCGGTGCACGAACCTCCTGAAACAACCGTGTCCTGTGAGGCCCGTACCTTCCGCCTGACGCAGCGGAAGGTGAGGGCGCCGTGGCGCCTCTCTAGCCATTCCTCAAAGAGGGGACTTATCGCCACTATTGTGGCGTGCCCTGCACGGGGTTGCGACAGTCGCTCTCTCCATGTCGCCATGAGATCGCGCCGGAGGTCAGTCCGCTGAGCGGCGATATGCCGCGGAGTTGGCAGCGGAGTTTCCCCCCGACGTAGTGCCTCCGCGCGCCATTCGTGCAGGCGCCCGAGGACTATCGCCCCAGATCCCATGGCGGCAATCCGGCAAGGAGGCTCGCCGCCTCGGAGATCGTGCGGTACTCCCGGACTAGCCTTTCGGCTACCAACTTTTGGAGCGCGTTCAGGTAGTGGGCGGCTCGCCGCCTCAAGGAACTCGCCCACACCGGGGCCCTGTAAAGGGCCATGGACCGCACGACGTGCGGGACGTAGAGCCTCCGGCAGGAGGCGTTTGGACCCCTCAGGTTGGGCAAGAGCCGCTTGAAGGCAGCCCCGGCCCGTTCCAGTTTGGGAGCCAAACGTCGGAAATGCTCAACGAAGTTCCACCGGCTGTCGAGGACGAGTCCTATGTACTTCAACGTCGACTCGACGCCGATGTGAACCCCTCCTAGGCCCATGAAAGCACATGGCCTCAGACTAGTGCAAAGCCACCTCGAGACCCAATTGCCGGATCCTCTCCAAGACTATCGCAACCCCACATGTCATTATTTCGGCCACCGCCTCCCTTGCGCCAGCACCAACGTGTCGTCAGCGTAGCAAACAACGCTGACGCCGCTACCACCCAGGTCCCTAGAACCGACCCCTGCGGAACAACGCACGACATCTCTCACCGGTTCCATTCTCCGCTGTGACCAGGGTAGATGACGAACCTATCCGTCAGGTAGTCCCCGAACACACAACGAAGGTAGGTCGAGCGGTGATACCGGAGTGCCTCCCTAATGCAGCTCCAGGGCATGGAGTTGAAGTCAAGAAAAAAAATTGAAAAATGTAATCTGTTTGAATCTGTCTGAAATTTTGAACCGTAACGTACTGCTTACAATTTAACTACGATTCACAATCTTTCGACAGTTTATAATCTCGCGAGATAGATTATAATCTAACGGTTTTTACAATTTAACGGCGAAATATAGACCACCTGATACGAATAAGGCCCTGTTCATCGAGGTGTTGGGTAATAATACACTCACGTCCGCCACAGCTTAGACTACTTTTATTTAGGTTAGGTTAGGTTTGTTTCAATAATGATCGGTAAGTTTCGACTCGAAATAAATAGAGAACCCTGGGACAGAATTTGATCCGCTTTGGCACAGAGAAACATGGCTATGATACCTTCCAAACAAAAGTAGTCTAAGCTGTAGCGGACGTGGGTGTGCCGCTCATACATTTCTGCCCACCATGCTTTAAAACACAAAATTTCGCTAGCTATACATTATCTAAATTCACTCTATGAAATGGGCCTTTTTTTTTTACGGATTGGAAATCATCAAATGACTTCTCCCGCTCTGGGTGGAGTGGGAGGGAGTGTCAGACTCTTACTGACTAAAACCCATCCATGTTCCTTCATTGCCCTTTGTGTTCCAGGGCCACGGTATCTCTTTCGAACAGTCCCGCAGCATGAAATGGGCCTTGAATGCGGAATAACACACTTGAATAGATAAGCGAAGTGAGTGCATTACAATATCATGACTGTATTGATCACATATTTATACGTAGTATCGAATGTCGCGCCACAGTATAAATAAAGGGTGTAAAAAGACCCTTAACGAAGCCGAGAGGTACTTATTCTCCCCGTCAGTGCGATTTTTTTAATTCTAGATCATACCTGGGAACCTTCTAGTTACGAAGATATTGGGGGTCAAAGTTCCGACTTTTTCACAAGTTTTTTTTAACATACATGTTTTTAAAGTAAGATTTTTACTTTAAACACCTCCACGACCCCCGAATTATTCAATCCATCCATCAGCACAATGTTTTGAGAGCGTTACATTGAGTTCTACCGTAAAACGTGATTTTTCACCCAAAAAAAAAGTCGTTTCCCAGCAATAATTTTTGCGTAGAGTTACTTAGTTTGATGTACAGAATGCTTGGTTGACGGCTTCGTGAAGGTATGGACAAGAACAAAAAAAATATCACAATAACGGGGAGAACAAGTGCCTTTCGGCTTTGTAAAGGGTCTTTTTACACCCTTTATAGGGCCTAAAGGGACCCGTCCCCAAAGCCATCCGTTCTGTACATCAAACCATGCTGCCGTCCGCAAGCTATAATGCCGTTATCCAACAAAATCATATTTCGAGTTAAGGATAAAAAGAGGGCGAAAAAATAAAAAATTGATGCTGTTTCTTAACTATAACTCGTATGCGAGACTTATTGGTATCAAAAAATAGATATAGTATTGAGCTTTCGCTTTTTTTGATTATTGTGGTATCAAAAAACGAATATCGACCAGATGCGAGATAACGGCATTATAGCTTGCGGACGGCAGCATGTAACACTGCGCAAAAACTATTGCTGGTAAACTACTTTATTTCGGTGTGAAAAATCGCACGATATATGGCAAAGAGATTTAAAACAGAGCGGACATTGGGAATATTCTCATACAATAATTTTCATCCTGAATATTTTCGATTTTGACACACGAATGCTACCTGACAAGCGGGCGTATGACACAGATGACACTAGACAGAACGAATTGTTACTAAGTAGTAACAAGTTTTGGATTACGATTTTCTTCGTCATGACCCGTCTATAGCTCGGAAATATTTGAGTGTCTTTGTGTCATATGAATGCGACAAGGTGACATATCGCACTGGACTGATCGACTTGTTACTAATTTGTAACAGGTTTTGGAATTGTCAGTTTCTTGGTCTTGTCCCGTCTATAGCTAGTTATATTTGAATGTCTTTGGTATATGGTATGCCTTATGTATTTGAGAATATCTGTCAGCCGACGTTGCTATTGTGGTATTTTAACGTAACATCACGTCTGTCATTAGGGAATCCAATTCCGCAAACGCGGGATCCCGCACCTTTTTTGCGGGATCTGAAATGCGGGATTACCCGCAAGTTTGCGGGATTGAAAAAAAAAATGTATATATGAGCTCAGACGACGTTCTGATTATTTTTAAACCCAGCACAGCCTCATTAATAAGTGATTTAACAAATTTCCCATATAACTCGTGCGTGACTTTTCTATAGCATTTGTATGGAAAATACTTTAGTTTTCAGATTTTAACTTTAATCAAAAAAAAAAATATGTTGTGTGAATCCTGTTTTGGAACGGAACGTAATCAATGTCAGCTCAAATACTCTTGACTAGACTAGGGATTCCCCCACGGCACGGGGATTTACCTTAGCGCGTGAGATTAGTTGTCAAAAAAAGTTATGGCGTCATTTGCTTCTTACTTGTGATGTGAAAAGATACGATACAACGATACAATTATTTTTTGTTATAAAAATGTTCATAGCAAGTTAAACGACTGAAAAATTACTTATGTTCTGATTAAATTACATAATTCAATGACATCATTTAATTCAATTGTTGATTAGTAATAAGTCATAACTCTACTTAATATTAATATTGATAATAAAAATAAAAATTTACTTGTCTTTTTTTTTTTAATAACTACCTACTCAAAACAAAAGAATATTTAAAAAATCTCAATTGAGATTTTTTTAAATGACCTCACTGCTACTGAGAATTTCCTGATGGAAAAATCCAATAAGATTTTGCCCGATCCGGAAATCGTTTCGTGGTTTTCGAGGTCGGTGATAAAACAGAAATAAGGTCAAAATGAAAAACCCAGATAGCACCGACGAAAACTTTCGTTTTGTGACACCATTAAGTAAAAACATAGACAATTATGTAAAATGAAATCGAAGCACAACACTATTGGTATTTGTTATCATTTTCAAAGGCGCGTCGAGTGCAGTTACAAGGGCACTACTCTGTTCTGATTTGTTATCTTTATTAATAAACATAATATTTCCTCTACTTCAGTTTTACCTTTGGTAAGTACAACCTATAATTAAACTAATTAAATGCGTTTCAAATGCCATGTTTTCTTAAATAATATAGCTACATTGTGTTACCGCCGAATACAGTGTGTAAACAACAGTTCTATAATTGTACATTTTGATATAACTGGGGAAACATTATTAATACATTCGAGGCTGAATTCACACCCGATCCGCATATGCAGCCATGAATTGCAGTAACCAATCACCACGCGAATCAAACGACGTTTTTCAACACACTTTCGAAGAAATCTATACTAATATATAAAGGTGAAGAGTTTGTTTGTTTGGTTGAACGCGCTAAACTCGGGCACTGCTGGTTCGAATTGAATAAATCTTTTAGTGTTGGATTGCCCATTTATCGAGGAAGGTTATAGGCTATATAACTTCACGCTACGACCATTAGAAAAATGGTGCAAAAACGGGGAAAATTGTATTTTTAATAATTTTACGCGGACGAATGTCACGGGGAACATAAAATAATATAAGGAAAAGTATTTTTGTCATGAATTATAGGAAACTATGATTTAATTTGATTTTTTGCCGCGCTTTGCTTTCGCCAGGTTGAAGAAGAAGCAAAGGTATGGAGCCGCAAAACTAAACAATAAAAATATTAAAAATCCACGCGTGTGAAATACATTGCTATTAAATACATTACGTATTTTGTGCAACAATGAAAATATAACCTTTCTTCATTTTTTTTTAATTCTCTATGAACTATAAAGATGGCGCTAGAGATTCCTACTTATCGACTAGCTATGGGAATGATCTACAGATAGGGATATTCAAATTCCAAATCGATTTTTTTATGATTTTTCATGATCTTCATCGTAGCGGGTCATGGCAAATTTTCATACAATAATAATTCAAATAATAGCATACAAACAGAGAAAATCTAATATAATAAAGATAAATTTATTTGTCAAAAACACGTGTAGGTTTACAATCAGTTGGAACGACTACAAAAAAAAATAAAGTTTCAAACTCAAACTCAACTCAAACTCAAAGCATTTATTTCAAATAGACCCGTGACAGGCACTTTTGCATAGTCAAAAATAAGCTACCTACAGTCCCGCCACAGGCATAATAACTGTGAATGGACTGTAATTGCCCATTCGAAAATAGTAGATCTCATGGAGAAGAATGGGCAAGAAACTCCATGGACACTCTTTTCAAATCAAGTTATATATTACATAGTCCTGGGTACAATATTGTTGCTTCTATATGTGCAACAGCATGTTTTCATCAGTGTGTTTCAGCATGTTTTGCCTAGAAAGGCGTACAAACACAATAATAATATAGTTCAAAGTACAAAAATCATAAAGTTACGTCAAATTGCGAGAAAATGTCTAAATTACATCATTTAAATAGTCGGCAACATTATCGTAACATTTATTTATTAAAAGTTTCTTCATGCTGCTATTAAAACTATTAATATTTAAATCTTATATGCCTTTGGAACCTTGTTGTTAAGTTTTGGGGCCATGCAGAATATACTCTTACCCATGAGAGCTGTTTTAGAACTATATGTTGTTATTTCAATCTCAAAGGATAGTGGGCAGAAATGTATGGGGGGCACACCCACGACCGCCACAGCTTAGAGTACTTTTGTTTGGAAGGTATCACAGCCATGTTTCTCTGTGCCAAAGCGCATCAAATTCTGTCCCGGGGTTCTTTATTTATTTTAAGTCGATCATTATTGAAACAGACCTAACCTAACCTTTTTTTTACTTTTGGGGCACACCCACGTCCGCCACAGCTTAGAGTACTTTTGTTTGGAAGGTATCACAGCCATGTTTCTCTGTGCCAATGCGCATCAAATTCTGTCCCGGGGTTCTTTATTTATTTTAAGTCGATCATTATTGAAACAGACCTAACCTAACCTTTTTTTTACTTTTGGGGCACACCCACGTCCGCCACAGCTTAGAGTACTTTTGTTTGGAAGGTATCACAGCCATGTTTCTCTGTGCCAAAGCGCATCAAATTCTGTCCCGGGGTTCTTTATTTATTTTGAGTCGATCATTATTGAAACAGACCTAACCTAACCTTTTTTTTACTTTTGGGGCACACCCACGTCCGCCACAGCTTAGACTACTTTTGTTTGGAAGATATCACAGCCATGTTTCTCTGTGCCAAAGCGCATCAAATTCTGTCCCGGGGTTCTTTATTTATTTTGAGTTGATCATTATTGAAACAAACCTAACCTAACCTAAACCTAACCTATTATACGTTCTTTATTTATTTTGAGTTGATCATTATAGAAACAAACCTAACCTAACCTAACCTTTTTTTTACTTTTGGGGCACACCCACGTCCGCCACAGCTTAGACTACTTTTGTTTGGAAGGTATCACAGCCATGTTTCTCTGTGCCAAAGCGCATCAAATTCTGTTCCGGGGTTCTTTATTTATTTTGAGTTGATCATTATAGAAACAAACCAAACCTAACCTAAACCTAACCTTTTTTTTACTTTTGGGGCACACCCACGACCGCCACAGCTTAGAGTACTTTTGTTTGGAAGGTATCACAGCCATGTTTCTCTGTGCCAAAGCGCATCAAATTCTGTCCCAGGCTTCTCTATTTATTTCGAGTCAAAACTTACCGATCGTTATTGAAGCAAACCTAACCTAACCTTTTTTTTACTTTTGGGGCACACCCACGTCCGCTACAGCTTAGACTACTTTTGTTTGGAAGGTATAACAGCCATGTTTCTCTGTGCCAAAGCGCATCAAATTCTGTCCCGGGGTTCTTAATTTATTTAAACCTAACCTAACCTAAACCTAAACTAACCCTAACCTAACCTTTTTTTTTTCACTTTTGGGTTTCTTCAATGGATGTTCTTCGCTGTGTGTGTTTGTGTGGTCTGTCAGACTTAATAGAAACAAAATAATAATAAAAAATAAAAAATAGTAATAAATAATGCTCGGTAAGTTTCGACTTGAAATAAAAAGAGAACCCTGAGACAGAATTTGATGCGCTTTGGCACAGAGAAACATGGCTGTGATATCTTCCAAACAAAAGTAGTCTAAGCTGTGGCGGACGTGGGTGTGCCCCAAAAGTAAAAAAAAGGTTAGGTTAGGTCTGTTTCAATAATGATCGACTCAAAATAAATAAAGAACCCCGGGACAGAATTTGATGCGCTTTGGCACAGAGAAACATGGCTGTGATACCTTCCAAACAAAAGTACTCTAAGCTGTGGCGGACGTGGGTGTGCCCCAAAAGTAAAAAAAAGGTTAGGTTAGGTCTGTTTCAATAATGATCGACTTAAAATAAATAAAGAACCCCGGGACAGAATTTGATGCGCATTGGCACAGAGAAACATGGCTGTGATACCTTCCAAACAAAAGTACTCTAAGCTGTGGCGGACGTGGGTGTGCCCCAAAAGTAAAAAAAAGGTTAGGTTAGGTCTGTTTCAATAATGATCGACTTAAAATAAATAAAGAACCCCGGGACAGAATTTGATGCGCTTTGGCACAGAGAAACATGGCTGTGATACCTTCCAAACAAAAGTACTCTAAGCTGTGGCGGTCGTGGGTGTGCCCCCCATACATTTCTGCCCACTATCCTTTGAGATTGAAATAACAACATATAGTTCTAAAACAGCTCTCATGGGTAAGAGTATATTCTGCATGGCCCCAAAACTTAACAACAAGGTTCCAAAGGCATATAAGATTTAAATATTAATAGTTTTAATAGCAGCATGAAGAAACTTTTAATAAATAAATGTTACGATAATGTTGCCGACTATTTAAATGATGTAATTTAGACATTTTCTCGCAATTTGACGTAACTTTATGATTTTTGTACTTTGAACTATATTATTATTGTGTTTGTACGCCTTTCTAGGCAAAACATGCTGAAACACACTGATGAAAACATGCTGTTGCACATATAGAAGCAACAATATTGTACCCAGGACTATGTAATATATAACTTGATTTGAAAAGAGTGTCCATGGAGTTTCTTGCCCATTCTTCTCCATGAGATCTACTATTTTCGAATGGGCAATTACAGTCCATTCACAGTTATTATGCCTGTGGCGGGACTGTAGGTAGCTTATTTTTGACTATGCAAAAGTGCCTGTCACGGGTCTATTTGAAATAAATGCTTTGAGTTTGAGTTGAGTTTGAGTTTGAAACTTTATTTTTTTTTGTAGTCGTTCCAACTGATTGTAAACCTACACGTGTTTTTGACAAATAAATTTATCTTTATTATATTAGATTTTCTCTGTTTGTATGCTATTATTTGAATTATTATTGTATGAAAATTTGCCATGACCCGCTACGATGAAGATCATGAAAAATCATAAAAAAATCGATTTGGAATTTGAATATCCCTATCTGTAGATCATTCCCATAGCTAGTCGATAAGTAGGAATCTCTAGCGCCATCTTTATAGTTCATAGAGAATTAAAAAAAAATGAAGAAAGGTTATATTTTCATTGTTGCACAAAATACGTAATGTATTTAATAGCAATGTATTTCACACGCGTGGATTTTTAATATTTTTATTGTTTAGTTTTGCGGCTCCATACCTTTGCTTCTTCTTCAACCTGGCGAAAGCAAAGCGCGGCAAAAAATCAAATTAAATCATAGTTTCCTATAATTCATGACAAAAATACTTTTCCTTATATTATTTTATGTTCCCCGTGACATTCGTCCGCGTAAAATTATTAAAAATACAATTTTCCCCGTTTTTGCACCATTTTTCTAATGGTCGTAGCGTGAAGTTATATAGCCTATAACCTTCCTCGATAAATGGGCAATCCAACACTAAAAGATTTATTCAATTCGAACCAGCAGTGCCCGAGTTTAGCGCGTTCAACCAAACAAACAAACTCTTCACCTTTATATATTAGTATAGATTTCTTCGAAAGTGTGTTGAAAAACGTCGTTTGATTCGCGTGGTGATTGGTTACTGCAATTCATGGCTGCATATGCGGATCGGGTGTGAATTCAGCCTCGAATGTATTAATAATGTTTCCCCAGTTATATCAAAATGTACAATTATAGAACTGTTGTTTACACACTGTATTCGGCGGTAACACAATGTAGCTATATTATTTAAGAAAACATGGCATTTGAAACGCATTTAATTAGTTTAATTATAGGTTGTACTTACCAAAGGTAAAACTGAAGTAGAGGAAATATTATGTTTATTAATAAAGATAACAAATCAGAACAATGCCAGTTATGAATAATAAACATAGAGACAAGTACACACTTATAAGATGCAGTAGTGTGAGTAAAGACAGCACATTTAATCGGATTTATCTACATAATAAATTGTCGCTTTGGTTGTGAAGAGAGTCAACCCACACATAACAAGTTACGAGATAATGGGCAATATATCTTATGTTCGTTCCCGTACTCCTCCGAAACGGCTTGACCGATTTTTATGAAATTTTATATGCATATTCAGTAGGTCTGAGAATCGGCTACTATCTATTTTTCATACCCCTAAGTAACGCAGACGAAGTTGCGCGGGTCAGCTAGTAACATATAATATACACCGTGACTTTTTAGTCGTCTTACAAAGGTGGTCCACTCAATGTGCCCGAGATAAAATAGTTCCAGGCGCGATTTTTTTTTACTTACCGTAATAGGTACAAAGAAAAATAAATAAACATTAGAAAAAAATAAGAAACATCCTGTTAATGATGTTTACGTGTCAAACGGGAGAATATACCTACCCAGCGCTCGAGTCCAGTAGATCATCGCTCATCATAACAGGGTGTTTTAACTACGTCATGCGTCATAATATTGAATAATATATATATTTTTTAATTATTAAAATCTCATAAATATCTATTTTTTTTTGAGAATGCTTAGTAGTCATTGGATACGTGAAGTAGGCTGCCGTTGAAGACGACTAAAAAGTCACGGTGTATAATAATATTTTGCGACATATCAGTGTGGTCCCTCAGTTCACACGCACATAATTAAGTGGCGAGGTTAATCAAAAAATAAGAATTAGTCTATAACTTCCAAACTTTATTATTTATTATAGAGAAAACATTATACAGGCTGTAAACGGACCCTTCATGAAGCCGTCAACCAAGCATTCTGTACATCAAACTAAGTAACTTTACGCAAAATAACTTGATATTTGGAGTTACGTTACGATCTACATTTTTTATTTACAGGTCGCAATTCTTGCAGCCACGAGAAGGTGGAGCTTAGAAGAGGTCCCTACCGGTGGCGAAGATTCCACTGACCCTTCGCTACTGGTCCCTACACGCAGGGTTAGCGTTACCTGCTTCTAAGTTCAGATCTGCGACTGTGTGTCCCGACGAACATTGTGGTGACTACCTGCTGCAACAAGATGGCAAGTTCTACAGAAACTAGTCCTTATCAATACCCAAAGCGCCCTGGAACATCTGGGATACGAGGCCAATGGTACGAGACCAAACTCCTTAGTTTAATATATTTCAGAGCTATTCACAATGCCAAAATTGAAGAATTTTATTTAGCCACAAATGTAGACAAAATAGGTTCGTTCGATGATATTTGTTTCAAGGCTCAATTGAGGGGGGTCAATAAGCCCATTGTAGTCTTCATTCAAGCTAAACATAAGGAGAACAATAATTCAGTTTTATCATTAAATAAAACCGATTTAGTTGATTACTTCAACAGTTACTTGAAAATCAGGCAAAAATTCGAACCCAATAATACAGACGTGTTGTTTAACGGGAGCCTAAATGAAATAGATTGTCTCTTTGTTATTTATACAACCGCAAAAGGTGACAAAAAAACGAAACCATACGAAGGTAATTTAGCTGATGATTTGAATGCCCTAATCAGAACAGGCGACCCTGGCTCTCAGCCATCCCATGACAAAAAGGATGAGGAGATCTTGTGTAATCTACTTTTAAAAGAACAAGTAACCGCACTAGCTCGACAGATGGTGAAGTGCATCCGAGGAGACTTTGGTGACATCCAAATGTTGATGCAAGATGACCTTGTATTACTGTACCATGTCCTTTTGGGGCAACATGTCTTCGACATCTCCGAGATTCAACCCGAAGGTCATCGTGTCGCAAACATTAAAGAGCAAGAGCATACAGACGATTTCAACCAGATGTTTCGAGTGGAACTGTTCCTTGCTTCGATAAAAGGGCCCGCCACAAAGGTAACAGAAAAATTCAAAGTACCGGCTTCATTTGGGAATAAAGATTTAACACTGAAAGGAGGCGACAAAAAAAAAGAAAAAAGATTAAACGAGTTGGCATCTATCCTTATAAGATTGATGGAAGAATCGAAACCTAGTAAAATAGTCATTATAGAAGAATCTTTGGGAACAGGATTTCTACAGCTCAGTGGCGGCATAGCCTCTGCTGTTGGTAATTTATTGATTTTAGATGAAACCCGTAAACTGATGAAGATCAATGATAACTACGAATCATTAGGAAAACTTAGCAAAACATTATATGATAAATTGAAAGAAAAAATCGACGACTTGAACGAATATAAATTTGATGTTAAAGTAAAAATGTTTCCAAAATTATCATTTGAAACTGATGAAAATCAAAATCGTGTTGTGAGTGAGTTTTTGAGTGCACTACTATTTTATACATCCCAACAGAGTGAAGAAAACGTGGAGGAAACTTTAATATCTGAAATAACTTGTTGTCAAGGTGACGACGTACAACATGTAGAAGTTACTTCCGACGCCATATTCCTTAAGTACCATGATGAGGTACAAAAATGGAGTAAGAAATCTGAAGAGGAAATGGGAACATATCTTGAAAAAGATGGCAGTTTATATAAAAATGCAGTAATTGCGGCAAGACAGCCACTGACCAGCGTTATAAATATGATGTATAGAATTAAAAATAAGGACTACACTCTGAGAACGATTTTCAGAGAAGAGGCTGCAAATACAATCAAGTCTGATAGCCTGCTTTCAGAAACTGTTATTGTTACAGAGAATAGCGAACTCGCCGTGGCTAAGCTCATAAAACATTTAACTAACACTGTCGTATTGGATTTTGAATACATTCTTAATTTATCTGAAAGAGACCACAGAGCATTACGTGAAGAACTGACGAATATGAAAGAAATGAAAACATTTATAGTTGTCTTTATTAATGCTCAGAGCATTAACACAAGTTCCTCTAGAAAATTGGAAAATATTGCAAGCTCTATGAAGGACGTAAAAATAATTATTGTTACGGACCAGGACTCCGTTGAAAACGCAAGAAAATACTTCTCACCAGCTGGTAACGCGATAAAGGATGAAATAAAATTAATTGACTTCAGTGAAGAATCACAGAAACGTTTCTTAGAGGACACAAAAGTTATATTTCAAGGTGACGAAATAAGTTTAGGTGAAATCTGTCTCTCCGATATGATGGAATATGTCGGAGGAGCCGTTTTAAACAAACTTATGCATGAAAAACGATGTGTTATAGGAAAACCGATCAGCAATCCAAATTATAAACCAGAATTATACATTGGAAGGGCTGTAAGTTGTGAAAGAGAAGAAACTAAATGCATCAAAGCGCTTGATTGTGACAGTGATGGAGTTGTACTTCTCGTTGGAGACCCCGGAATCGGAAAATCCACTTACCTCACTCATCTCTCTCTTGAAACCAAAAAACTCAAGTCCTGTTGGATACTAAGAATTAATTTATTGGAGCATTCGAAAGAATTCAGTGAGTGGAAAGCCAAAAAAACAGACCTCGATCTTGTGGAATCTATGAAATTTTTGTGTAAAGTAGCACTCAGTGAAGAAAGTAGTAAAACAAAAGATCTAAATATAACGCTAGAAGAAAACGTCAACGAGGAGTACATGCATCTGAAGAATTGCACAGGTGACGAGTGGACTGTTTTTGAGTTAAAAATATTCCTGAACTTTTATAATCGTGGCCGTAAAATAATAATCTTATTCGATGGATTCGACGAAATCTGCCCAACATACATGAAAGAGGTATTACAATTAATAGAAACTGTAAAGCGATGTCACCAGAAGTACCATATATGGGTCACCAGTAGATTGTATGACAACATGGAAGGTTTTGACAGGTTCGGAAAAGCTAAACGTTACAAATTAAAACCCCTACATGACCGTCAACAGGACCTATATCTTAAATCATTTTGGGAAGAAAAGGCGCTATTGAAGGACCTCAATGACGACCAGCTTCAAAATATTTACGACTTCATCATGTTCATGTCACGAAGTGAAGAAATAAACAAGTTAAAAACAAAAATCGAGTTAAAAACGGAATCAAAAAATAAAAAACCATTCGTTGCAGTTTTTTTGAGCTTTATAAAGTATTTAAATGAAAATCTTGTGTCCGCGCCACCTCACGTTATGAATGCTATCCGCGAACTGTTTCACAAATGTTACTCGTTACGCGACGAATCGGCCGACGCAATTCCGATACACCTAAATATAATAGCTGAGTACTTGTGCAATAAAATAAAAGAAGTTAACATAAAACCTCACAACTGGAACTTGGAAACTAATATATGTAATATTTATGAAGAATTTATGGTGACCAAATTGAAACGAATACGCTTTCAAGAGAAAAACCAAAACGACATGACCAAACCGGATAATATAACTGCTTACGAGCGCGAATATGCGGATTTTAAAGATAAGCATAAGAAATTAGCGGCATACGCTTTTTATAACAAACGTCTTTTTAATGACGATGAGATTACAAAAATTAAGGAAATGATTCACAAACTCAAAGAAGGCGAAGAGAGGACAGGCGTCATTTGTGGAGTATTGAACGACGTTCCTATATTCGTACACTCCACGTTCGCAGAATACTTCGCGGTCGAATACATTTGTGATTTGTTAAAAAGAGAAGAACGTCGGGAATCGCTGAAGGTTTTTATATTGAACGAAATGTTTTTCAACTGTAACAATAACGTTCTGGCAACATTGGACGCTAAAATTGAAATTGACGAAGAATTGTCTGGACTTTTTAAAAGAAACAAAAATGTTATATTTGGTCTGTTATTACAACAAGCTGAAAACACTCAAATTGAGCTAGGTGAAATTAAATCATCTTTATGTGAAGCGATCCGAATTGGTCTACGAAATATAGGACGATTATTATTGTCAATAATCGAAGATAATTTAGACGGGCGCAATTTGATGGATTTCATTAAACTTGTTAAGGGTACTAATATGTTTCTAGTAGCTGTCAAAATGGACTTTGAAGACTTTGTACTGTCCGTAACCAATCACGTGAAAGCGATTGACGAGTCCAAGTTAATTCTGTTATTCGAAGATTTTGTTCGCGATGAGAATATTCTCAATCTTAGTAGCGCTGAGTTAGTTCAGAAAATACACACACACGTGTGGAGACGTATGGGCATTGTCCCAGATTGGAAAATTTTGGAAGATTTACTGTCCGAAATCTATTTTATTTAGGTTTTATTAGCTGTGTTAGAAGAAAAAAAAAGTTATAGTACATTATGATATACACTGCCGGCCAAAAGTTTGAGACCACTTGTAAACATCTTTGTCGCCATCAAAATATTTCAAAAGTACACATGATAAAGAGCTAATTTGAACACCTAGGTATTCTATTGTTATTAAAGAATTTCTAGAGTCATTATTTCTGTATATTTTTAAGTTATCATCCTATAAAGGTCCATTATTTCAAAACATCAACGAGTGCCGCGCAAGGACCAGGTTTTAGAGTCATTGTAATATTTTTATGAGCTACTCATTACTAATAAAATTATTTTTGCTTTGCATTTTAAATTTCCTACTACTTAGTTTATTTACTTATGCCCCACCCCTTAAAAAATGCTGGGTACGCCCATGGTTGTAATTAAATAAATAAATACAAGGGAACACTCATTTAAGTATTTTGGAATAAAACTGCATAAATGGTTAACGGAAAATTGTTTTTACTTTTTAGAAGAATTATTATTGCAGGATAAAAATACAATTTTCAATTGTTGTTTAGTGTTACAATGGGTGTAAAAGGACCCTTCACGAAGCCGAAAGGCACTGAAAAGTGAATATTTAGATGTGTTTATGGTTTAGGTGTTTCAGTATTATTGTTTTGTTTAATGATGGTCTGCTTAGTATATTTCAATTATTCATAAATTGTATTAGAGGAGAAAGAAGACGTAAAACGTGATTTTTCACCCCAAAAAAAAAAGTCGTTTCCCAGCAATAATTTTTGCGTCGAGTTACTTAGTTTGATGTACAGAATGCTTGGTTGACGGCTTCGTGAAGGGTCCGTTTACACCCTGTATATTATTAGTTCATTTCATTTTATTTGTAAGTATGTGTATTAGTGTGTACCTATTTATGTATATCAATCAATGTATGTTAACAAAATGGTATTTTTCTTATTAATTATTTTTGTACTCTATCACAATGCTGTCCTATTTGACCCAAAGGTTGACTGGTAGAGAATGCCTTGTGGCATTAAGTCCGCCTATGTACCACTTTCGTACATGAAGTTTAAATGAATAAATATAGAGCGTGGATGGGACACCGAATCTAAAACGATTACCACGTATTCAGTACATCATGAAACCCCCAGTATGTATTACAATCGCCCAGCACTCAAGTTACTACATACTGTCAAACTCCAAATGATTTTTGTAGTAAATAAATGAATGAAAGCCAGTGAAGAACAAGTAGCGCCATCTAGTTCTACTAAGTGTAACTATAGTTGCTGCCAGTTAAGATGGCAATAGCGGTCATTGCTCTTTCCATAATATCTCTTCGTACGAACCAAAACAAATGAACCATGTATCGTTTTTCATTAGAAAAGATGTTGAAGATCACGATAGATGACGATTCAAGACATGAACTGGCTTATTTGTGGATTTCAAAGTTAAGAACTTTAATAAATGTAGGTGGGTCAATGACCGCCATTGCCATCTTAACTGGCAGCAACTATAGCCTAGATGTGTTTTTGTTTCCTTCTTCACTGTTCTGTGCCCACCGTGACGTTCATTTGTAAAGGAGTATAGCCGCGTACTGACTGAGCGAGCAGCCTCGCGAGGCAGCCGCGCGAGGCAAATCCTCGGTCGGTCAGGACGTGCCTCACCCGAGGCAAACGCACGCGCTGCCTCGCCCGAGGATGCCTCGGCCCGAGCCGAGCGTTGTCGGTTTTTGTCGATGCTCAAAAGCGCCTCGGTAGGTTTGCCGCGCGCACTCAAGACGGTTGTGTTTTGCCTCGCTTGTTCGACGAAGACATCTTTTACTCATTCTAGTAAAATTGCTTTCTGCATCATCAAAACACAACTTTTCAAATGATTTGTTCCTAGCTGGATCTGTTTTCGTATATCTTTTTCATCCAAAACCGGTTTTCGTTTCGTTTTTGTATAAGTCGAAGAATTAGTATAAAAGCAGTGGTGGCTTTCCGAACGTGTGGTTTCATGACGGTCTTGATCAAAACTGGTTATAATATAAGCCACGTTCGCGACCGGTCTTTGTTCGACTTCACGTTAAAGTGAGCGCTCGATTTTGGCTCAGCCTCACCCTGGTTCGGTCTTGCCGCGCGCGGCAGCCTCATGCAATAAATCTACACACCGAGGCTGCCTCGCGAGGCAAACGTTGCGCGGCAAACGTCCGAGGCCGCTTCGCGAGGCTGCTCGCTCAGTCAGTACGCGGCTAGTGAACAGAAATGGTCCAATGTCCACTAATGAGACCTATGTTATAAAATAGTCTACGAAATAATGAGATGCTGTTTCATTTCCAGAATTATAAACCTTAAAATGATAGCTGGTCAAGTTAGTTAAAAATCGAATGAGAAAATTTGACAGTAATTTGGTTGTAAGTTGATGCGCTGGTGACTGTGATTAGTTTATTTTACTGTAATTTAAAGAATTTATTCCGAAAGGTTTCTTGTTTAAAATTAGTATGTTCATTTAGATATAGTGCAGAAATCTGGATAGGTGGCTAAGCTAGCTAGTAATTAATTAAGCTGAATTTAATGTTGAAGTGTATAATTATAAATTATATCTACCTACCTGCTTTATTTTATTTTCAATACTCTAGCATTAAACCGAAGTGAAGCCAGGAATCGGCTTGTTAGGTGCCTTCGGTACAGCTCTGTCTCTTTTCTACACTAGAATTACAACTGCTTTAAGACGTCAGTAAGCCCCAGATATTTTATTATTTATTTTTTTTATTTATTTAATTAAATTATAGTACAGAGGTGTTGCTTAATTCTAAACTCGCCAAACTTTTACGTTTGATGGCGAGAGGCGCTCTTTTACATAACAATGAACCACCTTACTTACATAGCTGTACTTATATACATATCGCGGGTCTCAAACCATAGGGGCCTATCCACAAAACCCCTACTTTTCAGGAGAGACAAAAAACTTAATAACTTTTCTTGTGTTTGAGCCAGCTTGTTGTGTTTTTGCATGTAGCTATATATTTATACTGCAGTTAATATGGAATGTTTGATTTTAAGTTATCCCCTCTATAACACTAGTTTTTAGCTGATACGTCTATTTGCCATGACGAATATATGGTAAAACTCCGTCAAAGTTCCCCCAAAAATGCATGCATGCATCCTTAAATTATTATTATTTATACCTATATTTATTTTTACCTAGTTGGTGACTCAAAATATTGCAATTTAGGAATGAGAACCCATCAAAATTAACGTTATTTGCGCGATTTTTAATATTCATACGCCTGTCTGGCTTGTCATTTATATTGAGAGGTGTTTGAATTCAAAGTAGACGTATAAACCAGTTTTGTTCTACAATCTAGACAAAAAAAACCAAATGGTACTAATTACACAGTGTTTTCTGGGTGGTCCTGTAGCTCCAGTTATAGTTACGTTTTTGGACAAAAATCTCTTTGCCTGTCAAGACCCCCTAAGCTCCAGAAAGAATCAAAAAGCTTTTGTCTTGTTTCACTGTCAAATTTTAAGTGACATTGTTTTTGAAACTTGCATGGTTCATAGCTGCACTCTTTTGCAGGTTTATTCTTGCCTAGAGCCGAAGTATAAGCAGCGCCACTGTTTCTTTTAAATTTCCTTTGGTTTTTTTTCCACAGTTCTGGTAACTTTCTTTTATTTCTTTTTGGCAAAGGGGAATCAACCTCCTTTTTTTTTTACTGGTGGAAAATCATCAAATGACTTCTCCCGCTCTGGGTGGAGTGGGAGGGAGTGTCAGACTCTTACTGACTAAAACCCATCCATGTTCCTTCATTGCCCTTTGTGTTCCAGGGCCACGGTATCTCTTTCGAACAGTCCCGCAGCCCCGGCAGGCATCGGCCCTTGCGGGCCCCTTCCTGGTTGCTGACATCTCGCGCCGTCGACACGGCCTGTCGTCATAAGCCGGACGGACGGTGAGCTAACCCATTACTCACCGTCCACAGGCCCGCGAGGGGAATCAACCTCCTCTTGATAACTTTCACTAATGGAGTTTACTGGTACCTACTGGCTCTTCTATTTCAAAAGACTGTTGTGGGGAATTCAAATTGTTTAGTGGAGGAGGTTGATTGGTGAGATTGGGGATGGCTGACTTTCAATATCTGAAGGAACGTAATTAGGGTCTGCCACAGAATCATCATCATCAAAGTCTATGCCTGCTTCTGGTAATGTTTCATTATTGATGTTAGATGTAGTTGGTTGGTGTTCCTAATAATCTTGTTTACTTTGAACTGAAGAATATTCTGGCTCTTCAAGAGATATTTCGTTGGGTATAAATACTGACATTGGTGACAAATGTGAGGCTAATGAAATATCTTTGGTACTATTGTCGCAGAAACTGCCAGTAAAGAATAAGTTTTCCATTTCTACTATTACCACTTGTTGTTCTACTGTTAGGGCTCATTTACGGAGACGCGGCGCGTTGTGCGGCGCGGCCCGCTTTCAATTCAAACATATGGCGATGTATGAGAGCGTTTACGGAGAAGCGATTTTACGCGCGTTTGCTTGAAATACAGCGTTGCCCGCAGATGACACCGCCGCGGTGAACGCGGCAGTGCACGCGGCGTCACACGCGCAAATAGGAACATATGGCAGATGACACCGCCGCATCGCACGCCCCGCATCTTCGTAAACAACATCGTGCATTGCTATATGTTTGTGTTTGGACGTGTGATAAAGCGGGCCGCTGCACGCGCCGCCCGACGCCCCGCGCAACGCGCCAACCGACGCGCCGCGTCTCCGTAACGGCCTGGATACGGCTCGGTAAGCGGTGTGTTTTGCACGCCACGTACCCTCAGTAGCGGTCAGTTGCAGCGGCCGCGGTGGACGTATTTAGGTAGTCAAAACGTGCTCAAAATCATGGCGTTATCAAAATGATCACACACATACAAAACTAACTTAAACGCTATTGAAATCTATGTCAGTTTACCATTTGCACTTGTCAATTTAGTCTCCAAGATTAAAAAACAGACTTTAGTGCTAAACGCAGGATATTGTCTCTACGCTTCATTATTCACAGTAAATTCACTAAAGTTACTCCACGCATTAAAATTACATCTACTCGCTATGGCAGCTCACTGCAGAATGACTGTGTTTCCGTGTTTTTGACATGACGATACGTCCGCGTAATGACGAAATCTTGAGACAGCAATACTAAAATATGTAGACGTATGTGCATACGTCCGCAGTGATGACTAAATATCCCCAGGATCATGTTGACATTGATGGTCTTATGCGCATAAGTCTATATGGCTCGACACAATGATTTCAGGTTAAAATAAAACAAACAGTCGTATGTGCATACGTCTCTATGGCCCGACTGGATTTCCTTGGATCATAATAAAATTGAAAGTCGTAAGTGCATACGTCTATAAGGCACGTCAAAACTGCCTCAAAAAGCAATAATATTGCTCTTACGTCTATTATACGGCTATATGGCCTAAAAATAATTGTAGACTGTCTAGCTTACGGCAAATAATATTTTGCAATTTATACAAAAAGTAATTAGTATTAAATTATAAGAAAAATTTAGGCTATGTATTGCTTATAGTAGAATCCAATTGCATTAAAAACGAAAAATCGCATTTTTGCATATACGCCCCTATGGTTTGAGACCCGCGATATATTATACTGTTATGGTTTATAATCTTATAAAATGTACTTAATTTTGTTTGCTATCCTGTATGAAGTTTTATAATTTTGTCTTAAGTGATCCTTTACTTACTTATTATTCTCTATTATTCATTCTTATTATTGTTATGTGCGTAAGTATGTAGTTGTGTATTAAGAGTGGGGCCATTCAAATATTACGTAAGCAGTTTTTTTGCTATTATTAACCCCCCCCCTCCCCCCCCTCGTCAGCAAAAGTAAGCAAAGCTCTTACCCCCCCCCCCCCCCTCCCATGCTTACATAAACATTGGTACATGCATTTTTCAATGTGTTCTGGATTCTTTATTGATTATTGAGCAACAGTTATAAGACTCATCATCTGCCTAGCCTTTTCCCAACTATATTGGGGTCGGCTTCCAGTCTTACCGGATGCAGCTGAATACCAGTATTTTACATGGAGCGATTGCCTATCGGACCTCCACAACCCAGTTAATACTGGGTAATACGATACCCCTTGGTAAGACTGGTTGTCAGACTTTTTGGGCCACTGACTACCTAACGACTGTCAAAGATCTACAAATGACACCCGGGACCAACGGCTTAACGTGCTTTCCGAGGCACGGAGGAAACTCGGTATGTAATGGGTGGTCACCCATCCACAGACCAACCTAGGCAAGCACGGCTTAACCTAAAGATCGATCCGAGCGGCTGTTATTATTTAGCCACGAGCTCCTCACAGTTATAAGACTAGAAATAAGAAATAGGCTTGGACTAGAGGATTTTAACGCACATAATATTTATTTAAGCAAATTTTACAGTTATTGTAATCATAATATATTTACGAACAAAACAAAATATAAATCCATCCCCCATGTCAAAAAAAAGCAAAGACCCCCGCTCCCCTGTAGTGCTTACGTAATACCTGAATGACCCCAGGGGTGAAATAGATCAATAACAGAATAATAAAGTTTAAATTGTTTATTAACTTAAACCTATACATATAAATAATACCAAGTATATTTTGTCTTCTTAAAACAAAAAAAAATTAAATAATCGCCATCTAAGTTTAAGTGTCTAAACACACTATGCCGAAGGTACGCGACCGAAGTTAAGCACAATTACGCCTGCAATGCTATTTGAATTACTGACGACACACTATGCCGAAATTACATCGCGTCCTAGCGTACAGCCTAACTTCGGTCGGGCGTAAGTTCAGCGGCAACTTATTCTGAGAGCACACATTATACGCGACCGAAGTTCGGTTCAATGGGGGCGGGGAGCAGCGGGGAGCTCGCCCGCGCCCCGCGTGTCCTTTGTTTTGCGTCTGTCTGTCCAACTGTATAGATAACATGACTCGACGCGGACGCCACGACAGCGCTCGAGACACTGAATACAAACACAAAGTTGCGGAACTGAATTTCTGCCGCGTAAGTTCGGCACTTATGGTGTGTCATATCAGCCGAATACGTCGGAACGTAAAATCAGCCGGCGAACTTCGGTCGCGTAATTTCGGCATAGTGTGTTTAGATACTTAAAGAGCACTAAGTTATTAAAATGACAACGTAAAAATAAAACAGATTTCTTTAACACAAGAATGTGACAACTAAATCGATGTACAGACACCAGCGCATCAAGTTACCCGGAACTGTCAAATTTTCCCAATCAACCTTGAACCCAATGATTAAACGATAAAGTTGAAAATCGATTAAATAAATTTGACAGATTGTAGTAGCTGGAGATGTGCTAGCGTCTGTACAGTCACGAGCACCAATATGTAAACACTTAACAACTTTTAAAAGTGTTTTTCTCCTACTGTTCTGATTAAAATTTCATGTTGTTACGAACATAGTATTTTGGAACTCATATTTTTATGAAAAAGATCTTTTCTTCAAGTTACAATCGTTATTTCTCACGAAAATTGCTTTTAAATTTAGGAAAGTGTATACATATTGGTGCGAGTGACTGTCGAACTTTATGCCTACCACATAAATACACGAAAAATAAACGCTTCCTATTTCTGAAGACGTAAACTCGCAATGGAAATCCGATGTAGGTATCAGTCAAAAGAGGCTTGTTTAAAAAAAGATAGCTACATACAACTCCTTTCTTTAATAGATTTTCAACTTTATCGGTATAGCATTAGGTTAAAAAATGATTGGGAAAATTTGACAGTTACCGGGTAACTTGATATCTTGGCGTCTGTACATTAAAAATGTGTTACATGTTAAGCACAGATCTTAATATCAATAATATAAAAAAATACTTTTAAGTACAACTTTCGTTCATAACAGAAACTAAGAGCCGATTGCACTAAAACTAAAAGCAATTAGCATATCTAATCCACGTTTAAGAGCTATCAGATAAAATTCCTTTGGAATTGGTCAACAATGACAGATCTTGAACGCCATTTATACAGGGTGGAAGGAACACTGACCCTAAAACTGTTTTATTAGTGAAATCCGCTCTTAGACGTAAAAATAAACTAACAATTTTAATATTTAAATGCGTTATAAAATGCCAGACATAATTTTCAACGAACACTCCAAAAAGATATGCCCAAAAAATGCAATTAAACAAATTAAAAAAAAAAAAGATTTTGAGATTTCGTAAAAAACACATTTTTTTAAATACTACTTAAAATATTATGACTTCGTAATGTCTAAAACTAAATGTTTATCCTTTAGGTCAACGTAATAATGTGCACCCAAAAAAAAATAGATTTACCATTCATAAATTCAGGCATATTAATTGTTTAGCATATTGACTGTCCTATCAACAGCCTTTTCATTAAAAATATAAGAAAAAAAGATGAAAATATCAAGAATGATAGTTGAGTCCTGCATTATTCTTTTATTGGCCATAATCGGAACTGATGCCGCCATATTATTTTTTAAATACATTTTCCACAGACAATTGACAACTGTTTACCAACAGCGCTCTGCTGTCAATGTCATTCTGGCGCCAAAAGAATTTTGCACAATTAAAAAAAAAGACAGAAAGTAACTGTCATTTTTGACATCTGCATGAATTTGATACGTCAAATTCTTATAGCTGTCAAATATGACAACGCGCGACAATGCGTGTCAACTTTTAGACAATTAAATAACCTAAGTGCACAATAATGATGGTAATTCAGGTAAATAGATGTGGTAAGCACTGGGTCGGTCGTGGTGATGCTTGGGAGAGGGCTATGACTAGCAGTCGACCTCAATCTGATAAATTATGATGATACATAACAAAATACTAGGCAGCGACCTCATGGCTGTTACTCCCGAAAGGCATACAGTCACGAGCACTTATACAGGGTGTTAGGGACATCCCTATGCACACTGATGGGGTGAATTCAGTATATCATATTAAGATGACCGGTACAAGAAATATTTCAGGAACGTTATGGGAATCCAATACATTTGATTTGTTTTATTTCCTCATACGTGTATCGCTACCGTGGAAAAACGGAGCCAGCGAACGGCAAGCGCGACGACGAGCTCGATGGACTCTGTAGCTAATCAGGAAGTGAACAGTTGATTTCACGCGTCGTTCGTTAGAGTATTTCAACATCCATTGTTGGTTTTTTTTTATTTACATAAATGGAGAGCTGCGTACAGAGAATGTAATTTTACATTGAAATAAAGGAATTGTAACTGAAAAACGATAAACAAAGTGAAAATTTTCCAGAGAAAAATTCCGGTGGATTATGATTCAAAATAAGGAGCTGAATGCACCCTGTCAGTTTGTGGAGGGCTGTCCCTTACACCCTGTATGTATACACTCGGCAACGTTTAAAACTGATTATCTGGTACTAATTTTGTTGTTGTACGAAAGCAGTATTAAGTTTACTCACTTAGTTACTATAATATAGGTATTATCTCAAATTTGCGATCTATATTCTACGAGGAAATCAATTTTTTTATTTTGCCAAGTGTATAGTGTGTTGGTCAGTCGCTCCATGTAAAATACTGGTATTCAGCTGCATCCGGTAAGATTGGAAGCCGTCCCCAATCTAGTTGGGAAAAGGCTAGGCAGATGATAGTACACCTATCATTTGCCAATTATGTTTAACACTTTCGGTGCCCAGCACCCAGCATATGGGTCCAATTAGCTATAAATTACTTGTATTTTAAAATTACCATTTTTTATAACGAAGACTCGGATACGGGTTGTGGGCACACGAATGAATTATTGTTGGACCCATATGCTGATATGCTGGGTGCTGGGCACCGAAAGTGTTAAGTCCCAAGTAATAGGGGCGACTCTATTGCCAGCAACCGGCCACTGACGCGTGTAGCTTAACTTTTTGACCGCCAGAGCATAAACGCACGCGCGTACCCTCTACAATTTTGTCACATATTTGTGTCGTTTGGCGTGGGCACGCGCTTGCTTGTCACGTATATGTGTCAAAAGGTTAACCCAAGTTGTTTCACCTCAGGTCATGAACCCCCCCTACACCGTGTACCAAAATCTTATGTAAATTATAAGTAGTATCCCATAGAATGTGTTCTGGCGTTCTTGTAATAATCAAAGTATTCTTGCGGCGAGTTAGCGTGTTTCTTCACAACCTCATCTAACTGCATTTGATCACCCCAGTCCGCCTGAAATATCAAGAAATAAATTATTTAATGGCTAGTATTTAACTGCAAATCAAAAAATCTTCCTTTGTTAAATAAAAGAAATCACAATCCTAATCAAAAATACTGATTGCACAGCAAAATATTTACTGAATGCACAGCAAAATAGTTACTGACTGCACAGCAAAATATGTACTGACTGCACAGCAAAATATGTACTGACTGTTCAGCAAAATATTTACTGACTGCACAGCAAAATAGTTACTTATTACGCAGTAAAATATTATTATTTTAGCAACAATTTGAGTTCGTGACGCATTGCTATTAAACGGGACCACCGCGAAACAATATCCGTCTAAACAAAAAAAAAAATTCAAAGTCGGTTCACAATTGGCGAAGAAATCACTGAACATACACACAAAAAAATAAAATTTAAAAAAAATAAAAAATTCTGACGACTTGATAACCTCCTCCTTTTGGAAGTCGGTTAAAAATAACAAAACTTTGTAATTCATTTTGTTAAAACAAAGCTTTTTTTTTAAGAATATGGTCATTTATGTGTTGTTTTTTTGAAACTGAGTCGACATCGTGGGGCTCCTATTTCTATCTGCGGGGTTTAAAATAACCTAACGTCGGGGTGCCACAAGTCCCGAGCTCGCTTCGCTCGCTCTTGCATCCTATGTTGTCATTGCCGCAACGCCTTTTTTACGATGAAAACATATTCCAAAAATATTTTGTTAAATGTGTTTGCACGCTCTGTAAATTTGCTGTGCAATCAGTATTTTTGATTGTTTTATGCCCTTTGCCGGGAAAAAATGTACTTTAGGTAAATAAAGGGTGTAAAAAGACCCTTAACGAACCCGAAAGGTACTTGTTCTCCCCTTCAATGCGATCATTTTTTTGTTCTAGACCATACCTGGGAACCTTCTAGTTACGGAGATATTGGGGGTCAAAGTTCCAACTTTTTCACAAGTTTTTTTTTAAATACATGTTTTTAAAATAAGATTTTTACTTTAAACACATCGACGATCCCCGTGCTATTCAATCCATCCATCAGCACAATGTTCTGAGTGCGTTAGAATGAGTTCTACCGTAAAACGTAATTTTTTACCCCAAAAAAAAAATTTAGTTTCCCAGCAAAATTTTTTGCGTAAAGTTACTTAGTTTGATGTACAGAATGCTTGGTTAACGGCTTCGTGAAGGGTCCATTTACACCCTATATGTATCCAAATATCCGATCTCTAATCATAACCCTTCCTTTTGTCTTCACCGTAGTCGGGTAAAAAGGAACAACAGTCTCATTTTAGAAGTTCAGGAGTGTATTTTCAAAGTATACTTACAAAGTTAGGGAACAACCCTCGTTTCTCATCAAATTTCCTCTGGTTTACACATCGGAGGAGGTACAGCCTCTCG
This sequence comes from Noctua pronuba, assembly GCA_905220335.1. Classification (NCBI taxonomy): domain Eukaryota; kingdom Metazoa; phylum Arthropoda; class Insecta; order Lepidoptera; family Noctuidae; genus Noctua; species Noctua pronuba. Next base: position 5,823,508 of record LR999922.1, on the reverse strand, counting down.
ACCCAGGGCCATATCATGTAGTCCAACATACCAGGTCGATGCCCTCCGAAGTAGTTTGTCCCTATAAGCAAGTAAAAAAAAAAGTGTTACTTGCAAAGACACATACATCCATACCAGTACCGAAGGGTCCATTTTTGTAAGAGGTAAGCCGAAGTAAGTATAATTTGATTATAAAGGGTGTAAAAAGACCCTTAACGAAGCCGAAAGGCACTTGTTCTCCCCGTCATTGCGATCATTTTTTTGTTCTAGACCATACCTGGGAACCTTCTAGTAACCGGGATATTGGGGGTCAAAGTTCCAACTCTTTCACAAGTTTTTTTTTAAATACTACTTTTTAAGGTTTTAACTTTACTTTAATTACCTCCATGACCCGTTTTCTATTCAAAGCATCCATCAGCACCAAGTTTTGAGTGCGTTACATTGAGTTTTACCGTAAAACGTGATTTTTCACCTCAAAAAAAGTCGTTTCCCAGCAATAATTTTTGTAGGTGACTTAGTTTGATGCACAATGCTTGGTTGACGGCTTCGTGAAGGGTCCGTTTACACCCTGTATAGTTACCTCTTGCAGCAAGTTCCTTTTCGAAGATATCCAGTGTTTGCACGATTTGTTCACTTCCAAACGCGAAGTTAGTGTCGAAACATTCCAAGCTGCCTTTGATCAACTGAAAATTAAATGAAACCAGAATGAGCTAAAGTGACGCAAGTATCTACAGGGTGTAAGGGACAGCCCTCCACAAACTGATGGGGTGAATTCAGTATATCATACTAAGATGACCGGTACAAGAAATTATTTCAGGAACGTTATGGGAATCCAATAAACTTGATTTGTTTTATTTCCCCACACGCAATGTTTCATTACCGTGGCAAAATGCACGGCACGGCAAGCGCGACGACGAGTTCGATGAACTCTGTAGCTAGGCAGGAAGTGAACAGCTGATTTTACGCGTGGTTCGTCAATATCCATTGTTGGATTTTTGATTTTAGACGTATTATTTACATAAATGGAGTGAAAGGAATGTAAATTTACATTGAAATAAAGGAATACTAACTGAAAAAAAAAGTCCGGAGAAAAATTCCGGTCGATGTCGCCATAGCATAATCAACATATTATAATGTCCCCACTGCTGGGACGCAGGCCTCCTCTCTATGAGAGGTAATGGGCTATAATCCACCACGCGGGCCCAGTGCGGGTTGGTAGATGTCACATGTCTTCAAATTTTTGGTTCTAAGACATGCCGGTTTCCTCACGATGTTTTCCTTCACCGTTTTGAGAGCAGTGGTGATGAAATAAATTACACAGAGTAATGCGCCTGGCTGGGATTGAACCCTCGACGGGCCACCGCTGCTCTTTATCGCCATAGATTAAAGAGGTATTGAATACGAACCTCGTTAAACCTCTCTATGAGCAGCCTATCCTGGGCCTTCACGTAAGGATCCCTTGCATGGAGCTGGTTCCTCGTATACTTCTCGTCGAGGTAATCGCAGATCACCACGCTCTCAAATAGATATTTATCACCGTTCTCCGTGGGAATCTCTAGCACCGGTATCTTTACTGAAAATAAGAAATTAGATGTTAGTTATTATAAGGTTTTATTTAACTTGCCTTGTTAGTGTTAAGCCGTGCTTGCCTAGGTTGGTCTGTGGATGGGCGACTACCCACTACATACCGAGTTTCCTCCGTGCCTCGGAAAGCACGTTAAGCCGTTGGTTACGGCTGTCATTTGTAGATCTTTGACAGTCGTTACAGGTAGTCAGTGGCCCAAAAAGTCTGACAACCAGTCTTACCACAGGGTATTTATTACCCAGTACTAACTGGGTTGTGAAGGTCAGGTAGGCAGTCGTACCATGTAAAATACTGGTGTTCAGCTGGATCCAGCTAGACTGGAAGCCGACCCTAACAGAGTTGGGAAAAGGCTAGGCTGATGATGGTAATCTCCAGAACTAATGATCCAATTCTAAAAATTGTTTCACTGGCAGAAAGCTACATTATTCGTGGGTGCTATAGGCTATAAATTACATTTATACAATGCATATTAGCCGAGCTATCACAATTTTTGCAGACGAAGTCGCGGGCCAAGTCCGAGTGTGCAAAAATTGATGATGATGGTACTTACATCTCGGATTCTTACTCCTGAACCATTCAGGCAGCCTGAGGGGGTCGAGCTTGTAGACTTCGAACTTCGCCTTCTTTGCCTCCAAGATCAACAGGACCCTGTGACCGTAGGGGTTCATATCCACATGGTACAGACGCAGCTTGTCTGTCAGCTCTGGTGGAGGCATAGGACCTGAAAAGAAGAAACAAATAGGCTATTTGACAACATCGAAAAAAAACAAAAAATATCTAGTCCGTCAGTTAGATTAGATCACCAAAAATGTTAAACACGTATTTTTTCTTTTGTCACTTAATAATAATAATTATTTTTTTTATTTTTTTATTTTGGATTGTTTTTTAAGGATTTATAAAAGTATTTAATTTTAATTTAAGGATGACATGTTTGTTTCGATTTGTATTATTGATTATTTTTATTTATTTTTTTATTGACATTTTATATTTGATTTGATATACATATTTTATAATTGCTTGTTGTGAATCTGTGTGTGGCAATGGGTGATAATTACCTGAAAATAAATGAATTTATTATATTATAATCTAAAAATTACGACAATACAACCATGGGCGTACCCACGGTGGGGCACTTGCCCCACCCTGCTCTCTGACCCGAGGCTAAGATTTTTTAGGCAAATTTAATATAATGACAAAATTAAATATTCATTTGGGTAGTTCTGGAAGCATAACATAAAGGGTGTAAATAGACCCTTAACGAAGCCGAAAGGTACTTGTTCTCCCCGTCATTGCGATCATTTTTTTGTTCTAGACCACACCTGGGAACCTTCTAGTTACGAAGATATTGGGGGTCAAAGTTCCACTTTTTTCACAAGTTTTTTTTTAAATACATGTTTCTAATGTAAGATTTTTAATTTAAACACCTCCACGACCCCCGTACTATTCAATCCATCCATCAGCACAATGTTTTAAGTACGTTACATTGAGTTCTACCGTCAAACGTGATTTTTGACCCCAAAAAAAAAGTCGTTTCCCAGCAAAAAAAATTGCGTAAAGTTACTTTGTTTGATGTACCGAATGCTTGGTTGACGGCTTGGTGAAGGGTCTGTTTACATCCTGTAGATTTTTTCAATCAAATACCTTATTATTCTATTCGCATTACCGGGATAAGTAACTATAATAACATAACATAACATCACGCCTGTAATCCCCGAAGGGTTAGGCAGAGGTGTATCTAATAGTACACCCACATTTCGTGAGCCTATTGCCATCAACGAGGCCGCAAATCCAGATTTCGTGGCTGCTACTGTGTAATTCCTGATGTAAAAACCCAAGAACACTTTGCCCGACTCGCGAATCGAACCCAGGACCTCATACTCAGCAGTCATGCTTGCGACCACTAGACCAACGAGGTAGTCATCTTAGAACTTATCTTATGTGTTATAAACTATCTGTGTTCCCAATTTCATCCAAATTCTTTCAGTAGTTTATACAGTACTTTTTCTTTTATCGTGTGGTTAGTTCGTAACCTGGTGTCAGAGTTTTTATGCCGCCCATGGGCCTCTGACTTGGCTTTACATGCCGTCAAGAAATATCTCTCAGGCATGCTGGTTTCCTCACGATGTTTTCCTTCACCGAAAAGCAAGTGATAATTATACTATACGCACATGAATCCGAAAAATCAGACATATAGTACAGTACTCAAACTGCCAGTCAATCGTTAAAACCAAACAAAAAAAAATGACCCACATGGTAGGTAGACCTCTGCCTAACCCTGAGAGTTATAGGCGTGATGTTAATGCTAATCTACTGCAGCTGACATTGATGTACTGCAAGTAATAGGTAGGTGCGTTGTTATTTAGATCCGCCATTAGCCCATTTCCATAGCAGGTCAAGGAGTATTACATCGATAACTCCGTAGAGACGGTTTGTTAAGTCGATACTTCGTCTATTCAATCAAATGTGGGTGTGTAGCGACTTTCTCTTTAGGGTTCCGTAGCCAAATGGCAAAAAAAGGAACCCTTATAGATTCGTCATGTCTGTCTATCCGTCTGTATGTCACAGCCACTTTATTCCGAAACTATTAGAACTACACAGTTGAAACTTGGTAGCTAGATGTATTCTATAAACCTCTTTACGATTTTATACAATAATAAAAAAAATAAAAGCTTAAGGGGGGGCTCCCACCATACATGGAACGTAAAGTAAAAAAAATATTCTTCGTGATGGGTGGCTATTGACAGGTCTTTAAAAATGACATTGAGGTTCCTGAAAATATTTTTTCTCCAAGTCAATCGTTTGTAAGATAGACACTTCCAAAGTGGTAAGATGTGTGCCCCCCCCCCCTCTAATTTCTAAAGTAAGAAGAGGAAAATTAAGAAAAAATGTAGGATTGTAGAACGTAAAAAAAACTTTTAACGAAAATTGGTTTGAATAAAATTTGATTTTTAGTTTTTGAGATATGGGACTTCATCAAACTGCAGCAGTAACTTTGTTTTTCATTGACATACTATGGAAAACAAATTTAGTTTTGATTTTTTGTTTGGTGCTACGGAACCCTACTCGCACTTGGCCGATTTTTTATGTATTACTCCGCTGTCCGTCTGTCTGTCAGCGGGCTGTATCTCATGATCCGTAATAGGTAGACAGTTGAAATTTCCACAGAATGTGTATTTCTGTTGCCGCTGTTGCATATTAAGTCAAAAATTTATATTTTTCGATGTTGTTTGTAGTCTTACTAATATTATAAAGAGGAAAGATTTGTATAAACTGTGCCGATTTCAAATTTTTTTTCGCCATTAGAAAGCTACAATTATCCCTGAGTAACATAGGCTATATTTTATCCCAAAATGTTTAAAAAATAAATGTCCACCCGTGCAAAGCCGGGACGGGGCGCTAGTTGAATATAAAATTAACGAAAGTAAGTATTAAATTAAGTAAAGAAATACGTATAAAGGGTGTAAAAGGACCCTTAACGAAGCCGAAAGGCACTTGTTCTCCCCGTCAATACGATTTTTTTTTGTTCTAGACCATACCTGGGAACCTTCTGGTTACGGAGATATTGGGGGTCAAAGTTCCAACTTTTTCACAAGTTTTTTTTTTAAATACATGCTTTTAAAGTAAGATTTTTACTTTAAACACCTCCAAAACCCCCGTACTATTCAATCCATCCATTAGCACAATGTTTTGAGTGCGTTACATTGAGTCCTACCGTAAAACGTGATTTTTCACCCCAAAAAAAAAGTCGTTTACCAGCAAAAAAATTTGCGTAAAGTTACTTAGTTTGATGTACAGAATGCTTGGTTGACGGCTTCGTGAAGGGTCCGTTTACACCCTGTAGTTGGGAAAAGGCTAGGTATGGTATGGCTATGGTATGAGAGGTCACCAATTCACTATTATTCTATTGTCTCGTCGTCTAAACAAAACACTAACAATGCCAGTACGTACCTAAACAAAATACTCCGTTATCGTACATTTTTGCATACTTATCTAACGCGTAGGTAACCCAATTATGTGAATTACTTAAACGATAAGAAGTGCAAACATTTTATCTAGACTTTTTCTAGATACCTATCCAGTACCGGAAAAGATTCGTGTGTGAATAATCTAGATTTTTCACACAGTTTTTTTCCTTAGCAAAATACATACACCGTGACTTTTTAGTTGTCTTGCAACGGCAGCCCACTTCATGTATCCAATGACTACTTCTATACTTCTATCTACTACGCATTCATAAAAAAAAAAATAGATATTAATTTATGAGATTTTAATAATTTAAAAATAAAAATATTATTAAATATTATGACTAGTGATCGGATATTCGGATGCATATTTACCTAAAGTACGGATCGGATATTCGGATGCATATTTACCTAAAGATCGTTTTTGCCCGGCCTAAGGTACGAAAGTATGGAAGCGGCTTCTTAAAATGCCAATTTTTCTCGGGATCGGGGTATTTTAGAAATAATACAGTGTGTATAAAATGTAGTACCTACTCATAAGCATAATAAATATTTAAAATCTATTTAAAACCAGGCAAGCAATTTGTTGAAAATAACACGTAAAAGTACAAAATTATACGATTTAATTTTTTGCTGCTGAATATTCGTATAGGACAAAATGACAATTCATTTGGACTAAAACACTAAAATGAAAAAAATATCATTTATTTAAATAAACCGGGACTTTTTCCGTACTGACACGTGCTCTATACTTGTCAACACTTAAACTTTAGGCAAATATGCATCCGAATATCCGATCCCTGATTATGACGCATGACGTAGTTAAAACACCCTGTTCTGAGCGAAGATCTACTCGACTCGAGCGCTGGGTAGGTATGTTCTCCCGTTTGACACGTAAACATCATTAACAGGATGTTTCATATTTTTTCCTAATGTTAGTTATTTTTCTTTGTACCTATTAAGGTAGGTAAAAAAAAAAAAATCGCGCCTAGAACTATTTTATGTCGGGCACATTGAGTGGACCACCTTTGTAAGACGACTAAAAAGTCACGGTGTATATTACATCCACGTGAGGTGGGAAGCCCTCAGGCTCGGAAGAGCGACTATCTTCGCAGGGTGGCTGGTGGCAACTGGATGAGAGTTGCTGAGAATCGAGTTGAGTGGCGTGCGATTGAGAAGGCCTATGTCCAGCAGTGGACTGCTTAAGGCTGATGATGACTTAAACATAACTAGAAAAAGTCATATTTCGTCCATCCTCTCACAGAAACTCAAACATCCAAGACATACGTCCCCATACGTAACCATCCAGTTGCTGCAGCTTTTTCTCAAGAACGCGTAGAGGTATCAAGATGAAATTTTACAAATATACGATCAAAAGACATGACCGTTTATGTCGCGAATTTTGCGATTTCACAAGGGAATCAAAACCTATAGGGAACTTCCCGTTGACCTAGAATCGTGAAATTTGGCAAGAAGCAATGTCTTACAGCACATGTAAAGGAAAAAATCTGAAAACCGTAAATATGTAGTTTATTCTTTCATATCATTCCTCATACAATGCATTTTTCTTTGGTCTTCCTCTCTCTTTCCATCCATCAACATACATTGTAGAACCCGCTATAAATATTATTTTTATTTATTTTTTATAAATATTATTTTATTTTAGGTTCGAGGTGGCACGAGGAAAGAGCACATGGAAGGAATTCGGGGAGGCTTTTGCTAGCAGTGGGACAGAATAGGCCAATAAAAAAAAAAAGTTATAACGCAAATAAAAACCATAGACAAAGGTCTATGGTTTTTATTTGCGTTATAACTTTTTTTTTTTTTTATTGGCCTATTCAAACGTAGTCTAGCCCCTTCTGCTTACCTACTCAATTCTTTAATGAATAGGCTAAAAACATGGCCACTTTTAATCGCTTACGAACTAGAGGTTTGCACCGGAGCGAGATTTTAACAACCGTTTGATTTCACCGGTGATTGGGCAATCTCCGGTGAAAAACCGGAGGTCACCGGAGAATAAAGAAATTTTGTTTCTTTTTTTAATTTATACATTAAACATGAAGAAATAAGAATAATCAATTGATATACTTTATATAATCATTTATTAAAGAAAAAAGTTTTATAAAAACAACAAAATAATGCTGATTTTGATTTAAGAAACACAACATGTCAATAGCGTAGGTACATGTTTCTTCTATGATTTAGTGTTTGTCTTGTCGCCGAAAATACTCTCTCTGACGTTACAGAAGTAGCAGGCACAGCTAGGTATTTAAAGGCTATTTCGTCTAAAGGCTTTAAATGTGTCTTTTATTTGTGTAAATTTATTATATATAAAAAAAATAAGATGCGACGATCACCGGTGATCAATCGGTTAATTACCGATTATTTCAATCGAGTACTTTTACCGGTAAATCACCGGTTATTCTCCGGTACTCACTGCTCCGGTGCAAACCTCTATTACGAACCTCTCCTTAACTCTGTAGGATTTAATTCACATTTTAATATTTAAAACTATCAAAAAAACGCAGTTTACAATTTTTCTTTGGAAAAAATGAGGTCGCCTATTTTTGTCGTCTATGAAACGTCAAAAATGTTGCAACATATCCTTTCATACGAAAATCGGATAGCTAAATATGTTTAGTTAGTGAATAAACAAACTAGTGATGTCATTCTGAAATTTGAATGCACTATTTTTTATGTCAATACGACACAGACGAGGTCAGAATAATTGACACCAAAGGTAGCTGCAGAGTTGCTAGATTAAGTTTCTGAATTTACCCTTAAAACAATGTTTTTTTTTTCTCAAATGATATGTTAATTTTTCCAACAGGAAATTTAAAACTATTTTCATTCACAAAAGGTAACAAGGTAAAAAAAAAAATAGGTAAAGGTACTTTGTATCGAATTTTGTGTTTGTGTGCGTATTGGCCGTTCACATTCACAACAAACGGAGTATTATACGCAAGTTTTTACATTTTACTAATTCGGCTGTAAAATGATTCCTAATTGAAGTATAGTTCGATCTATCCTTGGGGAAAGTTTTCCCCAAAAACGATATTTTTTCCCCAAAAAAGGGAAATTCTCTCAATCTACCAACACTGGGTGAGCAATGAATCTATTGATGCACCTTGCGTCCTTAAGACTAAATAACAGCTGTTCAACTGTATTAACCAATTGAGCTCCTATTTAATCTTTGATTATGCATAAAATCAGTTTGTTGCTGATAATATCACTACATTTATTTATTTTTTGATTTTCACCATTGTTTTTCCGTAAGTTTTGGTTTTAAATATAAATATTGAACAGCAAAACGAAATATTTGAAGAAAGAGAATGAAAACGGAGAATAATAATCACATTCCTTCCATTTTAAAAGTTGTAAATATGATTAAATAAAAGCCGAAAGACCAAATAAATAAACTTGTCGCAATTGCATTGTCTGTACTATTGCACCTACTGTTTTGTCTCTGCATCACCCTAAGGTAGACTGGTAGAAAATGCCTAAGGCATTAAGTCCGCCTTTGTACATTATGTGCATAAAGTTTAATAAATAAATAAATAAAATAAATAAAATTTTCAATACATATTATTAAAAAAATACTAAATCCACTTACCGACTAACCGTTGCTGGTGAAACGACATGTTTTTTTACTAACAACTAAAGAATTAAAGAGAAAATCGATTTAATTCTTGTAACCGTGCACCCGCGAACCACGAAAACCTGTGTGGAAATAATAACGTCATTCTTAAAATTAAAACTGTCGACAGAACGAACACACTTAGGTTACATCACGGCGCGCTGATGTCATGGGTAATGAATTCCACTATTGAGTTGACAGCGCATTCCAATTCAAGCAAGTAAGCCGCGTTAACACACACTCACAGAGTAGGTACGCTCGGACCGAGTGGACTCGGATGGGGGTTTACTATTCTTTCACACTTATTTTACCGCTTGCTATTAAGATGGCTAATCAGATTTTTTAATGATTCCTCTGCAATACCTACATATATTTGTTAAATGTCTCAATTGGTTAAAAATAATGGCATTGAATTTCCAATATTTTTATTCCCAGATACGTCCAGTGGTGACAGCTGAGAAAAATGAGTAACGAAACACAAAAAACGCTGAAGAAACGTTTTTTTTGTATGGTACCTCTTCTTTTTTTACTATTTTGCATGTGTTATTAGAGCAGCCTTAGTAATACTTACTCTTTGAACATTTCAAGTGTCTTCCCATTACGGTTGAAATGAAAAAGACCAGTGAGAGACTTATGGTCAGACGGACGGGTGGGGCAAAGTCCAGTAAGTGACATCATCGCAGGTAATAGTGTAAGCTAAATATGTAAATGCCCCTCCAGTATGACATCATCTGTGACCCGATTATCTATAACCCTACCAAATATAATAGTCCAAAACATTCTATCACTAGACCACACTTTTACGTATTCTCAATTTGGCTGGCGTAATTTTAGAAGGCCAATAACATAGGTGTTTGTACTTTTTTCTCATACCTACTTTTAGTTAAATTAAATGCGTTTAAACTGATTAATGAGCGGAACGTTATTTTAGAAAATGAGTCATTACTGAAATTTGTTGCCGCGTTTGAAGAATTTTAATTTACATGATGCTTATAGAAGATAGATGTATGAGTATGCTGAATTAAAAGTTTAAGTTAGTTACTTGATCTCAAATTGAATAAACGAATAATAAATTACTATTGTCTTAGATAATAATTTTTAAAATATTTTTGTTACTTAGATAAAATGTCCTTTCCGTAGTAAGAATAAAGTTGCTTATTTTTTTGTTTTGTTTTTATTTCTGCAATAATAAAACGTGAATAAAATGTTGCAAATTGAAAAAACAATTAATATCCTACCATTGTGCTCAACTACCGTTTGAATTACTTCGCGCCCAGATAACCGCAGCCCAAGTATAATTTTTAATGACAAACTACTGTAATAGAAATTGAATTTAATATCTATCCGTATTTTTAACCTCATAATAATTCAGTGTCAAATTGTAGTTTTGAAGATTAAAGAGTGGTTACACATAAAATGCTGTCAAACCGTGGAACTGTCAATGTCACATTTTTTTTTGAACTCGTTCCATTCATTTTTAATTTGAAGCATTTTTCTGAATCATGCGTAACCTTTCACGCTCCCCAAACAATGCATCTTCCATCTCGCTCGTATTTAAAAACGAGTTTTTCTGACAAAAATAAAATATTCCGAAGTTTCATTTCGGAAATAAATATTAAAGTTAAAGCCACAAAAAGGCTGAATAATAACACCGTAAATTAAAAGCGATGGTAAAAATCCGTTCTCCATATTAAAATCGTGGGAAAATGTTTTAAAATAAGCATTAATTTCGATATTTTCTTTGGATTAATTTGTCATTGGTTTCCGTAAAAATTGAGTACTTATAGCAGGTAATTATGCCTTTAATTAATGTTAGAACTTTTTAAAATGTCTTCCATTGATCTGCAGGTGAATAAAGTATATTTTTTCTCCTTAAATTGACTGTGATGAAAAAGAGACTCATAACTACCTAATGTTGTAATGTTTACTTGCTACAAATTGCTTGGGTTCCCGAATTCACGATATCGTCAAAGACGCGGGAAGCACCTGGATGAGGGACCCACAGAACCGAGAAGTATGGCACAAGAAAAGGGAGGCCTAGGCCCAGCAGTGGGTGATTCTAAGCCTATATGATGATGATGGATAATTTTTGTTAGACGTTATGGTTTTACTATCATTTCAGAAAAACTACTGTATGTAGCGTTGCCAGGCATCCGGATAAAGCCGAACATAGGTAGGCTTTTTGATTGCTTGTCCGGCCAAAATAAACGGTGTCAGGCTTGTCCGGCTTTTGTTAGGATTTTTAAATTTCGCAAACGGGCCGTGACTGAGACTGATTTGGCATTCGATTTTATTTATTATTTCACTAGAATTTAACAAGATTTATGAGAATAATCAAAAAAGCTTGATTTTACCTACAATTCTTTGTTGTACCTATTAATACTGAGACAAAATCCTCAATAATGTTGGGTGTCCGGCATTTCTACCCAAATGTCCGGCCTTTCTACCCAAATGTCCGGCCAAACTGGCTGGTCTGTCCGGCTACAAGGTTTGGCGACCTGACAACCCTAACTGCATGTAGTAGCTTGGTAAAATGTTGACTCAGTCTGATTTCTGGATAGGCCCATTTTATATTCAAGAACATGCTAAGAGTCATGAAGCCCTGGTTTTGGGCTGCGAGACTGTTCGAAAGAGATACCGCGGCCCTGGAACACAAAGGGCAAAGAAGGAACATGGATGGGTTTTAGTCAGTAAAAGTCTGACACTCCGTCCCACTCCACCCAGAGGGGGAGGAGTTATTTGATGATTTCTCATCCCAAAAAAAAAGGCCCAGTTTTTTACATTAGGCTGGCCTCTATTTCTTGATACTTGAACATAACGGGCAAAATGCAAATGTATTATAGGTACAGCCACAAGTTCTAATATGTACACACAGCAAAATTCAAACGCTGTTTCTTTGTGGAATATTTACAACAACTGCTGTACATACTAAGAATAAATGTAAAACAATAAAAATTACATTCTTTATTGTGCATAACCTGGTGTCAGAGTTTTTATCCCGCCCATGGGCCTGTGACTTGGCTTTACATGCCATCGAGAAATATCTCTCAGGCATGCTGGTTTCCTCACGATGTTTTCCTTCACCGAAGCAAGTGATAATTATAAAATATGCAAATCAGAGGTGCGTATCTTACAAAAAATAACATAATAAACACATATTGATTGCCACTTTGAGATCAGAGATCCATAATTTATAATAGTATGGGGTCCAAAATACTATGCTCGTAGCAACTTGTAATAAATTGCTATCAATATAATAAGAGAAAGATTAGGTTAGGCCCTAACCACACAAAAACAAAAAAGAAGAAAAGGAGAAGTAACGCAATAGAGTCAATTAAACAAACAGGCACCAACTTCGGAAAGTTATTTTTCATTTTTTGTGTTTTTTTTAGAAGTCGGTTTTTTTTTGCTATCATGTTTTTTTTTTATAGACTACTAGCGGCCCATCCCGGCTTCGCACAGGTGGACATTTATTTTCCCCTAACCCTCCCCCGCCTATTTTTTCTAGTAATAAATATAGCCTATGTTACTCAGGGATAATGTAGCTTTCTAATGGTGAAAAAAACTTTAAAATCGGCACAGCAGTTTTTGAGTTTATTCATTACAAACATACACACAAAAATACAAATCTTTCCTCTTTATAATATTAGTGTAGAAGTATTCTTAAAATACTTAAAAATACAAGTGGTGAAAATAGAAATGTAGTAAATATCAAAATTGAGGATAAACTATTATACGGGGTGTAAACAGACCCTTCACGAAGCCGTCAACCAAGCATTCTGTACATCAAACTAAGTAACTTTACGCAAAAATTATTTCTGGGAAACGACTTTTTTTTTTGGGGTAAAAAATCACGTTTTACGGTAAAACTCAATGTTACGCACTCGAAACTTGGTGCTGTTGAGTGCTTTGAATAGTAAACGGGTCCTGGAGGTAATTAAAGTAAAGTTAAAACTTTAAAAAGTAGTATTTAAAAAAAAAACTTGTGAAAAAGTTGGAACTTTGATCCCCAATATCTCCGTAACTAGAAGGTTCCCAGGTATGGTCTTGAACAAAAAAATGGTCGCAATGACGGGGAGAACAAGTGCCTTTCGGCTTCGTTAAGGGTCTATTTACACCCTTCATATCAATTTTGATATAATTTACTATTTTTTTTATGAAACAATCTTTGGTAAAATAGTTAGAGGTTGGTTTGCTGTTTTTTTTTTCAGGAATCAAAATGGAAACGGAAGAGGTGGAGGAAGTAGTTATAAAATGTGAAGTTATAGAGATATCTGATGAAGAAAATGAGGAAGAAGGGAAAAAAAAGAAGTAAGCTTCTTTAAAATATTATACACTAGCCCGTCCCGGCTTTGTACGGGTGGACATTTATTTTTTAAACATTTTGGGATAAAATATAGCCTATGTTACTCAGGGGTAATGTAGCTTTCTAATGATGAAAAAGTTTTTGAAATCGGCACAGCAGTTTTTGAGTTTATACATTACAAACATACACACACACAAAAATACAAATCTTTCCTCTTTATAATATTAGTAAGATATTATATTATACTAGCTGTACGTGCTACTTACTGCCTACCTACCACCTACCTACCGGTCAAGCCGTTTCTGAGTTTTAGCGAGACTAACGAACAGCAATTGATTTTTATACAATGTCGCCCATGCGCATGTGACCGCCCGTAATTTTCTGAATATTCATGAAAAAATGTCGAAAATAAACTTCAAAAGGGGGGGTCTATCTATAATATTTTTCATGTTATTCAATTTTTTAAGTAGAGTTTGTAGATTTGCTTTCTATTTTTCGACACATCTCCGAAGTTTATGGGTCGATTTGGATTCTGTTTATTATTTCTCAAAGCTTACATACTTACCGAACTCTTAATTCCATCCTGAATAGTTTGAGGGCGAATTCACATTTGCATGCACAGTTCAGCATTTTTTTTTTTTTTTTGCGTCTTTTTCCATTGCAACTCATTAAAGTGAGAGGTCCAATAGGCTGTTTGACAACATCGAAAAAAAAAAAATGTCCATCGGTTAGTTCACCAAAAAATGTTGGACACATATTTTTTCTTTTGTCGCATAATCAAAAAATGACGACGATACAGCGCGTCAAAGTTCAAGAGACAGCTTGTGACATCACTGGACAGTAAAAAGCAACAGAAATTGTGACGTCACGCGAGATTTCAACGCGCTGTATCGTGATCATTTTTCAAAAGAAAAAATACGTGGCCAATATTTTTTGATAATCTACCAGACGGACTAATTAGATTTTTTCAGTCAAATACCCTATTGCATGTCCTACCGATGCGAATGATTGCGGAAGCTTGTCGCAGGACATCTCGCTCCAGCAAATGACGCCTTTAAGTGTCAGAATGAGACAGAGAAACACGAAAACGCTGATGCGTGCATGCAAATGTGATTTCACCCTGATAATGTACACTGCCGTGTGTCTACATTTTTGAGGTCGCAGTGTTTGTAAGAAACAACATCGACATGTATAATTACTACACGCGTATACGACGCAAAGACAAACGTTCATTAGCTAGTAAGACTCATCTTATGCATGAACTAGCACTTTACCCGCGACTTCGTCCGCGTCAGTCAGTTCTCAAGATTTTCCATACAAACAAAATTCCCCCTTTTCACCCCCTTAAAGGTTAAATTTCCAAAAACCCCTTCTTAGTGCTCCCCTACATTATAATAGGAAGCCGTGTATAAAATTTCACATTCCTAGCCCCAGTAGTTTCGGCTGTACGTTGATATGTCAGTCAGTCAGTTCTCCTTTTATATATATAGATAGATATATATAATATATATATAGAAGTATCTTTTGTATGGCTACACGCATCCTTAATTATATTCCGGGGCCTATCAGAATAATTACGGAAATGAAAAAAAATTAAAAAGAGTCTCCATGATCTGTTAGTAAATAAGTGCTACTATTCTATAAGAGACTTTTTATTGGACAAATCAGTGCTCCAATATAATCCCCCTCAGTCATTATTGTTTTCAGTAGCCTGGTTGGTCTGTACCTATTCCTACCTTAATTCGTTTTGTTTGGTTTTATATTTTTGTTTTTTATGTGGAATATTTATAATTAGTTAAATAATTTACCTACAGGGAGTGAACAGACCCTTAACGAATCCATTAACCAAGCATTCTGTACATCAAACTAAGTAACCCTACACAAAAAATATTGCTGGGAAACGACTTTTTTTTTGCAATGAAAAATAACCTTTTACGGTAAAACTCAATGCAACGCATTAAAAACATTGTGCTTATGGATGCATTGAATAGTAAACGGGTCATGGAGGTATTTCACGGAAAGTTATAACCTTCAAAATTTGTATTTAAAAAAAAACTTGTGAAAAAGTTGGAACTTTGACTCCCAATAACTCCGTAACTAAAAGGTTCCCAGGTATGGTCTAGAACAAAAAAAATATCGCAATAGCGGGGAGAACAAGTGCCTTTCGGCTTCGTTAAGGGTCTATTTACACCCTTTATATTCCTACATGACTATTGTATGCCCAAAAGGCGGGACACAGCTGATCTATTTAATTATTTAAGACCTGTATTATATGCAAACCTATGATCCACAAAAAAGATATTGAATTGAATTGAATGTTGCCGTGTCAAATTCGCTCTAAAATACTAACTTCTAATTTTCAGACGCATAAGAAAACGCACAGTACCAAAAGAGAGATCGAGTTGCGAACATTGTCCAAAAACATTTGCAACAAGATATGAACTCAAAAAGCATGTTCGAACACATACGGGAGAACGGCCGTACATGTGCCCTATCTGTGGCAAAACGTACACTCAACTAGGCCATTTAAGCATACACCAATTATCCCATGAAGGGATAAAAAACTTCAATTGCAACGACTGTGGTGCTTCTTTTTACCGGAAAGCAGATCTGGATCGCCACGAGAAGATTCATCTCGGAATAAAACCTCATGTATGCGAGATATGCTCAAAAAGTTTTACACAGAAAAATAATTTAGTTATGCATGTTAAGATGCATGTTGGGGATAGAGCTCATCTTTGTACGGTCTGTAATAAAAGATTTATGACTAGAAGTAAGCTGATGTTACATGCCAAGCGCCACGATAAGGCAAAAAAAGTTAAAAATGAACTCGATATTGGTGATGATGACATGGATTGATTTGAGAAGTGCCCTTACCATGAGTTTGTAAAAAAACTGTCCTCGATATCGAAAACTATCGGATATACTTCTCGTGTCGTAAAGCAGTCGATGAATATTAAAGAGACAGGGCGATAGTATTCGATAACGAATAATACATTTCAAACTCCTGGTAAGCCCACTGACGATTTAAAAAAAACCTTCTTTGGCATCTGCTCCTTTTGAAAGCTATGTCGGCTTCCAGTCTAACCGGATGCAGATTGCCAGTATTTTACATGGAGCGACTGACTATCTGACCTCCACAATCCTTTAGTAATGGGTAAGGCGATTCCCCTTGGGTGGTTGTCAAACTTTCGGGAAAATATGATGCACTGGTATATGGATTCCCTTTAAAATTCTTTGGATTGATATTGTAGGTTTGTGACGCAATTTGGGTGTTATAGTTGCTGCCAGTTAAGATGGCAATAGCGGTCATTGCTCTTTCCATAATATCTCTTCGTACGAACCAAAACAAATGAACCATATCGTTTTTCATTAGAAAAGATGTTGAAGATCACGATAGATGACGATTCAAGACATGAACAGGCTTATTTATGGATTTCAAAGTTAAGAACTTTAATAAACGTAGGTGGGTCAATGACCGCGATTGCCATCTTAACTGGCAGCAACTATAGATCTGTTAACTAAGGGACCTTCTTAATTCCATTGCTAAGGAATGAGAGGACTGTTCTAACTGAGGTGGAGCCCGCGCGGGACGTGGGACGACACCGCATTGGTTGTTTTAACCTTTTGAACGCCATGTCACATATACGTGACAAGGAAGCGCGTGCCGACACAAATATGTGACAAAAAATGTGCGGGGCACTATAACACGAAATAAACAATTAAATAGTTTAGGAATCCCTATTCTTTTTGTAGGTATTTGCGGTGAAATTGTGGCTTGGCGTGGAGGGCACGCGCGTGCCAGTTTGAACCTCTATACAAGTTGATAAACACAATCGGCACGCTCCAAAATTGCCCAGTATCCTTTGCGCGTTTCGTTTGATTATGATCAGAGTTTTATTGTGTTGTCAAATGATTTGATTGACTATGTCATTTCGATCAAACTGTCGCGACATAGCCGAATTAACAAAAAAACATTTTCATAAAGCCTTTACGTAAGATTTAGCTGCAGGGGTGAGTGCAAAAAAAAATCTGCATTTTTTGTACAGCAAGAATATGATTGGAACACAAATGATGTTGTTCCTTGCAGGTGTCGATATAGGCTAAAAAAACAAAACTACATGAAAAGAAAATTAAAAATAAAGAAAAAACATAACTAAATCTATTTTGTTGCTCTAAAGAATGACACAATCAATGGAATTTACACACATTGTACATGTTTCCGACAAAAATCGTCAGCCAGTAAACCACCAGACAACCCATTCGCTGCGGCGGACACCTATCGGCGTTTTTTGATTTAATATTCAGGTGCGAAAAACACCCATCGGCGTTTTTTTTTAAATTGCTTATATCTTGGCAAAAACAAGTCACAAAACATTATACTTGCAATAGATGCACATTTTTTTTTAAATAGAATTTATTTATTTCTTTAAACAGTGCTGAAAACGCCGATCGGCGTTTCATATTATCCTAATAATGTGCGGAGGACGCCCATCGGCGTTCGCGACGAAAACCGTCCCGCACTTGGCTAATAAGCGTAATTTTTATCGCCGCAGCGAATGGGTTAAGCACCTGTCTAGTCAGAGGATCCTCCCTTTACTGTAAGGGATGACAAATTTACTCTCTTTTCCTCATACCTCTAAACAACAATCACAGTAGTTGACAGGATATTTGACAGCGTAATAGATAATTTTGATTTCTTCATCATCTTTTCTGAGACCGGTTGTGGTAAATAATAATAGAAATCGTCATTTCAAATCGTAACGTTTAGCCAGGATGTGTGGCGGTTGATGGCAATAGGCTCGCCCCCTATTACATGGGAAATTTGGGTGTACTATAAAGGGTGTAAAAAGACCCTTAACGAAGCCGAAAAGCACTTATTCTCCCCATCATGGCGTTCATTTTTTGTTCTAGACCATACCTGGGAACCTTCTAGTTACGGAGATATTGGAGGTCAAAGTTCCAATTTTTTCACAAGATATTTTTTTTAAACCACTTTTTAAGGTTTCAGCTTTACTTTAATTAACTCCATGACCCGTTTACTATTCAAAGCATCCATCAGCACTAAGTTTTGAGTGCGCAACATTGAGTTTTACCGTAAAACGTGATTTTTCACCCAAAAAAAAAACTCGTTTCCCAGCAATAATTTTTGCGTAGACTTAGTTTGATACACAGAATGCTTGGTTGACGGCTTCGTGAAGGGTCTGTTTACACCCTGTTTATCTACACCTCTGCCTAACCTTTCGGGAATTACAGGCGCAATGTTATATAAATTTAGAAAACTCGAAAATGTTGTAATTACTTATTCATAAGAATAAATTGCGGCCCTCTTTAGTTCCTTTTTTAGCCACGATCGGCGCTAGTGTAGAGACTTTGTCCTTATGAAGAGGAATTCGAATATTTTGGTCTGCTGTCCGTCATTTTATCTTATTTACAAAATTGCAGTTAGTTTATACAATATGTTGAAAAAAAAACCTGGCCGATCTGTGAGGGTAGGTATTATAAGGCGCGAATTACACAGAAAAGGCGTAAGGTGAAGGCGCGACGCAGGCATGACGCCGCTTCAAAACGTTTTCATACAAAATGTACGTAGGCGACGTGTCGTGAATTACACTCAAGCGGCGCGGCGCAGGCACGCCGTTCTTTCGTTTCCTTATAAATTCCATGCCCGCGCTGCGCCTTACGCCTTACGCCGTTTCTGTGTAATTCGCGCCTTAGGTATCAATATTAGATTCTATTTATGTAATCCTTTTCGGATAACAAGTAAAAAAAATACCCCGATCGAAATTAAATAAAATGTACTACAATGAGGAAATTTACATGGCAACACAGGGGCGTGGGCGGCAATACACCGGTCGCTTCTCGGGTAGTGACGTCATAAACGAACAATTGACGATCGAACATACTATTTTCGAAGATAGGGTGTTGTCACGATTTAAAAGTATGTTATATTTCAGGGAAATTGTGATATTTGGCTACAAAAATCATGTATTTTAAAATTCATTAATATGTTTACTTTCATGATCAGTCGCTCCATATAAAATACTGGTATTCAGCTGCATCCGGTTAAACTGGAAGCCGAACCCAATATAGTTGGGAAAAGGCTAGGGAGATGATGATCGTTACAGGTTACGCACTGTAATGCTCGGTTCTCACTTTCTGATGTAATAATGGTCGATCCTAAACTGGTACATTACAGTCGAATGCTCCCGGTGAGGGAGCGCCTTACAGCGTCACGTTTCTGAGATATAAACTATGAAAGTTAGCACCTAATCAGTGATGGCGCCATCAGTGCAACTTTATAAACAGACGGCTTCTATTTCGAAAAATAAAATATAATGGCGGACGAGTAGGAAAGCCAAAATATTCAAACCCCTTTTTAAAACAAAAGGGTCTTGGGCAAAATGGGTGTAAGTCCAACAGAATTGTAATACATTATCTCGAATCATAGCTCATAATAAGAACAGTCACGAGCACCAATATGCAAACACTTTCCTAAGTTTAAAAGCAATTTTCACGAGAAATAACGATTGTAAATTGGATATAGGTTTTTTTCCATAAAAATATGAGTTCCAAAATATTATGTTCGTAACAACATGAAATTTTAATCAGAACAGTAGGAGAAAAACACTTTTTAAAGTTGTTAAGTATTTACATATTGGTGCTCGTGACTATAGTTGTAAATAAAGCGTGTTAAACCAAAATCCGTGGTTTAAAACCGGTTTTAAATTGGTTTAAAACGGTACCACGTAGGCCGTACATTGATTATAAATTATTTTAAAAGGCTAATTGAAATCATTTAGCATTTTTATTAAAAATGAATGAAGTCATATTCATACTTATACTACTTTTTAGTATTAGACAGACTGAAAACAATCATGAAATGCGTGTTTATTAAAATATAACGGCAATGCCGTATTTTTATTTTGCAATTTGCTACCAAAATCGTAACGTAGGGTATGAGGAGAGAGAAGAAAAAAGAAGAAGAACAAAATACATTTATTTGGCACATGCCACAAGTGCACACAATAAAAACAAACAAAAAAAACGTTTTAAACCATTATTAAACCGCTAATTGTGGTTTTAAATCGTTTTAAACCAAAAAGACGGTTTAAAACCAAATGGTTTTAAACGTTTAAAACCCGTTTTGCATCTATACTCGTGACTGTACTCCAAATCAGTCTATTGCGATAAGTATCTGAGTCGCCGGAGACTAGAGGTAGGGCCAATTGAAAATGTTGTAATTTCCTGTTTGTCGAAGAGTTGACTACAACAGTCATTGGTTTTTAAAGAAGATCATCTTGAAAACATTGTGCTAAAGCTAAGCACATAGAAATTAATCTAAACTGTGCTGGCTAAGTCCAAGAATAGATTAAGGACTGTTAAGGCTATGTAACGGAACCCTCTTGTTAAACTAAGTTATTCCTTTATTCATATCTATACACATGAATTAAAATTTTCAATCTACATAGTAATAAAAAATAAATAAAAAAAAGTAGCCCACCGGTATCGGGAACAGGGTCCAAGCTACCGGTGGTCAGGGCTCCAGAGAGAGGAACCTTCTAACAATGAGAGCCGTGTCCAGGAGTACCGCTTTCTGAATCAAGCCCTTGATCCACCTGCCTAACGAGAACCTCCTCGGGTATTAAACGAGGCTCTTGGCAATTAAACCACCTAACAACTTAAGTTTATAATTAGCAACCAATGGCTTAATTTCCAAGAGCCTCGTTCTATATCTGTATTTGTTATTTTAAGGCAACACATTTCAGATGCCTCTATTTCTGTTCTTCAGCGACTTAGATACTTGTAATTTTAGTATGCAGTGAACAGTGAAGTCCTAATTATACGGTACTATTTGGTATATATTCCAATTCTGTTGATCTTACGTCGTACTTCATAGAGAATTGCCCATGGTCTTTTGCAAAATGTATTTATTTGGAATTGAATTACAAATTATTGTTAGTCTAATTTAATTTTATATTTTAATAAAAATAATTGATAAGGTTTGCGTTTTTATAAATAAAATATAAAAACATTCCAGAATGATGTTGTTTTATTATTGTCACTTTTGTTTATTTAGGCTGCTGAGTATGAGGAGTTTGATTCCCAAGTCGGGCAGTGTTATTGGGTTTTTCTAACAGGAATTTCTCAGTAGCAGCCACGGAGTCTGGATTTGCGGCCGCTTGATGGCAATAGGCTCGCCCCCTATTACATGGGACATAAATATAACTGGCAAAATGTGGGTGTGCTATTTGTAATGCGGAACTACTAAACCCTGCGGAAAAAGACGTGCTGTAATTATGCATAACTATTGCTACGTACATACGTGTTACGAGGTTTTGCGCAGCAGTTGCTATGAAAGCGCTACGAGGTTTTGCGTAGCAGTTGCTACGAAAGCGCTACGAGTTTTTGCGTAGCAGTTGCTACGAAAGCGCTACGAGGTTTTGCGTAGCAGTTGCTACGAAAGCGCTACGAGGTTTTGCTTAGCAGTTGCTACGAAAGCGCTACGAGGTTTTGTGTAGTAGTTACGAAAGCGCTACGAGGCTTTTTGCAGTTGCTGCTACGAAAGCGCTACGAGGTTTCGCGTAGCTGTTGCTATGAAAGCGCTACGAGGTTTCGCGTAGCTGTTGGTACGAAAGCGCTACGAGGTTTCGCGTAGCTGTTGCTACGAAAGCGCTACGAGGCTTTTTGCAGTTGCTGCTACGAAAGTGCTACGAGGTTTTGAGTAGCAGTTGCTACGAAAGCGCTACGAGGTTTTGCGTAGCAGTTGCTACGAAAGCGCTACGAGGTTTTGCGTAGCAGTTGCTATGAAAGCGCTATGAGGTTTTGTGCAACAGTTGCTACGAAAGCGCTACGAGGTTTTGCGTAGCTGTTGCTACGAAAGCGCTACAAGGGTTTATGTAGCTGCTGCTACGAAAGCGCTACGAGGTTTTGTGTAGTAGTTACGAAAGCGCTACGAGGCTTTTTGCAGTTGCTGCTACGAAAGCGCTACGAGGTTTCGCGTAGCTGTTGCTATGAAAGCGCTACGAGGTTTCGCGTAGCTGTTGGTACGAAAGCGCTACGAGTTTCGCGTAGCTATTCTACAAAAGTGTCTTACATACAGAGAAGGTATGAGCAATGGTTGAATTGTTTATTACATATTTTTACTCTGGACGCTCTTAATTTGCACGGCGGAAGCCGCGGGCAAAAGCCAGTTATAAATTAAAATCACATGTCACTATGTTCGAACACGCTAACTCCGAAACCGCCCTACCAATTTAAGGGAAATTGTGTGAATGTGTATGGTTGGTTCTAACTTAAATGATAGTATAGCCTTAGCCCCGATAGGTGACGCCGTGCGAAGCAGAGGTTCCTTATGATGTTATCCTTCACCGATGTCAGTAATGTCCAAGATAAACTTAGGAAGTACATAATGTATGAACTAAAAAACACATTGGCCAGGATTTGAACCCACCTCCATGTGCATGAGAAGAGAACCGGGGTCTTCAAGACCCCGGACAAATATCACATTTGTTATGGGTGTATAAATACTCTTAACGAAGTCGAAAGCCACTTGTCCTCCCCGTCATTGCGATAATTTTCTTGTTCTAGCTAGACTAAACCATAAATAGTTAAGGAGATATTGGGGGTCAAAGTTCCTTTTTTTATATAAGTTTTTAATGTTATAACTTTAATTTTAATATCTCCGCGACCACCGTACTATTCAATGCATCCATCAGCACAATGTTTTGCGTGCGTTACATTGAGTCCTAGTAAAACGTAATTATTTTAAACCCCAAAAAAAAGTCGTTTCCCAGCAATAATTTTTGCGTAGAGTTACTTAGTTTGATTGCACATCAATGAATGATTGGTTGATGGCTTCGTATAGGGTCTGTTTACACCTTGTGTGTAACCGGCCAAACCACCACGCGCCCAGTTTTTAATGTTATAGAACTTCACTTTACCTCCATAACCCCTGTACTATTCAATGCATCCATCAGGACAATATTTTGAGCGCTACGCCGTACACGGTGATTTTTCACACCAAAAAATAGTGGTTTCCCAGCAATAATTTTTACACAGAGTTTGATGTACATAACGCTAGGTTGACGGCTTCGTCAAGGGTCCGTTTACACCCTACATACATATAGTGCTTGTGTCTGTAAATAAAACCTCCTTTTTAAATCCCACTTAAATCATGGCGTATATGTAACATGACATCAGATATCTTTGACGAGTAAAGAGGAAATGTCTGTTTTCAAAGACAATCGTTCAGTTTACATTTGAGATGCTTTTACACTTTATTTGCATACTTAAGAGTGTTTTGCGTCGCTCTTGGGTAGGCAGAAAACCAACTTAGATGGATGTTTTTTTTTCTACTCCTCCGCTATTCGTTTCTGATTAATTTCGTTGCGGGATCCAAGACAGTTAAATTGTTTCTCTGGGACTTCGTCGAGCTTCATTGTCTCGGCGCTTTTCTGGTGGTTGCCACTGTTGATTCTGGCGCACAGGAGTTGCAGTGGTTTGAGAATAGTGTGACGGGCTATTCCCAAAAAAAAAAACACACAAATATCACCATAGACCGACAGCTTTAATGAGTCCTCGCGAAGGTACCAATTGAGATGGAATATTCTGAAGATTGATCACGTATTGCTTCAATTAGTATCATAATACCTACGTGGATTATTGTTACGAGTGTAATAGGCTATATTAGAGGAGCTTGTGGCTAAATAACAACAGCCGCTCGGGTCGAGCTTAAGGTTAAGCCGTGCTTGCCTAGGTTGGTCTGTGGATGGGTGACCTTTACATACCGAGTTTCCTCCGTGCCTCTGAAAGCACGTTAAGCCGTTGGTCCCGGGCGTCATTTGTAGATCTTTGACAGTCGTTAGGTAGACAGTGGCCCAAAAAGTCTGACAACCAGTCTTACCAAGGGGTATCGTATTACCCAGTACTAACTGGGTTGTGGAGGTCAGATAGGCAGTCGCTCCATGTAAAATACTGGTGTTCAGCTGCATCCGGTTAGAATGGAAGCCGACCCCAATATAGTTGGGAAAAGGCTAGGCAGATGATGATGTAATAGGCTATATTAAAAAAAACAGGACGTCCCCGTGGATTAATATCCAACTAAAGTGTGTAAAAAGACCCTTAACGAAGTCGAAAGTCATTTGTTCTCCCCGTCAATCCGATCATTTTTTTGTTCTAGACCATACCTGGGAACCTTCTAGTTACGGAGATATTGGGGGTCAAAGTTCCAACTTTTTCACATGTTTTTTTGAAAATACATGTTTCTAATGTAAGATTTTTACTTTAAACACCTTCAGAACCGCCGTACTATTCAATCCATCCATAAGCACAATGTTTTGAGTGCGTTACATTGAGTTTTACCGTAAAACGTAATTTTTAACCCAAAAAAAAGTTACTTAGTTTGATGTACAGAATGCTTGGTTGACGGCTTCGTGAAGGGTCTGTTTACACCCCGTATATTACGAGCGAAGCCGTGAGCAAGAGCTAGTAACATTAAACTATGGTTAAAGAATCAATTTCAATAACCTGAGGTATAAAATAACCTTTTCAATTTGCAAAGTGTAAAATTCATTAAAAGTTTTCTTATAAAAATGGTAAGCAGATCGCGTGATGGTTGCCGATCACTTGTTTTTCACTTGCCCTCAGCAAGTCTAGGAAAGAGTTGAATTTTAAAAAGATTCCATCATGCCACCATGCCTCTTCCACCGAAGGGTATACAGAAGTGGACCTATAAAGGGTGTAAAAAGACCCTTAACGAAGCTGAAAGGTACTTATTTTCCCCGTCATTGCGATCATTTTTTTGTTCTAGACCATACCTGGGAACCTTCTAGTTACGGAGATATTGGGGGTCAAAGTTCCAAATTTTTCACAAGTTTTTTTTAAAAGACATGTTTCTAATGTAAGATTTTTACTTTAAACACCTTCATGATCCCCTTACTATTAAATCCATCCATCAGCACAATGTTTTGAGTGCGGTGTATTGAGTTTTACCGTGAAACGTGATTTTTCACCCCAAAAATAAAAGTCGTTTCCCAGCAATAATTTTTGCGTAAAGTTACTTAATTTGATGTACAGAATGCTTGGTTGACGGCTTCGTGAAGGGTCTGTTTACACCCTGTAGAAAGAAAGAAAAGGTCGCTTGTTTGCGAGAATAGTAACATAACTCGAAAAAGAAGAAATACATACAGGCCAGTGTTTTTAGTTAGACTAAAAATATTGTCATTGTATTGGCAATTTTTCTTGGATAGAATCCTTTTATCCAAAGATGACACGTTTATTTTACGTATTTCTTTACTTAATTTCATATTTTATTTCGTTAAATTTAAATTCAACCATATACAACATCGAAAAATCAGATTTTTTGAGTTATGTCATTAATCTCGCAAACAAGCGAGGTATTTATTTGTCCGCAAAGGACAAAACACAAACAAAAATGGCTAATTAACATTACAACAAATATTGATTAAGCTTTCACGGTTTACAACTAAACTTATACTGTCACTTACACACTCACAGTTAAAAATACTATCTAGGTTTATATCAAAGTATTATTCAATGTCAAACTGTTAACTGTCAAAGACAGATTTCAAAATATTATACAAAAGATTACAATTAAGTTAGGATGTCAAAGTATCATTCAAAAATCTTTTAAATTATAATTAGGGATCGGATATTCGGATGCATATTTACCTAAAGTACATTTTTGGGCATAAAACTATGGAAGTGACTTCTTGTACTTAATTTTTTTTTTCCCCGATTTCGAGGGATTTCATAAAAATAATATAGCGTATATAAAATGTAGTCATCATCATCTGCCTAGCCTTTTAACCACTATATTGGTGTATAAAATGTAGTATGCCTAAGAATAATAAATATTTCTACTCTGTTTAAAACTAGGCCAGAAATTGGTGGAAACACGTAAAAATGACTTCAACTTTAAGATTTTGTTGCTAAATAACTGAATTCATATATTGCCCGTTGCCTAATACCAGCAAATTATGCCAAATAAAATGTATTTACTAACATAATTTTAGGTTGTTTTGTTACTAATACTGGTTTATGGCTGAAATAAACACTTAATAATAAACATGATTGGGCTTATAAAAATGATTTTGCGCGCGAACTCGCACTCCGTACTAGTCAACACTCCAACTTTAGGTAAATATGCATCCGAATATTCGATTACTAATTATAATAGATAGCATTTTTTACTTAATACTTCTACCACTTCTACATGTACCTTATGCGATCACTAATTATTATAAGCGTAATGCATACTTTCCGAAAGCCAGTCGTAGTTATGACGAAGTTTCTTGTGAACCCGGTATTGACCTATTCTGCACCAATGCAAACTTAGTAAAGATACTCTTAGCGATCCATTTTTTGTACAGCAGGCACCTTGAACCGTTTATTTTACAGTTACAATTAAATAAAACGAAGAGGGGAAACGAAGAGGAGCTCATGGCTAAATAATAACAGCCGCTCGGGTCGATCTTTAGGTTAAGCCGTGCTTGCCTAGGTTGGTCTGTGGATGCGTGACCGCCCGTTACAAACCGAGTTTCCTCCGTGCCTCGGAAAGCACGTTAAGCCGTTGGTCCCGGGTGTCATTTGTAGATCTTTGACAGTTGTTAGGTAGTTAGTGGCCCAAAAAGTCTGACAACCAGTCTTACCAAGGGGTATCGTATTACCCAGTACTAACTGGGTTGTGGAGGTCAGATAGGCAGTTGCTCCATGTTAAATACCGGTATTCAGCTGCATCCGGTTAGACTGGAAGCCGACCCCAATATAGTTGGGAAAAGGCTAGGCAGATGATGCTAAATAAAACGAACCAACTTCTTTTATTAGTCAATAATTTGAGCGTACCTACTATAGTGTTAGATTTTTGTTTTAAAATATATAATTTAGGAAGTTATGCAATAAGGAACTAATATTTTTTCTATTTATCTGTGGAGGCTTGTCATAAGCAATTTGGGTATATACAAAGAGATTTAAAACACATATAGAGAGGACATTGGGAGTATTGTCATACAATAATTTTCATTCTGAATATTTTCGATTTTGACACACGAATGCTACCTGACAAGCGGGCGTATGACACAGATGACACTAGACAGAACGAATTGTTACTAAGTAGTAACAAGTTTTGGATTACGATTTTCTTCGTCGTGACCCGTCTACATATAGCTCGGAAATATTTAAATGTCTTTGGGTATATATTTTGTTATTATAATGTTATTAGTCTGTTAGCTTTCCTAAAATGTAAAAAAATAAAATCAAACTCTTAAAGTTCCTTTTTAAACCCATTTAAATATTACTGTTTGCTTTGCTTTGGGATTTTGTTAAAAACTTGCGGGGCAATACAGAATAATATGCTCTTCCACATTTATGCGGTTTTGGCTCTACGTCTCCATAACATATTATCATAGACACACAATAACAGTCTACCTGACCTCTCTTCTTTACAATCGAACTCAAGCCTTCATGCTCAGTAATACATTTTGCGACCACTAAACCAACGAGGCTTATTAAAATGTAAGAAAACATGAAAAAAAGAATAGATAGCAAAATCTATCTTGTATTTTTGTCACGCCACGCCAACGCATCTTAACTAAGTAAACTTTGAAACAATATAAAAGGGGTTTCATCGAGTAGTACGGCATTCAAGCATCAGCTTTGGTGATAGCGCCATCTAGTGACAAGAATAAATAGTAAACTTAATCTTAAAAAATGTTTAAGATCACCGCAATCGTTTCTTTAATGCTCATTGGTAAGTATTCTAGTCATTTTATAATTATTTTAATTGTTTTTTTAAGTCGACATTTCTTTACAATATTTGCATATTATAAGGAGCTCGGCATTATAATAACAGCCGTTTGGGTCGAGTTTCAAGGTTAAACAGCGTTTGCTAAGGTTAGTCCGTGGATGGGTGACCATCCATTCCGTCTCGGACAGCACGTAAAACCCTTGGTCCCGGCTGTTATTTGTAGATTTGTGACAGTCATTACAGGTAGTCAGGGGCCCGAAAGTCTGACAACCAGTTTTATCAAACGGTATCGTATTACCCAGTACTTACTGGGTTGTGCAGGTCAGATAGGCAGTCGCTACATGTAAAATACTGGTATTCAGCTGTAAGCGGTTAGACTGGGAGCCGACTCCAACATAATTGGGAAAAGGATGACTGTCGGTGAAATGAGACTGTGACTAGATTTTGTATGATGTTCATAACAAGAATTAGTTTAGGGTGATTTAATGTTAAGATGGAATAACCAGGGTAGCCGCGAAATTCAAATTTCATACGTCTTCCGACTATTTCATGAAAAAGTCATTCAATGGGATTAAAAGAACTTTAAGGAATTGTATTGATAGCTCACCGTCCGTCCGTCTTATGACGACCGGCCGTGTCGACGGCGCGTTCGTGTTCCACGCGCGCCTCAAAGAAATGTCAGCAACGAGGAAGGGGCCCGCAAGGGCCGATGCCTGCCGGGGCTGCGGGACTGTTCAAAAGAGATACCGCGGCTCTGGAACACAAAGGGCAAAAAAGGAACATGGATGGGTTTTAGTCAGTAAAAGTCTGACACTCCCTCCCACTCCACCCAGAGCGGGAGCAGTTATTTGATGATTTCCCATCCCTAAAAAAAAAGGGTTGTATTGATGATTTGTATGATTATAACTCTGTAAAGCCATATTTGTTACGGTCGCGAATCATATTTTAATCAACATACAACCCGACACTGACCTGCAAATTGTATAAAACGTAAGAAAATTTGAATTTCGCGGAATACCCTGGCGCTTTCATCTTAATCCATGTAATTTATAGCGAGCGAAATAGAGTATTTGACTGAAAAAATCTATTTAGTCCGTCAGTTAGATTATCAAAAAATATTGGACACGTATTATTCTTTTGGCATGTAAACGAAAAATGACCACGATACAGCGCGTAGAAATCTCGCATGCTTTTTACTGTCCAGTGACGTCACAAGCATGAACTTTGATGCGCTGTATCGTCGTCAGTTTTGGATTATGTGACAAAAGAAAAATACGTGTCCAACATTTTTTGGTGATCTAACTGACGGACTAAATATTTTAGTTTTTTTTTCAAATAGGCTATTCTACAGACGTATCCAAACAAAAAAAAAAAGTGATATTAAATTGGTCTAACAATTTAAATATCACTTTCTTTTATTGTATTCGTTAGCTTAGTTAGCAAAACATCGTAGACTTGATGGGCGACTAATGATGGTGGTCTTTGACTTTGACTGTAGAACTAATATTACTTTAATTTGCCAGCGACTTGGTCGCAGGCAGATTCTAAACGGCATAAAAAGGAAGCCGCGGCGTCTGGTGACATCTCCTCAGGTTAGTCGTTGTAAGATACTCACTAGCAAAGAGTATAATAATAATAAGGGAGAAGAGAGCCCTCTTGTGCCATTTCGAAGCATGCAGATTCGAAACGCCATCTAGATTTCTTGACGGGAACTAAGGCTCTATAGATAGCTATAGGTAGATAGGTATGTATGTTTGTATAGATCAGTATGTTTATATATCAGTGTTTTGTTTACTTAGATCATTCCAATTTTCTTGGCTTTTTTGCAAATAGCAGCTGTGTTTACGTCGTATTTTAATCATAATGATTTGCGAATATATTGATGATGCTATTATTGATATTTTAAGGATCGTGTTTCAGAAAGTAAACGAGCCATCATTTTGTTCGCGATTTGCATTTTGATCAGCATACGATGTTAACACAGCTTCTATTTGCGAAAAACAAGAATGAATTTCACCGGCTACATTTATATTTTAATAGAATTGACAGTTACACAGTAACGAACTATTTTGTTTTAGTAATTCATTGTAATTTGTAATAATAAAACATCAAATGGACCCACAACACACAAGCGAGCGCAAGCGCAAGTTGCGGCGGCCATGATATGATTTTGTCAGATAATGTTTACAGATTTCCGTGATAAGCTTGCCATAATTGATAATACTGGACAACTAAGAAATATAAAAATGTGATAATATTGATGAAAAATGTAACAATTATTATCTAGAAAAATACTATAAATTAAATAAGAGAACTTAATTATTAGATTTTCTTATTTGCATTAAAGTTGGGATCACAGAGACATCTATCGATACTTATGGAACTAAGTAAAGTTCTCTTTCTCTGTCACGAAAAGTAGATGGCGACTCTTTCTCTACTGAAGTTGTGAATGTTCTAACTGTCTCCCCCCTGCTCACTAGTGTCCGACCGAAGGTTGATTTCTGACCAGAGCTGAAGCCGAAGGTAAATAAAAATTGTTCAAAAGAAAATTGGTTAAAAGCAAATAATAAAATAATGTCTTTTTTTAACTTTTAAATTAAAAAGTAATTTTGACTTTATTACAACTCCATGAAATGATTAAAAATATTTTGTGACTTGTCAAAACAAATAAAAGGTGTCAAAAATATTGAAAATGGATTAGGTACTGAAATACTAAGTGGGCGACCAACAGTGGACGAATTCAAATGTTTAAAATGGCGACTTAAAAATACAAATTAGAGTTACTAGTTGTTCAATACGATCAGTGTGATAATTCAAGGGCACAGAAAAAAAAACAAGGTTTTTAGCCACTAGATTGTAGATAAGGCGTAGTCGACGTAGCCCCAATGCACGGGGCTCCTATTTCTGTTTGCAGGGTTTGAAGTAACCTAACATATATTTTTTTGTAGTGTTTATTATAATTCTTATAGACAATTGTTTTATATTATTGTATTTTTTTTGTTATTTTGTATGATGCACGTCATGTCCCTGCGACCAATAAATATTTTTTCTTTCTTTCTTTCTTTCTAACACGAAGGGGATGCCGGGGGGGATAGTTCACTCATTTCGCTCTCTCTAGACCCCGCCATCCCCTTCGAACCTAACCGGTCCGAGTCAAGGTGCCACAAGTCTCTCTCAACCTTCGCTCGCTCTTGCTTCCTATGTTCAGTTGTTCACCTTGCCACAATGACCGCATAAATAGTTTACTTACTTGGTATAATAGTCACCCATTTAGTAGATATACTAGTCGCCAATAATTTTCTTTTTCACCCGATTAATAATTTTCCAAATAATAACAATTCAAAATGGGTGGCCCCTGCCCTCCTCACATCGGTTTTTATATGGCGCATTCGTGACAGTTCGTTCAATTTCGGTACTTGCTGACAACCTTCTGCTTCAGCCAAAACTTTGGCCCATTTTGGCCGAAGGTCGTTTTTATGGGCGAAGGTGGCCGAAGCCGACGCTTCGGTCGGACACTAATACTTACGGTGCAGTCAAACGATACGGACAAGTAACGGACCGGGTGAGGACACCAGAATTGGCCAGTACTTCAGTGAAAGAGTGTCCATGGAGTTTCTTGCCCATTCTTCTCCATAGAGATGTACGCTTTGGAATGGGCAACTGCAGTACTTTCACAAGTTACTATGCCTTGTGAGTGGGACTATAGCTTCATCATTTTTTTGACAATTCAAAAGTGGCTTTAATGGTGTAATTGAAATAAATTCTTTGAGTTGAAGTTTGAGTTACAGACGCCAGCATATCAAGCTAATAGAATCTGTCAAATTTCTTTAATAGATTTTCAATTATATCGCTAAAGCATTAGGTTCAATTTTGTTTGGGAAAATTTGATACATTCGCGTAGCTTAATGTGCTGCTCGGAATCCGGTATCCGGGGTCGAGTCCACAATTTTTCCGAAGTTTGACTGAACCTTCATTCATTACCCTGGACGATGTCACAGGGTCACATAGGTGTCAGTTGTTACTTTTGTGTATTTTATAAAGGGTGTAAAAAGACCCTTAACGAAGCCGAAAGGTACTTGTTCTCCCCGTCATTGCGATCATTTTTTTGTTCTAGACCATACCTGGGAACCTTCTAGTTACGGAGATATTGGGGGTCAAAGTTCCAACATTTACACAAGTTTTTAAAAAAATACATGTTTCTAATGTAAGATTTTTACTTTAAACACCTTCACGACCCCCGTACTATTCAATCCATCCACCAGCACAATGTTATGAGTGCGTTACATTGAGTTTTACCGTAAAACGTGATTTTTCACCCCAAAAAAAAAAGTTGTTTCCCAGCAATAATTTTTGCGTAAAGCTACTTAGTTTGATGTACAGAATGCCTGGTTGACGGCTTCGTGAAGGGTCTGTTTACACCCCGTATATTAGTCACTAGAAGATATGGAGTAGAACAGAATGGTAATTTATTGTTGTTTTATGTGTATAGCAAATTAAGGAGGCACAATTTTAAAAAGCATCTGTAGAAAATACTCTTAAGGTGTACAATAATAAAAAGAAAAAAAAAACCTGACACCTGTGGACAGTATTTTTTGTATTTTCATATGGTATTTTTAAAATAAATATTCAAAAATATGTAGATAAATAAATAAAGGAAATAATAATACTATCATTAACGCTAGAAACGGGATATTTACCATGTCTACTATTTGTTTTGAGTTCCCTATATTTCGGCGCTGTTGCAAACACCATGATCATGGATAGTGTTAGTGACAATGACAGTTTAAAAACGTATCATAATACTAACTGTGATTAACTACAAACTACCTAAAATTATTATTAAATATATTTTTTTTTCGGAATTTTTCTGTACTATTGCACCTACTGTTTTGTCTCTAAGGTAGACTGGTAGAAAATGCCCAAGGCATTAAGTCCGCCTTTGTACATTATGTGCATAAAGTTTAATAAATAAAACCCATTCGTTCTACTTTCACCAGCTGAAAATCTCCCACCTGGACATGAGTTGCCATGGGTGACCTGGAAGTCTTTAAATAGATTCCGGTCACAGGTTGGTCACAGCAAGGAAAACCTGCTCAGGTGGAGATTCATTAATGACTCTGCCCTGAAGTGTAAATGTGGTGCTGTTCCACAAACGATGGGGAAATTAATATCGTGTCCTGCTTGTCCTGTGGTTTGGTCACTAGATGAACTGATGGACGCTATACTAGTAGCTCAGTTCTGGGCCGACACAATTTAGATTGCCATCGACACGCTAAGAAGAAGACTGTAAACTAACATTGTTAACTAAAAACGAAACTAAACAAGAATCATTTTATAAAAAATGGGACATTTTTGGTCGTATTTGGAGGGTCATATTTTCTTTACTTATTAGTTGCTACACGACGTGTCTACAGTAGGCCTTGGTTTTATGAAAAAAATAATGATTGCTCTAGAAGCATTATTCAGGAACAAAAAAGAGGAATACATTTGTATGAATAAACGCAGCCCCTGCTCCCTCTTAAAAGGTCGTTTTTGCATGCGCCACTGTCAATCACCAGATCATTGTAGCAGTTTTGTTTTAATGTCACTTCAGTTTTAGAAAGAGATGGAGCTATACAAGAAGTCTAGCGCCATCGCTTTCACACACTGGAATAACCTGTTATGTAAATGACACTTCTATGTGTAGACTATTTATGTTAGTCAATTGGATGCGGATTTGATGTTAGATAAAGTAGTTAAAATGGGTGTAAAAGTACCCTTTATGAAGCCGAAAGGCACTTGCTCTTCCGTTCATTGCGATATTTTTTTTTTGTTTTGGACCATACCTGGGAACCTTTTAGGACATATTGTGGGTCAAAATCCCAACTTTTTCACAGGTTTTTCATTAAATATAAGTTTTTAAGGTTATAATTTTACTTTTAATAGCTCCACGAGCCTAGTACAATTCAATGCATCCTTCAACACAATGTTTTGAGTGCGTTACATTGAGTCCTGCCGTAAAATGAGATTTTTCACCCCACAAAAAAATTGTTTCCCAGCATTAATTTTTGAGTAGAGTTACTTAGTTTTATGTACATAATGGTTGGTTGACGGCTTCGTGAAGGGTCCGTTTACACCCTGAATGTAGTTTTTAATACTTAGTTTTAATGTTATTATAACGAGTACTAAAGTAATAAGCGAAGAAGACTGCTGTTCTCTTGCATTGTTGTGCTACTGTTTTATGACTGCCTCATTGAGTATGAGGTCCCGGTTTCGATTCCCGGGTCGGGCAAAGTGTTATTGAATTTTTCCAACTAGGATTTCTCATTAGCAGCCACGGAGTTTTGATTTGTGCCCGGTTGATGGCAATAGGCTCGCTCCCTTTTTCATGAGACTTAAACATAACTGGCAAAATGTGGCTATACCATTCAGTATATACACCTCTGCATAACTCTTCCGGGATTATGTTTAGTTTTTAAATGTAAAGTTCTGATGCGGACGCAAACTCGACAATCGGGCTAGCCAGTACTATTCAATGCATCCATCATCACAATGTTTTGAGTGGGTCACACTGTATATCGTAATTTTTCGTACCAAAAAAAAGTCGATCCCCAGCAATAATTATGGCGTTGTGAACACATCTTATGTATCCGTTGGATTAGTGATCGCAAGCGCGACTGCTGAGCGAGTCCTGGGTTCAATTCCCGGGATAGACAAAGTAATATTGAGTTTTTCCGTTGAGAATTTTGGTAGTTGGTGATATGATACCCCCGTGCCCCGGAAAGCACGTTAAACCGTTGGTCCTGCGGCTGAGCTCTCTCCGGTCGTGTCGGATTGCCGTCCCACCGGACTATGAGAGTAAAAGGAACAGAGAGTGCACCTGTGTCTGCTCACATTCTTGTGCACTATAATATCTTCTTGGCTGATTGCCGCTAACATGTCTGCTGTGACCTAAAACAGGTAGGAGGACTGTAACTCATACATCATCATCATCCACAGCCCGACTTCACCCTCTACTGGGTATAGGCCTCTCTTTGCTCGTGTCAAAATCCATGTTCCTTTTTTTTTTTCCGGCGAAGAAAATAAATGCCTTCCGCATACCTTTATGTGGGGTATGCATCCCTTAAAAACTCTGCCGTCTTTTGCAACTTCCCGCTTTTTTATTGTAGGGGCTGCGTTGCATGACGTTCGCGACCCCTCAGCGGTGGCTTTCGCTTTTTCCTCCGTATTGATGTCCGATCTCCCGACTCACACGAGCTCGTGCAATGCGGTCGATAGTTTCCGTGGTCTACCGTACCACGCCACCAGCATCTGGGTGGTGTGACACCGCCTGCAACCCATCCACCTGCGGTTTATGTCTGCGAAGGATTCTTCCCCCTGGTCCCGCCATGTAGGATATCTATTAGTGAGTTAAAATGACTGGTATTTTTACAGGAAGCACCCTGTGGGCTGCAAGTCTTTCCTGCGACTCCTGCGGGAGTGAATGTACATCTGCATGCGGGACAAGACACTTCAGGTCCTGTTGCTTCAACTATC
The DNA here is from genome assembly GCA_905220335.1 of Noctua pronuba. NCBI lineage: Eukaryota > Metazoa > Arthropoda > Insecta > Lepidoptera > Noctuidae > Noctua > Noctua pronuba. The sequence continues at coordinate 5,787,757 of LR999922.1, read as the reverse complement.
TGAGGAAGAAAAGGGGACCCGACACAATCAAGGTGAAAAACGCTATTCTTTTTTAACCGACTTCTAAAAAAGGAGGAGGTTATGTATTCGGCCGTCATCTTTTTTTTTTGTCATGTATGTATACCGATTTCTCTGTGATTTCTATGCCGATTGACGTGATTCTATTTCATTTGGTAAAGGACCACCGTGCGGTGGTCCCATAATTTTTTTATCAATTCAGCTTGGGTAGTTTATAAGTTAGCTCCTTTAATTAGTATTTTTGTTTATTGGTCTATGTTGATGACATGATCTCTCAGTTACAATGTAAAATTATTACCTGCTAAGAATTTGAATCGGATGTCACAACTAAAAAAACATTTTTACTAGTAACATAACCGACTTCCTAAGAATACACTAAAAAGTAGAAAATAACTTTATTTTTGTAAGCCGTAGCTCGTCGGTCTAGTAATCCTAAGTCGGGCAAAGTTTTACTGAGTTGGTAAAACTCTTCAGAAGCAAAGGGGAAATTTTATGAAAATATAAAGGTTGACTGGTAGAGAATGCCTTGTGGCATTAAGTCCGCCTATGTACCACTTTTGTACATGAAGTTTAAATAAATAAATAAATAAAATATTATATTATGCAAATATTCATGCAAATACATTTGCATGAATATTAGCCCCAGTTCCCTCTTAACACACATAATACTTTTTATACTGAATCCTGATCTACGCAGATAAAGTGACGAGTAAACGCTAATAGTTTTTTTTTATATTTTACAGTTTTTGACATCAAACCAAGACGTAAAGGAAAATCAACAACGGGCTAATAAACTTCCGATGTTTGTGGTCGAAAACATCCCCATGCCAGAACAATGGATCTCCAACATGCTCTCCAACGAGAACCACCCTTATTCTTTAGACGATATGGTTGAAAACCGCATGTATGACGCTTAAACTTAATATTTATCCTGCAGTACCGTTTGAAAATACATGAATACATTTTTAAATGTTTATTTGACTGATTTTGTTTCAAACAATTTAAAAAAAATGAATTGATGTCACACGGTAGGATCATGGTCTTAATATAAAAATATTTGAGACCTCCTTTTTAAATTATTTGTAAAATGTATTATTGTATTTTCAAGCCTCTGACAATTTGAAATGTAAAAAAAAAATATCATGTTAATAAATAATTATAATTTATTTAGTTAATAAAAATCTTGTAACTATGTTAGGAGCTAATACTTTTATGACAGTTTCAATACCACATTTACTGATTCCAATTTTAATTTAAAATTAACATTTTGATTTAAAAGAGTGTCCATGGAGTTTCTTGCCCATTCTTCTCCATAGAGATCTACGCTTTGGAATGGGCAACTACAGTCCTTTCACAAGTTATTATGGCTGGACTGACTAGCTTCATCTTTTTGTTTCTATTCAAAAGCGCCTGACAGTCGCTCCATGTAAAATACTGGTATTCAGCTGCATCCAGTTAGACTGGAAGCCGACTCTAACATAGTTGGGAAAAGGCTAGGCAGATGAAGATGAAGAACATTAATATAGGACGCTTCTTTCTATCAGATATTTAATCATAACGCAGTAAATATTATTAAATTAAACTATTGAGATTAGGAGAAGATAATCTCAAAGCATTTATTTCAAATTTACCAGTTAGTCATTTTTGATTAGTCAAAAACAAGACGATGAAGCTACAGTCCCAGCCACAGGCATAATATCTGTGTAAGTACTGTAGTTTTCCATTCCAAAGCGTAGATCTCTATGGAGAAGAATGGGCAAGAAACTCTATATCGATAATTATTTAAGTCGAACGAGAATTGTCGTCCTGAAAATATTGGTTCCTACTTCTAATAATATTCATGTTTGTTTGTACGTCATAGATTTTATGTCTATAAATGGCTGGATAATTAGACATAAAATCCAAATGAATAATTAAAATGTAGATAATTTACAAACTTTTAAATGTACACATGTATCAAATGGAGAAAAGAATGTCAACGATTGAAGTGCTGGTAGCATTGCCACATTGATTGCCAATAATACATAGTTATAAATATGAGATACTAGCTTCCCCCACGCCGAAAGAGGAACAAATATCCATGCATCCTCACAAAAATTCGCATTTATTTATAAAAAATAGTAAGAAGATTAATTGTTTGTAAATTAGGTATGTACAATTTTGGTAATTAATTAATTCTGTATTCGACGTGGAGATGGCTGGTTAATAATTAAGAAATCAAATGTGGATATAAATATAAAATGTCATTATCCTAAATTGTTGTTTCATTTAATACTGATGGATTCTCGGAATTTACGCAGAGTTGTTCACGCATACAAGGTGCAGTTTAGCATCCTCGTCAAAATTCAGGAGGTTGTCACAAAATAGAAAGAAAGAAAGAAGAAAGAAAAAATATTTATTTGTCGCAGGGACATGACGTGCATCATACAAAATAACAAAAAAAAATACAATAAACATAGGTAGGTACCAGGGATGTTGCAGATGCCGATTTTGTCACATCCGCGGTCACCTTGCACCTTGTATAATGGGTGTTACGGTACCCTTAACGAAGCCGAAAGGCACTTGTTCTCCCTGTAATTTTTTGGTTCTAGACCATACCTGGGAACCTTCTAGTTACGGAGATTTTTTTAGACATTTTTTTTTAATACATATTTTTAATGTTGTAACTTTACTGATTCCCATAATACAATGTATCAATGTATTCAATGTTTTGAGTGTGTTATATTGAGTCCTACCTTCATTCGAATTTTCTCAGTAGCAGCCCAGCCCGATTGATCTCAATAGGATCGTCCTCTTTTAGATGGAACTTAAGAACATAACAGTAACTGGTGAAATGTGGGTGAACTATTAGGTACCTACACCTCTGCCTAACCCTTCGGGAATGAAGGATGTTACTACGTATGCCAAATCGCTTGAAATGTTGTCTCAGTAAAGCCTGTATGTATACAAATACACTAGTTTTTGTTGTAGTCAAAAATACCTAGTAGTTTTGATTTTATAGGCATTCAAAGTTTCGAAAAATATCGAGTCCCGCTAACAGTCGCGTGACCGCTTGTGACGTCATGTCACAACTTTTTCGGCGAATTGGTAGTTGTATTTTTACATTTAGGCACAACACATGATTTCCTAGTATTTGGATTGGACTATTTAAAAGTATTTAGGTATAATTTCGACGGCACGGGCGCGCGACCACGAGCGGACTGAGTGAGCCAGACTGAGCGTGTTGTGCGATGACGTCACACCGTCAGTCGTGCGGTTACAACTTGTTTTACTTCTAAATCGGAAACTAATTGACGTATCGAAGTAATTCTTTCACTAGTGTTTTTTATTTTTGACAGAGAATATGGAGTGCTAATAATCAAAATTAGTTTACATTCTTCATTACAGACATGTTATCTTATATACCGTGACTTTTAGTCATCTTACAAAGGTGATCCACTCAATGTGCCCGACATAAAATAATTCTAGGCGCGATTTTTTTTTTACCTACCGTAATAGGTACAAAGAAAAATAAATAAACATTAGAAAAAAATATGAAACATCCTGTGAATGATGTTTACGTGTCAAACGGGAGAATATACCTACCCAGCGCTCGAGTCCAGAGATTATCGCTCACAACAGGGTGTTTTAACGTCATGCGCCATAATATTGAATAATATTTTTATTTTGAAATTATTAAAATCTCATAAATACCTATTTTTTTTTTAATGAATTCTTAGTAGTCATTGGATACATGAAGTGGGCTGCCGTTGTAAGACGACTAAAAAGTTACGGTGTATAGATCTTCGTATAAAGACCCTTAACAAAGCCGAAAGGCACTTATTCTCCCCGTCATTGCGATCATTTTTTGTTCTGGACCATACCTGGGAACCTTCTAGTTACGGAGATATTGGAGGTCAAAGTTCAAATTTTTTCACAAGATTTTTTTAAATACTACTTTTTAAGGTTTTATCTTTACTTTAATCACCTTCATGACACATTTACTATGCAAAGCATCCATTAGCACCAAGTTTTGAGTGCGTTACATTGAGTTTTACCGTAAAACGTGATTTTTCACCCCAAAACAAAAAGTCGTTTCCCAGCAAAAATTTTTGCGTAGGGTGACTTAGTTTGATGTACATACTAGTGCTTGGTTGGTATATCAATAAATAAATAACTATTTATTGATACACACAAATTAGGTTAAATTAAAAACTTTGAGAAACAAAATAAAATAAGCACAGTTAAAAGAAAACAAATTCACCACATCATTTAACATCACGCACCTAATAAAAAGAAAGAAAGAAAGAAAAATGTTTATTTGTCGCAGGGACATGACGTGCATCATACAAAATGACAAAACAATAACAATAAACATACAACGTATAGCTATTATAAATTCAACAGGACGGAACAAAAAAAGAAAAAAAAAAACGAGTATGCTTATGACCACACGACTGAAGTGAAACTTCTGAAAATTGCTTAGATATACGGAACGTGTACGTACGGGCTATGAGAGGAAAAGAGAAAGAAAATGTGCGCGCGCACTGCTGTCTCTTGCTTATATCCCCCACTCAATTCCCGTTCGCCTCGCCCGATCACACTTTTCGTAACGCTTACGTCACGCGTTCGCCAGCTTACTCCCCAAGTCAAGCGTGCGTATAGAAGTTTTACTTCAAAAACGTTAACAGCTTGCACGTCGTGACTGCGACAAGCAGGTTACCACTCAGCATGATGCTGTGCTATGGGCGGCCCATAGCACAGCGCTGGTTTTCAGTGGTCACCCGTGAAAAAACGTATAGCATAAATATTTTTACATGAATTTGAAAACAACAATACCAGTAATAGTAATACTACATCCACTATTTGCCAGTTGTGTTTAAGTCCGATGTAACAAGAGGCGAGCCTATTTCCATCTACCGGCCACAATTCCGTACTCCGTGGTGCTATTGAGAAATCCTCGTTGGAAAAACTCAATAATACTTAGCCCGACCCACGGACCAACGTAGGCAAGCGCGGCTTATCCGGAAGATTGACCCGAGCGACTGTTATTGTTTAGCCACAAGCCAAACGACATGTTTTTGTAAATGGGAATTGTTAAAAAACGGCAAGCGCGACGACGAGTTCGATCAACTTTGTAGGCGCGTGAAATCAGCTGTTAACTTCTTAGTGAACAGCTGATTTCACGTTTAGAGTATTTCAGCATCCTTTTTTGGTTTTTGATTTTAGCCATATTATTACCGTGTTACCTTCTATCTTCTTCCGTATCCGCGATGCTACAATTTGCTAGCTGGCTTCGCTCGCTCTTATAGCTAATATCAGATTTATTTTTTTATAAAACTCAGTCGAAAAATTCTTTTAATACAGGGTGTAAACAGACCCTTCACGAAGCCGTCAACCAAGCATTCTGTACATCAAACTAAGTAACTTTACGCAAAAATTATTGCTGGGAAACGACTTTTTTTTTGGGGTGAAAAATCACGTTTTACGGTAAAACTCAATTTAACGCTCTCAAAACATTGTGCTGATGGATGGATTGAATATCAATCTTACATTAGAAACATGTATTTAAAAAAAACTTGTGAAAAAGTTGGAACTTTGACCCCTAATATCTCCGAAACTATAAGATTCCCAGGTATGGTCTAGAACAAAAAAATGATCGCAATGACGGGGAGAACAAGTACCTTTCGGCTTCGTTAAGGGTCTATTTACACCCTTTATAATTTGTGTGATTGGTGAATAGAAAATCTGACATATACTCGTGGCGGGATGCGAAAAGGATGAGATGATATCCTTAATACGCTGGAATCTGAAACTGTACCGAGGGCCAGGTGCGAGGCCAGGCTATCGTGGATACAGGAGCACCTACCACCATACCTGTTGGTGAACCGACATTGGGAAGGATCCTTAATGTCATTAGGGAGCCCATTGGTAAGGTATTTGATTATTACTTTCTTTATTTATTTCTTACACATTTATTACATTTTTAAATATTTCTTTCTAAAATAATACAGGATGTAAGGGACAGCCCTCCACAAACTGACAGGGTGCTTTCAGCTCCTTATTTTGAATCATATTCCACCGGAATTTATCTCCGTTTTTTTTTAGTTACTATTCCTTTATTTCAATGTCAAATTACATTCCCTGTACGCAGCACTCCATTTATGTAAATAAATACGGCTAAAATCAAAAATCCAACATTGGATGTTGAAATATTCTAACGAACAACGCGTGAAATCAGCTGTTCACTTCCTGGCTAGCTACAGAGTTAACTCGTCGTCGCGCTTGCCGTTCGCTACGTGCGTTCTGACGCGGTAAAGTTACATTGCGTATGAGGAACCTGAAATAACTTCTTGTATCGGTCATCTTAGTATTATACGGGGTGTAAACAGACCCTTCACGAAGCCGTCAACCAAGCATTCTGTACATCAAACTAAGTAACTTTACGCAAAAAAATTATTGCTGGGACACGACTTTTTTTTGGGGTGAAAAATCACGTTTTACGGTAGGACTCAATGTAACGTACTCAAAACATTGTGCTGATGGATGGATTGAATAGTACGGGGGTCGTGGAGGAGTTTAAAGTAAAAATCTTACATTAAAATCATGTATTTTTAAAAAAAACTTGCGAAAAAGTTAGAACTTTGACCCCCAATATCTCCGTAAGTAGAAGGTTCCCAGGTATGGTCTAGAACAAAAAAATGATCGCAATGACGGGGAGAACAAGTGCCTTGGCCTCGTTAAGGGTCTTTTTACACCCTTTAGTGCTTCGGAAAATAAGAAAAAATAATTCGGAACACTTTGTACCCTTGTATTTATTTAATTAAAAACAAAAGTAACATTTTTGAATGATTAATGATTATGTAACGAGTCACTCATTCATTTTGAAAACAATATCCTTTTGACCAACGTTCAATCCAAGCGATTTTCAAACAAATCTTCTAAGGAGTACGGATGGTTTTCGCTTGGTAACAGGTTGGTGGTCCACTGTTGGGCCATGGGTATGTCCTCGACCACAAACACGGGGACTTCTGACTTCAGCTGGCTCTCCTTCACATCCTGAGGAAGCGAGTGGATCTATAAAATCAATAAGATAACTATTATTTGATGCCATCATCAGCCTAGCCTTTCCCCAACTATGTTGGGGTCGGCTTCCAGTCTAACCGGATGCAGCTGAATACCAGTATTTTACAAAGAGCGACTGCCTATCTGACCTCCAGTTAGGAATAGATAATACGATACCCCTTGGTAAGACTGGTTGTCAGACTTTTTGGGCCACTGACTACCTAACGACTGTCAAAGATCTATAAATGACAACCGGGACCAACGGCTTAACGTGCTTTCCGAGGCACAGAGGAAACTCGGTATGTGTACTCGGTGTGTGTGGGTAGTCACCCATCCACAGACCAACCTAGGCAAGCACGGCTTAACGTAAAGATCGATCCGAGCGGCTGTTATTATTTAGCCACGGCTCCTCCTTTCCACTAATTATTATTTGATGTCATTGACCAGTTTTTGACTCTGTGCAGAATGTGATGATCACGTAATAACATCACGCCTGCAATTCCTTAGGGTTAGACAAAGATGTAGCTAACAGTACTACACCCACATTTCACCAGTTATGTTTAAGTCCCGTGTAATAGGGGGCGAGCCTATTGCCATTAAACGGGCACAAATGCTCTACATGGCTGCTAATGGGAAATTCTGATGAAAAACCCAAGTTGGGCAAATTGTACCCGGGACCCCACGCTCAGCAGTCTTGCTTGCGACCACAAGAACAATGGGGCAGTTGAGACAGATGAAAAGCTAATGATAATGACAGTAGACCTTTTTTTTAGGATGGTTAATCATCAAATGACCCCTCCCGCTCTAGGCGGGGCGGAAGGGAGTGTCAGACTCGTACTGACTAAAACCCATCCATGTTCCTTTTAGCCCTTTATGTTCCAGGGCCGCGGTATCTCTTTCGAACAGTCCCGCAGCCCCGGCAGGCATCGGCCCTTGCGGACCCCTTCCTTTTTGCTGACATCTCTTTGAGGCGCGTCATAAGACGGCCGGATGACCGTAGATCCTGAAGTTACCTTGAAGCCGTCCGGGATCCTCTTCCTCCTCAGGTAGTTGAAGCAGCACGCTCGGAAGCGCCTCGTGCCGCATGCGCTTGCGCACTCGCTGCCGCACGAGTCGCACGCTGACCACACCGAGCTCACTGCAGGAAACACAAAGCACATACGGGTTAGCTAGAGCTGTTTGTAATAGTACACCCACATTTCACCAGTTATTTTGAATAGGGATCGAGCTTATTGCCGTCAACCACACATCCAGACTCAGTGGCTACTGAGAAATTGCTGATGGTAGAACCCAATATCACTTTGCATGACGCGGGAATTGAACCCAGGGCCTCATGCTCAGCAGGAGCTCTTGTAACAACAAGCTCGGATAAGACTTGCACGAAGAGGAGTGCACGTGCGGTCTAATCAGATGTAGCTATCTGACCTCTACAAAGTTACTCGATAATACGATACCCCTTGGTAAGACTGGTTGACTGACTTTTGGGCTTCCCACTACTCGTAACAACTATTAAAGATCTACAAATGACAGCCGGGACCCACGGCGTATCTTGCCTTCCGAGGCACGGAGGAAACTTGGTATCGGTGGTCACCTTCCACAGACCAACCTAGGCAAGCACGGCTTAACCTAAAGATCGACCCGAGCGGCTGTTATTATTTAGCCACGAGCTCCAAGTCTGTCCCTTAACACCATGTTTAAATAAATATCTTACTCACCAATAAAAATAAGTGAAAGTATAGCTGCCAACTTCAACATTTTGCAGGATCACTGATATATGTATTAGCACGGAATAGTTCTGCTACCAAAGTCGATGTTGGAATGTCGTGGTGTAGTTGACAACCCCGTTTTATATGACTTGGAGTTTACTTAGCAATATGTGTAGGCGTCGTAGGATATAGTACTTAGATTTTAGATATTTGAAGTGTTTTCTAGCATGACAATATCTCGATTCTTTTGCCCTTTGGGCAGACCATAGACAGAGGCGTATTCACTTATCTATTATCTGCTTATTTAGTCCAACCGCAGGGCAAAGGCCTAGTTTTCTCCTTTTCATTCGTCTCTTTTTAGCGTTCCTTACCTCAGTCGTCAAAAAAGGAACCTTTAGGGCTCATTCACACTGGGTCCGTCAACGACGATTCGTCAAAAAAGACGATACGTAATGACGGATGAACGTTCACATTGCATACGGAATCGAGTTTTTTCACGATTCATCAAAATATCCGAATAGATGTTCACACTGAATTCGTGATTCAGACTTCAGTCTTGGACGAACTATCCAACACGATGGATGTGAATATGACTATCTTGTGTTGGTATTACCTTAATTATTTGCGCGACCTGTCTTTACAAGTCAACGAACGGTTGGAGTGTGTGGGTGCAGTGCAAGGCATAGTCGTCCCGACCGATCCGTCATAACGATTTGTGATTTAAAACTGAAGGTTTTTGAAAAAAGACGAAACGTCATTTAAGACGCATCCGTCATTTTTCACGATTCCGTAATAGTGTGAACACAGGCAATTAAAATGTATAGCCGCCCATACAAATCAAAATAACGATTCGTGAAAAAAGACGATTTGTCAAAAAACACGAATCGTCTTTGACGGATTAGTGTGAATGAGCACTTATAGGATCACTTTGTTGTCCGTCTGTCAAGACCCTTTTTCTCAGGAACGCGTGGAGGTATCAAGCTGGAATGAATATCAAATACTCAAGTCTGCTACTCTTTGGAGCAGTGAAAAAATCAAACTCGTAAGTCAACGTGATCAAAAGAGAAGACCGTTTATGTCGCATATTTTGCGATTTCACAAGGGAATCAAAACGTATAGGGTACTCCTGTTGACCTAGAATAATGAAATTTGGCAAGAAGCAATATCTTACAGCAGATACATGTAAAGGAAAACATCTGAAAACTTTAAATATGTAATACCAACCTATTACTGTCCCACTGCTCAGCTGGGCAAAGGCCTCTTCTCATACAGAGAAGGCACGAGCATTGATCACCACGCTTGCTCAAGACGGGTTGGCGATTTCAGACTTATATTAATTATAAGTCCAGGTTTCCTCACGATGTTTTCCTTCACCGATGTCTGTGATGACAAAGATAAACTTAGAAAGTACATATGAATTGAAAAAGTCACATTGGTACTTGCCCGGATTTGAACCCACAACCTCATGAAAACTTTAAATATGTAGTTTAATAACAAAATTATTACAAATTTATACGGAACCGTCGGTGTGCGAGTCAGTGAGCTAGTTTGGACCCTATTCCAGCCCGTAGGTGTCAAGCTCGTCCCGCCGTCTTCGCGTGGGTCTGCCGCGATGTCGCCGGACGTTTTCCAGGACCCACAATGTGGTTGGTTTGGTCCATGACCCGTCTGACTAAGACCCATGTCCCGTCGCCAGAGAGATCCAATAGAAGGTGGCATTTCCACTGAAGCTCTTCAAATAGTGGAGTTCGTAATTACTTCGCTTCGTTGGTCGCAAGCACGAAGGAGCACGGTCCATACAAAATTAACCCACGTTCTACAGCAACGAGAAGTATCTCAAAAAAATTATAAGAATAGGTTTAAAAAGATGGCATACTTCCAAATTCCATCCTTACAGTCTAGTATATAAAAAAATTGCTATGAAAATTCGTTCAGGGGCAGTAATATCTACGATGGATATATGTATATTACAATATTGAGAAATACTTGGCTATCTTGATTTGACTTCAATTATTGAGTTCCATCATCGAACTTTTTTTAAACCCTTCGGGGATTACAGGCGTGATGCTAAGTTTATTTATTTTTTGGAGCTACTGTGGCGCTTTTATTGATGGATTGTGAGAGGAATGATATGAAGGTAAACCGTGTAAATGATAGCGTGACGGTTGACAGAGGAGAATGGAAGAAAAAAACGTGTTGCGCCGACCCCAAGTGACACGGGACAAGGGCAGGAAGAGCATGATGTGACGCCTTTATCCTTCTTCTTAGCGTGTCGATGGCAATCTAAATTGTGTCAGCCCAGAACTGAGCAACTTTTTTGGCGCTTTCAGTAGCGTCCATCAGTTCCTGTAGTGAACAAACAACAGGACACGCGGGACACGATATTAAGTGCCCCATTGTTTGTAGACCACGTTTACACTCCAGGGCAGAGTCATTAATGAATCTCCACCTGAGCAGGTTTTCTTTGCTGCGACCAACCTGGGTCCGGAGTCTATTTAAAGACTTCCAGGTCAGCCATGGCGCCCTTATCACATCATGAAACAACACATCAAATCAAATCAAATCAAATCAAAAATGTTTATTTGCAAGAACATACATACAAATTACAAGAAAAGATCTTATGTCCTAAAAGTCAGTATTCGGCCTGCAAGCAAGCGTGCAAATTATTTACTTCGATCTATTTATCCGATTATTATAATCCAATTAATATTATTACAATTACATAAATTCAATTATTAATTTTCATACATGATTAACATTAATTTTTAAATTCCATAAATTCCTCAATACTAGAGAAACGACTATTTTGTAGCCACTAAGTCAATTTTTTTAAAATAAATTACCCTGCAACAATTTCAAATTATTTGGAATGTTATTATAAAATAGTATACACATGTTAAACACATTTTTTTATAAATATCTTTATGACTAGGGGGGTGATACAATAGATTGTGTAACTTAGCCCTTTTTTGTCTTGGTAGACCATCAAATATATATGTACAAACATCCTAAGCTAAAAAGCATTGGCTCGCAACGCCTACACATTTTGTTAAGTAAACTCAAAGTCATATAAAACGGGGATCTCAACTACACCACGACATTCCAACAACATCTTCGGTAGCAGAACCATAACGAGCTAAGAGATATATCAGTGATCTTACAAAATGCTGAAAATGACAGTTATTCTTTCACTTATGTTTGTTGGTAAGTTACGTCGCTGCATTTTCTTGTTTCATTAAGATATTTACAGGGTGTTAATGGAACCTTCACGAAGCCGTTTAACCAAGTATTCTGTACTTCAAACCAATTAATACTTCGCAATAAATTATATCTTAGCTGTTGATCGGGCAAATATTACTTTCGTATTTGAATCGAATTTTGTTAACAATTTCAAGGGTTTGTAATTTTCTTGCACATAACCCTAATTCTTTATCTAAAATCAAAGCCTTAGTTACTCCTTATAACATCAGCTATCTGACAGCAGCCACTGAGGTTGGATTTGTGCCCGGTTGACGGCAATAGGGTCTACCCTTAGTAAATAAAACAGGCGAAATGTCGGTGTACTATTACATACAGCTCTGCCTAACCCATATGTGTTATGTTATTCCTGCAGTTAGTTCGGTGTGGTCAGCGTGCGACTCGTGCGGCAGCGAGTGCGCAAGCGCATGCGGCACGAGGCGCTTCCGAGCGTGCTGCTTCAACTACCTGAGGAGGAAGAGGGGCCCCGACGGCTTCAAGGTAGCATTTCATTGGCTAAATAATAACAAACCCAGTTTTAAGTTTTCACGGTTCAAACTAAAGTTTTACTGTCACTTACGGGATATCTTCCGGATTCCCTTTGCCTTTATTTTCCGCGGTCATGGCGCTTGCAACAACGTCGAAATATCGGGAGATCAAAATAATGAATAATCACGGAAGATATCCCGTAGTGACAGTTTAAGTTTAAATAATAACAGTCGCACTGGTCGATCTTCAAATTAATCTGCAAGGATCCAAGGTCGGTGCTGCGGGACTGTTCGAAAGAGATACCGTGGCCCTGGAACACAAAGGGCAATGAAGGAACATGGATGGGTTTTAGTCAGTAAGAGTCTGACACTCCCTCCCACTCCACCCAGAGCGGGAGAAGTCATTTGATGATTTCCCATCCGTAAAAAAAAAAAAAAAAAAGGTCGGTCCGTTGATGAGGGGATGGGGGACCATCCAATACATACCGAGTTACCTGCTCCCGTTACAGGGGAGTTAACATAATTAAAAAAATGGAGGTGTTTTGTTGACAAGCGTGATCTTATTTTATGTCACGGGGACATGGACGACATTTTGAAATCAGCCAAAATTACGCTATGTCTAAATCCCCTCTATAACCAGCGTGTTCTGCCCACAATGACGTACGGTGCTGAAACATGGACGCTCAGAAGGATGTGTACAGACTGAGAGTTGCACAGAGAGCCATGGAGCTTTCCTCACTCGGCATATATCTGGTAGATCGAGTTCCTACCGTCGAAGTCCGAAGACGTACAAAGGTTTTCGATATTGGAAATCGCGTTACGGAACTTAATTGGAGTTGGGCAGGACACCTAGCAAGGCGCAGTGATGATAAGTGGACTATGGCTGACACCGAAGGCGTCCAAGAACTGGCAAAAGAAATGTGGGTGGTCCGGCGGCGAGATGGGCAGACGACTTAGTTGCCATCAGGGGAAAAACCTGGATGATGCTGGTATAGGAACTTGGAGACTGGCACAAGAAAAGAGAGGCCTATACCCAACTGTGGATGTATTCGGCTGTGGATAATGATGATCACATTCTTATTTATTTATTTAAACTTCATGTACAAAAGTGGTACATAGGCGGACTTAATGCCACAAGGCATTCTCTACCAGTCAACCTTGGGGTCAAATAGGACAGCATAGTGATAAAGTACAAAAAAATAAATAAGAAAAATATCATTTTGTTAACATAAATTGAAATACATACATAGACACATACTAATACATATATATACAAATAAAATGAAATAAACTAATATATATTATAATACATACAAATAGTCCAAAATACGAGAAACATTCTAATAATTACTATGACTACTAATGACAAGCTTATGAGCAATTTAGTCTGATTTCAAATAGTACTTCCGTACTGTTCTTTTGAAAGCCATTTTGCTTTCAGCTTTTTTAATGCCAAGGGGTAGTGCGTTACAGAGCTTTATTATATAGTTGAGACAGCGTAAGAATTGGACATTCTTCGAGTATAACTGCTCAATTAGCCCAAGCCCTTATCCCAATTCATTTGAGGTCGGCGCAGCATGTCTTCTTCTTCCATACTTCTCTATTACTCGTCATCTCATCAGACACCTCCTTTCTAGCCATATCATCCTTCACACAGTCCATCCATCGTTTCTTTGGTCTTCCTCTACTCGTATACCAATATAAATCTAATGATAATTTATCTTTTTGTTTTTCTAGATCCACTCGCTTCCTCAGGATGTGAAGGAGAGCCAGCCGAAGTCAGAAGTCCCCGTGTTTGTGGTCGAGGATATACCCATGGCCCAACGGTGGACCACCAACCTGTTACCAAGCGAAAACCATCCTTACTCCTTGGAAGATTTGTTTGAAAATCGCTTGGATTGAACATTGGTCAAAAGGATATTGTTTTCAAAATGAATGACTGACTCATTACATAATCATTAATCATTCAAAAATGTTACTTTTGTTTTTAAATAAATAAATGCAAAGATGAAAAGTGTCGAGAATATTTTTTCTTATTTTATTGATAACACTAATCACTTGTCATTTTTTATGAAATACTAGCTGTTCCCCGCGACCTTCGTCCGCGTAAAATCCCGTCCCGTTTTTGCAACATTTTTCATTGCTGCTCCGCTCCTATTAGTCGTAGCGTGATGTTGTATAGCCTATAGTCTTCCTCGATAAATGGGCAATCCAACACTAAAAGATTTATTCAATTCGAATTAGTAGTTCTCGAGTTTAGCGCGTTCAACCAAATAAACAAACTTCACCTTTATATATTAAAGTATAGACTAGCAATTCACCAGCGACTTCGTCCGCCAAAATTGTGATAGCTCGGCTAATATGCATGATATAAATATAATTTATAGCCTATAGCAACCACGAATAATGTAGTTTTCTGCTAGAGGAATAATTTTTAGAATTGGGTTATTCGTTCTGGAGATTACCCCCTACATACAAACTTACTAACAAATTTTACCTCTTTATAATTTTACTAGCGACCCGCTCGGCTTCGCACGGGTGCAATATGGTTCTTTATTGTGTTCCCTAACTTTTTTATTCATAATCTAAAGTGTCAATTTTTTTTTGTCCTAATCATCATTTGTCCGAATGATAACTTACCCGAACTTAATATCACATAACATCACATGCCATAAAATTGAAATCCCTAAATACAATATTTCTAGTTTTTGAACATTGTGGTTACTGAAGTTTGTAGCAAACGTGTTAAAGATAATGATTTTCGGACAAAGAATTTTAGGAGAAGAAAGGGAGTACCGTGCAATATACATACAGGTTGTAAACAGACCCTTCACGAAGCCGTCAACTAAGCATTCTGTACATCAAACTAAGTAACTTTACGCAAAAATTATTGCTGGGAAACGACTTTTTTTTTTGGGTATATTTAATCACGTTTTACGGTAGGATTTAATGTAAAGCACTCAGAACATTGTGCTGATGGATGGATTGAATAGTACGGGGGTCGTGGAGATGGTTAAAGTAAAAATCTTACTATGAAAACATGTATTTAAAAAAAAAAACTTGTGAAAAAGTCGGAACTTCGACCCCCAATATCTCCGTAACTAGAAGGTTCCCAGGTATGGTCTAGAACAAAAAAATGATCGCAATGACGGGGAAAACAAGTGGCTTTCGGCCCGGCCCTTTATTTAAAACCTTCCTCTTGAATCACTCTACCTATTGATGAAAACTGCATTAAAATCCGTTGCGTAGTTTAAAAGATCTAAACGTACAGACAGCGGGAGCGACTTTGTTTTATACTATCTGCTTATATATAAAATTCTCGTGTCACAATGTTAGTTACCATACTCCTCCGAAACGGCTAGACCGATTTTTATGAAATATGCATATTCAGTAGGTCTGAGAATCGGCTACTATCTATTTTTCATACCCCTAAGTGACGCAGACGAAGTTGCGCGGGTCAGCTAGTGTAATATAAAACGGTGTTTGTAGTCGCAATCCTCCGAAACGGCTCGACCGATTTATATGATTTTTTTTATGTTTTTTTTGGTAGATATGAAAATAGATCGTAAAGTATATTTCACACCGCTAATTTCACGCGGACCAATGTCGCGGGTCACAGCTAGTATTAGTATAGATGACAAGTGTGAAAACGTGTTTCCCTATGGCCGTCCTCTGAGAAAAAACAGCCGAAACAAACTCAATGGTAGTCAATGTATTTTCAGTTTAGATCTTCATCCCATAATACAACAACTAAACTCAAAATTTAACGCGTGGTATTTAGATGACGGAACGCTAGGAGGTGATGTTGACACCGTTTTGGATGACCTACAACTCCTCAAACAGCACTTTAAATCTATTGGCCTGGACCTTAACCCCTCAAAGTGCGAAAACCTCTCTGACTTTACCGACAGACAATCGACTTTAGATAAATTTAATGCAGTAGCCCCACAAACCAAAAGTTCTCTGCATCTCCTAGGTTCCCCTATTTTATAAGAAAGTTTTTCATCTTTCATCGATGACAAAATCAAACATTTTAATGATTTTTCGGATACTTTCCAAAATTAATTTACATTCGGCATTCACCCTTATAAGATATTGCTGTTTTGGTCCAAATTTTATGTATTTTCTCCGTTGTTCTCCTTTTTTGAAGAAACCTCAAATTGGGACAAAATTGATCTAATTATTCGCAACACATTAACATTCATTCTTAATGTGGTCCTGGACGACCGAGCCTGGTTGCAAGCCACCCTACCAATTAGCCCTAGAAAGATAATCATATAGCAACTAGCGTAAAAGATAATCATACGTCTGTCAGACGTACCTTAGTTAATTAAGAGTTTTTAGTAAGCCTATGGATGTATTATCATGCCTTAAAGGATGAAATAATTGTTTGTATTCTATTTAAGGAAATAAAACGATAAAATAGCAATAATAAAGTTCAATTGACAAATTACAAACAAAAATCGTAAACTTCTTTACAAATTAACTAAAACTTAACTTGTCTTTTATAGGAACTTTTAAAATCACTTTCAGTCTTTATATTTTCATATTTTGTACTTTTACACTTAAATTAACGTAAATAATACCTACTACAATAATCAGTCTTTTCCTTTCGGTTATTAAATGCACTTATGGCACACAACTCTGTTGTGTTCTCCACACACGGGTTTTTTGCACTTCACGCATGATAATTTAGACATCCTACGGAGTTTAGATGGACAGTACGAACAATATCTCTTTTATTTACAGGCGGCCCTTCTTGCTGATCCTGGCTACTGTTTGCATTAGGATTAGGCAACAATTCCTCAATATTTTGCCGCACAGTTCTTTTCAGAGTTGGCATCTGTAACCTTTTTTCCATCCAAGGCGAAGTGAGCTGTACTGTACTAAGTTTCTTCATAAAGTTCTTACGGCTTAGAGGCTTTTCGTTCTTTGATAGGATATTAGAACAATAAATCACATATGAATTTAAAAACGCTATGTTAAAAATGCCATAAAGCATAGCCATTTGCCATCTATTCGTTTTTCTGGAGCAATGTTTATTTTTACCTCTGAGTGTGCGCTGAGAAGTAATAATTATGCGGCTATCAGAAGGCGCAGCTTGGCCGGCAGTAGACTCTGAATGGTCTTCAGCAGAGACTTCGGGTATCTCCATAGCTTCATCGATGAATTCGTCTTCAGTGTCACTCTGTACATCGTCTTCTAAGAGGTTATCTTCGCATTCGCTTACAGATTCTGATGACGATTCCTCTTCATTTTGATATAAAAAGTTCTCAATTTGAGAACTATCCAACACCCTTCGGTTTGCCATTATAATATAATAACAATGAATACCTGAAAATAATAATAAATAAGTGTAAATAACAATAAACAATCAGTTCAAATGATTGCAAAAGTTGCATTAAAGATAATCATACGTCTCGCGGACGTACGACATAGGTATATCTTTTATTTGAACGTATTTACCGTGGCGCCACTGCTGCTTAGCGCGAGCTCCGGCCGCCGACTGAGTTGACTCGCGCAGCTAGCGCGCTGCGATTAATAAAATTAAAAAAACTACAACGATATTTAATTTCACGATACGTCTCGCGGACGTAGATTATCTTTCTAGGGTTTTTGTTGGCCTCGGCGTCCGCAAAGTTTCTAGCGTCCACCGTCCACAGCACTGAAAAGCTAACCAGGAAAATTTTAACTCTCTCCCTAGTTGACTCGGAAATGACGTGCATGACCGACGCAGAGGGCACCTGGAAAGTGGCTTACCCGGATACGGACCGGCCCGAGAACCCGTTTTCCCAGAGACAGTGGGATGAGCCGCTCTGCAGGTTGGTACGGAATAACCTTATTAATACATTCTGGCTGCGGATGAGTGGGAGTCGGGCCTCTACTCTCTAACATAGGCACTATGCTAGGTGACACAACCTTCCGGCTCACTACATGTCTGCGACTGGGCGCTCCTTGTGGGGCTCCACGTCGCTGTCAATGTGGTGAAACACCGACTGCCTCGGACACCATGGCCTTCCCTGCAGTAAGAGTGTATTGTCGACGCTACCTTGTACACAGGGAGTAAACGGACCCTTCCCGAAGCCGTCAGTCAAGTATTACACATCAAACTCGAGGGAAAGTACTCTAAATACTGGAGATAGAAAATTTTACTCAAAGGAAACATTATTTTATTTTTTTAAAGAAATAAATCTGCATTCAAATATTTTCGAAAATTCGCTTGCCACACTTGGGAATCGAACCGGCTAAATTCCAAGATTCCTAGATTCCTCCGTGCCGTTGATCTCGGCTGTCATTTGTACATCTTTGACAATCGTAACAGGTAGTGGCGCGATAGTCCGACAACCAATTTTACTAAGGGTTACCGTATTACTCAGTACTAACTGGGTTGTGGCAACATAAGGGACGAACCTTTTGCCATCAACCACAATTTAAGCCAGCTTCTACTGAGAAATTCGTGATGGGAAAACAAAATATAACTTTTTCTGAACTGGGAATCGAACCCAGGTCCTCATGCCCAGCAGAAGCACTTGTGTCTACTGGATCAACGAGGCAGCTCATCAAAATAATCTATACAAATAAATAAAATTGAAGTGTTTGTTTGTAATATTAAAATAACAACTGTTTCTGAATGCATATGAAAATGTACGGCACTTATAACAAAAACACATATTTTTTTAAATTTTGTCTTTATGCCTGTCGGTCTGTCTGTCTGTATGTCTTTTGTTCCGGCTAATCTCAGAAACGGCTGTACCGATTTTGGTGGGTTTTGACTGGCAGATAGCTGATGTTATAAGGTCTGGCATAGGCAAATTTTCTTTTGGAATAATTATTAGGGTTCCGTGCATACAAATTAAAACCCTTGAAATTGGTAATAACAAAACTCAAATGGTGAAGAATTTTTTTATAATAATTTCACGCGAACGAAAGTCGCGGGCACCAGCTAGTAATCTATTAAAAAGAAAATAAAGTTTGCAAGTGATGTAGTGGTCATCTGTGAAACTACTGATCCGATTTCGAAAGTCTTTCACTAATGATTAGGTACACTCACTCACTCTACCGACTTCTACTCCTATTCCTTCACTGTTCACGCCGTGCGGCTGTGGAATTCACTTCCGCCTGTCATTAGGGACTGCCAAACTGTTGCAGTTTTCAAAAGAAGAGTGAAAGAACATTATCTTTCCATTTCGTCATAGTTGCATAAGTATTTATCATTATTTATTTTATTGTATTTATAGATTAATATTTATTTTGTGATATGTTTTGTCTTTCTATTAATAACTTTGTCAGTATATTGTTTTAAGAATACCATATAATTATGGTACATTATTTTTAAATAGTTCTGTTTTATGTTTTATGTATCCAATTTTCTCTTCTTCTTTTACACACTACGTCTACATCTCTTTTTTTATTATCTCCTTTCGCAAGTATGCTGGAAGAGATTTCTTTAGAAATAAGCATCACCTTTGTACTATTTTCTGTTCCTTTCTTCTTTTCTGTATTTAGTGTGTACATAAATTGTTAAATAAATAAATACATTAAGCTGCGGCGAGGTAATGCATCATTACCTAACCCATTCGTTCCACCTGCTGAAAATCTCCCACCTGGACACGAGTTGCCATGGCTGGCCCGGAAGTCTTTAAATATACTCCGGACCCAGGTTAGTCGCAGCAAGGAAAACCTGCTCAGGTGGAGATTCATTAATGACTCTGCCCTGGAGTGTAAATGTGGTGCTGTTCCACAAACGATAGGGCACTTTATAGCGTGCTTTGCGTGTCCTGTTGTTTGTTCACTACAGGATGATGGACGCTACTGAAAGCGCCAAACTGGTAGCTCAGTTCTGGGCCGACACAATTTAGATTGGCATCGACACGCTAAGAAGAAGAAGGTACATTATCACCGAGTGTCATGCTTACTTCCTTACTAATATTATAAATGCGAAAGTAAGTTTGTTTGTTACCTTTTCACGCCTAAATCAGTGAACCGGTCGTACTGAAATTTTGCATATACGTTGTCAGGTGTACAGAAACGGACACAGGGTACCTTTCATCCCAAAAAAAGTACACTGTTCCCGAGGACAACAACAAAAACGTTCTTAAATATAATCGCGCCACGTCTCTTTCGAATCATGATTGAATTACAGTATTACAAGCTGAGTACAACCCCAATTGATTTTCAAATTCTAAATTAACGCGAGCGCAGCTGCGGGAAAAAGCTAGTAGACTATAAAACGTTCACGTGGATTGTTTTTTAAATTAAATCACAGTATTTTTTTTTAGTCTTTATTAAATAAATAATTAGAGTTTTACATTCTAGATGGTATGATCTTTCTTAAGGATTCAAAATATAAATTATGACATTCAGTACAAGTGATTATCAATCATAAATTCTGAGGAGTATGGGTAGTTTTCGATTGACAGCCTCCTGGAGGTGAGATCATTTGAAACGGCGAAGGACCTGGACTGGGCTTCTTTTTCATCCTGGGCAGCAGAATTGACCTGGAAAATAAAGAAAAAAGAGATAGAACATCGCGCCTGTAACCCCCGATGGTTTTGGCGGAGGGGTACCTAATTAAACACCCACTTGTGGCCGTGCCTCGGAAAGCACGTTAAGCCGTTGGTCCCGGGTGTCATTTGTAGATCTTTGACTGTCGTTAGGTAGTCAGTGGCCCAAAAAGTCTGAGAACCAGTCTTACCAAGGGGTATCGTATTACCCAGTACTAACTGGGTTGTGGAGGACAGATAGGCAGTCGCTCCATGTAAAATACTGGTATTCAGCTGCATCCGGTTAAACTGGAAGCCGACCCCAACATAGTTGGGAAAAGGCTAGCCAGATGATGATGTGGCCTACGGGTGACAGATTTGGGGAGTCAGTCACCTGAACACGAAAGACTCGGAACGGTTGAGCTTGTTTTGCTCACCACTTATGAAGAACTGCGGCTGTGTACAGCCTCAGAGAGTGACCCAAGTTTGTGTAGCCATAACCTGGCGCTCCCCAGCGTGATGAACTGAGCAAGTACTCCAGCACCTAGTAAAGTCAGGATTTCTACAAGCCACCCCATAATAGGGCCCAGGGCGAAGGGTTTGGAGACATCCGTCGCCTCTCATCACATTAGACCCGAGACGGTGGCGCGTAGTGTTCCACGCACGCCTCTCTTAGACGTAAAGGGGGAAGGCTTACCTCACTCCCGCCTAGGACATGGTTCTTAGGACAAGCGGGCACTAATCCGGGGCAACGGAAGTCGAATTAGATCCCGCTGCCCCCGACACAAACGCGCTAGGGAACACCGGTGTGGTTTCAGTCAGTACGAGCCTGACTGACCCCTTCGCTACCCCCAGGGCGGAGGGACTCAGTATTTCCATGTCGAGAAAAAAAAACTATTTCGACACTCACACACTATATTTCACTCTGTCGCTGGTCACATCTGTCGCATGCCGGAGGAGCTATGGGCTAAAATAACCACACAGTGGGTCCCAAACATCAGCAAACGGCAACGCGGCAGGCCCAGAAGGAGATGGCGAGACGAACTCGACTGTTTTGAAAAGGATTGGCAAACAATAACACTTGATAGGGATAAGTGGAAAGAGGGAAGGGAGGCCTTTGCCCTGCAGTGGGACACAAATGGCTGATAATAATAATAATATTTCCACACCCACAAAAAGGGTCTTAATGTTACCTTGAAGCCGTCCGGGATCCTCTTCCTCCTCAGGTAGTTGAAGCAGCACGCTCGGAAGCGCCGCGTACCGCATGCGCTTGCGCACTCGCTGCCGCACGAGTCGCACGCTGACCACACCGAGCTCACTGCAGGAATAACATAACACATACATACATAAAATTACGCCTTTTTCTGGCAACCTTCTAGTTCTGGAGAAATTGGGGGTCATAGTTCCAACTTTTTTTTAATACAAGTTTTTAATGTTGCAACTTTACTTTTAATACCTCCACGACTCCCGTACTATTCAATGCATCCATCAGCACAATTTTTGAGTGCGTTACATTGAGTCCTACCGTAAAACGTGATTTTTTACGCCCAAAAAAAAAAGTCGTTTCCCTGCAATAATTTTTGCGTAGAGTTACTTAGTTTCATGTATAGAATGCTTCGGTTGACGGCTTCGTGAAGGGTCTGTTTACACCTTGTATTTATATCATGCATACAATGTCGCCCATGCGCATGTGACCGCCCGTAATTTTCTGAATATTCATGAAGAAATGTCGAAAATGAACTTTAAAAGGGGGGGTCTATCTACAACATTTTTCATGTTATTCAATTTTTAATTTTTTAAGTATAGTTTGTAGATTTGCTTTCTATTTTTTGACACATCTCCGAAGTTTATGGGTCGATTTGGATTCTGTTTATTATTTCTAAAAGCTTATGAGTTATTTTAACAGGTTAAATTAACATTTTTACTAAAAATTATCGACGTCGAAAAAAAAACGGAATCGAAGTCATTTTTTGGGTGAAAAATTGTGTATTTATTTTAAAAAAACTAGTGTAAGTCCATAAATTGTCCCGATAGGATGACTTTTTTAATCATTATTTGTAATCTACTACATAACAGCTACAAATTCACAGAACATTATTGATACCTAATTGTAACTAAATCCAAGGTAAAACTCTTAAAACTCTGATGAGTCAAATTTTGGAAAAGATAATGTGAAAGTAAATTGAATGTTGCTCTTAGCAGTGAGTACTAAAAGGTTAAACTAATAATGAGGATGATAATGGAATTAAAAACAAACAAGCAATAGCCAGAGTTTTACTAAAAAAATAAAAAATACAAGAAATTTAATTAATTAGATTTTCGAAATGGCCCCCACCCTCCTGTAAACAAACCAAAGCCCTCATGGCAACACTTTTGATTGTACGGCGTAATTCTTCACGGTTTTCTTTTATTTCCGCAGCAGCAGCAAAAATCCTAGCCGTTAATTGCTCGCGGCTTTCGAAGGGCACGGCATACACTTTTTGTTTCATGTAGCCCCAAAGATAAAAATCTAAGGGTGTAAGGTCGGGAGATCGCGGTGGCCAAGCAATGGCACATCCTCTGCCAATCCGCCACGGATAATTTTGATTTAAATAATCACGAACTAGTCGTGCGAAGTGTGCTGGAGCTCCATCTAATTGCAGATACATCCGCCTTCTTGTTTCCAGCGGTACTTCCTCCAAAAGCAACGGCAACGTATTGTCTATAAAATCTAAAAACGCGTGTTGATCTAGTCTGTTTGGTAACACGAAAGGGCCAATAAGTTCACCGTCAATCATTCCAGCCCATACATTTATGGAAAATTGAGTCTGGAAAGTCGTTTCCCTAATGACGTGTGGATTTTCAGTGGCCCACACATGAAGATTGCGATGATTTGTTATACCCGCCCTTGTTTTTTCTTTAGAGATAGGTATCAACAATGTTCTGTGAATTTGTAGCTGTTATGTAGTAGATTACAAATAATGATTAAAAAAGTCGTCCTATCGGGACAATTTATGGAGTTACACTAGTTTTTTTTAAATAAATACACAATTTTTCACCGAAAAAATGACTTTGATTCCGTTTTTTTTTTCGACGTCGATAATTTTTAGTAAAAATGTTAATTTAACCTGTTAAAATAACTCATAAGCTTTTAGAAATAATAAACAGAATCCAAATCGACCCATAAACTTCGGAGATGTGTCAAAAAAAAAAAGCAAATCTACAAACTATACTTAAAAAATTAAAAATTGAATAACATGAAAAATGTTGTAGATAGACCCCCCCTTTTAAAGTTTATTTTCGACATTTCTTCATGAATATTCAGAAAATTACGGGCGGTCACATGCGCATGGGCGACATTGTATAAGCCGAGCTATCACAATTTTTGCGAATGACGGCCTGTACCACCCACACAGGATTGAGAAGAAGAAGTAAGTGGATTGTGGAGATCAGATAGGCAGTCGCTCCGTGTAAAATACTGGTGCCGCTGCTTCCGGTTAGAAAGAAGCCGACTCCAATATAGTTGGGAAAAAGGCTAGGCAGATGATGATGGTTTTACTTACCAATACACATAAGACTAACAATAACCGCGATCTTAAACATTTTTATGTAAAATATGTTTTTAAGAGATGAAACTGTTTTCGCAGTCGACGTTGGAATGCCTTACGAAGTTTGTTAGTCCCTTTTATATAGGAGTTTAAGTTTACTCTGGCGTAGGCGACGTTAGTCAATGCTTTTTAGCTTAGATCTATTTGATGTCTATGGTTCTTTATTTGTTTTGACGGGGTGAAGTCTGAGACGAAAACTATAGCCTACTTATCTTTTACATTTTGTTCCGCTAGCTATTAAGTTCAACTGATTTTTGTGTAAAAAAGTATACATGGTGAAAACGGACACTTCACGAAGCCGTCAACCAAGCATTCTGTACATCAAACTAAGTAACTTTATGCAAAAATTATTGCTGGGAAATGACTTTATTTTTTGGTATGAAAAATCACGTTTTATGGCAGGACTTAATATGAGGCACTCAAAACATTGTGCTGATGGATGCATTGAATAGTACGGGGTCGAGGTGGTATTTAAAGTAAAGCTAGAACATTAAGTATTAAAAAAAACTAAAAAACAAAGTTGGAACTTTCACCCCCAATATCTCCGTAACTAGAAGGTTCCCAGGTATGGTCTAGAACAAAAAAAATATCGCATCGATGGGGAAAACAAGTGCCTTTCGGTTTCGTTAAGGGTACTTTTACACCCATTATAGCAGATCGGTGAAAATTGGGAAGGAATTAAGGTTTAAAAAACCAAAGAACCTCAATACCTGACCTTCATATGGTAGTTTTGTCCAGCTCGTCCCGCCATCTTCTACGAGGTCCACCGCGACATCTTTTTGCGGTGTCAGGGCTGCACATAATGATTATTTCAGCCCACAGCTCATTGGGCATGCTGCAGACGTGTCCGGCTCACTTCATCTTTTTTTTTAGAGACATACCCGCCACACTATTCCCAAACCACTGCAACTCCTGTGCGCCAGAATCAACAGTGGCGACCACCAGAAAACCGCCGAGACAATGAAGCTCGACGAAGTACCACAGAAACAATGGATCCAGCTAAACGAAATTAATCAGGAAAGAATAGCGGAGGAGTAGGAACAACATTATTGCCACTTCCTTCCATATTAGGAGATAGAAAAAAACAAAGCCAATAGGCACAAAGGGACTTATAACTGGGATAAGCCCAGTTGCCTAGCACCACGGATAAATATTATCATTAATGGGTCCTAAGTTCAGTTAACTGGGTTGAGGAGCTCGTGGCTAAATAACAACAGCCTCTCGGGTCGATCTTTAGGTTCTTTAGGATCATTAGGTTTGCCTAGGATGGTCTGTGGATTGGGGACCACCCATAACATACCGAGTTTTCTTCGTGCGTTGGAAAGCACGTAAAGCTGTTGGTCCCGGCTGTCATTTGTAGATCTTTGACAGTCGTTACAGGTAGTCAGTGGCCCAAAAGTCTGACAACCAGTCTTACCAAGGGGTATTGTATTACCGAGTACTAACTGGGTTGTGGAGGTCAGATAGACAGTCGCTCCTTGTAAAATAGCTGCATCCGGTTAGACTGGAAGCCGACCCCAACATAGTTGGGAAAAGGCGAGGCAGATGATGATGATGGGTCCTAAGTTGTGAGCTGTTAATATCACTGTTCACTTCAGCTTAGCGGTTTTTTGAGCAACGCCAGTAATTTATGTTTTTTCGCAGTGTGTTGTTGCGTATGCATATGGTCAGTAATCATCATCTTCTTGCCCATGTCCCATGTTACTTGGGGTCAGCACAACCATGTTTTTTTCTTCCAATCTCCTCTGTCAATCGTCACGCAACCATTTACTATTTTTTCTTTCATATCATTTGTGGTAATCGGTTGTCATGATATGGGCATGTGATGCGGAGGAATGAGGAAAATATTGTGAGGAAAGTTTTGAGTATGAATGTGGATGGGGGATAAGAGTAGAGGAAGACCAAAGAAACGATGGATGGACTGTGTGAAGGATGATATGGCTAGAAAGGAGATGTCGTTTGAGATGACGAGTGATAGAGAAGTATGGAAGAAGAAGACATGCTGCGCCGACCCCAAATGAATTCAGATAACGGCAAGAGAATAATGATCATTCCTAACACAATCCAGCCATTTTTCCTTTGGTCTTCCTCCATCCATACATACAGTATATGGTCAGAGAGTTTAAGATTTAAAAAAAATGAAACCTCCAATTTTTTTTCCCAACGGATATTTTGATTATCCTCATCTAATTTATTAGCATCAAAATCTAACAATTTATTATTCAATATTATTACTAAGTCACCTCCTAGAAAAATTCTTAAAAATATAAAACAAAAACTTAATATTAATATTATGAGATACATTTGTAGCAATCGTAATGATTAATTAAGTTAGTAATTTAGGACTTTTTGAAGATTGACTTCTACACATAATATATTAACAAAACATCACGGGTGTCATCCCTAAAGGGTGAAGCAGAGGTGTACCCTAATAGGTCACGAGCACCAATACAGGGTGTAAACGGACCCTTCACGAAGCCGTCAACCAAGCATTCTGTACATCAAACTAAGTAACTCTACGCAAAAATTATTGCTGGAAAACGACTTTTTTTTTTGGGTTGAAAAATCACGTTTTACGTTAAAACTCAATGTTACGCACTCAAAACTTAGTGCTGATGGATGCTTTGAAAAGTAAACGGGTCATGGAGTTAATTAAAGTAAAGTTAAAACCTTAAAAAGTGTTTTTTTTTTAAACTTGTGAAAAAATTGGAACTTTGACCTTCAATATCTCCAGAACCTGTGGTTTCCCAGGTATTGTCTAGAAGAAAAAAATGATCCCAATGATGGGCAGAATATGTGGTTTTCATTTTCGTTAAGGGTCTTTTTACACCCTTTATGTATACACTTTCCTTAAAAAAAAGAGAAATAACGATTGTAACTTGAATCTAACTAGGATTTTTTTCATAAAAATATTAGTTCCAGAATGCTATGTTAGTTACAACATGAAATTTTAATCAGAACAGTTAGAGACTTTTAAAAGTTGTTAAGTGTTTACATATTGGTGCTCGTGACTGTACCAATTATGTTTAAGTCCCATGTAATAGGGGGCGAGCCTATTGCCATCAACCGTCCACAAATCCAGACTCCGTAGCTGCTACTGAGAAATTCCTGAAGGAAAAACTCAATAACACTTTGCTCGACGTGGGAATCGAGCCCAGGACCTCATGTTCAGCAATATGCTTGCGTATTTTATGGAACTTAAACAAAACTGGCGAAATATGAGTGTACTATAGAGTACACTTCTGCCTAAACCATCGGGAATTATAGTCGTGATGTTATGTTACAGTAAGGGCGGTTCTCATAGTGCAAGTGTCACTGTCAATCGTAGATGTGTCATATGTCAATATCTAACTGTCATCTTCACATTTTTAAAGTCTTCAATATTTCCTGAGATAGTATATTATATCATGATTACTTTGTCTTTGTTAGAAATGAACATGGCATATTTAAACTCGACCACAGATGAAATAAATAAATCTATCTACTTATTAACCCATTCACAGCGATGCGGACGAATTTTTTGACGTCCTTTATATTTTTTTCTGCTTTTAATACATAATTATCTATTTATTCTCTTTTGAAAACACCTTTCTTTTATTAAAAACATAAACTTGCGTATTACATTAAAAATTACCATTATGGTAGAAAAGTAAAAAAACCATTTCAATTCTAGCAACACTATTTCATCCGCAGTCGAGTTTGTTAAATAACGATTATTTTTAAACTCTAAACTTGATTTGAAACGCTACGGTATCGATATTTCGTTGTTTTTCGATTTAATACGATTCTTTTTGTTTCCGTCTAGCTATTTCGGCGCTAGCCTCTTGGATGGCTTCCCAAAGTTTGGCTTCGGATAAGATCTGTCGTGAAAGTTCTTCAATAGCGGTTTCGGAGTCCAGGATAGAGCCGAAAGTGTCTTCGTCGACGTACTGAAATTGAGATTAAAAAAGATTTAATTTTGTAAAAAATGAAAAAAAAGAGAAAAAAAAAAAAAAAAGAGCACATGGAAGGAATTGGGGGAGACCTTTGCCCTGCAGTGGGACAGTACAGACTACTAAACAAAAAAAAAAAAAAAATTATTATTTAATTTTTGTTTTTTTTTAATTTGTTTTTTGTTTTTGTTGTTTTTTTTGTTTTTTTTTTTAATTTTGTTTCTAGCTGTTGCCCGCGGCTTCGTCCGTGTGGAAATTTTGGTGTGTATGTGTGAGACTGCGTCGTTGGTCAAGTGGTCGCAAGCGCGATTACTAAACATGAGGACCTGGGATCTTAGACCTCCTTAATCCGGCCTTGTCGCAAAATCCGTTCTTAGCGGACGTCTACTAACTTTAAACTATCTCCCTGCCAAATTTCATCTTTATACGTCAAGCGGTTTTCGATATTTCGTGATGAGTGAGTGAGTGACCTTTCGCTTTTATATATTTAGATAGATTTAACTAAATATTAATACCTTTATAAATTAAAATAAACTAAAGTAACTAACTTAAAAAAATGGCGTCAAAAAACTCTTCCTCAACGCTGTCAACTGGTAATGTACCCAAAAGACCGGCGGCGTTGCCACGTTGTATGGCAACGCTAACCTTTGGCCAAGGTAAAAGCCAGCCCTTAATTTATTTAATTTTGTTAGAAATTCTATAAAGAAACTCGTGTCTAAATAGTAACAGCCGCTCGGGTAGATCTTCAAGGTTAAGCAACGCTTGCCAAGGCCGGTTAGTGGATGGGTGACCATTTATAACATTTTAAAAGAGTTACAATGGAGTTTCTTGTCCATTCTCCTGCATATGAAACTGCCTTCGCGAATGGGGATCTACAACTACATTCAATTCTATTACAGCTATATAAAGTGTTTTAAGTGAATTGTAATAAGCTAATAAATAAGAGCCCTAACCACCGGTAGCTTGGGCCCTGCTCCCGACACCGGCGGACTACTATGTTTTATATTTTTAAATGTTTTTTATTATTTTGTACAGGCACATTTAAAAATGTAAATTATATGTACTTATAGTATAAAGGAAATAATAAATAATAATTGTTTCGACTTTAAGTTATTATTTAGCCACGAGACCCCGATATGTGAAAGTAATTATAAGTCCTCCTGATTTTTTCGGCCACGGTGGCCAATCTCAGCGGAGATCGGCGTGGCAGATATTATAGTGCACAAGTGTGTGCGCAGACACAGGTACGCTCTCTGTTCCTTTACTCTCATAGTCCGATGGGACGGCAATCCGACTCGACCGGAGAGAGATCAGGCGCAGAATCAACGGCTTAACGTGCTTTCCGAGGCACGAGGGAACCATACCACCAACATCCAAACTCCGAGCTTCTTGAGATTTCTAATGGAAAAACCCAATAGCAGGTTTGCCCGACCTGGGAGTCGAACCCAGGTCCCTACGCTCAGCAGTCGTGCTTGCAACGACGACACGAATGATTCAGTTGAAAGTAAGTAAAGTATGACAGTATACCTGTTTCTGCCTCAATAATTCTTGAGATGGCATTCCGGGCGCTTGCTGGGACCTCTTGCGACCACAACCTGAAATTAAGACAGCAACCACAATCATTCATTGCCCAGGCTATAAGTCAATAGCTAAGGTTCTACAGCGCTCCGAAGTGAGTATTATTTTTCAGTACTCTTAACTATACATAAAGGGTGTAAAAAGACCCTTAACGAAGCCGAAAGGCACTTGCTCTCCCCGTCAATGCGATCATTTTTTTGTTCTAGACCATATCTCTAGTTACGGAGGTATTGGGGGTCGTACTTCCAACTTTTTCACGAGTTTTTTTTTTTAATACATGTTTTTAACTTTTTCACAAGTTTAAAAAAAAATACATGTTTTTAATGTAAGATTTTTACTTTAAACACCTCCACGAACCCCGTACTATTCAATACATCCATCAGCTCAATGTTCTGAGTGCGTTACATTGAGTTCTACCGTAAAACGTGATTTTTCACCCAAAAAAAAAAGTCGTTTCCCAGAATTTTTTTTTGCGTAAAGTTTGATGTCCATAATACTTGGTTGACGGCTTCGTGAAGGGTCTGTTTACACCCTGGTTAGGTGTAGATAATTTAAAAAAAAAAAACAAAAATAGTTATTTAAATTGGTTCTATAATTTACTATTACTACGAATATGTCGTATCTGTGGTATCACTTGCCCCTACCAAAATACCAGCGCTGTGACTTTTTTTTTGCGAAACAACACCAGAGCTGAGATATGCCTTTTGGCCTCGTACAGGACCAATTTAGTTTAATGTTTATCTTGTTTTGTCCGGTGCGAGTCAAAGAAATACTTTTTCTTTCTAACTATAAGGAATTTGCCAATGCAACTCTGTCTGTTTGTCTGTACCCTTTTCACACCTTTAACGCTAGATTTGTATTGAAATTGGCATACAGGTATACCATGACCTGGATTAGGAGGCATCATCGTCTTCCTGCCCTTGTCCCATTCTACTTGGGGTCGGCGCAACACGTTTTCTTCTTCCATTCTCCCCTGTCAGACGTCACGGTATCATTTACTCCTATCTCTTTCATATCATTCCTCACACAATCCATCTATCTTTTCTTTGGCCTTCCTCTCTCTCTTCATCCATCAACATCCATGATCTAGATTAGGAGTACGACATACTTTTATGTCAGTTGTACTTTCCCGTGGGATAATTTTCGGGTGATAGCCTCTGGCAATCCGGCTCGAAGGACCAAAGTTGAGATTCGATGCTCGTTCGTACCATTATAGTGGACGAATTCGCGGGAAAAGTTTGTATTTGATACGTACCGGTGAAAGCGTTGCAAAATGGCCTCTTCTTAGGCGTCATGATCATTTCTTCAGACAGCCGACTGTCAAAGTTACGTGGAATCTAGAAAAAGAAGGATAAACACAGTTTAGGATCTAAATCATAGACACACGGTTCTACATAACATAACATAACATCACGCCTGTAATCCCCGAAGACTTAGGCAGAGGTGTACCTAATAGTACACCTACATTTCGCCAGTTATGTTTAAGTCCCATGTAATAGGGGGCGAGCCTATTTCCAATAACCGGGCGCAAAATCCAGACTTCGTGGCTGCTACTGAGAAATTCCTGATGGATAAACCCTATGACACTTTGCCCGACACGGGAATCGAACCCTGGACCTCATGCTCAGCAGTCGTGCTTGCGACCCTACACCAACGAGACAGGTTGACATGGTTCTTTTGGCGCTTAAATGACATTCCAAGTTTTCCAAGCGATTGCAGCAATCACGACAGATTTGTGGTCTATTATTGAAGAGTTATACTGTTTTTCTCCGAAGATCACCATCGGATCTTCATTAAATTTAAACTAGACCACTGCGGATTAATATTCTTCCAAACAAAAGAACAATTATAGAAATCACTTAACAGTTGCCAAAGATATCGCTGAAATACATACAAAAAAAGTTTTCGAAATCGGTTAAATGTAATTAAAATAATCTTTAATCATCTTTCGAGGCTCTCCTTAGGCGGTTGGATTAAGGGCCTGATTCAGAAGGCAACACTCCTCGATACGGCTCGCATTGTGAGGAGGTTCCTGACTCTGGAGCCCCAAACGCCGGTAGCTTAGACCCTGCTCCCGACACCGGCGGACAATTTTTTGTATTTTTATATGTTTTTTTAAGAAATATTTAAAAATGTAAAAAATGTGTAGCTAAATAAATAAAGGAGATTAAAATAAAGCTAATTCTCACCGTGGCTGTGTAGCAACATTGCAAGTACAAGAGAGCGATCACGACGCACAGAGAAACGCGGGAGACAGACATGGTGGCGAGATTTGACAGCTGCACAAAATGGGCGACCTGTTGACAAGCGTTACATCATTAGAAAGATTAAAGTTTCGTGGAATGTCGAGCATGAGGACTTGGGTGCGATTCTGTGGTCGGAAAACTTTTCAGTCCAGTCCAGTACGGTCCGGTCTGGTCGGTTGATCGCACCTTTTAAAACATTTATTTTACGATTTTTTGTTGAGATATCCTACACAAATTCTTGTCATATATAGGGTGACTGCTTATTAGTGACCGATAGTTCAGCACGTGATTGTACTCATGATAACAAACAACTATCCCAAAGAAACATTTTTTTGCCGTATGAAATCCGCGCGCGTGCTCCTGTGACCTATCAGCTGTTAGCCGCACGACGCCGTTCTGTCTCAATACTATCGTACCGTGCAACAGTGGGTAGGCAGAGCACCCGCGCGGCTCACAAGCTCGCTCCGTAATGCTCCGCTGTTGCAAAAAAAAAATTGTTTGGGAAAGTTGTTTGTTATCATGAGTACAATCACGTGTTTAAGTATCGGTCACTAATTACCAGTCATCCTATACAAATTTTACCTTGTAACGAGAAGTTATTATGATATCACCAAGTCATCAATATAGACGAAGATACGTAAAAATACGTATTTTAGAAGATAACTCCTAAACTACCCGATTAAAGTTAATAAAACTAATATGGGACAACCGTGCAAGCTTCTTCTACGAAATGAAAAAAGAATCACGAAAATCGGACCAGTAATCACGGAGAAATCGGTGAACAAACATGAAGAAAAATGGCGCCAGTGGAATACATAACCTCCTCCTTTTTTAGAAATCGGTTAATATAAACTCACTTCTCAAGTGTCTAAGCCGTATCATCACCGTTGACACCTGCTACGCATTTCATATACAGCAGCTACGCTTTTCGTAGATGGTAGCTACGCTTTTCGTAGATGGTAGCTACGGTTTTCGTAGACCGTGGCTACGGTTTTCGTAGACAGTGGCTACGCTTTTTGTAGACCACAGCTACGGTTTTCGTAGACACGCTCTTTGTAGACAGCGGGCTCGCATTTCGTAGACATCTGCTACGTTATTCGTAGCGGCTACGATAAATCTGTGACAGCATTAACTTGAGAATTAATTCCTGCGTAATTTTAAAACCCATAGATAACGTTCAGTTGGTGCTATATTAACTTACAACAATTGTAAGCCTCTTTTAGTAGTACTAGTCATTCTGAAATCAAATTAATTTTCACTAAGTTAAAGTTGATATTCGTTAAAGTGATAGATTGATTAAAGTGAAAGATTTTAATACACTTTAAGTACATACATACATCCAAATGTTTTCCTCATTGCCTAGAGGTAATGGGTGAAAGGAACAGTGACGCTAGATGAGGAGCTCGTGGCTAAATAATAACAGCCGTTCGGATCGATCTTTAGGTAAAGCCGTGCATACGTACATACCGAGTTTCCTCCGTACCTCGGAAAGCACGTTAAGCCGTTGGTCCCGGCTGTCATTTGTAGATCTTTGACAATCGTTAGGTAGTCAGTGGCCCAAAAAGTCTGACAACCAGTCTTACCAAGGGGTATCGCATTACCCAGTACTAACTGGGTTGTGGAGGTCCGATAGGCAGTCGCTCCATGTAAAATACTGGTATTCAGCTGCATCCGGTTAGACTGGAAGCCGACCCCAATATAGTTGGGAAAAGGCTAGGCAGACAGGGGACAGTGACGCTAAAACGGTAACCAGGTATTCAGTACAGCATTCTAAAAATTCTAAAAATATATATTCTGTTACAATATAACGTTCCTGTGAGATCACTTGCGACGCCTACGACATGACTCAAACTCAAAGCATTTATTTCAATAAGACCATTACAGGCACTTTTGAATGTCACAAAAAAACAAAGAGCGAAGCTACAGTCTCAGACACAAGGCATAATAACTTGTGAAAGTACTGTAGTTGCCCATTCCAAGGCGTAGATCTCTATGGAGAAGAATGGGCAAGAAACTTTATGGACACTCTTTTCAATCAAAATATTGTTACAAAATCTTGGTTACATCATTCATGTGCACATTTATGTGAGAACGATGTATAAAGAAGTATAATGTATAACTGAGTGCTAGTCTACAATATAAAAGTAAGTTCACAGTTTTTATAACGTTATTCATTCTTCTTCGTGTTAATTAATACTATTTATAGTGGCGTCGTTAAAAGAATAGTTATTAAAGAACCTGTCCCGCTCCCGGCGAGGAAGCGACTATAGTAGAATCGGTTTAAGAGGGAACAAGGGTTGCGGTTCTCCATTCAAATGTATTCCCATTTTTCGTCCTGGATAATGCCTATAGGTATAAAACAATTTTTTTTTTATACAATCGACGTCTACTGTAGACAAGTCCCTGTCATTCCCTTTTTTCAGGAACTTAAAAGTTATCAAAGAACATTTTCGATAAATAATGTTTCATCTAAGTAAGACCGATTTAAATTTTTCCATAGAAACATAAATTTCTAATTATCTTTTTTTCAAAAAGACATTTCGAAAATGTTTTCTGATAACTTTTTAGACCTATGTATCGTGCTTATGCGCATGAAGTTTCATTAAAATCGGTTCAGTCATTTCGAAAAAAAAGGACTTGAAAGTTTGTATGAAATGCCGTAAGTCGTAAACGCTCCTAACATAAAAAAATGACAGAAACCTAGACATACTCTTTCTTAAAATTCCGATGCCAAAAATAATTGAATCGGCTCAGTTTTCGAGGAGAAAAAAGGGGAATATGAAACGTCGATCTCGTTGAAAATTCGGTCTAAGCTACAGCTCTCCCTATCGCACTCTACGGGGTCAGGCTTGACGCAGCGCGACGGTAATAGTTTCTTCAAATACCTACCTCGCAGGCCTTGTTCCCTCTTAGCTACGCCAAACAAGTGAATGTGAACTTGTACCAAAACTCGCAATTGCAAACGATAGTTGTTGCTACCTGTATCATATAGTAGATCCTTTTATGTTAGTATTGAATGATTTGCCAAGACTTGCCAAAAATAACAAAAACTGTCTAGCAATATGCGTCCGTATTTACAACAAGATACCAAGCCAATTCAAAATATTAAATTCAGGATTATTAAAGATTAAATTGTACAAGTGGTTAGATGAATGTAATTTCTATAGTCTAAAAGAATTCATGGATAAAAAATCTTAACGCCTTGTAACATTTTGCTAAACACGATACCCTAGTTAAGACTGGTTGACAATTTTCGAACCACAGACTACTTAACGACTGCCAAAGATCTAAAAATGACAGCCGGGACTAACTGCTGAACGTGACCGAGACACGGAGAAAACTCGGTATGTAATGGATTTTCACCCATCCATGGACCGATCTCGCCAAATCTGAAGATCGATCAGTGCGTCTGTAATTATTTAGCCACGACCCGAAACGATAAACAACAGGAATCAAGAAAAAAAAAAGGCAGAATTTTGTTACACCCACCTTTCCAAAGTTAAGGTTTTGTTTGCAAAAGTAAACTTGGGCCCAATTTATCCTCGTGACTTCAGGACAAATGAACTAAAAACTTACTAACGACTTGTAAATATATAATTGGTTCAAGTTAATTGTTACTAAACAATTTAGTAAGTATGCTTAGTAAGTTTGGGAACTGTTAAATTGAGTTTGCGAACGATAGTTAGCTGAAGGTTTTTTTGGAGCTAGCGACGAGAACCAAGGCTAGAGGAGTGGTTCTAATGGGTGTAAAAAGACCCTTAACGAAGCCGAAAGGTAATTATTCTCCCCGTCACTGCGATCATTTTTTTGTTCTAGACCATACCTGGGAACCTTCTAGTTACGGAGATATTGGGTGTCAAAGTTCCAACTTTTTCATAAGTTTTATTTTAAATACATGTTTATAATGTAAGATTTTTACTTTAAACACCTTTACGAACCCCGTACTATTCAATCCATCCATCAGCACAATGTTTTGAGTGCGTTACATTGAGTTTTACCGTAAAACGTGATTGTTCACCCCAAAAAAAAAGTCGTTTCCCAGCAATAACTTTTGCGTAAAGTTACTTAGTTTGATGTACAGAATGCTTGGTTGACGGCTTCGTGAAGGGTCTGTTTACACCCTGTATACAGGTCAAAATAACACTTTTCAAGGCGTATTGTCAGGGTCTGTACGCGGGGGATCCATGGATCAGATACACCAAAAGGTCGCTAGCGCGTCCAATATAACAATATTTTTAGGATGCTCTTGAGTCTGCCCCGGTTTTGTAGCGCGTAAGAGATGTTTACACTGAATCGTACTGACGGCTTCCACGCAATCGTGCGGAATCCGGGCGAGTGCTAACAGCATCCTAAAAATAGTGGCCGAGAGTGTGTTTACCCCTTTTCTGAGGCATTTTGTGGAGAAGATGACCGAGTACATAACTTGTTCATCTTCTGTGTGTCACTAACACTAGGTATACAGGGTGTAAACGGACCCTTCACGAAGCCGCCAACCAAGTATTATGTACATCAAACTAAGTAACTTTACGCAAAAATTATTGCTGGGAAACGACTTTTTTTTTTGGGGTGAAAAATCACTTTTTAAACGCACTCAAAACTTAGTGCTGATGGATGCTTTCAACAGTAAACGGGTCATCGAGTTAATTAAAGTAAAGTTAAAACCTTTAAAAGTGGTATTAAAAAAAAAGCTTGTGAAAAAATTGGAACTTTGACCTCCAATATCTCCGTAACTAGAAGGGTCCCAGGTATGGTCTAGAACAAAAAAATGATCGCAATGACGGGGAGAACAAGTGCCTTTCGGCTTCGTTAAGGGTTTACACTCTTTAAGGTATGTTACTAACAATATGGATTTCTGTTATCCGACTATTGTAAATAAATACACAGAGTGTTAAAGGACAATTCACGAAGCCGTCAACCAAGCATTCTGTACATCAAACGTAACTCTACGCAAGAATGATTACAGAGCAACAAAGACATTCAAATATAACTAGCTATAGACGGGACAAGACCAAGAAATTGATAATTCCAAAACCTGATACAAATTAGTAACAAGTCGATCAGTCCAGTGCGATACGTCGCCTTGTCAGGTCGCATTCATATGACACAAAGACATTTAAATATTTCCGAGCTATAGACGGGTCATGACGAAGAAAATTGTAATCCAAAACTTGTTACTACTTAGTAACAATTCGTTCTATCTAGTGTCATCTGTGTCATACGCCCGCTTGTCAGGTAGCATTCGTGTGTCAAAATCGAAAATATTCAGGATGAAAATTATTGTATGACAATATTCCCAATGTCCTCTCTATATGTGTTTATAAATCTCTTTGCAGAGAAATGACTTTTTGGTGCGAAAAATCACGGTTTACAGTGAAAAAAATGTGTCTTAGGGAAAGTTGTTTGTTATCATGAGTACAATCACGCGTATAAGTATCGGTCACTAATTACCAGTCACCCTATATCAACTTGAAATAGAACTCCAGTGCATCGCACTTTCCAGTTATTCTAACGACCTCCCCTCTTTTTATAACCTAAGTGTTTTGCTTTCCAATTTAAAATGAAAACTACAAGATTTTCCACTTTTAACGCCCCGCGGCGTCGTCTGTGATCCCGCTGTGTTTAATGTAGACTCAGTGCATAAGGACTGGAAGTAAAATGCTGCAAAATTAATAATGTGCATCGGTAAACATCGGGAACAATCGTATTGTGCATTACAAAACCGGTCAAGTGGGAGTCGCACTCGCAGACGAAGGTTTCATAGCACCAAACAATATAAAGGGTGTAAAAAGACCCTTAACGAAGCCGAAAGGCATTTGTTCTCCCCTCATTGCGATAATTTTTTTGTTCCGGACCATACCTGGGAACCTTTTAGTTACGGAGATATTGGAGGTCAAACTTCCAATTTTTTCACAAGTTTAAAAAAAAATAGTACTTTTTAAGGTTTTAACTTTACTTTAATTACCTTCATAACCCGTTTACTATTCAAAGCATTCATCGGCACCAAGTTTTGAGTACGTTACATTGAGTTTTACCGTAAAACGTGACTTTTCACCCCAAAAAAAAAGTCGTTTCCCAGCGATAATTTTTGCGTATGGTGACTTAGTTTGATGGACATAATGCTTGGTTGACGGTTTCGTGAAGGGTCCGTTTACACCATGTAATAACAATATTTTTAACGCTTAGTCGTAGGTCAATTTACACTCAACAGCAAACACATTGTTTTATGTTAATTTTTTTTTTTAGTATATGTTAATAAAAATAAAGTTACTGCTGTAATTTTTTCAAAATTTTCCTTTTATAAATGACGGTGTTATTAGGTAACAAACATTAAAAAAAAACCGAATTGAGAACCTCTTCCTTTTCTTGAAGTGGGTTAAAAAGTATTTGAGGAACATCGATAGTATTTTTTAAGAGCTGTCGTATATAACGGTTTTATTGTTTTCACTGTAATCAAATAACAACGCGAATGGATTAAGCAAAAAATGAGTACATATGAGGAAGTCTGAAAGTGGCGCCGGTTACTGAAAAATTGTGTGGTAATCGGTTGACGTGGTATGTGATGCGGAGGAATGAGGAAAACATCGTGAGGAAAGTTTTGAGTATGAATGTGGATGGCTATAAGAGTAGAGGAAGACCAAAGAAACGATGGATGGACTGTGTGAAGGATGATATGACTAGAAAGGAGGTGACTGCTGAGATGACGAGTAATAGAGAAGTATGGGAGAGGAAGACATGCTGCGCCGACCACAAATAATTGGAATAAGGGCAAGAGAATGATGATCAACAAGGGCACGATTGCCACTTACTGTTATTACATAACGCCCCCAAATTATTAGAGGGTGTGATGGTAATCGCGAGTTTACTACTATTGTCCTAATAAAAAT
The DNA here is from genome assembly GCA_905220335.1 of Noctua pronuba. Classification (NCBI taxonomy): domain Eukaryota; kingdom Metazoa; phylum Arthropoda; class Insecta; order Lepidoptera; family Noctuidae; genus Noctua; species Noctua pronuba. The sequence goes on along the minus strand of LR999922.1, from coordinate 5,748,554 downwards.
AATGAAAGTTTTCATGGGTGTATTTTCGTGTATAAATATAATATATACAGTGTGTTTTGCTACCGGTTACCGATACTTTAAGGGTATATTATGTACTCATTTCTATCGACAAATATACGTTTATAAATACTCCTAACCCCACACCCCGCGAATGGCTTCCATTTTGTATTTTTTAATCGGTAGCCAAACGCACTGTGTACATACTTATATAGCAGCAACGAAACACTTGCCAATGGACCAATCCATGGATGGGTGACCATCCCTAACACAACGAGGTCCGTACCTCAGATAGCACGTTAAGCGGTTGGTTGGGAGCTGTAATCACATTTCACCAGTTATGTTCAAGTCCCATGTAATAAGGGGCGAGCCCATTGCCGTCAACCGGGCACAAATCCAAACTCCGGGCTACTACTGAGCAAATTCATTATAAAAAAAACCAATAACGCTTTGCCCGACCCGGGAATCGAGCCCAGGACGTCTATTAAATTTGTTCTACGTTATATTTGTTCTCCCCGTCATTGCGATCATTTTTTGTTCTAGACCATACCTGGAAACCATCTGGTTACGGAGATATGGGGGGTCAAAGTTCCTACTTTATCTCAAGTTTTTTTTAAATTACAAGTTTTTAATGCTATAACTTTACTTAAAATACCTCTAACACCCCCGTACTATGCATCCATCAGCACAATGTTTTGAGTGCGTCAAATTGAGTCCTACCGTAAAACGTGTACTTTAAACGAGTTACTTAGTTTGATGTACAGAATGCTTGGCTTGGCTTCGTGAAGGATCCATTTACACCTTGTATACAACGTAACAAACCAATCATTTTTTAATTTATTTTTAGACGAACGTTACAAAGTAATTCTCGATTGCTTATGAACTTTTCCTCAGTGTGTTCAACTATTATTTTTCAATCAAGCGTTCGTGTACTTTTAATTTGCAAACCTCATTTCTGTTGACAATTCATAATGAAACCGGTGTCTTTTGCAAGACGACGAGACGTGGGTAAACTCTGCGTTCACTGGCATTTTATACACTACTAGCACTTCACCCGCGACTTCATTCGCAAAAATTGTCATACCTCGGCTAAAATGCATGATATAAATACAAGGTGTAAACAGACCCTTATCGAAGCAGTTAACCAAGCATTCTGTACATCAAACTAAGTAACTCTACGCAAAAAGTATTGTTGGGCAACGACTTTTTTTTTTGGGTGCGAAATCACGTTTTACGGTAAAGCTCAATGTAACGCAGTCAAAACTTAGTGCTGATGGATGCTTTGAATAGTAAACGGGTAATGGAGTTAATTAAAGTAAAATTAAAACGTTTAAAAATAGTATTAAAAAAAATACTTGTGATAAAATTGGAACTTGACCTCCAATATCTCCGTAACTAGAAGGTTCCCAGGTATGGTTCAGAACAAAAAAATGATCGCAATGACGGGGAGAACAAGTGCCTTTCGACTTCGTTAATGGTCTGTTTACACCCTTTATAATTTAATGCCTACGAATAATGTAGCTGTCTGCCAGTGAAAGAATTTGCGAATTGGATTATGAGTTCCGGAGATTACCCCCTACCTACAAACTTACAAATAAATTTTTCCTCTTTATATTATTAGTATTTTAAACTAACTTTTACCCGTGGCTTCGCTCGCGTTACGGTCGGAAATTATACCAACAGAACGATTTAAATAGCCTTATGACACTCTGGGATAATGTAGCTTCCGTTAGCGAAAGAATTTTCAGAATAGGATCAGTAGTTCCGAAGATTACCCTCTTCTACAAACTTACATACAATCTTACATACTTACAAACCTTGCCTCTGTATAGCATTCTATCTTTATAGTAATTAACAGGGTGAATTTTACAAGTCGGCGTGGATGGCTAAATCCGAAACTACTCAAAAAAAAACCGAATAATAATAAAAAATACTCAAAGGAGTCTCGAACCCGATTTTCATGAAAACTAAAACTGCATCATTGTATATTTGAAAAATCAATCGAACCCGTTGATTTTGGAAAACAAAACACACACACCAGTCGATAACATCGCTATTAAGGATCACATTCTGGGAACAAATGAACATTTTGTAGAGTTATAGTTTTTTTCGCTATCTCGAAGACGAAGTGCAACTTCTTAGTATTAATACCTTGCCTCAGAAACTTACTCAAGCTTAATAATAAGCTTTGTAGCCCGTTATTCTTTAACAATATTATACCCATTCTGTCGACTGTCTCGATGCAGTGGGTGCTTTGTTTTTTAATTACTGTGGGCTTACCATGAGTTTGAAATGTATTATTCGTTATCGAATACTATCGCCCTGTCTCTTTCATATTCATCGACTGCTTTACGACTGCTGATAGATGCTTTGAATGGTAAACGGGTCATGGAGGTAATTAAAGTAAATTTAAAACTTTAAAAAGTAGTATTTTAAAAAAAAACTTGTGAAAAAATTGGAACTTTGACCTCCAATATCTCCGTGACTAGAAGGTTCCAGGTATGGTCCAGAACAAAAAAATGATCGCAATGACGGGGAGAACAAGTGCCTTTCGGCTTCGTTAAGGGTCTTTTTACACCCTGTATTTTTATGAAAAAGATTCTATCTCTGAGTTACAATCGTTATTTCTCGCGAAAATTGGTTTTAAATTTAGGAAAGTGTATACATATTGGTGCTCGTGACTGTACACTCAAGCCGTGTCCTAAAATCATCTACACGCCCTTTTCCCAACTATATTGGGGTCGGGTTCCAGCCTAACCGGATGCAGCTGAATACCAGTATTTTACATGGAGCGGCTATCTGACCCCCACAACCCAGTTAATACTAGGTAATACGATACCCCTTGGTAAGACTGGTTGTCAGACTTTCGAGCCTGTAACGGCTATCAAAGATCTACAATTGACAGCCGGGACCAACGGCTTAACAGGGTGCTTTCCGAGGCACGGGCGGTCACCCATCCACAGACCAACCTAGGTAAGCGACCCGAGCGGCTGTTATTATTTAGCCACGAGCTGTCCTTAAAAAAACGTCCTTTGTCGGCGGGATCATATTTGGCTTCGCCAAACCAAATGGATGCGACGCGACGGTCTCAAATAGCGTTCATACAGTTCTCACACGATTATTGTACCTCCGCTAGTATCACTGTCAAATTCACAGTGCTCGTTTATGCTCGTAGCAATAAGATTGTAGCGGCACTACAAAAAGTACTACAGCAAAATAGTACAAAAATTAATACAGCGCCATCTATGACACAAATGAAGAACTACCATCAAAATTCTAAAACACGCAGTTAAAGTTATCCGCGTCTTTTTGACTATACAGGGTGTAAACGGATCCTTCACGAAGCCGTCAACCAAGCATTCTGTACATCAAACTAAGCAATTCTACGTAAAAATTATTGCTGGGAAACGACTTTTTTTTTGGAATGAAAAATCTGGTTTTACGGTAAAACTCAGTGTTACGCACTGAAAACTTAGTGCTGATGGATGCTTTGCATAGTAAAGGGGTCATGGAGTTAATTAAAGTTAAAACCTTAAAAAGTGGTTTAAAAAAAAAAACTTGTGAAAAAATTGGAACTTTGACCTCCATATCTCCGTAACTAGACGGTTCCCAGGTATGGTTTAGAACAAAAAAAATATCGCAATGACGGACGGGGAGAACAAGTTCTTTTCAGTTTCGTTAAGGGTCTTTTTACATCCTTTATAGAAAAACAACTGTCGGGCAGTAGTCCACCAGACACAAGACCCGTCTGGTCGGAGGATCCTCCCTTTTCTATGGGGGATGAAGAACTTTACACCCTGTTATCATACCCCTAAAAGTTTGTTGTTAGTCAAAGCAAAAGTGACCTTTTTTTATCGTGAAAATACGGTTGCTATTGTACTGCAGCTGCAAGCGGTCAAATTAATGTGAATAGACTGTTAAGAGAAAGAAAATTTGCATAAAATATGCTTTAAACACTTACTCTTAAGGACGAGAACAATTGCCCGTAATTAGTAGTTTCTCATTAACTGCGACGCTGTGAAGAGTTCATTGTACTATTGCTTTTAATTCATACCATAAGCGTAATCAGTCTATAATGTTCCCACTGCTGGGCACACGGCCTCCTCTCTATGAGAGGGAATGGGCTATAATCCACCACGCGGGCCCAGTGCGGGTTGGTAGATGTCACATGTCTTCGAATTTTTGGTTCTAGGACATGCCGGTTTGCTCACGATGTTTTCATTCACCGTTTTGAGAGCAGTGGTGATGAAATAAATTGCACAAAGTAATGCGCCTGCCTGGGTTCGGACCCACGACTTACTGTTCGTAAGTCGGGGCTGGCACCACTGGGTCATCGCTGCTTCTCATACCAAAGCTTGGATAAATCTTACTATGTATCTATACTAATATTATAAATGCGAAAGTATGGATGGATGTTTGTTACTCAATCACGCCAGTACGGCTGAACGGATCTAGATGGAATTTGGCACGGAGATAGATTATAGTCTGGAATAGCACATAGGATACATTTTTCTCACACTTACTTACACATTTCCATGCGAATGAAGTCACGGGCAACAGCTAGTATTATTTATTATAAACGCGAAAGTTTGAGACGATGTTTTTTACTCTTTTACTCAAAAACTACTAAACGGATTTACATGAAATTTGGCACACAGGTAGTTTATATTCTGGATTAATAAATACAAACATTTTATTTGTTGAACATAGGTAGGTTAGGTACAGATGTTGTAATTATTAACGAACGCTACGTCTAGCCGTCATCGACGTACAAATATTATTTTACAAACATGCTCATTGTAATAAATTATTGAAAAACATAAAATAAAGAAAAAAAAACTAATATCATTATCACACATTATTAAATCATTCAAATTCAAATTGTCAACATACTAAAAAAACATATTTGATACTTTTTGTCTCGGTGGTACGATCCCGTGGGACAATAATCGAACACCACGTGGGTGAACCCGCTGGCATAAGCTAGTTACATATATATATCAGACTAGCGGCCCGTCCCGGCTTCGCACGGGTATAACATGCACGACGCGACAGCGTTTATTTTTTCTATTTCAATGACTTATTAAATTCGTTATATCTATTGATTGGAATAGCCGATTTGAACAATTCAAAAAGTAATCTACATGAATTGAAACAGTCTTAAAAACAATATGATTTATTTGGATAAGGATTTAAACAGAATGTATGAATAACATGGTCTAATTTTGGTCGGTATTTCTATCAGCTTTTTAAATGTAAAAAGTGGTTATTGTGACATAACGATAATAATTGGACGTATAGTATCGCGAAGTTTTTTGTAGTTATTGATATGTTCTTTAATATTGTAGAACATACTTTTGTTCTATCATCAATAGTTTCCGCAGCGCATGCGACGTAAGATGTTTAATGGCATTTTTTTTACACCTTGGGTTACGTTACTAAACTTTTAGTAAGGATTCCTTGTCTTTTCTAGCAATAAATATAGCCTATGTTACTCAGGGTGAATGTAGCTTTCTAGTGGTGAAAAAAAGTTTTTGAAATCGGCACAGTAGTTTTTGAGTTTATTCATTACAAACATATACACACACACAAAAATACAAATATTTCCTCTTTATAATATTAGTGTATATGAGCAGATTTAACATAGGTACATTATAACCACGTCCGAGGGTTTTTATCCGGGTACATAATGTAATTTTCCTAAACGATTGTCGTTAGGAGTGAGTTACGCAATTAGTGAGCACGTTTCAATGAAAACCATTTTTAAGGCGGGATTTATTCACAAAATGCTGGTTAAAGTGAAGAGGCCTTATTATTGTGTTAAGTATATGTTACGGCTAAAAGCCGAAGTAAGGTTACACCTAGTTCTAGCCGGCTAAGTAAGGTTACACCTAGTTCTAGCCGGCTAAGTAAGGTTACACCTAGTTCTAGCTGGCTAAGTAAGGTTACACCTAGTTCTAGCCGGCTAAATAAGGTTACACCTAGTTCTAGCCGGCTAAGTATGGTTACGCCTAGTTCTAGCCGGCTATACCTAGGTTCGGCCGGTAACTATCCTTTTTATTGCTAGGACACACCGACCAAATGGATTAGGTTAGATTAGATTAGAACAGTGACGAAACGCGCTCGAGCCGAGCGAGCGCAACGAGCGGTGCCACGGCAGCGGCCGGCGAGTGCTACATGCAAATTGGTTGCATTATAACAAACTGTTACCAGTTGCACCTAGGTATAGCCGGCTAGAACTAGGTGTAACCTTACTTCGGCTTTTAGCCGTAACATATACATAACATAACATCACGCCTGTAATCCCCGAAGGGTTAGGCAAAGATGTACCAAACAAAACACTCACAGTTCATCAGAAATGTTTAAGTATAATAGGGGGAGAGCGTATTGGCCATCAACCGGGCACAAACTCAGTGGCTGCTACTGAGAAAGTCCTAATGGAAAAACCCAATAACAATTTGCTCGACCCGGGAATTGAATCCAGGACTTCATGCTTAGCAGTCTTGCTTGCGAAAACTAGACAAACGAAAGCCGTATATTAAAAGAACAATAAACGTCATTTCAAATAAAAAAATGAAAATAATATTACATATATATATTACTAGCTGTTCCCCGCGACCTTCGTCCGCGTAAAATTATTAAAAATACAATTTTCCCCGTTTTAGCAACATTTTTCATTGCTGCTACGCTCCTATTGGTCGTAGCGTGATGATATATAGCCTATAGCCTTTCTCAATAAATGGCCAATCTAACACTAAAAGATTTATTCATTTCGAACCAGTAGTTCCTGAGATTAGCGCGTTCAACCAAACAAACTCTTCAGCTTTATAATATTAGTATGGATATATAACTAATAAACTGTTGAGGACAGATAGGCAGTCGCTCCATGTAAAATACTGATATTCAGCTGCATCTGGTTAGACTGGAAGCTGACCCCAACATAGTTGGGAAAAGGCTAGGCAGATGATGACACTTTTAAATGTAATTAATAAAATAAGAAAAGATAAATTATAATGAGATGTGTGTATAATAGTTTTCTATATACGGGGTGTAAACAGACCCTTCACGAAGCCATCAACCAAGCATTCTGTACATCAAACTAAGTAACTTTGCGCAAAAATTATTGCTGGGAAACGACTTTTTTTTTTGGGGTGAAAAATTACGTTTTACGGTAAAACTCAATGTAACGGACTCAAAACATTGTGCTGATGGATGGATTGAATAATACGGGGGTCGTGAAGGTGTTTAAAGAAAAAAAATTACATTAGAAACATGGATTTAAAAAAAAACTTGTGAAAAAGTTGGAACTTTGACCCCCAATATCTTTGTAACTAGAAGGTTCCCAGGTATGGTCTAGAACAAAAAAATGATCGCAATAACGGTGAGAATAAGTACCCTTCGGCTTCGTTAAGGGTCTTTTTACACCCTTTATAACAATAAATTATGGCTGTTCTAATTTTTACTTTTGACATTTATATTTTTCTTAGTTTATTTTTGTCAAAATCAATTAATGTATTAATGTAATTATGGTATAAATTTTAATCTCGCGCCTTCGGTTATAACATAGCGCCCTTGTAATTTTTTATAACAACTATTTTTTGTACCTGTGTTAACAAATTAATAATTGACTAATGACTAATGGCGTATTTAGAATATTGTTAGAATCCAAGTTTATTTTAACCCAACGAAAACTAGAAAAAAATACATTTACAAAGGTGTAAGGGACACCGGCAAAAAACGGTTAACACGTATGCAGTATAACATGCTAAACCGAAAAAAAAATTACCGATGAAAAATTTCTACGCCTCCGTAGAAATTAGGTTTGAAAATATATCTATGTGGGCTTTGAAATGTTGTACTGATTACGTAGTAACCGTTTGTACGTCAGTGTTATCAATTTAACTGATCTAATTTTATTTTTTTTATTCTATTTAGAGAAAATTGAGAATCCATATTTATTTTAACCCATTTGCTAGGGAAAATACTTAACATACAGGGTGGGTAAAAAATCGTGGACCAAACAAACAGAGCGTTAGTTGGGGTTATTTGCAGTAAAAAATATCTCTGTGGCAGAGTCCTAACTTGATCTCCTTAAAAGTTATGACTACTTGAGTGTTTTTTTTAAAGAAAATACCAACATTTTTACTAAATATGCAATCAGTGGTGTTTAGTTGCTTCTAGGAAATGTATCATCACTACAAAAGTGCTTCTATGATTTATGAGTATTGGCACTTTATTCAATTATCTTTTAAGTCTCACGAAAAAATATTTGTAACTTCAGAAATTCACTGAAAAAAAAAATTACTACCAAAAATGACCCTGATGACCCCAACTATCTCCCTGTTGCTTTTGACCCACCCTGTATATTATGTATATGTATAAAATCAACACTATCCCATAAAACAGAATTTAATCAAGAGAATAAATAAATTCTCGATCTAAAATGTATTTTAAATTGAAAATTGTTAGTTCTATTCTACGAGTTACTAGAAAAATATATCTAAACATGTCTACCCCACGCAAAAAATATTTCAATCAAGACAATAAATATTTCTTTCTTTTATTAAAAAAAATATACGTCCCATTTTATAAAACATTAAAAAAAACTTACTGTCAACTGGACCTCACAAAACATACTCTGGTCAAAAGAAAAAAAAAATTAAAAAAAACTACCTATCTAAAAACGTATTTTAAAAAACTGAATTAATAAATTCCCTCTCCAAACATATTATTAAATAAAAAATAAACTAATTATTGACATCCTACTCCACAAAACACATCTTAATCAACACAATCAATATTTTCCCTTTAAAAAATAATAAATTGAATATATTCTATATAGGTTATATATAATTATGTATTGTTCACTTACCTGTGAACCTGTGGCTCCTGAATGCAGCGTAGGGCGAGAACCAAGGCTTATATACAGCTGGACCGCAGGGGCGGGCGGGAATAGGGGCGGCTATGGAGTCGCTGTCCCCAGTTTAATATTTTTATAAAACAATTTTTTTTTTCAAAGAAAATTTTGACGTTTGATAAATTTTGTATTTTTTTATGATAAATTGCATTGAATATGCCAACTGTATACATTATTACAATTAAAATCGATTAAATAAACTAACAAAAAACCATAAAAGGGCAACAAAACTCCTCCTCAATGCTGTCAGCTGGTAATGTGCCGAAGAGACTGGCGGCGTTGCCACGTTGTATAGCAACGCGTGTTGTGTTGTTAACTTTTTTTTTTGTTCCGTCCTTTTGAATTTATAAATATTTGTTATTCATGGTATGTTTATTGTTTTTTTTTTGTCATTTTATTTGATGCACGTCATGTCCCTGCGACAAATAAATATTTTTTCTTTCTTTCTTTTTCACTGTCATGAAAAGCGACTATATGTATAATAACTTGTATAGATTATCAAGTAATTCTATGTACGGAGAACCCACTAAAACAATACATAATTATACACGCAATTTTATCAGTCTTCTCTTATACAACACCAACTTCCGTCTGTCTTCATTTTTTATCAACATTTTTTTTTGCAAAAATATTTTTAGTTCTCACCGTCTCCACGCCTCTCTTGTTCCTCTCCGGACCTCCCATTGTTATAACGCAGCATTTCCCATAGCCACGAAACTGCTAGTTTTTGTACATACTCTTTTAATACCAATAGCATAATCAATTGCAGTATATTCCACTTATCGTAAAGATTATAGGAATATAACTTGTGGGCGAAATTCATCATCATCTGCCTAGCCTTTTCCCAACTATGTTGGGGTCAGCTTCCTGTCTAACCGGCAGATGAATACCAGTATTTTATATGGAGCTACTGCCAATCTGAGTTAAAGGAGCTCGTGGCTCTATAATAACAGCCGCTTGGGTCGATCTTTAGGTTAAGCCGCGCTTGCCTAAGTTGGTCCGTGGATGGGTGATCACCTATTTCATACCGAGTTTCCTCCGTGCCTTGGAAAGCATGTTGGTTGAGGCTGCCAATAGTAAATCTTTGACAGTTGAAAAGTAGTCAGTGGCCTAAAAATCTGACAACCAGTCTTACCAAGGGGTACTATATTGCCCAGTACTAACTGAGTTGTGGAGGTCAGATAGGCAGCCGCTCCATGTAAAATACTGGTATTCAGCTACATCCCGTTAGACTGGAAGCCGACCTCAACATAGTTGGGAATAGGCTAGGCAGATCTTGACTGCCTATCTGACTTCCACAACCCAGTTAGTACTGGGCACTACGACACCCCTTGGTAAGACTATCAGTAACAATGTAAATAGTATCAAATGGGCCACAAAATATGTTTCGATCGGTGTCTACTCACCCATATTATACAATCTAAGTCGTGAAGGTCACATAACAAAATGACAAGACAGTTTGATAGATCAGACTTACTTAGTTATAGTGAAAAACCGGCCTGTGTGAGTCGGAGTCGCGCATGAAGGGTTCCGTAGTAGGGGAGCCCCCTTTAATTTTTAATTTATTATTTGCTACTGTGAAAATTGCAACTATCTACCTATTACGGATCATGAGATATAGCCCGCTGACAGACAGACGGACGGACAGACGTATGGATAGCGGAGGTTTAGTAATAGGGTCCCGTTGGTTACTCTTCGGTTACGGAACCCTAAAAATCGATGAAACACAATAGAGAAATGAGCTGTTAAATAATAAAAGTAGTGTATTTGTCATAATGATGGAAAGTATGCACTATTTATTATACTCAACATAACATCTCGCCTGTAATCCCCGAAGGGTTAGGCAGAGGTGTACCTAATAGTGCACCCACATTTTGACAGTGATGTTTAAGTCCCATGTAACAGGGGGCGAGCCTATTGCCATCAACCAGGCCCAAATCCAGTCTCCATGGCTGTTACTAAAAAAATCCTGGTGTAGAACCACAATATCACTAGCAGACTAGGGAGGGAATCTAACCCAGGACCGCATGCACAGCAGACAGCGATTGAGAGATAGTCTAGTACTACTTGTCATGTTATCTTAATCGACATTCGAACAATGGTAAGCAACACTTGCTGTTCGTGAGATGGGTGATCATCCATATCACAGCGAAACTCCTTCATACAATGCTGACTGAAAATGTATGTTGTGTGTAATAGGGAGCGAGCCTAATGTCATGCAGATCCGCTCCATGGCATTAGGCCCGCTCCCTTTTACACGGGGCTTAAATATAACTGGCGAAATATGGTTGTATGGTCTTTGTCGAGTTCCTTAATAAGTATAATGTTTTTAATGGTATAACTATATTTGAATTACCTCCACGACCCCCGTACTATTCAATGCATCCATCAGCGTCTTGCAGTCCTACCGTAAAACGCGATTTTTCACCAAAAAACAAGTCGTTTCCCAGCAATTTTTTTGCGTAGAGTTACTTAGTTTGATGTACTGAATACTTGGTTGACGGCTTCGTGAAGGGTTCGTTTACACCTTTTACAGTCACGAGCACCAATATGTAAACACTTAACAACTTTTAAAAGTGTTTTGCTCCTACTGTTCTGATTAAAATTTGATTTTGTTACGAACATAGTATTCTGGAACTCATATTTTTATGAAAAAGATCCTATCTCCAAGTTACAATCGTTATTTCGCGCGAAAATTGCTTTTAAATTTAGGAAACTGTATACATATTGGTACTCGTCAGTGTGCACTGTAACTATACTATTTTACTAAGAGAAGATAGTCTCTAAATAAAGCTAAGTAGAGGTAAAAACAAACTAGAAAGACAGTCAAATCGTTCGTCCGTTAGTTCCACTTTAAAACTGCTATCTTTGTAAGTTTCTACTTTTAATAGTTTTGTTTGTTCAAGACTCCATTTTAACATTTTCTAAGATTTTTTAAGGAGTATAATAATCCGCCGGGGCTGCGGGACTGCCGGGGCTGCGGGACTGCCGGGGCTGCGGGACTGCCGGGGCTGCGGGACTGTTCGAAAGAGATACCGTGGCCCTGGAATACAAAGGGCAATGAAGGAACATGGATGGGTTTTAGTCAGTAAGAGTCTGACACTCCCTCCCACTCCACCCAGAGCGGGAGAAGTCACTTGATGATTTCCCATCCGTCAAAAAAAAATAATATAATAATCCCTCATGCTCCCGGCATTCTTTTCTAAAAGCCAGAATCAACAGCGGCAACCACCAGAAAAACACCATCATCATTCTCTTGCGCTTCTCTCAATTTATTTGTGGCCGGTGCAGCATGTCTTCCTGTTCCATACTTTTCTATTACTTGTCATCTTTTCACACTGCAACTCCTGATAGCCAGGACCAACAGTGGCGACCACCAGAAAAGCGCTGTCATTATTCTCTTGCGCTTCTCCCAATTTTTTTGTGGCCGGCGTAGCATGTCTTCCTCTTCCATACTTCTCTATTACTTGTCATTTTTGAAGTGAAACTTCTTTACGCACGCGCACGCTTGACTTGGGGAGTAAGCTGACGAACGTGTGACGTAAGCGTTACGAAAAGTGTGATCGGGCGAGGCGAACGGGAATTGAGTGGGGGATATAAGCAAGAGACAGCAGTGCGCGCGCACATTTTCTTTCTCTTTTCCTCTCATAGCCAAATACGTTCCGTATATCCAAGCACACTGCAGGCCTTATTGTCTGTATCACAGTGTAGGAGCAAGAGAGAGCAGTGCGCGCGCACATTTTCTTTCTACTTTCTCTTATAGCTAGTAAATGAAATATGTATATATTTCAGTCAGTAGTTCGTTTGCGAGTTTACTAGCGTTACGCGAACGGATGTGAATAATAATGATTAATTAATAAATAATTAATTAATTACATCATCTTCTTCTTTTAATATATGTATATGTACATACATGTATATATTGTACACACACACATATATATATATATATATACATACAGATGGAGCGAAAGAAGTTTCACTTCAGTCGTGTGATCATAAGCACACTCGTTTTTTTTCACACTGCAACTCCTGAAAGCTAGAATCAACAGTGGCGACCACCAGAAAAGCGCCATCATCATTCTCTTACACTTAGCCCAATTAATTTGGGGCCACACCATGTCTTCCTCTTCCATACTTCTCTATTACTCGTCATCTCAGCAGTAACCTCCTTTCTAGCCATATCATCCTTCTCACAGTCCATCCACACTCAAACTCAAAACTTTCCTCATTCCTCCGCATCACATGTCGACCACGATAACCGATTCCCACACAACTTATGCCATTAGCCATATCATCCTACACAAGTTCCTCACAGTCCATCCATCGTTTCTTTGGTCTTCCTCTACTCTTATATCCGTCTACATTCATACTCAAAAAATTCCTCACGACATTTTCCTTATTCTTTCGCATCTAATACCCATCAGTGGCGTAGGTTCCATACATCTCGATTCCTACCGGCTTCCCTTTGAAAAATGGCACAGTCAGTATTCTATAGACCTGCCGGGGCTGCGGGACTGTTCGAAAGAGATACCGTGGCCCTGGAACACAAAGGGCAATGAAGGAACATGGACGAGTTTTAGTCAGTAAGAGTCTGACACTCCCTCCCACTCCATCCAGAGCGGGAGAAGTCATTTGATGATTTCACATCCGTAAAAAAAAAAAAAAGTATTCTATAGACAAATAAAATAGTCACATTAAAGTAGGTACTCCGGCTTATCTCGTACAAAATTTACCCTTCGCTACTGATACCCATCATCATCCACAACCTGCATTCAACCACTGCTGGGTATAGGCCTCTCTATTCTTCTGCCAATCTCCACGGTCCTGTGTCAGCCTCATCGAGGTTTTTCTCCCGATGGCAACTATTTCGTCTGCCCATCTCGCCGCCGGACGACCCACGTTTCTTTTCCCAGATCTTAGACGCCCATACCATACTGTAAAATATTCAGCTGCATCCGGTAAGACTGAAATCTGACTCCAATAAACCTGGGAAGAATCTACGCAGATGATGATCTAATCCCATACCAAGACAACAGATGAGCACCAGAAAAGTGGCGTTATTGCTTAATGAAGCTCGACTTGTTCAGGAAACCAACTTGGCTTGTATTTCGGCCTTACAGCATGAATTCATCTAGACTTCTAGATCCTTTGGACCGTGAATGAAACGCAATTGAACACTGGAGGAACAATGGGGGTGCTGAGCGATTGACTGCTGCACTGCGTGTCGGGGGTCCCGCACGGAACATATACAGGGTGTAAACGGACCCTTCACGAAGCCGTCAACCAAGCATTCTGTACATCAAACTAAGTAACTCTACGCAAAAATTATTGCTGGGAAACGACTTTTTTTTTTGGGGTGAAAAATCACGTTTTACGGTAAAACTCAATGTAACGCACTCAAAACTTGGTGCTGATGGATGCTTTGAATAGAAAACGGGTCATGGAGGTAATTAAAGTAAATTTAAAACCTTAAAAAGTAATAATTAAAAAAAACTTGTGAAAAAATTGGAACTTTGACCTCCAATATCTCCGTAACTAGAAGGTTCCCAGGTATGGTCCAGAACAAAAAAATGATCGCAATGACGGAGAGAACAGGCTTCGTCAAGGGTCTTTTTACACCCTTTATTTGTATGGCCTACAGGTAGTTGTTCCGGGTCTGGCTGTTTGTGTATGTGAGTTTAAATGTTTGTAAACGCACCCACGATACTGGAGAAATTCCTAGTGTGGAGCAACGTATTTTTTTTTTATTATTAAGAAACTAGCTAAATGCCCGCGACTACGCTCGCGTGGTGTTCAGTAAACGTCTCACAGGATCAATCATCCATCTTAACAAATCTATACCAATATTATTATCTATATAATAAAATTATAAAGCTGAAGAGTTTGTTTGGTTGAACGCGCTAATCTCAGGAACTACTGGTTCGAATTGAATAAATCTTTTAATATTGTATTGCCCATTTATCGAGGAAGGCTATAGGGTATATATAACATCACGCTACGACCAATAGGAGCGGAGCAGCAATGAAAAATGTTGCAAACAAAAACGGGGAAAATTGTACTTTTAATAATTTTACGCGGACGAAGGTCGCGGGGAACAGCTAGCTTACTAAGATGATCATACGCCCTCAGCACCAATGCCAATATACATACCAGCGCTGACTTTTTTTTTTAAATGTTGCAGCATGCTGAGGAGGTGTTCGTGGCTAAATAATAACAGCCGCTCGGGTCGATCTTTAGGTTAAGCCGTGCTTGCCTAGGTTGGTCTGTGGATGGGTGACCACCTATTACATACCGAGTTTCCTCCGTGCCTCGGAAAGCACGTTAAGCCGTTGGTCCCGGGTTTCATTTATAGATCTTTGACAGTCGTTACGGGTAGTCAGTGGCCCAAAAAGTCTGACAACCAGTCTTACCTAGGGGTATCGTATTACCCAGTACTAACTGGGTTGTGGAGGTCAGATAGGCAGTCGCTCCATGTAAAATACTGGTATTCAGCTGCATTCGGTTAGACTGGAAGCCGACCCCAACATAGTTGGGAAAAGGCTAGGCAGATGATGTTGCACTATGCTGAGATGGGGGCCTTTTGGCCTCGTACAGCACCAGTTTCATTTGTTTTTATCTTTTTCTTATGATTACTGTTTTATATAATTTTTGTTTTATTGTTAATTAGCTTTTGCCCGCGGCTTCGCTCTCGTTAATTTATAATGACAATCAATTCGGTTTGTACTCTGCTTGTAATAATATAATTCAATCATGATTGGAAAGACACGTGGCGCTATCTATTATCATAAGAACGTTATTTGTGTTTTCCTCGGGAACAGTACTTTTTTTCGGGATGAAAGATACCCTATGTCCGTTTCTATACACCTGACAACGTATATGCAAAATTTCAAGATGATCGGTTCAGTGGTTTAGGCGTGAAAAGGTAACAAACAAAATTACTTTCGCATTTATAAAACTTTTTTTTTTTGTTTTGTCCTGTGTGAGTCTAATAAATACTTATTCTTTCTGTTTTTCAAAATGCAAACGAAGTCGCAGGCCACAGTAGTATAAAATCGAAAGTGAAAAACAACACACAAAACAAAATGGTATTTTTCTTATTTATTTTTTTGTACTCTATCACAATGCTGTCCTATTTGACCCAAAGGTTGACTGGTAGAGAATGCCTTGTGGCATTAATTCCGCCTATGTACCACTTTTGTACATGAAGTTTAAATAAATAAATAAAAAACATAAACATTTCTTTGAACAAGTTTATTTCAAGAAATAACTTGAAAAAATCTTGTAGGCGTACTCAAGCCGCAGTCTAAACTTCAAACCTGTAACTCGAAGACGGTAGTCAGTGTTCAAAGAAACCATAAAAATGTATACAACAAACAAAATAAAATACTCCTACTTTATCGAGTTTTGGAAACTCGTATCGTATTGCGGGAGGAATTGCGTATCATTTAGTTCTATTATTGAAATGAAGTTGTTTGGTCTAGTGGTCGATAGCGCGACTGCTGAGCATGTGGGCCTGTGTTCGGTTCCCAAGTCGGGTAAAGTGTTTGTCAGGAATTTCTCAGTGGCAGCCACGGAGTTTGGATGCGTGTTTGGTGATGGCAATAGGCTCGCCCCCTCTTACAAGGGACTTTCAATATAACTGGCGAAATGTGGGTGCACTATTAGGTACACGTCTGACCAACCCTTCAGGGATTGCAGGCTTGATGTTCTATTATGGTTTTTAGTAAATCAAAATATTTTATGCATACTAATTATAAATGCGAAAGTAACTCCGTTTGTTTGTTACTTTTTCACGACTAAACAGCTGATCGGATCGTAATGAAATTTGGCGAGGAGATAGATTATATCCTGGGAAAGGACATAGACTATCTTTTTTTTTCCACACTAATACTCAACAATATTAAAACGCGAACGAAGTCGCGGGCAACAGCTAGTTTCTCATAAAACTATAAATGGGTAATTAACGTAACATAACATCACGCCTGTAATCCCCGAAAAAGGGTTAGGTAGAGGTGTACCTAATAGTACACGCAAGTTTCGCCAGTTATGTTTAAGTCTCATGTAATAGGGGGCGTGCCTACTGCCATCAACCGGGCACAAATCCAGATTCCGTGGCTGCTAGTAGTGCTCGTGCTGATGCTCGCGCCAGTGCTCATGCCAACGCTCGCGCTTGTGATCGCGCTAGTAATCGTGCCAGTGCTAGCAACATTTATCGCGGTAGTGCTAGCGCCAGGTACTCGCGCCAGTGCTTGCTAGAAGCAAGTGCTCGCGCCAGTGCTTGCTAGAAGCAAGTGCTCGCGCCAGTGCTCGCGCCAGTGATCAAACCAGTGCTCGCGCTATTGCTCGCGCCAGTGCTCGCGCCCGTGCTAGCGCCGATGCTCGCACCAGTGCGTGCGCTTTGCGGATTGCATTAAAGGTGTTTTTATATTATCATAGAAGGTTTAAAAATTCAATTTTTCGGAAAATCCGGACCTTTTATAATTCCGCTCACATTCCGGACACTAAGCTTAAATTCCGGACTTGGCCAATATATTAAGCAGGGTTGCCATACGTCCGAAAATGTCAACCCTACATAAGCTCGATATACCATCGGTGTGTAGTTTTCAAATTCAAATATGAACTTGTACAAAGAACTGAGGAGTTCCACCGTTGTATTGAAATGGAAAACGCTGGAGTGTTTATTTAAATTTTCTATCCACGGTTGTGTTGAAGACAGAATAAAACATTGATATCGTTTCTGTTGTACTGTAGTTTGAATTTACCAAACACTGGATAGATCGTCATAATCTTTAAACTAGACATGCTTTTGCCCGCGGCTTCGCTCTCGTTGTGTACGGAATGTACTCACGGGAACATTTTAAATGTGGCTTATAAAACTTGGGGATAATGTAGCTTTCAGGTAGTGAAAGAATTTTCGGAATCGGACCAGTAGTTCCGAAGATTACCCCCTTCATACAAACTTACAAATGAATACCGCTTGATAAATATTAATATAGACAAGATTTTGCCCGCGTCTTCGCTCTTGTTTTTTTTCTGAGCCTCTATTGTCCCACTGCTGGGCAAAGCCCTCCCCCATAGCCTTTCATTCTTCTCTCCGTGCGGTTTTTTCTGGCGAATCTCTCAAATACGCGTCTAGGTCGTCACGCCAGCGTTTTCTAGGCCTCCTTCGGCGACGACGCACCCTTTCGCTCTTGTTATTATCGAAAATTATCCTACGGGATTCGTGATGGCCCAGAGGTTAAGGCCTCGCCTCTCATGCATGAGGTTGTGGGTTCAAATTCGGGCAAGTACCAATGTGACTTTTCAATTCATATGTACTTTCTAAGTTTATCTTGGACATCACAGACATCTGTGAAGGAAAACATCGTGAGGAAACCTGGACTTATAATTAATATAAATCTGAAATCGCCAACCTGTCTTGAGCAAGCGTGGTGATCAATGCTCGTGCCTTCTCTGTATGAGAAAAGACCGCAGCAGTGGGACAGTAATAGGCTGGTATTATATATCCTACGGGATTTTCGTAAATATAGCCTATGACAGTCGGATATTATATAGGTTCCCGTTTCTGCAAGACCACTAGTATAATTTATTGTACACCAAAATTTTAAAACAGCTATTTTCTGCTAACTAAATCAAATCAAATCAAATCAAATAATTTATTCGTAAAATATGGGTTAGTAGGTGGTATATATAAATGTTATATTACATAATATAACAGTAAGAATCCTCATATTGACCATTTCTGGTATACGAAATATAAAATAAAGCTTATAACTAAGAAACGAATGGGTGATATATCTGTACTCTTTTAACTAACTAATACTTTTCATGTTTGTCTCGTCGGTCTAGAGGTAGTAAGATCTACTGGTGCGGAGGTAAAGGGTTCAATTCCCAGCGCGGGCAAAGTGTTATTGGGTTTGTACACTAAAAATTTCACAGTAGCAGCCCCGGCGTTTGGATTCGATAATTTTCCGTTAGTTATCTCCTCAGTTCTCAAGTTGCGATCTTTTTGTATTTTTCTGTATGGTTTTTTTTATCATAAGCTGTGTCAGCGACTCAGTTATTCCAATAGCGAAAAAAAACAGTCCACTTTTTCGTCAACATGTTGGTCCTTCGAGCCGGATTCGAACCCGCAAGCTATGTATCAGTCCCCTTTCTAGCCATATCACCCTTCACAAAGTTTATCCAACGTATGTTTTGGTCTTTCCCTACTCTTCATGTACTATAATATAGAACTCTTTAATACACTAGGATTATTTCTTATAATATCACATATTTTTCCTTCTCGGTTGATTAAAAATGCCTTTTGCAGAAACCGCAGATTTTTCTAGTTATTCTTAATAGAATGTTTTGCTTATAGAGAAGGATATTAATAGAGTTTTTTTTTTTTATAATTTTGCAACTTCATTATAAAGAAATGTTTAATACAATGAATGTGCTTATTTTTGGGGTCTCGAACAATTCTATTTTGGTGTCCAAAATTACTAAATCGTCAAGCAACTTATACAAAGTGGAGATGACAATACGACAATAAATTAAACTAAGCATTCCTCATGACGCTCCCGGACTGCATACAAAAATTCAATCCAATATATCCAGTAGTTTAGTCACAGGACATTATTTTTAGGATTTTCTACATGATATTTATATTTTTACGCTATCTGCTACGATTTCGTAGCAAACCGTTGAAGCGCTATAAGATTATGAAAATGGTAATAGTGAAATAATGGTGAAATGGTATGAAACTGTGGCCTTGAGGTCCTGCTCCCCCCGACCCTTGCTCGAGCCAGCCCGCGATGCTGAGCTGAGATCTCACTTAGATCCAGCCTGTCCCTTTGCTGTCCTCCCCCAGCGACGCCCTAAGCCGAGGCTCGTACCCCACAGGGGGTGCCCTTAGCGCGCTGTCGCTTAGTTTATAAGTTTTTGCCCTGGCTGGAGGCTTTACACTCAAGGCACCCACAGGATAGTCCGTTTAAGCAGAAACCAGCCTCATAGGGTAGCCTGGAAGATGCCAATAACAGAAAAAGGAACTTTGATGTAAGTCTTTTGAAGCATTCCGCTGCCGTCACGCTACGCTTTTGTTTTATCATCATCACATTGTCGCTTAATAGCATTTGGTATTATGACTGAAACACTTCCAGGTTTTCAACGTTTGCAATTATTAATATTTATTTAAGGTCGTTTCGTTAAAAAAAATCTGGAAAACAGGGCCAAAAAGCAAAAAAAAATCTTGTACGTTAAAATTCTTAAAATAGTCACAAGCGCAGTTATTATTAGGAAGTGTCACTTTGTGACCATTTTACGAATTGTAATTTAATTCATAGTATTGTCCTATTACGATTCTGCTAAAGCGACTATTTTAGGACCCAGCATGACCACCGTAGAAACAGATTTTGTCAACGGAAGAATCGACAAAATGACAGATCAACAAAAGAAATCTGTCATTTTGTCGATTCTTGCTGTGGTCATTCTACGCGTGCAGGTCACTAAAAATGATTAATTTAAAAGTAAAATGCAGAGAAATTGATAAACGGAGGTATTTATTGAAACATATTGATGGGAATAGCATATTTCTTATATCAAAGAAAAAAAATGGGTCTCACCTTAATGTTGAAAAGGTGCCTTTATTATATTGATGTCGTTTTTTTTTAATTGAAGATAAAACCCGTGTGGGACGAGAGACGTAAGTGCACGAGTCTATTGTTTTGATGATGATGATTTTTATAATGATATTAAAGTCAGTATGAACACGTTTTAAAAAATTTGTTGACGCTATTTTTCATCCCGAAGCCCACGCAGGCCTAGCCTCATTTGAGCAGACCTTTATTTCATGGTTAACCCGACAAAGGGCTTGAAGATTTTTGTATGAAGCCGGCCTAACTTCCACCATTTTTTTTCAAAGTTGCGGCCACGCATAACACCTTTATTAATCGATAGTCGATATCAATACAAACAAGTTTTGTATGAGACAAAACGTTCTAAAGTGTCACGTTTCCGAGATATGAGCTATCAAAGTTAAAGTCCATTTACTGATGGCATCTTCAGCACAACTTTCGAGCCACAGATTTAAGGCCGAAACACACCGGATCCGTACACGTAGACGTGCACGTGCACGTGACACATGACGTTGTAGTATATGGAACTTTATAGAGCTATAGCACACCGGTCACGTGATGTACAAGTGTGCGTAGGCTACATGTTTATAAAGTTCCATATATTATAACTTCATGGTACGTGTACGTCTACGTGTACGGATCCGGTGTGTTTCGGCCTTTAGATATACCTAGATAACGCAAGTATCACGATCTGTATGAAAACCAAGCGCGCCATTTTTGACTACCTACTATGACATCATAAGCCCTATTTAGTTACTAACAAGTTACTATACAAAATAGACTACGTTTTTGTCGTTCAGGCTCAGAATGTATATTCCCCAAAATGTCCCTTGGTTTCAAATAGTCCCTTGTCCCCATAATGTCCATTTCCCGGAATGTCCCTTTCCCGAAACGTTCTTTAAATGTCTAGAGTAAGTCATAAGTTGTAATGTAGTTGTTTTATACAAATTAGCTTGCTGCGACAGTAGACACGTTAAGCATAAAATGTTTACGCCGGGCACGTGAAGTAGGCGCTCTTGCTTTATTTATGTATATCTGTGGTTCGAGCTGTCAAAAATAGTTCCTCGCACGACCGGTAGAGGCGCTTTCTGGTTTCCACTGCAAAATTTACGTCGAATTCAACGTTCATGATACGTTGTGATTCGGTAAAATTCGTGATAGACTTCAAAGTCGTATTCTCATCGGCAAATCGAAGTTGTGAGTCTATGGTTTATCAATCATACAGCTTATCCTCGTCCGTGTCGTACTGAGCATTAATAAGACTAGTGACAGACTTCTTCTCCGTCATTTCCGGTTCCTTAAGTATCTTCGGCTGTTTATGGTTGTGTAGGCTTGCCTCTGAGTTTTCGGTGTCCGGGTCTATGGTCACCCGTTCTACAGTGACTTTTATGTTGTTCAATAAGTTGGATTTCTCTGTAACAAGTTATTTAAATATAATTAATTAGCTGTTGCCCGCGATCTTCGTCCGCGTAAAATGATTAAAAAGTACAATTTTCCCCGTTTTTGCAACATTTTTCATTGCTGCTCCGCTCCTATTAGTCGTAGCGTGATGTTATATGCCTTATAGCCTTCCTCGATAAATAGGCTATCCAACATTAAAATAATTTTTCAATTCGAAAAAGTAGTTCCTGAAATTAACGCGTTCAACCAAACAAACTCTTCAGCTTTATTATATTAGTATAGAAGATAAAGAGTACGTTTATACATATAGGGTGTAAAAGGACACGACCCGTCAGCTATCAAGCTACCCGAAACTGGCAAATTTTCCCAATCAACCTTGAACCTAATGCTTTAGCGATAAAGTTGAAAATCTATTAAAGACATCTGACAGATTGTAGTAGCTTGATGTGCTGGCGTTTGCCCGTCCTGGGAATCGAACCCAGGACCTCATGCTCAGCAGTCGCGCTTGCGACCACTACACCAATGAGGCAGTCACTAGCTTGCTTACAAAATAAATAAAGGGTGTAAAAAGACCCTTAACGAAGCCGAAAGGTACTTGTTCTCCCCATCATTGCGATCATTTTTTTGTTCTAGACCATACCTGGGAACCTTCCAGTTTCAGAGAAATTGGGGGTCAAAGTTCAAATTTTTTCACATATTTTTTTTTTAAATACCATTTTTGAAGGTTTTAATTTTACTTTAATTAACTCGATGACCCGTTTACTATTCAAAACATCCATCAGCACTACGTTTTGAGTGCGCTACTTTGAGTTTTACCGTAAAACGTGATATTTCACCTCAAAAAAAAAAAGTCGTTTCCCAGCAAAATTTTTTGCGTAAAGTTACTTAGTTTGATGTACATAATGCTTGGTTGACGGCTTCGTGAAGGGTCTGTTTACACCCTGTATAATTCAATCATG
Source organism: Noctua pronuba (assembly GCA_905220335.1). Taxonomy (NCBI): domain Eukaryota; kingdom Metazoa; phylum Arthropoda; class Insecta; order Lepidoptera; family Noctuidae; genus Noctua; species Noctua pronuba. The sequence goes on along the minus strand of LR999922.1, from coordinate 5,725,662 downwards.
ATTCGAAAGACACGTGGAGCCATATATTATCATAAGAACTATCAAGAAACGACAGTCCAGTCAACGCACCTTGGAAGCAGTTGGTAGGACAGGTACATATTGATGAGACGTCTGGGCTGGTGATGCGTATATTAGCGTATGAATGCTTCATCACAATATTCTCCTTGTCACAACCGCATTTGCCGCACGAACCCTTCTTTTTCACGACCTCTTTTGTCGTGTATATACCTGGAACAGGTTGAGGCCGTTGAAAACCTTTTTTTTTAAGATAAGAAGTCATCAAATGACTCCTCCCGCTCTGGGCGGCGCGGAAGAGAGTGTTAGACTTGTACTGACTAAAACCCATCCATGTTCCTTCTTTGCCCTTTGTGTTCCAGGGCCGCGGTATCTTTCAAACAGTCCCGCAGCCCCGACAGGCATCGGCCCTTACAGACTCCTTCCTAGTTGCTGACATCTCTTTGAGGCGCGCGTGGAACGAACGCGCCGTCGACACGGCCTGTCGTCATAAGACAGCCGGACGGCGAGCTAGCCCATTACTCAACGTCCACAGGCCCGCGCCTACGGGCGTCAGGACGCCCGGGGCGTCTCCCGCGGCGGCTGGGACAGAGGTACTTTTCCTCGCACGATTGGTTACATTTAAAGCTGTAAAAAACTTATTTTAATCACCTCTTTCATCTTTATTAAAAACTAGAGGTATATCAAGGCCTGCTGCTCCAACTGCAGTTCTATCAGCGCCTCTTCTTCCACCTGCAGGAGCCGTGCCTGTTCTCCCCTTCGCAGGGGCTTTGGTGCCTCGTCTTCCAGTCCCGGGTTTATCCGTGCGCCTCCTGCCAGCTGTTCCTCCTGTAACTACAGGGATATCCACGCCCTGCCTCTCAGACACAGGAGTTACAGCGTGGGTGCCATCGACAGTCTTTCTTTTCGTTCCAGGCTTGATAGACGCCAAAGCCTTAAAAAAATAACATTTATTTCGCATATGCCACAAGCATCTGCCTAGCCTTTTCCCAATTCTATGTTGGAATCGGCTTCTAGCCTAAACGGATGCGGATGAATATCAGAATTTTACATGGACGACCGCCTATCTGACCTCCACAACCCAGTAACTGTACCCAGTTCTGGGTAATACGATAACCCTTAGTAAGACTGGTTGCCAGACTTTCGGACCACTGACTACTTAACGACTGTCAAATATCTCTACAATTGACCCGGGACCAACGGCTTAATGTGCTTTCCGAGGCACGGAGGAAACTCGGTATGTAATGGGTGGTCTCCCATCCACGGACCAACCTAGGCGCGACTTAATCTGAAGATCGACCCGAGTGCCTGTTGTTATGTAGTAGTATAAGTTAGATACCAGTCTCATTTCAGTTTAGCAGCTTTTTGAGCCACGTCAGCAATTTGAGTTCTGGAGCGCAGTGTGTTGTTCCTTATTCGATCGGTAAGTTTAACGTTAAGTATGCCTGTTGGCAAACCTTGAGTTGCTTAACTGAAATGGGACTGGGCAGGCCATGTCTGCCGGACGCCGGCAAAGTGTGGGCCCGCATATCACAAAACTGGAGCCCTGACACAGTTAGACGGGGTCGCAACAGACCGAGGAGAAGATGGCGGGACGCTTTGAATGGCTTTCTCGTTAATTGGCGAGAAGAGGCGCAACATCGAGAAAAGGGGAAGGAATGGGGGAGGCCTTTGCCCAGGAGTGGGACAGCACAGGCTCATCATCTGCCTAGCCTTTTCCCAACTATATTGGGGTCGGCTTCCAGTCTAACTGGATGCAGCTGAATACCAGTATTTTACATGGACAACTGCCTATCTGACCTCCACAACCCAGTTAGTACTGGGTAATACGATACCCCTTGGTAAGACTGGTTGTCAGACTTTTTGGACTACCTAACGACTGTCAAAGATCTACAAATGACACCCGGGACCAACGGCTTAACGTGCTTTCCAAGGCACGGAGGAAACTCGGTATGTCATGGGTGGTCACCCATACACAGACCAACCTAGGCAAGCACGGCTTAACCTAAAGATCGACCCGAGTGGCTGTTATTATTAAGCCACATAAAAAAAATACCAACAAACCTTTTTAATGGAAGCGCCTATGCTTTTCTTCTCTACACCTGCTAGAAGGGCACAAATGCATTCATCGGCAGGACCTGACCCTTCTTGCATCTTCTTTGCTGAGTCTTCGTCCAGTTTCTTGATTTCAGCGTAATCCATTTTGTAATTTTGTTTTTTCGTTCAATGTTTTTCAAATTTGGCGTGTTTTATTTGCTGTTGGAGTATATAAATGGTTATATTATGAAGCTGGTCAAATAGACGGCGGATAAAGGACGCGACTGCGCTTGCCGATTGTTTTAAGGTCGTTTATGACGGAATAGGGCCTGCGATTCTCCATACAAATTTTGATGAAATCGACGTTTCGTATTCCCCTTTTTAGGCTTCCGTTGCCGAATGGCTAAAAGCGGAACTCTTATAGATTCGTCATGACTGTCTGTCTGTCTGTATGTCTTTTTTCATCAAACCTATACGTGCGGGGTGTCTATAGATAAGTCTTTAAAAATGACATTGATATTCTTAAACCAGAAGTAAATCGTTTGAAAGATAGACACTACCAATGTGGTAAAATGTGTGTGCCCCCCTCTTATTTCTAAAGAGGAGGAAAATTTTGAAAAAATATAGGATTGCAGAACGTAAAAAAAAACTTTCAACGTTTGGTTTGAATAAGATTTGATGTTTAGTTTTTGAGATATGGGACTTTTCCATCAAACTGCAGCAGTAAGTTTGCTTTTCATTAACATACTATGAAATACTAATTTAGATTTGCTGTTGAATGTAATACAATACAATTTATGAATGAGCTCTTCAAAATATTTTTATTATATTGTTTGATGCTACGGAAACCTGAGTGCGTGTGAGTAAGTTGCACTTGGCCGGTTTTTCTTCCTGAATAATGCATCTAGAGCAATCGTTTTTTTTTTTTCATAAAGTCAAGATTTACTGTAGACACGACCCTGTAATTTCTTTTTTTTCAGCCACTAATAAGTAAAGAAAAAATCACCCTCCCAAAATTGTCAAATTTCCCTCCCTTGATTGATTCTCATTTACTAAAGTCGACACAAAAAATCTCATAATGATCCACTTACCTCACTAATTGTAGGTACCCAATGCAATTTATTAATAAGCGTTATTAGATACTACTTTAGGACAGGGTGAGCACAACACGTTTCCACATAGGCGTCTAGAATAAAACTGATTCTTTATAGGCTTTGAGTTTCGACTAGAATATTCTTGCAAATCACCAATTGTGATTAAGCGCTTTTTTGTACCTTAAACCACTTCATAAAATAAATAGGCTTGAAGTAGGTCGTTTCGTTGTTAAACTTTCTATTGGCAAATGAATTTTAGACATGAAAAGCTTTTTAAAGACTCGTAGGTACTATCCAAAAACCAGACACAAACTAAGCCAAGACTGGCGACTTCGAATGAAGTTGAAATGATTAACACAATCGATGCGAGCGAATTTTCCCTCATCCCGTACTAGATTCGCTGCAGTTTTTCCGGAGCCCTATTCATAGCAGCAGTGAAACGGAATCAAAAGGAATCATTAGCCACATCAGATAAAGATAGGATTTTTTAAATTAATTTTTTTATTACAAAATGGTCTTGCTCTTGACCTCTATGGAAAGCGATAGATGAGGTCTATGATGGAACGAGCGTGCCCAGAAGATGTCTGTTCACTCTTGCTATGAAGGCAGACGGGTTAAATGTGGGAGGGAACACATATAGAGAGAGAAAGAGTAGTGGAACTCTCTCTAGTTCCATACTTTGGCGAATAAACTTAACTAAACATCACGTCATTAATCTCCCTAAGTGTTAGGCAGCGGTGTATCTATATTACATCCACATTTCGCCACTTATTTTTGCGTTTAAGTAATGGGGGCGAGCCTATTGCTCAACATTGCATCAACTGGGCACAATTCCAGGCTGCTACTGAAAAATTCCTGATAGAAAACACCCAATAACACTTAGCCTGATCTGGGAATCGAACCAGGACCTCAAGCTCAGCGGTCGCGCTTGCGACCAACAGACAAACGAGAAACTGAAAGTAGATATACACCGTGACTTTTGAGTCGTCTTACAAAGTTGGTCCACTCAATGTGCCCGACATAAAATAGTTCTAGGCGTGACTTTTTTTTTCCTACCGTAATAGGTACAAAGAAAAATAAATAAACATTAGAAAAAAAAAATGAAACATCCTGTTAATGATGTTTACGTGTCAAACGGGAGAACATACCTACCCAGCGCTCCAGTCCAGTAGATTATCGCTCGCAACAGGGTGTCTTAACTACGTCATGCGTCATAATATTGAATAATATTTTTATTTTTAAGTTATTAAAATCTCATAAATACCTATTATTTTTTTATGAATGCTTTTTAGTCATTGGATACATGAAGTGGGCTGCCGCCGTAAGACGACTAAAAAGTCACGGTGTATTTATTTAATACTTACATTATTTTGTTTTAAATAGTAGTTTATTTAAATTCATCGCATAATATTTCTATTTCAAATGTAGTTTGTGTGTGCATAGAAGTATCGGCAATAATCATTTTATGTTGTTTCTCTGCTTTTGACTTCTTTACCATGTTTGTAATCTGCGAAACTTAAAAGTCATGAAATTACGTATATCCTTACTAACATTATAAATGCGAAAGTAAGTTTTTTTGTTACCTTTTCACGCCTAAACCACTGAACCGATCATCCTGAAATTTTGCATATACGTTGTCAGGTTTACAGAAACGGACATAGGGTACCCGAAAAAAAAGTACTGTTTCCGAGAAAAACAACAATAACGTTCTTATGATAATAGATGGCGCGACGTGTCTTTCGAATCATGATTGAATTATATTATTACAAGCAGAGTACAACCCGAATGGATTGTCAAATTCTAAATTAACGCGAGTGAAGCCGCTGGAAAAAGCTAGTCTACAATAAAATTACTCATCATCTGCTATCTAGCTGTGCACAACCATGAGCCCCAATTATTTCATGCAATGACAATCTTAACTTAACACTGTGAGGAAACTAGGTCATGCCTGCGGCTTCGCTCGCGTGGAGTTCAGTAATTGTCCGACGCATCGCACTACCAGGATCTTTCGCCTTTATCGTGTGGTTAGTGCCTAACCTGGTGTCAGAGTTTTTATGCCGCCCATGGGCCTCTGACTTGGCCTTACATGCCGTCGAGAAATATCTCTCAGGCATGCTGTTTTCCTTCACCGAAGCAAGTGATAATTATACAATATGCACATGAACCCGAAAATTCGGATGTGCGTGTCTTGGGTTCGAACTTGAGATATACGTATAATTTTGTACTTTTACGTGTTATTTTCAACAAATTTCTGGCCTGGTTTTAAATAGATTTTAAATATTTATTATGCTTATGAATACTACTTTTTATACACACTGAATTATTTCTAAAATACCGCGATCGCGAGAAAAATTGGCATTTTAAGAAGCCGCTTCCATACTTTCGTACCTTAGGCCGGTAAAAAACGTAGTTTAGGTAAATGTGCATCCGAATATCCGATCACTAGTTATAAACCATCGGTGTGCCAAATTTCATCTAAACCTGTTCAGTAGTTTTTGCGTGAAAGAGTGACAAACATCCATTCATTTTCTGATGATAAAAAGCTTATAAAATACCTTGTACACGACACAAATTTTGTTGGAAAAAACACTTAAAAAATTTGATACTGTATCATTTGGGTTTCTTTGACACCTATTGCATATTTTTTATAGATTTCCAGAAATAATACTCTGAATGACTTTTGAAAGATGCTGTAGCACGTTCTGAAATTTATGAGGTGACATCAAAGTGTGCAATAATATATAGTAGTCTATGGTACAATAGTTATGGTGACTGGTCCGGTTTCTGCCAACATTCAAGTAGGTGCACGAAAGAGTTTTAATAACAAAAAAAATGTTTAACGTGTTGGGTCGACCCCAAGTAACATGGGGCAATGGCAAGAAAATTATAATGAAAGAAGCATCTATAAAACTTGCGGTACGGCATCACACTTGCCTATGCTTCAAAGGCTATAGAAATTCGCTTAGCTAGTAGTAAACGCAGAATCCATTCTTTAATATTATAAATGCGAAAGTAAGTTTATTGGTTTGTTTGTTACCTTTTCACGCCTAAACCACAGAACCGATCATCCTGAAATTTTGCATATACATTGTCAGGTGTACACAAACGGACATAGGGTACCTTTCATCCCGACAAAAAGTACTGTTCCCGAGGAAAACCACAAAAACGTTCTTATGATAATATATGGCTCCACGTGTCTTTCGAATCATGATTGAATTATACAGGGTGTAAACAGACCCTTCACGAAGCCGTCAACCAAGCATTCTGTACATCAAACTAAGTAGTGAAAAATCACGTTTTACGGTAAAACTCGATGTTACGCACTCAAAACTGATGGATGCTTTGAATAGTAAACGGGTCATGGAGTTAATTAAAGTAAAATTAAAACCTTAAAAAGTGTTTTTTTTTTAAACTTTGGAAAAAATTGGAACTTTTGTCTCCAATATCTCCGTAACTAAAAGATTCCCAGGAATGGTCCAGTACAAAAAAATGATCGCAATGAAGGGGAGAACAAGTGCCTTTACAAGCAGAGTACAACCTGAATTGATTGTCAAATTGTAAATTGACGCGGGCGAAGCTGCGGGAAAAACTTAGTCATAATATACTGAATCCATAGCTAAACTTTACGTCACCAGCTCCCCCTTACACCACGTATAGGTACTTAAAATTGATTGCAATACTAATAGTGCAAGTTGAGTGCTACAGACTATTTAGCGCATATTAAGTTAATGTAGGAATGCTGTACTCCATATAACTTGCCATAAAGCTCTTAGCGTTATGCGGAATTGATTTCTTTATTATAGTGACATGTACTGGGTATACTTGGGATGCGATAAAAAATTAACCGCCTTCAAAAACACAAAAAAAAGTGAACAATAACTTTAGCTTTAGAAGTCTGTGACTTTTGTTTGTTTGATTCAGTTCTTTTTTGCCACCGACTTCTGAAGCTAAAAAGTGTTTTGCAAAAAAGTTTTTTTATTCTTCCATTTTTAGTTGTTATATCCTATACAAATATTTGCACACTGCTCCAATGAGACAGCGAAGTTTCGAAGCAAACGAAAATATTATCGATGTAATTTTTTTTTGATTTTTGTTGATTTTTCAAAAACCGCTTGACCGATTTCGATAAAATTTAAATGGGAGCTCCTGGGAAGTATTATACCCTTTGAAACAAAAAAAAACAATTTTCCAGATCAGTTCAGGCGTCTTCGAGTAATCGGCGAACATACATAAAAAAAACATTCCGGCAAATTGAGCACCTCCTCCTTTTCTTGAAGTCGGTAAAAAATAGGAAAGTGCGTAGTCGGAAGTTTTGGGTTTTAGCAGTAAAACTGAATGTTATCAGTACTGTCGCCATCACAACAAGTTACCACGAACTGTGCTTACATATGGAATATTATTGGAATGTTAATGGTGAGTTAGATTTTATGGAATATCAATGGTAAGTTACGTAACGACCGTCATTGTTTTTATCGTTCCGTATAACCACATGATGAGGCAAGTTCACTGCATCCTTACTTCCTTACTAATATTATAAATGCGAAAATAAGTTTGTTTGTTTGTTACCTTTTCACGCCTAAACCACTGAACCGATCATCCTGAAATTTTGCATATACTTTGTCGGGTATACAGAAACGGACATAGGGTACCTTTCATCCCGAAAAAACTACTGTTCCCGAGGAAAATAACAATAACATCCTTATGATAATAGATGGCGCCGCGTGTCTTTCGAATCATGATTGAATTATATAATTACAAGCAGAGTACAACCCGAATTGATTGTCAAATTCTAAATTAACGCGAGCGAAGGCGCGAGAAAAAGCTAGTATGAGAATAAATTCAAAATTGAGGTTAAGTGTCCGGCCGTCTTATGACGACAGGCCGTGTCGACGGCGCGTTCGTGTTCCACGCGCGCCTCAAAGAGATGTCAGCAATCAGGAAGGGGCCCGCAAGGGCCGATGCCTGCCGGGGCTGCGGGACTGTTCGAAAGAGATACCGTGGCCCTGGAACACAAAGGGCAATGAAGGAATATGGATGGGTTTTAGTCAGTAAGAGTCTGACACTCCCTCCCACTCCACCCAGAGCGGGAGAAGTCATTTGACGATTTCCCACCCGTAAAAAAAAACAAAAAAAAAAAATGTTGATGGATGAAGGTAAAGGCAATACTGATACAGCCCTATAATCGGTGTGATATCAAAAAAGTGCGCAAGGTTTGTTCCCTTTGGTGGTTTTGTTCCCGTTGTTGACGGACCCAGTGTGAATGAGCTCTTAGAGCTCATTCACCATGGTCCGTCAACAACGATTCGTCAAAATAGACGGTACCTAATGACGGATGAACGTTCACATTGCATACGGAATCGAGTTTTTTCACGATTCATCAAAATATCCGAATAGATGTTCACACTGAATTCGTGATTCAGACTTCAGTCTTGGACGAACTATCCAACACGATGGATGTGAATATGACTATCTTGTGTTGGTATTGGTATTACCTTAATTATTTGGGCGACATGTCTTTACAAGTCAACGAATGGTCGTAGTGTGTGGGTGCAAGGCATAGTCGTCTCGATCGATCCGTCATAACGATTCGAGATTTAAAACTGAAGGTTTTTGAAAAAAGACGAAACGTCATTTAAGACGTATCCGTAATTTTTCACGATTCCGTAATAGTGTGAACACAGGCAATTAAAATGTATAGCCGCCCATACAAATCAAAATAACGATTCGTGAAAAAAGACGATTCGTCAAAAAACACGAATCGTCTTTGACGGATTAGTGTGAATGAGCACTAAGCTTGCCGATACGTGTTCTCTACTGCAGGATTCGTTAGTCGTCGGTCCTACGACGGACATGGCCTGCCGACTGTCACTACCACCTACTCTAAAGGAGGCTTCTTGGAGGTTCATAGGCGACTCTGAAGTAACGTAACATAATATCACGCCTGTAATCCCCGAAGGGTTAGGCAGAGGTGTAGCTAACAAGTTCGCCCACATTTATGTTATGTTTAAGTCCCATGTAATAGGGGGCGAGCTTATTGCCATCTACCAGGCACAAATCCATTCTCCGTGGCTGCTACTGAAAAAATCCTGATAGAAAAACCCTTTGCCCGACCCGGGAATCGAACCCAGGACCTCATGCTCAGCAGTCGTGCTTGCGACCACAAGACCAACGACCAAATAGTTGTGTAAATGTTTCATATTTTTTTAAATTTTGCCCAACACTAGGAATGACTCCTGTATCGTGGGTGCGTTTAGCCAGACCCGTAACAACCACCTATAGGCCATACAAATATTTGTTCCGTGCAGGAATCGAACCCGCGACACGCAGCGCAGCAGCCACTGCGACAACCGTGCCGTCAAATGTATGTAATGTTCCACAAACGATGGGACTTGATATCGTGTTCTGCATGTCCTGTTCTTTGCATATCACAGGAGCTGATGGACGCTACTGAAAGTGCCAAACTCGTCGCCAAATTTTGAGCTGAAATTAATTTACAATAATACAGGGTGTAAACAGACCCTTCACGAAGCCGTCAACCAAGCATTCTGTACATCAAACTTAGTAACTTTACGCAAAAAATATTGCTGGGAAACGACTTTTTTTTTTGGGGTCAAAAATCACGTTTTACGGTAAAACTCAATGTAACGCACTCAAAACATTGTGCTGATGGATGGATTGAATAGTACGGGGGTCGTGAAGGTGTTTAAAGTTAAAATCTTGCATTAGAAACATGTATTTAAAAAAAAACTTGTGAAAAAGTTGGAACTTTGACCCCCAATATCTCCGTAACTAGAAGGTTCCCAGGTATGGTGTAGAACAAAAAAATGATCGCAATGACGGGGAGAACAAGTACCTTTCGGCTTCGTTAAGGGTCTTTTTACACCCGTTATAATAGACTAGCGGCCCGTCCCGGCTTTGCACGGGTGGACATTTATTTTTTAAACATTTTGGGATGAAATATAGCCTATGTTACTCAGGGATAATGTAGCTTTCCAATGGTGAAAAATTTTATGAAATCGGCACAGCTGTTTTTGAGTTTATTCATTACAAACATACACACACACAAAAATACAAATCTTTCCTCTTTATATTGGTAAGATAAAAATAAGTACATAAGAGGAAGTCTTATAGTGGCGCCGGTGACTGAAAAGTTGTGTGGTATGGGCATGTGATGCGGAGGAATGAGGAAATGTCGTGAGGAAAGTTTTGAGTATGACTGTGGATGTCTATAAGAGTAGAGGAAGACCAAAGAAACGATGGATGGACTGTGTGAAGGATGATATGGCTAGAAAGGAGCTGAGATGACGAGTAATAGAGAAGTATGGAAGGAGAAGACATGCTGCGCCGACCCCAAATGAATAGGATATTTGCCTGAAAAAATCTATTTAGTCCGTCAGTTAGATTATCAAAAAATATTGGACACGTATTTTTGGCATGTAAACGAAAAATGACCACGTTACAGCGCGTTGAAATCTCGCGTGACGTCATAATTTCTGTTGTTTTTTACTGTCCAGTGACGTTACAAGCCCCCTCTCTTGAACTTTGTTGCGCTGTATCGTCGTCATTTTTTGATTATGTGACAAAAGGAAAAATACTTGTCCAACATTTTTTGGTGATCTAACTGACGGAGAAAATGTTTTTTTTTTTCGTTTTTTCAAATAGTCTATTGGGAAAAGGGCAGAAGAATGATAATGACGCCAAGAAATAAAACATGTAATTACAAGAAAACTTTATTGATCCTTATTGATACACAAAATTAATATATTACAATCAATATAAAAATAAATAGTAATATTACAAGTTGTTACCCATACTTGACCCCGTTAGGGGGCGTCCAAGTATTACGTAACGCAATTTGGGGGAAGGGGGTCTCTTAAAACGTTACTGTGCGTTACAGGGGCGGGAGGGGGGTCCAAGAACGCGTTACGTAACATTGTATTTTATTTTTATTTAAATTAAAAAACTGGGGAATTATAATCGCCCAAGTTGGCAACCCTTTTCGTTTATACCTTAGGGGGAATCCCCCGATTGTATTGTACACGTAGCAGTAGCTAGCAGCTATGCGCGAGTGGATTAAAGCCACAACAAAGGTATTTTGGCGACTTTCCAATACTTTGCGTAACACAATTGTCACTTAGGCCTACGCCACACCAGACGAAAATCCGTCGCGGATCTTCCGCGTCGGAACGCCAATACATGTTATTGCATATGACTAATAACGGGCACTCTACGCGGAAGATCGGTCGTTCCGTCGCGTGTGTTCCGGATTTACCGCCACGGAAGTTCGACGTCGAAAATCCGTCGCGGATCTTCCGCGTCGGAACGCCAATACATGTTATTGCATATAAATGACTAATAACGGGCACTCTACGCGGAAGATCGGTAGTTCCGTCGAGTGTGTTCCGGATCTACCGCAACGGAAGTTCGACGTCGGAATTTCAGTCAAGTGTGGGGTAAGCCTTAAGGTCACTTTGGATATTAAGTAACGTTTTGGGAGGGAGAGGGGGGTACAGAAAAACGTTACAGCGCGTTACATGGGGAGAGGGAGGGTCAAAAATGTTAAAAAATTGCGTTACGTAATACTTGAACGCTCCCTTACATATTTGAGAATTGAGGGTTCACTAACAATTTTGTCTTAAACATGTCAAATGTTTAAAGAAGATTTGTTTTAAAACACTAGTAACGGACATACCATCACGCTTGTACTACTCGAAGGGTTTGGCAGAAGTGTTAAGCACACCCACAATTCGCCAGTTATGTTTAAGTCCCATGTAATAGGGACCGAGCTTATTGACATCAAGGGGTTAGAAATTCAGAATCGGAGCTGCTACTGACAAAAAAAAATACAGGGTGTAAACGGACCCTTCACGAAGCCGTCTCTATCAAGCATTCTGTACATCAAACTTTTTTTTTTTGGAGTGAAAAATCCTGATTTACTGTAAAACTCAATGTACCGCACTCAAAACATTGTGCTGATGGATGCATTGAATAGTGAACAGGTCATGGAGGTATTTAAAGTAAAGTTATAATCTTCAAAACCAGTATTTAAAAAAAACTTGTGAAATAGTTGGAACTTAGACCTCCAATATCTCCGTAACAAGAAGGATTCCAGGCCCTGCAGTCTCGACAAATATCGGTCGTTAAGTATAATCGATGTCAAATTTCTGTAATAGATTTTCAACCTTATGCTTTCGAAATAAAGTAGAAAATCTATTAAAGGAATTTGACAACGATACGACTTAGCGACCGATTTTTGTCGCTATCTAATGTCGAGACTGCAGGGCCAGGTATGGTCTACAACAAAAAAAATACCGCAATGATGGGGAGAACAAGTGCCTTTCGGCTTCGTTAAAGGTCTTTTTACACCATTTATAACACTTAGCCCAACCGGGGGATCCAACTTAGGACTCCCAGACAAACAACCACTAAAACAACGAAGCTGTCTCATAGCATCACGCTTATTTCCCCAAAGAGTAAGGCAGAGCTGTACCTATCGTACAACCACATTTCGCCAGTTATGTTTAAGTGCCATGTAATAATGGGCGGGAGGTCTAAATTAGTTATACAGGGTGTAAACGGACCCTTCACGAAGCCGTCAACCAAACATTCTGTACATCAAACTAAGTAACCTTACGCAAAAATTTTTGCTGGGAAATGATTTTTTTTTTTTGGGATGAAAAATCACGTTTTACGGTAAAACTCAAAATAACGCACTCAAAACATTGTGCTGATAGATGGATTGAATAGTACGGGGGTCGTGGAGGTGTTCAAAGTAAACAACATTAAAACCTTGTATTTTTTTAAAAACTTGTGAAAAAGTTGGAACTTTGACCCCCAATATCTCCGTAGGTAACTAGAAGGTTCCCAGGTATGGTCTAGAACAAAAAAATGATCGCCATGACGGGGAGAATAAGTGCCTTTCGGCTTCGTTAAGGGTCTTTTTACACCCTTTATAGGATGACTGGTAATTAGTGACCGATACTTAAACACGTGATTGTACTCATGATAACAAACAACTTTCCCAAAGAAACATTTTTTTAAACGGCTAATAGCTCACAGGTCACAGGCGCGCGCGTGCTAATTTCATACGGCTGTTGTTTTATTGTGATAAAATTCTATGTATAAAAAAAATGTTTTTTTGGGATAGTTGTTTGTTATCATGAGTACAATCACGTGTTTAAGTATCGGTCAGTAATTACCAGTCACTCTACGGGGTGTAAACAGACCCTTCACGAAGCCGTCAACCAAGCATTCTGTACATCAAACTAAGTAACTTTACGCAAAAATTATTGCTGGGAAACGACTTTTTTTTTTGGGGTGAAAAATTACGTTTTACGGTAAAACTCAACGTAACGGACTCAAAACATTGTGCTGATGTATGGATTGTATAATACGGGGGTCTTGAAGGTGTTTAAAGTAAAAAAATTACATCAGAAACATGGATTTAAAAAAAAACTTATGAAAAAGTTGGAACTTTGACCCCCAATATCTCCGTAACTAGAAGGTTCCCAGGTATGGTCTAGAACAAAAAAATGATCGCAATAACGGGGAGAACAAGTACCCTTCGGCTTCGTTAAGGGTCTTTTTACACCCTTTATATAATAAAAGTAAACTAAAGGTCCAACCTAAATAATTTACTAATGTATATGGCAACATTAACAGAAAAAAAATATACAACCATTTTGTCATAAGAATACGATTTATGTTTTTATTTATTATGTTACGAATATGAATATGTAGTCTACTTTTTTTTTCGTTCACATTTTAGTGTTTTAAATAGGGATGTTACGGAAGGAAGTGGTTATATCGGAACCGAATTCGGAACCGGAGTTTTTAAATTTGGTTTGTCGGAACCGGAAACGGAATCGGAGGCTGAGGTCAAATAGACGTCTTACAAAATAAAATTACATCCATTATTCATCAGTTATATTCTTATCATCAGTTTAAAAAATAATACAAGAAGTTGTATACCTGGGTGTTCAAAATAAAAACAATCGAATTTAAAACCATAAACAGTACTAGTAGTAAATTAAAATCAAATGAAATGACTCTAGAATAACAAGTATAAACTTGTTTGTACTCGCTAATCGCGGCCGCCGCTGCTGTGCATCGACTTCCGATATAACTTCCGAGAACCGAAATCGGAATCGAAGGTGCATGGGCGTACCCAGGGTGGGGCACTTGCTCCACCCTGCTCTCTGACCCGAAGCTAAGAATTTTTAGGCAAAATTAATATAATGACAAAATTAATTATTCATTTGGGTACTTTAACATTTTTCACATTAAAATAAAAACTTGGTTAAGCTCAACAATGACAGAAAAACGTCTTGTCGGCCTCTGTATGATGAGTGTGAATAGAAAGAGGGTTCTGGAAGCACAAGTATATTTGAAAACTAAATTTTGGCTATATTTAGCCAGAACCCTCGCAGGTTATTAGTGTAGTGCAATCAATAAAACGTTGGTCAGTAAAAAAGTTAAATAAAAAAATTCTTTCCTACTACTTAGTTTATTTACTTTTGCCCCACCCCTTAAAAAATGCTGGGTACGCCCATGCGAAGGTGCAAAATCAATCGGAAATTCAAAACTTTTGGAATCGGAATCGAACCTCCGTAACATCTCTAGTTTTAAATCTAATTGTATTTACTTCGATTCGTTGTAAAATCGATAAGTCCTTCCGCAGAACTATCGATTCGTCATTATGCTATTACGAGTATAAGTTACTAATAGTTTATGAATTACATTATAACAAATAAATACTATAGTACAGATATTCCAGGAAAAGTATGCGCTTCGACAATCTTCGTCTATCTTTGTAAATACGAACGCTTGACGATAAGATCTAATATGTGGTGTTACAACCAAGGCAATACTTGCCTTTTTTTGTATATGACCATCTGCCTAGCCTTTTCCCAACTATGTTGGGGTCGGTTTCCAGTCCAACCGGATGCTGCTAAATACCAGTATTTTACATGGAACGACTACCTATCTGGCCTCCACAACCAAGTTACTAGGTAGTACGATACCCTTTGGTAAGACTGGCTACCAATATTTCGGGCCACTGCACTGACTACCTGTCACAAATGACAGGCGGGATCATCAGCTCAACGTGCTTTCCGAAGAACCGAAAATACTCGGTAAGTAATGGATGGTAACCTATCCATGGATCGATCTTGTCAAGCGCAGCTTAATCTCGAAGAGCGATCAGTAAGGCTGTTTTTATTTAGCCACGAGCTCCTTGTGAAGATAAGAATGACGTGAAACACGAACTAAACAAAATATTAACACGAATTAATCATCTTCTTAAGTGTCGATGAAATTCAGATTGTGTAAGACCAATATGAAACCACCTGCGCAGCTCTAACATTTGCTTCGATTAAATCCTGAGAGATGCCAGTGGTTGTGCAGTATCGCTCAGACCCAGTATCTAAATATATAAAAGCGAAAGGTCACTCACTCACTCATCACGAAATATCGAAAACCGCTTGACGTATTAGATGAAATTTGGCAGGGAGGTAGTTTATAGTTAGTAGACGTCCGATAAGAACGGATTTTGCGACAGGGCCAGATTAAGGAGGTCTAAGGGCTCTCGCAAGTTTGTATGAAAGGCCTTCGTTTTTTTGTGCTACAAACTTGAAATTTGGCAGGGTGGTTGGTAGTTATCAAAAAAACTTTGACAGCAAAGGAACTTAGAAGCTTTGCCTCTGTTAGACCTACTCTGTGTTGAGACGTTCGTGCATATTCGGAAACACGAATATAACCGAAGCGTATACTTTTTCTGATTAAACTGTATGCACAGTACTTTTAGTACCAAACACTACTACAATATTTTAATTTACTATTAAAATGTACAGTCACGTTCACTAATATGTGCACACGTAGCAACTTTGAAAACTGGTTCTCCATTATTTTATTGATTGCATGGAGTTTCTTGCCCGTTCTTTTCCATAGAGATCTACGCTTTGGAATGGGCAACTACAGTACTTTCACAAGTTATTATGCCTTGTGACTGTGACTGTAGCTACATTTCATTGTTGTCTTTGTTTCGACAATTCAAAAATGCCTGTAACTGGCCTACTTAAAATAAATGCTCTGATTTTGAAATTTTATTTTGCCGCAAGCATAGTAATTTGGACCGCATTTTATATTAAAATAGAGTTCAAAGTTGCAATCGATATTCCTTGAGGAAATTGCTTTTGAATCTTGCTGAAAGTATACATATTAATGCTCGTGACTGCACAAGTACCCCGTAAATATGCCACAACGGGCTATAGAAAGAGACGGCACACGGGTATGAGTGACAGAGACAACGATATAATTACGGCCGGTATATATGTGTGCGTTATGTCTTTTTATACAGTTTTACTATACAGGATTGTCCAAAGTGACGTCATAAAATGATTATTATGACTGAGAATTAAAATACAGAGTGTAAACGGACCCTTCACTAAGCCGTCAACCAAGCATTATGTACATCAAACTAAGTCACCCTACACAAAAATTATTTCTGGGAAACGACTTTTTTTGGGGTGAAAAATCACGTTTTACGGTAAAACTCAATCTAACGCAGTCAAAACTTGGAGCTGATGGATGCTTTGAATAGTAAACGGGTCATGGAGGTACTTCAAGTAAAGTTAAAATCTTAAAAAGTAGTATTTAAAAAAAAAATGTGATAAAATTGGAAATTTGACCTCCAATATCTCCGTAACTAGAAGGTTCCCAGGTATGGTCCAGAACAAAAAAATTATCGCAATGACGGGGAGAACAACCGAGCACGAATCTAGAATCCGAGCTGGTGATGCGAAATTTAAAACCACTAGCAATTTGCCCGACCCAGGAATCAAACCCAAGACGACCAAACGTCAATGTTGAGTACGTTTATGTATATTTTATGATATTAGTCAAAAACCTATTATTTGTTATTAGTCCAGGTCATATTAAGATTGTCACGAAATTTCACAGTAATTATAAATAAAAAATAATATACAGGGTGTAAACAGACCCTTCACGAAGCCGTCAACCAAGCATTCTGTACATCTAAGTAACTTTACGTAAAAATTATTGCTGGGAAATGACTTTTTTTTTTGGGGTGAAAAATCACGTTTTACGATAAAACTCAATGTAACGCACTCAAAACATTGTGCTGATGGATGGATTGAATAGTACGGGGGTCGTGAAGGTGTTTTAAGTAAAAATCTTACATTAGAAACATGTATTTAAAAAAAAACTTGTGAAAAAGTTGGAACTTTGACCCCCAATATCTCCGTAACTAGAAGGTTCCCAGGTATGGTCTATCGTCTTCGTTAAGGGTCTTTTTACACCCTTTATATTATAATGTTATTTTCCTGTGTTGTCTACTGTGTGTACATAAATAGTAAAATAAATAAAAATCGTATATAAAGTTATTACTTTTTCTCGTTTATACATAGAAGATACGGACGTTAGTCTATGAGTGAGTATATTTACGTTGACTTCGACAATAAAAAAACAGATTTTCAACCAATTGCGAAGCTTGAAACAATGCTGACGCCATTAATTTCTTAGTTAAGATTTAAGAGAATTAGGGTCATTTTCTTCTCGTATATCGAGTAAACATAACTATGTATTTATTATAGTTTACATTGGGAGCCCTTTCGTGGTATATTGATGAACGGCAACGGGTGTGGGTACAGATGTCGCCGGCATTTGAACTCGACCAGGTCGATGATTTGTGTTGGCTGCAACAAAAGAAAATGGTTAAATAACGTGATATATCATGTCTGTTTAATATGGAGGATTAGGTTAGAGATATACAACATGTAACATAATTAACGCACACCCTCATAAGGGGTCATTGTACTCATCATTATAAACAACTTTGTGCAACAACATGTTTTTTTTTTCGCGATTTTTGGTTTGGTCCCTTAGTAGAAGTTGTTCATAATTATGAGTACAATTACCCCATAAAAAGTTGTGCGTTAATTATGTTACAAGTTGTATTTAAAAAGCACCCGAATTTCACCAATTATGTTCAAGTAACTGCCTCGGTCTTGGATTCGATTCCTAGATCAGGCAAAGTGTTATTGGGTTTTTCCATCAGTAGCAGCCACTGAATCCAGATTTGTGCCCGGTTGATGGCAATAGGCTGGTCCCCTATGACATGGGACTTCAACGTAAAACGTCAGAGTACGCCTCTGCTTAACTAAACTTATGATTTTTCTCAATAGTAAAAAATACACGTGATGCTGGGGGTTTGCAACAGCGCCGAAATATCGGGAACTCAACACAAACAGTAAACATGGTCAATATCCCGTTTCTAAAGTTAACGCGTTAACTGCTAAGGTATATTTTCTGTATCCTCCAAATTTAATTTCTTGCGTATTGATTCAAATTGAATAATTATATGAATGATGTATAAAAGTGTTTCCTTTTCTTTATTTTGATAAAAAAACGCTGAATATGTAATAAAAACCATGTTGAATATGTCTTGCTTGGGGCCATGTCAGTCATTTCTAATAGAAAAGAACATTGTAAACGTGCCAGGCGGCACACTGCGGTCATTTGAATTTGATGCTTCGGTGTCAGTCACCGGTGACTGACATGGCCTGAACAGATAGTGAGTCTGTCAGGCACCGGTGCCTGACATGGCCTGAACAGATAGCGAGACTGTCAGGCACCGGTGCCTGACATGGCCTGAACAGATAGCGAGACTGTCAGGCACCGGTGCCTGACATGGCCTGAACAGATAGCGAGACTGTCAGGCACCGGTGCCTGACATGGCCTGAACAGATAGTGAGACTGTCAGGCACCGGTGCCTGACATAGCAGTTAACGTGTTAATGATCATGTTAGTGACCATGACAGTTTAAACAACTTATAACTAGTGATCGGATATTCGGATGCATATTTACCTAAAGTAATTTTTTTTCCGGCAAAGGGTACAAAAGTGTGGAAGCGGCTTCTTAAAATATTTTTTTTTCCCGATTTCGCGGGATTTCATAAAAAAATGTGTAGTGTGTATAAAATGTATTATAGTATGGAATAACAAATATTCATATTTTATTCTATTTAAAACTAGGCAAGAAATTTCTGGAAACACGTAAAAAATTGCTTCAACTTTAAAATTTTGTTGCTGTGTGTGAGAAATAACTGAATTCAAATTTTGCTGTTGTATATTCAAATAGAATAAGATAGAAAATATGTCTGGACATACAACATTGATTATTTTCATAGTCGTACTCGCACTCCATACTAGTCAACACTCAACTTTAGGTAAATATGCATCCGAATATCCGATCTCTACTTATAACACACAACTGACAACAGGTATAATGATGCTCACCTTCTTTCCCTTGTTCACGTCTTCAGCAGAGGATACCTGATCAGCACTGTCTTCTTCTTTATTGTCATGGTCCTTTTTATCACCAGTGTAGCCCGCGCCGCCTTCTGCCGTCGATACAACGTACACCGACAGCTTTTGCCGTTCGGGAGAGTCCATGGCTATGTGTTTCTAGAATATTATAGGAAGAAGTTGTATACAAGGTATATAAAGGGTGTAAATAGACCCTTAACGAAGCTGAAAGGCACTTGTTCTCCCCATTATTGCAATCATTTTTTTGTTCTAGACCATACCTGGGAACCTTCTATTTACGGAGTTATTGGGGGTCAAAGTTCCAACTTTTTCACAAGTTTTTTTTAAATACTGATTTTTAAGGTTATAACTTTACTTTAAATAACTCCATGACCCGGTTACTATTCAATGCATCCATAAGCACAATGTTTTGAATGCGTTACATTGAGTTTTACCGTAAAAGGTAATTTTTCACCCCAAAAAAAAAAGTCGTTTCCCAGCAATAATTTTTGTGCAGGGTTACTTAGTTTGATGTACAGAATGCTTGGTTGACGGCTTCGTGAAGGGTCTGTTTACACCCTGTATTTTGAAGACTCATTCATATGTTGTATTGTATTACATTCAACAGCAAAACTACATTTGTTTATCACGAATACTCTCGTCGAACTGCCAAGTCATAGGTCTCGAGTTCGAACCCAAGACACGCACCTCTGATTGTTCAGATTCATGTGCGTATTGTATAATTATCACTTGCTTCGGTGAAGGAAACCAGCATGCCTGAGAGATGTTTCTCGACGGCATGTAAAGCCAAGTCAGAGGCCCATGGGCGGCATGAAAACTCTGACACCAGGTTAAGTACTTACCACACGATAAAGAAGAAGAGTAATACTCACTTTATAGAACTGAATCAACTCGTCCTTGGTGATGATGTTGAGCTGGTCCACCTCGATCTTCGGCCTGTCGAAGTTGTATACCTATAACACAGATATCTGACTTCAAAAGTATACGTGTCGGGGAATCTTCTTAATGCAGAAATATGGACTAACTACGTCCTCTATGTTACACATAAAGGGTGATTGGTAATTAGTGACCGATACTTTAACACGTTATTATACTACAGACAGAAGGGCGTCACGCGGCTAACAGCAGATAGGTGATAGGCGCGCGCGCGCGAATTTTATACGGCTGTTGTGTTTTAGGACAAAAGTGAACAAGTAGGTATAAAAAAAATGTTTCTTTGGGAAAGTTGTTTGTTATCATGAGTATAATCACGTGTTTAAGTATCGGTCACTAATTACCAGTCACCCTATATACAAGGAGTACGGTCAAGAACGGGCGAGATTCTAGGTACTTTTATAAAAACTATTCTAATACACAATTTTGTTGATTTGCAAAAAATTTACATAACTTTTTGAGTTTAATCTTTTTTTCTTAAAGTTACAAAAATGTGAATCCATTATTTTATAATGTTAACGTTAAATAATTTTGTTGTCCTCCGAATAAGCCTATGTTTATCACAGTAAGACCAAAAATACGAGAGATATGATTTTTTTGTACACACTTAAAGTTTATTACAACAAAAAAAAAACAAAATGGCTGCCAAATAGGGGGGAAGTGGATTGGACCCAAGTATGTAGTGTATTTGTGTATTAAAATAGTTGTTATATAAGTAACTAGAATATCGCTAGTCCAAGACTGGACACCTCGTATAAAATACCGGGTATGCCCGGGTAAGACTCTCGTGAAGCCCAAACTGCTAAATGTCTTGAATTTTGGTCGTATAAGATAGATAAGATAAGAAAGAATTTAGCAAAAATCAACCTTGGAGGGGCTGAACAGTTGAGTGAGCTGAACAGAAGTTGTGCTGAAGATGCCATCAGTGAATGGACTTAAACTTTGATAGCTCATATCACGGAAACGTGGCACTTTAGAACATTTTGTATCAAACAAAACTTGTTTGTATTGATACCAGCTACTGATTAACCTTTCATGTGCCGGAACGTAGATCTACACGAGACACAATGACTTTTTAATTGTGTCTGGATACTCGGCATACGAGTGGTTAATATAGGTGTTAAACGTGGCCGCAACTTTGAAAAAAAAAAATAGCTAGGCCGGCCCATACAATTTTTTTCCAAATCCTTAACCTGTGAGGTGATCCCTCTCCACAAGCTCGTCTGATCATAAGCTTGGGTTTCAGCTGTGTATCAGCTAAACAATGTAAGTTGATCAGCTAGTTTACCTGTGTGGTGATCCCGCTCCACCAGCTCGTCTGGTCATACGCTTGGGTTTCTCCACCTTCTCACTTATCTGTGACTGCAGAGCTACCAAATGTAAGATGACCAGCTAAATTACCTGTGTGGTGATCTCGCTCCACATCTGAGCAGCCCGGCTGGACATCCTCTTGGGTTTCTCCAACTTCTGCGCAGCCAGAGCGGCTCTGTACTTCACAAATTCCGCGTCTGTCATTTTCTCTAAGTATTCCTGTGGAATATTACAATGGTTACACCTGCATCCGTAGCATGACCACCGTAGAAACGGGTTTCTTTGACGGAAGAATCGACAAAATGACAGATTGTGCAAAGAAATCTGTCATTTTGTCGACACAATCTGTCATTTTGTCGATTCTTCTGTCAAAGCTGCTGTGCAAATGCTACGCGTGCTGGGAGTCTAAAATGCCGCTTTAGCAGAATCATAATCACACTAATATTATAAAGGCGAAAGTTTGTATGTGTGTATGTTTGTTGCTCCTTCACGCTCAAACGGCTTAATGGATTTGGATGAAATTTGGTATCAAGATAGCTTATATTCTGGATTAACACATAGGCTACTTTTGATCCCGGAAATATTAGGTAGCTAGGTAGTAGGTAGGTGGTAGGAAAGTGGTAAGTAGGTGATAGGTAGGTGATAGGTAAGTGGTAGGTAAGTGGTAGCCAGGAAAGTAGTTTCTGCTTTTAATAACAGGGAAAAAGGCGTTTGTATGCGTGTATGACTTACCAAAGAGCCTTGCAGGAAGTTCTCTATCCTCTGCTCCAGGTATTCAGGATGCCTGTCACTCTGTACGATCACTCGGAACCCTTGGACGCCATTGGAGCGTCGGAGACCACTGAATACTATGTAGCCTAATTGTTCCTGTTGGGGGTAAGACAAACAAAACTTTCTCAAACCTTCCTTACATCGAAGAAAGAAAACAAAACGTAAACTTGGACGTATCATCATCTGTCTAGGCTTTTCTATATTAGGGTCGGCTTCCAGTCTAACCGGAAGCAGCTGAATACCAGTATTTTACATGGAGCGACTCCTGTCTGACCTCCACAACCCAGTTAGTACTAGGTAATACGATACCCCTTGGTAAAACTGGTTGTCAGACTTTTGGCTTCTGACTACTCGTAACGAGTGTCAAAGATCTACAAAAGACAGCCGGGATCAACGGCTTAACATGCTTTCCGATGCACGGAGGAAACTTGGTATGGGCGGTCACCCATCCATGGAACAACCTCAGCAAGCACGGCTTAACCTTGAAGGTCAACCCCGCAGCTGTTATTATTTAGCTCTTTGAGTAGTAGACTGGTATTATTGCTATTTAATAACTTCCTCCGGGTAAGAATTAAGGTCTAAATCCGGCCAGGACCCTACATCCAACCAGGATCCTAATACTGCTGCCAAAATCTGGCCACGAGCCTAAATCTTAAAGTTCCTAATTCCAGCAGCTCCCTAAATCCAGCACATACCTTACCCGGCTTTTCTTTGTCAGGCTCTTATGATACAGAGAATCCTAGTACAAGAGCCAGGGCGACAATGATGTTTGAACAATCACTTGTTCAAACATTCAATCAGTTGAAAACCAGCGTCGGGCACTAGCTGCTCGGCAGTTTGCTGAACTGGGCCTATTTGGCGCAGCCGTGAGGCACACAATTTTGTCTCTTTCTTTTCTGTTTAATTTACGTTTTATATTGTGTAGATTTAAGTTTCTTATTTTAATTTTTTTTTATTTGTTTGTTGTGTGCACTTGTGGCCGTGTGCCAAATAAATATGTTTTCTTTTCTTTAATTATTATTGTCAGCCATTTGTGTCCCACTGCGGGGCAAAGGCCTCCCTTCCCTCCTTCCACTTATCCCTATCCAGTGCTGTTATACACCAATTCTTGTGAAAGGAGTCGAGTTCGTCTCGCCGCCACCTCCTTCTGAGCCTGCCGCGTTCCCGTTTGCTGCTGTTTGGGACCCACTGTGTGGTTATGGAGTTGGTCTAGGTATGATCATGGAGTTTCTTGCCCATTCTTCTCCATAGAGATCTACGCCTTGGAATGGGCAACTACAGTACTTTCACAAGTTATTATGCCTTGTGTCTGTGACTGTAGCTTCGCCTTCTTTGTTTTTCTGACATTCAAAAGTGCCTGTAATGGTCTAATTGAAATAAATGCTTTGAGTTTGAGTTACTTTAGCCCATAGCTCCTCCGGCATGCGACAAATGTGGCCATCGGCAATTTGAATTTTGGAACGCGAACTTGTTAATAAAGTTTTTTTTTTTTACCTTAGTCCTGAGCATGCTGAAGCAGGGCTCCGCCAATGTATGGGCGAGCAGCTCCAGCGTCACGTTGCTCTTGCACTGCCTCACGCCACACGCGTAGTACAGAGACGCGCATGATGAGCGATGGACGTCATTTGTCGTTTCACGAACGTGCCATGAGCCTGGGAATAAATATTCAAGTTATTTCTTCAAATTACTTCATCATCTGCCTAGCCTTTTCCCAACTATTTTGGGGTCGGCTTCCAGTCTAACCGGATGCAGCTGAATACCAGTATTTTACTTTTTTTTTTTTTCATGAAAAATCAAGTCGCAATTTGTTACAACTTGAATCACAACTTAAGCCTTGAATTTACCAGGAAGGGGCCCGCAAGGGCCGATGCCTGCCGGGGCTGCGGGACTGTTCGAAAGAGATACCGTGGCCCTGGAACACAAAGGGCAATGAAGGAACATGGATGAGTTTTAGTCAGTAAGAGTCTGACACTCCCTCCCACTCCACCCAGAGCGGGAGTAGTCATTTGATGATTTCCCATCCGTAAAAAAAAAAAAAAAAAAGAATTTCGCATTGAAAGAATCCTTACTAGTCCTTACTTCCTTTTTAATATTATAAATGCGAAAGTAAGTTTGTTTGTTACCTTTACACGCCTAATCCACGGAACCGATCATCCTGAAATTTTGCATATTCGTTGTCAGGTGTACAGAAACGGACATAGGGTACCTTTCATCCCGAAAAAAAACTACTGTTCCGGAGGAAAACAACAATAACGTTCTTATGATAATAGATGGCGCCACGTGTCTTTCGGATCTTGATTGAATGATATTATTACAAGGAGAGTATAAAACGAATTGATTGTCAAATTCAAAAATAACGCGAGCTATAAATCTTACCTTTTTCGATTTCAATTTCTCTATGTAAAAGCAGCTGTTGGGCGCATAGCGGTGACGCGTCTTTTGGCAATCTGTATCACAAAAAACATATCTTATTAGTTATTACAATAATATGCTATCAGAAAACAGGGAACAGAATCTGCGAGAAATTTGAACAGTAGGTATTTGAAGAATCTATTGCCGTCGCGATGGCCCAGAGGTTAAGGCCTCGCCTCTCATGCATGAGGTTGTGGGTTCAAATCCGGGCAAGTACCAATGTGACTTTTTCAATTCATATGTACTTTCTAAGTTTATCTTGGACATCACAGACATCGGTGAAGGAAAACATCGTGAGGAAACCTGGACTTATAATTAATATAAGTCTGAAATCGCCAACCCGTCTTGAGCAAGCGTGGTGATCAATGCTCGTGCCTTCTCTGTATGAGAAGAGGCCTTTGCCCAGCAGTGGGACAGTAATAGGCTGGTATTATTTATTATTATTACCGCGGACTTGCAGCGCACAGAAACTAGAAATATGAACAAAATTCAGGAAGCTGCAGGAACTCTCTGATATTGTGTTTGCTATTTAACATCCTCCATAATCCTAAAACTCCATCCTATCTGCGGGAACGCTTTTCCTACTTCCGTCCCTCCGATGCACCTTGCAGGTCGCATCTTAGGAACCTCCTTAAATCCCCTCCACACTCTACCGACTTCTACTCCTATTCCTTCACTGTTCACGCCGTGCGGCTGTGGAATTCACTTCCGCCTGACATTAGGGACTGCCAAACTGTTGCAGTTTTCAAAAGAAGAGTGAAAGAACATTATCTTTCCATTTCGTCATAGTTGCATAAGTATTTATCATTATTTATTTTATTGTATTAATAGTATTGTTATATGTTTTGTCTTTGTATTTATAAGTTTATTAGTATATCGTTTTAAGAATACCATATATGGTATATTATTTTTAAATAGTTCTGTTTTATGTATTCAATTTTCTCTTCTTCTTTTACACACTATGTCTGCATCTCTTTTTTTATTATCTCCTTTCGCAGGTATGCTGGAAGAGATTTCTTTAGAAATAAGCATCACCTTTGTACTATTTTCTGTTCCTTTCTTCTTTTCGGTATTTGGTGTGTACATAAATTGTTAAATAAATAAAAATAAATAAGGCCTACTCACTTCTGCTCGACAGTTTCAGCGATATACAGCGCCCTCTCGCGGCTCAGGTTGCCGTACATGAACCCCTCGATGTGCACTTTCCGTATCATGCGGGCAACGAAGTCGTTTAGCTCCTCCGGAGTCATTTCTAGAAAGAAAATGTTATGTTTTGTAGCTCACTGCGCTAATGCATTACTTTCATCATCTGCCTAGCCTTTTACCAACTATGTTGGGGTCAACTTCTAGTCTAACCGGATGCAGCTGAATACCAGTATTTCACATGGCGCGACTGCCTATCTGACCTCCACAACCCATTCGTGCCATTGACTACCTGTAACGACTGTCAAAGATCTACAAATGACAGCCGGGACGGCTCAACGTGCCACGGAGGGCATTCGGTATGTAATGGTGGTCACCCATCCATTTCAGCTTAATACCTCCGAGTTCCTGAGAAAAAGGGTCTTGACAAACGAACACACGGAGAACAAACTGATCCTATAAGGGTTCATTTTTCCTTTTGACGTAGGGAACCCTAAAAAGTACGGGTGAGTGTCAAAGCCGTGAAGTTAATTACATTTTCAACTATATTTCTACATGTAAATGGTTGATATTTGTTGCTCTTAGTTTAATAAAGTATATTTACCATCAGCCACCTCTAGCAGTTGACACCGAGTCCACACCAGGTCAGCTAGACATAGCGCCTGCTGGTACACAGCGTGCTGCAAAACAAATAGATTTTATCACAAATCTGTTAGTTTTTTAGACGTATCCTTACTAATATTATAAACTAGCTGTTCCCCGCGACCTTAGTCCGCGTAAAATGATTAAAAATACAATTTTCCCCGTTTTTGCACCATTTTTCATAGCTGCTCCGCTCCTATTGGTCGTAGCGTGATTTTATATAGCCTATAGCCTTCCTCGATAAATGGGCAATCCAACAATAAAAGATTTATTCAATTCGAACCAGTAGTCCCTGAGATTAGCGCGTTCAACCAAAAAACTCTTCAGCTTTATAATATTAGTATAGATGCGAAAGTAAGTTTGTTTGTACGTAACAAGCAAACTTACTTTCCCACTTATTTCTTATTTCCATACAGTAATATTGCCAAATTAATCAAAACAGCGAACTATTTGACAGCTATTTGCGACGTTGCCCACTTTCTGTATAAACGCTCTTAAATAATTTAAATCTATACTAATATTACAAAGCTGAAGAGTTTGTTTGGTTGAACGCGCTAATCTCAAGAACTACTGGTCCGAATTGGAAAATCTTTTAGTGTTGGATAGTCCATTTATCGAGGAAGGCTATAGGCTATATAAAATCACGCTACAACCAATAGGAGCGAAGTATCAATGAAAAATGTTGCGAAAACGGGGAAATTTGTATTTTTTTCACGCGGATGATGGTCGCGGTTAACAGTTAGAATTTATAGAAATCTGTACCTGATAGGGCTGCTCAGCGTCAAAGTTCCGTATAGCCCTAATATGATTTTCCTTCATAATGTGGAACCTTTTGGGGTCAGCAGTGAAGTCCACCATGTGCTCGATGATCTTGTCTAGTAGCACGCTCTGCTTGTCGTCGTACCCGTCGATAGTCACCTGAGCAATACACCGTGTATATAGTACAAGAAAAAAAACTCGACCATTTTTTACTAGTGGTCAAAATTCATTTAAATTTTAAGTTTGAACCCTTAAGCCTAGTATAAAGGGTGTAAATATACCCTTAACGAAGCCGAAAGGCACTTGTTCTCCCCGCTAGACCATACCTGGGAACCTTCTAGTTACGGAGATATTGGAGGTCAAAGTTACAATTTTTTTCACAAGTTTTTTTTTAATTACTACTTTTTAGAGTTTTAACTTTGATTTAAATACCTCCATGACCCGTTTACTATTCAAAGCATCCATTAGCACTAAGTTTTGAGTGCGTTACATTGAGTTTTACCGTACCGTCGTCAAAGGTCCGTTTACACCCTTTATGTGTATACAGGGTGTAAGGGACAACTCAACGTAAACTGACAGGGTGCATTCAGCTGCTAATTTTGAATCATATTCCACTGGTATTTTTCAATGTAAAATTACATTCTCTGTACGCAGCACTCCATTTATGTAAATAATACGGCTTAAATTTAAAAAAAAAAACAATGGATGTTGAAATACTCTAACGAACGACGGGTAAAATCAGCTGTTACTCCCTGCCTAGCTACAGAGTTAGTTCATCGAACTCGTCGTCGCGCTTACCGCTTTGCCACAGAAACGATACATTGCATATGAGGAAATAAAACAAATCAAATTAATTGGATTCCCATAACGTTCCTGAAATAATTTCTTGTACCGGTCATCTTAGTATGATATACTGAATTCACCCCATCAGTTTGTGGAGGGCTGTTCCTTACACCCTGATTTTAACAGGCGAATCCTCCAGTGAGGGAGTGCCTTCAATTACAAAGTCTACTCACGCTGATTCCGTACTTGGCATTCCCGATGCTCCACCTCAGTCCGGCCAGCTCAGCTGCATACGCGAACTGCTGCAGGCTGTCCCTTAGCAGTAGCACCCACACTGACGTCAGGTTGCAGCTCAGAGGGTCTGCATAGGCTAGGGGGCTGCCAGAGAAAGAGGGATGATAACATCACGCTTGTTGAAAATGTTGAGAATGACTGTAGATGGCTCTAAGAGTAGAGGAAGACCAAAGAAACGATGGATGGACTGTGTGAAGGATGATATGGCTAGAAAGGAGGTGACTGTTGAGATGACGAGTAATAGAGAAGTATGGAAGAATAAGACATGCTGCGCCGACCCCAAATAAAATGGGATCAGGGCAGGAGAATGTTTATGTTCTCCACAAAAATGTACATAAAACCATCTTAGTAGGGGAGCCCCGTTTTTTGGGATGGGAAGTCATCAAATAACCCCCCCTCCCGCTCTGGGTGGAGTGGGAGGGAGTGTCAGACTTGTACTGACTAAAACCCATCCATGTTCCTTCTTTGCCCTTTGTGTTCCATGGCCGCGGTATCTCTTTCGAACAGTCTCGCAGCCCCGGTAGAGGGGAGCCCCCTGTAATTTTTTTTTTATTATATGTTGTTACAGCGGCAACAGAAATACACATTCTGTGAAAATTTCAACTATCTACCTATTACGGATCATGAGATACAGCCCGCTGACAGACAGACGGACGAACAGCGGAGGCTTAGTAATAGGGTCCCGTTGGTTACCCTTTGGGTCATGGGCGTACCCAGCATTTTTTAAGGGGTGGGGCAGAAGTAAATAAAGGGTGTAAAAAGACCCTTAACGAAGCCGAAAGGCACTTGTTCTCCCCGTCATTGCGATCATTTTTTTGTTCTGGACCATACCTGGGAACCTTCTAGTTACGGAGATATTGGAGGTCAAAGTTCCGATTTTTGCACAAGTTTTTTTTTAAATACTGCTTTTTAAGGTTTTAACTTTACTTTAATTACTTCCATGACCCATTTACTATTCAAAGCATCCATCAGCACCAAGTTTTGACTACGTTACATTGAGTTTTACCGTAGAACGTGATTTTTCACCCCAAAAAAAAAAGTCGTTTCCCAGCAATATTTTTGTGTAGGGTGACTTAGTTTGATGTACAGAATGCTTGGTTGACGGCTTCGTGAAGGGTCTGTTTACACCCTGTATACCAAGTAGTAGGAAATTAATTCTATGCTTTTTATTTACTGACTGATCCACGTTTTATTGACTGCACTAGAACTGCGAGAGTTCTGGCTAAATCTAGCTAAAATTTCGTTTTCAATCGTATGTTGTGCTTCCAGAACCCTCTTTCTGGCACACTTATTATACAGAGGCCGACAAGACGGTTTTCTGTCATAGTTGACTTTTACCAAGATTTTATTTTAATGTGAAAAATGTTAAAGTATAGTTCTGTTCAAACTTAATGGCGGCTCGGAAGTTAGCTGCGAGTGACAGTCAGCGCAGGTATAACGGTTCAAACTTTATGCTGGCTCGGAACGTCTAACGTAAAACTGCGCAGAACACAATTCTAGGTATCAGCAGGGCGCAGAGGACGCATCGTCTTGACTGTATAATGCGCAGACCGTCACTCGCAACTAACTTCCGAGCCGCCATAAAGTTTGAACCGAACTATACCCAAATGAATATTTAGTTTTGTCATTATATTAATTTTGCCTAAAAATTCTCAGTTTCGGGTCAGAGAGCAGGATGGGACAAGTGCCCCACCTGCCCCACCGTGGGTAAGCCCATGCTTCGGGTACGGAACACTAAAAACGTAAGAAAATTTGAATTTCGCCTCCACCTTAGAAGTTAAAGAATGACTTACCTGACTAAATCGAAGGTCATGACCGCTTTGGGCAGGTTGAACTCGTTGTCTTTCTTGAACCAGAGCCTCATTAGTGGGGTATCCTGAAAATATATAGATGTGAGAGTCAGGATTTGTTCCGTGAGGCTCGTACAGACGCCATCAGATATATCGTAGCGGGCGAGGTACTAAAATATTTCGGAGCAGCATTACTTTTCAATAAATTCGTTACACTAGATATGGCCCGTAACATCAGAACATGCAATATGTCATAAATATAAGAGCAGCGACTTTTCAATACATTCGGAACATTTGTTCTTCTGTCTTTGATTTTTGACAACTTCAAAGTCAATATAGCAAGGAACTTAAACTGTGTCATACAGACTTAAGGTATATTTTCCATAAATGTTCCGATCTTTATGATCATCCTGACTGCGTCGATACCTTTGAAGTTCTGTGCTTTTTGATATTTTTAGCTCGTTATGTGTTCCGAATTTATTGAAAAGTAATGCTGCTCCGAAATATTTGAGTACCTCGCCCGCTACGATATATCTGATGGCGACTGTACATCAAGTGGGCAGAAGATGGGTATCGAGCAATGAAAACACACTGAGTAATAATGACATACAGTAAACTAAAGGAAACTGTCAATCTATACTTAAAGATTCATAAAAAAGAAAGATTAATTTGTTGGTTTGTTTGAACCGAATTATCTCCGAAACTAACGGACCGTTTTTCACCAATAGAAAGCTAAATTATCAGGAAGTAACATAGGCTATAAATTATATTTATAAAGGGTGTAAATAGACCCTTAACGAAGCCGAAAGGCACTTGTTCTCCCCGTCATTGCGATCATTTTTTTGTTCTAGGTCATACCTGGGAACCTTCTAGTTACGGAAATATTGGGGGTCAAAGTTCCAACTTTTTCACAAGATTTTTTTTAAAAACAACTTTTTAAGGTTTTAACTTCACTTTAATTGTTTCCTTGATCCGTTTACTATCCAAAGCATCCATCAGCACTAAGTTTTGAGTGCGTTACATTGAGTTTTACCGTAAAATGTGATTTTTCACCCCAAAAAAAAAAAGTCGTTTCCCAGCAATAATTTTTGCGTAGAGTTACTTTAGTTTGATGTATACAATGCTTGGTTGACGGCTTCGTGAAGGGTCTGTTTACGCCCTGTATAATGCAAATTAGCCTAGCTATCACAATTTTTGCGGACGAACGCGGGCAAAGTACTCTATAAATGACAGCCGGTACCAACGACTTAACGTGCTTTCCGAGGCACGGAGGAAACTTGGTATGTAATGGTTGGTCACCAATCCATGCACCAATCTAGGCAAGCGTGGCTTAACCTAAATATCGATACGAGCGGCTGTTATCATCGCTAGATAAAAACAGCCGCTAACGCACGCCACAAACACAAATCTAAACTAATATTATAAAAAGGTAAAATTTGTTTGTTAGTTCGTATGTTGGGGGTAATCTCCGGAACTAATGATCCAATTCTAAAAATCCTTTCACTGGCAGAAAGCTACATTATTCGCGGGTGCTATAGGCTATAAATTATATTTATATCATGCATATTAGCCGAGCCATCACAATTTTTGCGGAGGAAGTCGCGGGCGAAGTGCTAGCCGATATAAAGGGTGTTAAAAGACCCTTAACGAAAACGAAAACCACATATTCTGCCCATCATTGGGATCATTTTCTTCTTCTAGACAATACCTGGGAAACCACAGGTTCTGGAGATATTGAAAGTCAAAGTTCCAATTTTTTCACAAGTTTTTTTTTTTAAAACCACTTTTTAAGGTTTTGACTTTACTTTAATTAACTCCATGACCAGTTTACTATTCAAAGCATCCATCAGCACCAAGTTTTGAGTGCGTAACATTGAGTTTTAACGTAAAACGT
The DNA here is from genome assembly GCA_905220335.1 of Noctua pronuba. Classification (NCBI taxonomy): domain Eukaryota; kingdom Metazoa; phylum Arthropoda; class Insecta; order Lepidoptera; family Noctuidae; genus Noctua; species Noctua pronuba. The sequence continues at coordinate 5,693,437 of LR999922.1, read as the reverse complement.
GATATTTCACCCCAAAAAAAAAGTCGTTTCCCAGCAATAATTTTTGCGTAGAGTTACTTAGTTTGATGTACAGAATGCTTGGTTGACGGCTTCGTGAAGGGTCCGTTTACACCCTGTATAAATAGTTCTAGATTACCTTTATAATAATAGGTGCCGTAGAATCTGCGGTACTGTCCTCCCCCTTTTCTAAGTGAAGCTTATTAGGTATGAACTCGTTCGCGGGAGGTAGGTGCAGCTCAGGAATTGTCTGGACCGTCTTCCACTCCTGAAATGAGGAGTAGCTTTTATAATCCCGCTACTTATTGTCTTCGCTCACCATGGGCCTCACCAGAAGGCACCCAAAGGTCCAGGAAGAGGGCTCGGAGTTTCCTTGCGAGATCGTATCAGAAATGAAGACATCCGCAAGAGAACCAAGGTTACAGACGTAGCCCGAAGAATTGCCAAACTTAAGTGGCAGTGGGCAGGGCACATTGCTCGCAGAACGGATGGACGATGGGGCCGAAAAGTTCTGGAGTGGCGACTGTGAACCGGAAGACGTTGCGTTGGAAGGCCTCCCACTAGGTGGACCGATGACCTGGTGAAGGTTGTGGGGATCTGCTGGATGCGACACGCAAGGGACCGGTCAATGTGGCGACAATTGGGGGAAACCTATGTCCAGCAATGGACGTCTTTCGGCTGAAATGATGATGATTGAATTTTGAATCATTTCGTTTTAAATGGAAGCAATTTAGATCATATCATTTTGAATAATTTCAATTTTTTTCCTTTTTACTGAACTGGACTGCTGAGCTAGAGGTCCTGGGTTCGATTCCCGAGTCGGGCAACGTGTTATTGGGTTTTTTCATCAGGAATTTCTCAGTAGCCGCCACGGAGTCTGGATTTGTGCCCGGTTGATGTGGCAGGGGCGTGCCGTCCATAGAGGCAATTAGGCCGAGCCTGCCCTACGAAACTCCATTATTATTATCGCCATTTATTTTAACTATTTAATAAAATGATACAAAATATTTTAAAAGTTAAAACTCCTGTTATAACACTTATAGCAACTTGTCGCGCCCGTGTGACGTAACTCACGTGGTCGATTTTAAGGCAAAGACGTTTGTAAAGAACTCTGCATTCATAAATTTACGCACACTGGTGCATATTTTCGTGTGTATAAACGGCACACATGTATAGAATATGGGCGTGTCTCCCGCGAGTGTAGCCGGCCGGTGATTGGCTAGGTAGATTAAAATGAATGAAGTTAGTTGAATCAGAGTTGCCAAGCCAATTTAGGGAGAGAGGGCGCTACTGTGCGCACGTAAACATCAGCTCAGTAGACAATAAAACGTTAAAAATAGTTTAAGTGCTTAACTTGGGACAAAAAGTCAATAAAGTTCAAGTGAATAAAGACCTTCAGTGACTAGAAGTGTAGTACTAAGCTTAACATCATAAATACTTAAGAAAACTATACTTTTCCCAAATAACGACCAAATTTCAAACCTGTGGAAAAAACCGTGGGATTTTTGAAAAACACGTTATTTGAGGATCAGGTACTGAAGAAAACTTTGGGACAAGTACCAATCACCATGAAAAGGTACGCAGAATCCCTTTAAATTGTATATTAGTGAAATACTTATGAAAGGAAATTTTAAAGTGCAAATAAAGGCACAAACATTGTGTTAAGCGCCATCTGTTGGCGAGTAGCAAGTCGCAAAAAGTTGGATCCAAATTAATTTCATAGAATATCCGCTAGAGGGCGTTGTTTTGCAAATATGGCTCTTATATGTGCTGGTTATAAACAAAATGTACCCAACTCCTTCCTATTAAAGCCATACTGTTTTATGTGACAAGTAAACTTCTATGCGATTTTGAATGTTATCATATCTTACCAAGTTAAACCTTATCAGTTATTCGTCTTGAAACGTACATTTATGTAAATATTATTTGTTGTGTTTATTATTTGTTTATTTACTTAAAAATGGTGTTCTGTTGTGAAGTTTGCACAGATAATGTGTGCTTGTTAGAAGTTAAAAGCAGTAAGTTTTCGCAATTATCGTTTAATGATAAGATTCTTGTGGTGTCGAAAGGTAGATGTAAACCCGAATTACGAGAATTAATCCAAAAATATTTTTCAAAATATTTTTTTTTTTTTTTGGGTGTCAATGTGCGTGGGACTTAGCCTACCCTCCTTGGGGAACCACTGCACGCCACTGTGATGTGGTAATATGTGATGCGGAGGAGTGAGGAAAATATCGTGAGGAAAGTGTTGAGTATGAATGTGGTTGGGTATAAGAGTAGAGGAAGATCAAAGAAGCGATGGATGGACTGTGTGAAGGATGATATGGCTAGAAAGGAGGTGACTGCTGAGATGACGAGTAATAGAGAAGTATGGAAGAAGACATGCTGCGCCGACCCCAAATAAATTGGGATAAGGGCAGGAGAATGGGTAATACATATTACTGAATGAACTAAGATAAAATAGGGCGCATTGTGGAAATACCTGAATTAAAGAATCTTCTATATCCTCCTGTAGATATTTCGTCCCATACCAAGGCTCTATCATGGTGCATTTATCTTTAAAACATCTGTAAAAATAAATATAAAGGGTGTAAAAGTACCCTTAACAAAAATGATCGCAATGACGGGGAGAACAAGTGCCTTTGCATTTGTTCTCCCCGTCATTGCGATCATTTTTTTGTTCTGGACCATACCTGGGAACCTTCTAGTTACGGAGATATTGGGGCTCAAACTCTACTTTAAATACCTACATAATCCTTTTACTATTCAATGCATCCATTAGCATAATGTTTTGAGTGTGTTACATTGAGTTTTACCGTAAAAGGTTATTTTTCATCCCAAAAAAAAAGTCGTTTCCCAGCAATAATTTTTGTGTATGGTTACTTAGTTTGATGTACAGAATGCTTGGTTAACGGCTTCGTGAAGGGTCCATTTACACATTGTATAATAGGTGTAAAAATACCCTTAACGAAGCCGAAAGGCCCTTGTTCTCCCCGTCATTGCGATCATTTTTTTGTTCTGGACCATACCTAAGTTCTGACTTTTTCACAAGTTTTTTTTTTAAATACAAGTTTTGAACCACCGACTATTTTTTGCCACCGACTTGCGAAAGTAAAGTTATTTTAGACTATTTAGTGTTTTTTTGGAAGTCTCTAGTTGTTTATTTTATTCTTATTCTTTATTGCACACAAAATTTAAAGGTATAAACACAAAATTTTCAATATATAGCTTATGTACAACGGCAAGCTTAACCCAGAATTATTTATTTGTTTATTTAAACTTCATGTACAAAAGTGGTACATAGGCGGACTTAATTCCACAAGGCATTCTCTACCAGTCAACCTTTGGGTCAAATAGGACAGCATTGTGATAAAATTGGGTTCTCTTACTGCAAACCTTACTTTGATTGCGAGAACAACCCTTTTTACCCTTTTTAGTTGTAGTATACCAAACAAATTCTTATCATGAATCACTTTAACATTGAGAACCTCCTCCTTTTTTTTAAGTCGGTTAATGATGTGGATACGTACTTCGCCACGATGCCGACGCGTACATTTTCAGGTGTTAGTCGATCTAGCAGTGACTCGATCAACTCCGGCTTCCACTCCGTCATAATGTAGTACGCGCACAGTACGTCTTCTATAGGGAATTCCTAAAAACAAACAGTAATTTAACGCACGGGGCTTTGGTTTCTTCGGCGTCCAGGTTGACCTGACGGAGAAAGGGGTCTCCCATATCGATATCATCAAGTTGGTGTTCCAAGTTAGTATTCAAATAATACAGGGTGTAAGGGACAGCCCTCCACAAACTGATGGGGTGAATTCAGTATATCATACTAAGATGACCGGTATAAGAAATAATTTCAGGAACGTTATGGGAATCCAAAAAAATAATTTGTTTGATTTTTTCATACGTAATGTATCGTTAACGGCAAGTGCGAAGACGAGTTATGGGAATCCAATTTTTAAATTTTAGCTGTATTATTTACATATATGGAGTGCTGCGTACAGAGAATATAACTTTACATTGGAATAAAGGAATAGTAACTGAACAAACGATAAAAAAATGAAAATTTTGAGAAAAAATCCGGTGGAACATGATTCAAAATAAGGAGCTGAATGCACCCTGTCAGTTTGTGGAGGGCTGTCTCTTACACCCTGAATAGTATTAGTGGGAAATAAAAGAGCGCAGTTGGATTGTCATCGCTCGGCTAAGTGCCGATTTTTGGCTGCTTCGCCCATCCAAAGGCCGACCTCGGCAAAGGTTGCTTAACCTTCGGCTACTTCACCCATCTAAAGGCCGACCTCGGCAAAGGTTGCTTATCCTTTGGCTGCATCCCCCATCCAAAGGCTGACCTCGGCAAAGGTTGCTTTACCTTTGGCTGCTTCACCCATCCAAACGCTGACCTCGCCAAAGGTTTCTTATCCTTTGACTGCTTCCCCCATCCAAAGGCCGACCTCGCCAAAGGTTGCTTAACCTTTGACTGCTTCCCCCATCCAAAGGCCGACCTCGGCAAAAGTTGCTTAACCTTTGGCAGCTTCACCCATCCAAAGGCCGACCTCGGCTAAAGTTGCTTAACCTTTGACTGCTTCACCCATCCAAAGGCCGACCTCGGCAAAGGTTACTTAACCGTTGGCTGCTGTATCTACAGTATCTAGCTACCACATGGACGGCCACCGATCCTCGGACCGACCTCGGCTACTAGTACTTGCCTGCAGTAAGTGCACATGCCCTGTGACCATGCCCCTGGCTTCCTGCGTGTCCTTGAACCGGAACTCCAGCGCCATCAGGTCCTTCTGCTCCTCCCACACCCAACGCATTGGTCCCTCTTTCTTCAGCATCGCTATGTACTGTGAAAAAGAGAATATTGTTAACTCTGTTTCTGTAAGGCGTAGGGCGTATGCGCACGGTGGGTAGTGGCGCCGGCGCAGCAACATTTCGCTGCAAACTCAAACTCAAAGCATTTATTTCAATTAGACCATTACAGGCACTTTTGAATGGCAAAAAACAAAGAAAGCGAAGCTACAGTCACAGACACAAGGCATAATAACTTGTGATAGTACTGTAGTTGCCCATTCCAAGGCGTAGATCTCTATGGAGAAGAATGAGCAAGAAACTCCATGGACACTCTTTTCAATCAGAATATTGTTACAAATTGCGCATAAAAACGCATTGGTGGGCACATGGACGGCGTCGCTGGGTTGCTACGGCGCCGAAGCGTTGCGATCGGGTTATGAATACAGTCAGTATCTACAGGGTGTAAAAAGACCCTTAACGAAGCCGAAAGGTACCGTTCTCCCCGTCATTGCGATCATTTTTTCGTTCTAGACCATACCTGGGAACCTTCTAGTTACGGAGATATTGGGGGTCAAAGTTCCAATATTTCACAAGTTTTTTTTAAATACACGTGACCCCCGTATTATTCAATCCATCCATCAGCACAATGTTTTGAGTGCGTTACATTGAGATTTACCGTAAAACATGATTTATCACCCCAAAAAAAAAGTCGTTTCCCAGCAATAATTTTTGCATAAAGTTATTTAGTTTTTTTTTTTAGAATAGAATAAAATTGTAGTGTCCGTTAGTAATTTCAAAATAACAGCTTTTTACTGAATACATAATAAATGAAAAAATATGCGGCAATTATAACAAAAACACATTTTTTTTCAATTTCTGTTTGTTCCGGTTAATCTCCGAAACGGCTGGACCGATTTTGACGGGACGGGACATTTACTGGTAGATAGCTGAAGTTACAAGGACTAACATAGGGTACTTTTATTTTAGCAAAATAAAATTAAACCCTTGAAATTGTTAACAATATCCGATTCAAGAAAGTAATATTTTTATAATAATTTTACGCGAACAAAACTCGCGGGCAACAACCAGTTTTTTATACGAGTATATGTATGTACTTGTTTTGATTTATAATTGTTATTTCTTTTACGCATCGCATTTTAGGGATCGCATCCGAAACGAGGTGATCCGGCAGAGAACCAGAGTTGTCGACATAGCTCACAGAATCAGCAAGCTGAAGTGGCATGGGCCGGTCATATTAGCCGTAGAACCGATGACCGTTGTGGTAGACGTGTTCTTGAGTGGAGACCGCGAATCGGCAAACGTAAGGTGGGACGCCTTCAGGCTCGGTGGAGTGACGATCTTCGCAGGGTGGCTGGTAGCAACTGGATGAGAGTTGCTGAGAATCGAGTTGAGTGGCGTGCAATTGAGGAGGCCTATGTCCAGCAGTGGACTGCTATGGGCTGATGATGATTTCTTTTACGAGACTCATCATCATCTTCCTGCCCTTATCCCATGTTACTTGAGGTCGGCGCAACACGTTTTCTTCTTCCATTCTCCTCTGTCAACCGTCACGCTATCATTTACTCCTTTATCTTTCATATCATTCCTCACACAATCCATCCATCGACCACTCAATAAATACATTTTCTTTCTATGTTTATGATATTTTTTTAAGAGACCAGGGGGGTTTCCATGACGTCATAAAGCAGGAGTAATTCCAGTGTGGGAAAGAGACAGAGCTATACAGGTCGCCTAGCGCCATCTCTTTCCCACAATGGAATTACAACTGCTTTAAGACGTCACCTGTACTACACAGGGTAGAAGGGACAGCCCTCTACAAACTGACAGGGTGCATTCAGCTCCTTATTTTGAATCATATTCCACCGGAATTTTGTCCCGGTTTTTTTTTCCAGTTACTATTCTTTTACTTTTATGTAAACAATATGGCTAAAATCAAAAATCCAACAATGGATGTTGAAATACTCTAACGAACGACGCGTGAAATCAACTGTTCACTTCCTGCCTAGCTACAGGGTTCGTCAAACTCGTCGTCGCGCTTGCCGTTCGCTACAAGCGTTTTGCCACGGTAACGATACATTGCATATGAGGAAATAAAACAAATCAAATTAATTGGATTCCCATAACATTCTTAAAATAATTTCTTGTACCGGTCATCGTAGTATGATATACTGAATTCACCCCATCAGTTTGTGGAGGGCTGTCCCTTACACCCTGTTTTACTTGATATACTAACTTGGAACACCAACTTGATGATATCGTCGGTATGGGAGACCCCTTTCTCCGTCAAGTCAACCTGGACGCCGAAGAAACCAAAGCCCCGTGCGCCGATACGAGTACCTCCTATTAAACTGTAGACAAATAATTAGGAAACTATTAATTAACGTAGCATATTATCACGTCTGTAATCCCCGAAGCGAGGAGCCCGTGGCTAAATAATAACAGCCGCTCGGGTCGATCTTAAGGTTAAGCCGTGCTTGCCTAGGTTGGTCTGTGGATGGGTGACTACCCATTACATACCGAGTTTCCTCTGTGCCTCGGAAAGCACGCTAAGCCGTTGGTCCCGGGTGTCATTTGTAGATCTTTGACATTCGTTAGATAGTCAGTTGCCCAAGTCTGACAACCAGTCTTACCAAAGGGTATCGTATTATCCAGTACTAACTGGGTTGTGGAGGTCAGATAGGCAGTCGCTCCATGTAAAATACTGGTATTCAGCTGCATCCGGTTAGACGGGAAGTCGAACCCAATATAGTTGGGAAAAAGCTAGGGAGATGATAATGAATCCCCGAAGGGTACAGCAAAGGTGTACCTACAGTACACCCATGTTTCGCCAGTAATGGTTAAGTCCCATGTAACAAGGGGCGAGCCTACTGCCATCAACCGGGCGCTAATCCAGACTCCGTGGCTGAGAAATTCCTGATGGAAAAACCCAATAACACTTTGCCCGACTGCTCTCTGAGAAATTCCTGATGGAAAAACCCAATAACACTTTGCCCGACCTTGCTCTCTGAGAAATTCCTGATGGAAAAACCCAATAACACTTTGCCCGACTTTGCTCTCTGAGAAATTCCTGATGGAAAAACCCAATAACACTTTGCCCGACTTTGCTCTCTGAGAAATTCCTGATGGAAAAACCCAATAACACTTTGCCCGACCTTGCTCTCTGAGAAATTCCTGATGGAAAAACCCAATAACACTTTGCCCGACTCGGGAATCCAACCCAGGACCTCATTATCAGCTGTTGCTTGCGACCACTAGACCAACGAGGCATAGCAGGAAACTATTAACATAGAATGAGGCCTACTGTCATCAACTGGGTACAAGTGCAGGCTCTAGTAGTATTTACCTACTTATTTTAGGCTCGCCCATGGGCCGTTACGTACGTACTATAAGGTACACCTCTGCCTAACCCTTCTGGGATAGCAGGCGTGATATTATGGTATTTTTGGACTTTGCTAACGTCGATACGTGTCGATAGACGCAAATAATATCACCACCAGTATATTGCTACCTGCACAGCTCTGTCGTTGACTTCGTTTAAATCCTGGAAGGTGCAGGATGAACAAGAAAGGAGGTGGGGCATATCCTGCAGAGAGGCTCCACACTGACATTGTGGAGTGGTGGGGACGGGTCGATGATACCCCATTTGGCCAGATTATTTCTGATGATGACACTAATAAAATGTTTTTCGTAAAAATGCTTTAGGACAGTTGTATTTTCGATGAAAATACAAACTTCCAATTTACGTTACGGCCCTTGAAAGTTTTTTTAATGTGATTCTGCTTACCTATTACACCATCCTTTTTCCTTCAACGCTGACAGCAAACTGCCGGGCCCTTCGTGTCCCAGCAAATGGGACAAGTAATGTCCTGGCTGTGAACAAAAACACATAATGAAATCATCATCTTCCTGCCCTTGTCCCATTCTACTTGGGGTCGGCACAACACGTTTTCTTCTTCCATTCTCCCCTGTCAGACGTCACGGCATCATCTAGTCCTTTCTCTTATGAAAAAAACACATCTATACTAATATTATATTAATATTATAAAGCTGCAGTGTTTGTTTGTTTGTTTGTTTGTTTGAACGCGCTAATTTCTGGAACTACTGGTCCGATTTGAATGATTCTTTCAGTGTTGGGTAGTCCATTTATCGAGGAAGGCTATAGGCTATATATCATCACGCTACGACCAATAGGAGCGTAGCAGCAATGAAAAATGTTGCAAAAACGGGGAAAATTGTATTTTTAATAACTTGACGCGGACGAAGGTCGCGGGGAACAGCTAGTTATGAAATAAATTACTAAATTGATCTCCGTTTTTACCCGACTACGGCGAAGCAAAAAGGAGGATGACCGTGGTCATAAGCCATCTTCCCTAAAAAAACAATACACCGTGACTTTTTAGTCGTCTTACAAAGGTGGTCCACTCAATGTACCCGATATAAAATAGTTCTAGGCGCGACTTTTTTTTACCTACCATAATACATACATACATTGGAATAAAATTATGAAACATCCTGTTATTGATGTTTACGTGTCAAACGGGAGAACATACCTACCCAGCGCTCGAGTCCAGTAGATCATCGCTCACAACAGGGTGTTTTAACTACGTCATGCGTCATAATACTGAATATTATTATATACAGATCCTCACCCCACTCTTATAATGTTTCCTGGTATCAGGAATCGGGAAGTCAATGGACAGGGACCGGAGATCCTTCACCGGATAGCAATAGGCGCGCTTGCGACGCAGTTCCGGCGGAAACGGATGTTCCGGCCAAGAGGGCGCCTCCACCGACTTGTCTTGCACCTCCGAGAATAGAGGGACCACTATTTTTTCTAGCTCGTCTAGGGATTCTGAAAGAATTAAATGAGAATATACAGAGTGTAAACAGACCCTTCACGAAGCCGTCAACCAAGCATTCTGTACATCCAACTAAGTAACTTTACGTAAAAATTATTGCTGGGAAACGACTTTTTTTTTGGGGTGAAAAATTACGTTTTACGGTAAAACTCAATGTAACGCACTCAAAACATTGTGCTGATGGATGGATCGAATAGTCGGGGGTCGTGAAGGTGGTTAATGTAAAAATTTTACATTAGAAACATGTATTTTAAAAAAAACTTGTGAAAAAGTTGGAACTTTGACCCTCAATATCTCCGTAACTAGAAGGTTCCCAGGTTTGGTCTAGAACAAAAAAGTGATCGCAATGACGGGGAGAACAAGTACCTTTCGGCTTCGTTAAGGGTCTTTTTACACCCTTTATTAGAACGAGGAACAGGGTGTTCACTTCCACATGCTCCATAAAAAAAGGGGGATCCTCTGAACAGACAGATGTTCATGTCGACACGAACACACCCACATACAAGGTAAATCATAAATCATATTTATTTCTTTAAATTGGTTTTACAAAACACTTTTACATGTCATCATGTTGTTTTAAAACTAGATGGGGCTGGTGTTTCGTACCTGACTACTCTGAGAAGAAACATCCGAAACAAACTCAGAGGTCACTGTCTCTTTTAAAGTCCAGACGTTGTTCAAGACATATGAGGACCATGCAGATTAGTGTCTGAGATGGTCTTTTGAAGAAATAACCACACAGATTTGAGTGGACCTGTCCAGTCAGTGCAAGCATTTGTCAGTGATCGTGTGAAGCCGTCAACCAAGTATTCTGAACATACCCAAGAACGCACTAGCAGGATACATAAGTCTAAAAAGTTATCAGAGAACATTTTCGAAATGTTTAAAAAAAAGAAAAGATATTAGGAAATTTCTGTTTCTATGGAAAATTTAAAACAGGTCTAATTTAGCTGTAACACTATTTTTCGAAAATAAGCTCTGATAACTTTTTAGAGCTATGTATCCTGCTTATGCGTATGAAGTTTCATTAAAATCACTTCAGTCATTTCGAAAAAAAAAGACTTGAAATTTTGTATGAAATGCCGTAAGTAGTAAACGCTCTTAAAGGTTTTATGTGCATTACATTGAGTCCTACTGCAAAACGTGATTATTCACTCCAAAAAAAAGTCTTTTCCCAGCAAATTTTTTGCGTAGAGTTACTTAGTTTGATGTACAGAATGCTTGGTTGACGGCTTCGTGAAGGGTCCTTTTACACCTGGTATAATAATAAATATGAGATGGCCGATGGAGAAAGGCTTTGACCGAGTGGTGGCCAAGGTTTGGCCAAAGAAATCAGGGCCGTCCCAAAGCTCGTTGGGTCAATGATACCGTCAAATTCGTGGGAAACACCTGGATAAGGGACGCACAGAACGGGGAAGTGTGGCAGAAAAGGGGGAGGGCTATTCCCAGCCGTGAAAGAAAAAGAAAGAAAACATATTTATTTGTCGCAGGGACATGACGTGCATCACACAAAATGACAAAAAAAAACAATAAACATACAAGGCATAACAAATATTCATAATTTGAACAGGCCGGGACAAAAAAAAAATACGTTAACATCTTGCACGTCATGACTGCGACAAGCAGGTTACCACTCAGCACGATGCTGTACTATGGGGAGCCCACAGCACAGCGCTGGTTTTCAGTGGTCACCCGTGGAATAAAACGTACGGAAGCCAAGACAGCATAAATATTTTTTACATGAATATGGAAATAAAATAAACAGTACTCGAGTAGAACAACTACCTATAAGAAATATTGGGTGTGTGGAAACAGTGGGTGATTCCGGGGTGATATGATGATGATATGATGATGATGGTAATAAAAGATGCTTACCCTTCCCCATGACGATGAGTGTCATGATATTGGCCGAGTACCACTTCTTGTGGAACTCCAGCAGCTCTTTCCTGACATCGATGCCTTTTGATTTGGGTATCGTCTCTAGAGTTTCTCTGTTACCTGTGGAAGATTGATTGTTCTAGTTATTTATAGATTGGCTTTATGATTTCTGAAGACGTTCATTTTAAAAGCAATGGCTGATATTCAGCGTTTTCCCAATTACCTACACATTAACCGCCATTCGCATAATACTGCTAAAATCAAAACACCAACAACGGGTGTTGACATACTCTAACGAACGACGCGTGAAATCAGCCATTCACTGCCTAGGTACAGAGTTCATCGAACTCGTCTTCGCGCTTGCCGTTAACGATACATTGCGTATGAAGAAATCAAACAAATATTTTTTTTGGATTTCCATTACATTCCTGAAATAGTGTCTTGTACCGGTCATCTTAGTATGATATACTGAATTCACCCCATCAGTCTGCGGAGGGCTGTCTCTACCCTGTAGATTGAATGCCGACTGAATAAATGATCTTTTCAAAAGTGAAATCGATACCACCAAAACAAAAAAACATAACAGTTTTCCAACATAACTTTTTTGTGCTTATAAATGACAAAACTTGTTAGAATTTTGAGATAAAGGACATCGTAGAATAATATATAAAGAAAATCTAACAATCAAAAAAATAGAGTTCGTATACACCCTAAAATTTAAAGAAAATCAATGTTTAGCGATCCAAAAATGATGGCTGGATCCACCTTTTTTTTTGCGAATATCGAAATTTTAAATAATTATACCAATCGAAAGAAGACAAAAAACTAAGTATGACTGCATTAAAATCTCATTTTGGCCAAAATGGCGGTTACGCCCTTTGAGTCTTAAACGTATCGAAATTTCTTAGATTGATTGCTTGCTACACATACCTGTACCAAACTTATGGAAGGGATGCGTGGGCGTTGCGGTGCCCTTATTCAGCTGGTCCAGCCTCCACGTATCTGAAGATGTGTTCTTCTCGTGCTCCGAGTTTACTGCGCTCAGCTCTCGACCCGTCGCTGACTCCGTGAATAGAGGCGAGATGAAGAATTGGGCGAAACTGGGGAGAAGGAGTAAACAAGGTGTAAACGGTCCCTCCACGAAGCCGTCAACTAAGCATTATGTACACACGGCGGGACATGAATCTGTACATTTCCAGTATGACTTGGCCCCGCTTTATACACCGTGACTTTTTGGTCGTCTTACAACGAGAACCTACTTCATGTATCCAATGACTACTAAACATTCATTTTAAAAATATGATATTTGTTAGATTCGAATAATTTCAAAAATAAAAATATTATTCATTATTATGACGCACGACGTAGTTGAAACAGCCTGTTGCGAGCGATGATCTACTCGACTCGTGCGCTGGGTGGGTATGTTCTACCAATTGACACGTAAACATTATTAACAGGATATTTCATGATTCTAATGTATTATTTATTTTTCTTTGTACCTATTATCTTAATTAATGGTTAAAAAAAAGAATCGCGCCTAGAGGTATTTTATGTCGGATACATTGAGTGGACCACCTTTGTTAGACGACTTAAAAGTCACGGTATATAGATTTTCTATACAATGAGAGATCCGCATAAACTGGTTTGTAAAGCTTGATTGGCCGTCGTGCGTACATCAAACTACCCTACGCCAAAATTTTTGCTGGGATAAGACTTTTTTTTTTTTGTTGAAATTCACGTTTTACTGTAAAAATCAATGTAACACACTCAAAACATTGTGCCGATGGATGCATTGAATAGTGCGGGGGTCATGGAGGTATCTGAAGTAAACTTATGACCTTGAAAACTAGTATTTAAAAAAAACTTCGGAAAAAGATGGATCTTTTACGCATATCTTTTGTCTTTTTTGCCGTCACCATATTGAGGTAGGAGGGCGCCAAGATAGCCCACGAAATTCAAATTTTCTTACGTTTTTTTTGCAATTGTGTGTACCTCGACATTTTATAAGTGCCCATGTAGGCCTATGTCAAATTAAATATTTTGATTGACTTAAACTGTCCAGATATATATAAATCTTTTTACAGTTGTATGAAATGGCTTTAACGCGGTAAATTGGCGTAGGGTGACGATTTGCTTAAATTTATGAACGCCAGATCATAAACGCACGCGCGTGCCCTACACGCCAAAACCACAATTTAACCGCAAATACCTACAAAAAAAAATAGGGATTCCAAAACTATTTAATTGTTTATTTCGTGTTATAGTGCATCCACATTTTTTGTCACATATTTGTGTCGTTGGCATACAGGCGCGCTTGCTTGTCACGTATATGTGACAATGGCGTTCAAAAGGATTAATTCCTCAGAGGTACAAGAAGTAATATAACACTTACATATCCAGCGCCTTGTGCAGGTGTTCAGGAATGACATCGAAGTAATACGTAGTATGATCTGATGACGTCGACGCGTTCGACGAACCCCCGTGCTCTGATAGAAACTTGTTGTATTCGTTCTCCTATAAAATAACACATGAAAACATTTATTTATACTTCATGTACAAAAGTGGTATATAGGCGGACTTAATGCCACAAGGCATTCTCTACCAGTCAACCTTTGGGTCAAATAGGACAGCATAGTGATAGAGTACAAAAAAAATAAATAAGTAAAATACCATTTTGTTAAACATTGAAATATAAAAACACACAAAATACACACAGCGTTTCAAAAACGTCCGCAGAAAAAACTTTTTACCAAAAAATAAAACCCACTTAAAAAAAACACCAGAAACTGAAAAAAAAACAGCTGGCTCCTACAGATGTAGCAATCAGTTAGGTTATCCGTATGTGCGTTTTCACCACCACTAAGTGACATTAGTGGTGGTGAAAACGGACATTAGGCATTCAGTTAGGTGACACTTAATGTTGGTGAAAACGGGCATTATGCATTGAGTTAGGTGTCACCTAGTGTTGGTTTGACGCAGAATGTGCACTTCGCAAAATGTGCACTTCGCAAAACGTGCACTTCGCAAAACGTGCACTTCGCAAAATGTGCACTTCTCAAAATAGCACTTCTCAAAATGAGCACTTATCAAAATGAGCACTTCTGAAAATAAGCACTACTCAAAGTGAGCATGTATTGAGACTATCAAATAGTTGATAGTTTGTTTCAAAATGTTAGGCGAAACCTGCTCATTTTGAGAAGTGCTATTTTGCGAAGTGGACATTTTGCGAAGTGCACATTTTGCGAAGCGCACAATCTGCGTCAAACCCGATGAATCGCTGTGTGTGACCGAGGCTTAAGACTTTTGAAATTCTACGTTCAACGCTAAACGTTTGTGCCGGCCGCTAGTATAAATTAAAGTGACATACCTCAGGATATTTCGTAGTTCCCAAAAACAGCATGTGTTCACAGAAATGTGCCAGTCCCGGCAACTCTTCAGGATCGCTTAGATATCCTGTAAATTACAGAAACAACATTAAGCCTGTTATCCCCGAAGGGTTAGGCAGAGGTGTACCTAATAGCACACCCACATTTCGCCAGTTATATTTAGGTTACATGTAATAGGGGGCGAGCCTATTGTCGTAAACCGGGGACAAATCCTCTAGCCTGATACTGAGTAACTGATAACACTGCCCAACCGCAGGCCCTGCAGTCTCGACATTAGATAGCGACAAAAATCGATCGCTAAGTTGTATCGTTGTCAAATTCCTTTAATAGATTTTCTACTTTATTTCGAAAGCATAAGGTTGAAAATCTATTAAAGAAATTTGCCATCGATTATACTTAACGACCGATTTTTGTCGTTATATTTGTCGACACTGCAGGGCCTGGGAATTGAACCTAACACCTTCTGCTCAGCAGTAGCTTGAACCAGTAGACAAACAAGACAGTAAGGGGTGTCAGATTGGCGTATTTGCGGCGCGTATACGCTCTTTTTGAGCGCGCGGGTAAGCGCGTTTAAGCGCCTTTTGACACACGCGGAACTCGTACGAGCGTTGACGCGTGTATAAGCTCGTACAAGCTTCTGAAACTGCTCTTAACTGTTATATTGATCTTGAAGCTTACTAACATTAACGTGTAATAACGTGCGAATGTTATGTGCAAGTAACATTCAACCATAAGGTGGTACGGCAATGGGCATTGTCCAAAAAATGTAACATGTATTTTTTTTTAGTTTAAATTTAATATTTTAAGAAACTAATTTGAATATTTTAGAAATTCAATGGCTAGTTTTATTTATATTCAAAGAGATTTAAAACACATATAGAGAGGACATTGTCATACAATAACTTTCATCCTGAATATTTTCGATTTTGACACACGAGTGCTACCTGACAAGCGGGCGTATGACACAGATGACACTAGACAGAACGATTTGTTACTAAGTAGTAACAAGTTTTGGATTACGATTTTCCCCGTCTATAGCTCGGAAATATTTGAGTGTATTTGTGTCATATGAATGCGACCTGACAAGGCGACGTATCGCACTGTACTGATCGACTTGTTACTAATTTGTAACAGGTTTTGGAATTGTCAGTTTCTTGGTCTTGTCCCGTCTATAGCTAGTTATATTTGAATGTCTTTGTTTATATTTAATTTTAAAGTCTTAGACCTGATAACGTCATCACTGGAAGTTTCCTTTGCTCATTCAAAGGTTTACTGTGTGAGTGACGCTCTAATGACAGTTTGTTTTTAATGTCATCCAAATGAAGCTAAGGGCTCGTTTAGACACGCGATAACCGCGCGATTGCAAATCGTGCGGTCTGGAACTGCAAAAAGCGTATTTCACGATATTTTGATTGAAAAGAGAGTCCATGAAGTTTCTTGCCCATTCTTCTCCATCGAGATCTACGCCTTGGAATGGGCAACTACAGTACTTTCACAAGTTGTAATGCCTTGTGTCTGTGACTGTAGCTTCGCTTTCTTTGTTTTTTGTGACATTCAAAATGCTTGTAATGGTCTAATTAAAATAAATGCTTTGAGTTTGAGTTTTAAATTCCTTCTTGCGATGACGTTATTAGAGGTTTTATATATAAATTAACCAGCTGTTACCGCGACCTTCGTCCGCGTGAAATTATAATTTAAAATACTATTTTCCCCGTTTTTGCAACATTTTTCATTGATGCTTCGCTCCTATTGGTCGTAGCGTAATGTTATATAGCCTATAGCCTTCCTCGATAAATAGGCTATCCAAAACTAAAATATTTTTTCAATTCGAACCAGTAGTTTCTGAGATTAGCGCGTTCAACCAAACAAACTCTTCAGCTTTATAATATTAGTATAGATATGGAGTAATTCTCATTTTAGCGACAAATAAATGATTAGAGACATTATTCCTCGAAATGGTTTTACAATTGGCACAATTTTTGAAAACTGGACAATCCCCATTACTAAGTCGGCAATACGTTAGAGGTAGATCCAAGATGAGTTGACAACTTACCAACATTAACGTCAAGAGCTGCGGCCGACTTGTCAGTCGTCATATCACTAACTAGCAGCACCCGCAACCGGTTTGATAGCACCAAACCCCTGGAAATGAATGACAAATTTTTATTTTTATTTTATTTATTCGGAAGAACCAACAATTACACATTATACAGGGTGTAAACGGACCCTTCACGAAGCCGTCAACCAAGCATTATGTACATCGAACTAAGTCACCCTATGCAAAAATTAATGCCGGGGAAAGGACTTTTTTGGGATGAAAAATCACGTTTTACGGTAAAACTCAATGTAACACACTCAAAACTTGGTGCTGATGGATGCTTTGAATAGTAAACGGGTCATGGAGGTTAAAGTAAAGTTAAAACCTTAAAAAGTAGTATTTAAAAAAAAACTTGGAACTCCTATATCTCCGTAACTAGAAGGTTTCCAGGTATGGTCCAGAATATATATAATAATGATATGGCTAGAAAGGAGGTGACTGCTAAGATGACGAGTAATAGAGAAGTATGGAAGACGAAGACATGCTGCGCCGACCACAAATACATTGGGATCAGGGCAGGAGAATGTTGATGAAGTAATAGAATGAGATAAATCGAAAACGCTGATCTATGCATGTGATGTCATCACTCCTATCTTCCGTTCTTTGATCATACCTGTAATCCCGTTTATCCTCCGGCGATTTGCATATATTATCGTATCGTTTGGCGACCCCTGACGAGTCCAGGCCCCCTCCGGGCCCAACCGGGTCGCTGATGCTCGGGGTCCCCTGCGGAGATGAGCTGCCATTCTTGGGAGAGAATTGAGACGACATACTTGAGATTTTTCTTTTGCTTCCACCGTAGCTGTGAACAAAGAATAATGTTAGGGATCTTGTTGCCATGCTTTGTGAATAAACGTGAGGGGGCTGAAGTCTGAACTGAGAAAATGAAGTTCTGTTAAAATTTTTAACAATGACGTTTAGATAGTAATTCGATAGTCTCGGCGTTTATAGGTCCCATCACGTAAAAAGAACGCTGACCGCTCAAATAAACTTTCTCAATTTGTTTTATTCCAGCCTTTTCCAAAGTACTAAGTAGCTAGTAAAGTACCTATTACGATTTTACAATGAAACAACTATACTTATATCATAAAACAATAGCTTAGTACTTTAGGACGCGACTGTAAAACGTGCGCAAACCCATCCCCTCCACTGTCGCTCAGCGTTCTTTTTACGTGACGGGACTTATACCCTTGTAAAAAGATCATTTGCACGTCTCTAGGTCTAAATATGAACATACCCTAGATCAGCCGAACAAAAAAACCAAGATGGCTGATATTTATAAACGCGTACTTGACGACAGAAATTAGTATTAATATAATAAATATAAACACACTGTATATTATAATTTTGTGTGTTTATCTTTTAATTTTGTGTGCAATCTACACTTATATTATCTATACAGGTGAAGAGTTTGTTTGTTTGTTTGGTTGAACGCGCTACAGGAACTACTGGTACGAATTGAAAATTATTTTACTGTTGGATAGCCCGTTTATCGAGGAAGGCTATAGGCTATATATCATCACGCTGCAACCAATAGGAGTGGAGCATCAATGAAAAAACGGGGAAACTTTATTCTTTTTGAACGCTTCCGTTGCATGCGCTACGTAAACGGTTAAAGTTAAACAAATATAATGTACAAGGGAATTATTCCTATATGAAGCTGCAACATGACGTACAGCACAATCAGCAACATATTATGTTACTGTGCGACACAAAATTTCGCCTGTATTTCCCAGAAAGGTTAGGTTATCACGGTTTGGTTTTTTGGCTTTTGAATGTTTACCATTAATAGTACACCCACATTGTTTTTGTGTTTGTTGATTGGGCAGGTTCAAATAGACCCGTAACAAAGTGCCTGTGCAAGTAACAGGCTGAGAAAGAACCAAGTCCACGCGGACGAAGTCGCGGGCACAGCTAGTTAAGAATAAGGATAATCTATGAAATTATTTAAATAGTTATCCACATTATTTTGACAAGTTTGCGATGGATTGTCTGTAGGGTTTTACAGTACCTTTTTAAATATGGTTAGTTGCAAGAAACTTATTCGTCATTATTACTATAATTAAATTTACCGTCATGGTGTTTTCCCCAAACCGTTACGTAGAGCTGTACCAAAGCACGCGCACGATGACCAATCATGCTAGGCAAAACCAAATTAAGCTGATCTCTCATTGTACCGGCAGCTCATACAAGCCGAGGTCAGATTATACTGGATATCTATGTATAGCTGAATGTATCGCCGTGTGTACACTCATATTTCACCTGTTATGTTTACGCGCCTTATAAAATGATGCTTATAGTAATGTTGTCATCTGACAGCGAGATGGGCAGATGACATTATTGCCATCAACTCATCATCATCTGCCTAGCCATTCCCCAACTATGTTGGCATCGGCTTCTAATCTAAAGCGCAAGCCACGCAGAAAAGACGTAAGACGCGGACGCGCCCTGTCTGCGTCCAGTCTTTTCTATATGTTTTGTGTCACGACGCTTCTATACATTTTGTATGAAAGGGACGCGGAACAGACATATGTCTGCGCCCCGTCAGCGTCTTACATCTTTTCTGTGTGGCCTGCGCTTAAGGGGTCGTCCATTAATCACGTGATGTTTTTTAGCAACTTTTTAACCCCCCATGGTGATACGTGGTGAGGTTTTAGACCACCCTTCCCCCCCTACCAAACATCACGTGTATTTTTTAGTACATAGTATCTAAAAAAATTCAGAATATTATCTCTAAGTACAGGTTAACAGGTATAATCTAATTTAATTCTGGAAAATTAAACACCGTGATAAAAAAATCACGCACCGCTTTTCGGTTTAGAAATCGCGCGTTCAAAGAAAAATTAAATATACGTGATATCCCACTACAGCCGCCCCCCTCCTCTAGAGATATTTCGTGATTTTTTCCGAACCAAGAGGGGTTCCCCCCTTTCGAGCCTCACGTGATTAATGGACGACCCCTAACCGGATGCAGCTGAATACCATTTAATGATGATGAACAGGATACTTTCATAAGTACAGTTTTCCAGTACTGGTTTAATCTGACTACTATTAAAATACAGAGTTTGTTTACTCTTTCCCGCAAAAACTACTGAATGAATTTGGATTAAAGAAGAAGGACCACGGTCCATACAAAATTAACCCACGTCCTACAGCAACGAGAAGTATCTAAAAAA
Source organism: Noctua pronuba (assembly GCA_905220335.1). Classification (NCBI taxonomy): domain Eukaryota; kingdom Metazoa; phylum Arthropoda; class Insecta; order Lepidoptera; family Noctuidae; genus Noctua; species Noctua pronuba. Next base: position 5,673,225 of record LR999922.1, on the reverse strand, counting down.
AAAAATGGGTTTAAAAAGATGGCATACTTCCAAACTCCATCCTTACAGTCTAACATATAAAAAAATTGCTATGAAAATTCGTTCAGGGGCAGTAATATCTACGATGGATTTATAACAATATTGAGAAATACTTGGCTATCTTGATTTGAATTCAATTATTGAGTTCCATCATCAAACTTTTTTTTTTTCTTTTTTTCCCAAAAAATTTTCCTTCCTTCCCTTCTACACTACTAAACCGCACCACTGGTGGTGTCGTGGGGAATTTTTTTTCCCTTCTACACTACTAGTCCAGTGGTACCGTAGGGAATTGTAAAATACATGTAAATGAGTTCCCTTCCACACTACTAAGCCGCACCACTGGTAGTGTCGCGGGTATTTTTTTTTCCTTTCTGCACTACTGGTCCAGTGGTATCGTAGGTATTTGTAAAATAAATATATACGCGTTCAAAAAAAAAAAAATGAAAATGTTTTGGATCTATGCTAGATAAACTTATAGGTAAAGCGTTTTTTTTTTTTTTTGTACGCGTATATATGTATTTTACAAATACCTTTGATACCACTGGATCAGTAGTGCAGAAAGGAAAAAAAAATACCCGCGACACTACCAGTGGTGCGGCTTAGTAGTGTGGAAGGGAACTCATTTACATGTATTTTACAATTCCCTACGGTACCACTGGACTAGTAGTGTAGAAGGGAAAAAAAATTCCCCACGACACCACCAGTGGTGCGGTTTAGTAGTGTAGAAGGGAAGGAAGGAAAATTTTGTTGTTTCCCTGCAATAATTTTGCGGTCAATTTACTTAGTTTGGTGTACAGAATATTTGGTTGCAGCGGCATCGTTAAGGGTCCATTTACACCCTGAATTCATTGCAGATGTGACTGCCCCTGAACGAATTTTCATAGCATTTTTTTATATGTTAGACTGTAAGGATGGAGTTTGGAAGTTTGCCATCTTTTATACTTACCTATTTTTGTAATTTTTTTTACTTCTCTTTGCTGTAGGACCTGGGTTAATTTTGATCCTTCCTCTTTGGCAAAGAAATGGTTTATAACCGGAATGAACACATTCGATCCTGTGGGGCAGTTACCGATCTGCAAGCGGGCGAGGCCTCTGGCATATGCTAGTAGTACATATGGAAACAGGTGCAGGAACTCATAGAAACTGGAAAAATGGGTTTTTTGGTCCCAATTCGTCAAAACCTGTATTTTTACTCAAAATATTAGCTTCATAGAACCTCAATCTAAAGGGGAAAATATGTATGTTTCCAATAAGAATTTGTCAGTAGCAGCCCAAATTCTGATTTTTGCCTGGCTGATGACATTAGGCTTGTGTACCATAGGTGCTCATCATCATCATCTTCCAAGTCTTGTCCCATTTTAGCAAAGAAGTGTCACTATACAGGGTGTAAGCCCGGTATAGTGACACAAGTTCACTAAATGTGGACACCAATTCTGCACTTAGTTCTTCAATTGGGCCATAGTTTGTTGGCCGTAGTTGCCACCTAAGTCGTGCACAGCAGTAGTGATTTTATCCACAACACCAACAAAGCAAATCAATTTTAATAATAAAACTTTGTTAACAAATTGCTTGCCCTTGCACAAAGGTAATAGGCATAGTACAATTAACTTTTTAAAATACGCATGCGAAACCATAGACGGAAACTAGTGTTTAATATTATTATTAAATAGTTTACAAAACAATGAACATAGTATTTCCGAGGCAGAGTAGATTAGGAGACCTTGAGAGGCCATAAACGATGAGAATATTATCTAAAGAGGTAACAGCTGTTACCAATAAACAAGCACAAAAAAAAAAAACAGACGTACCTAAGCCTTTTGAAAGACAAGTACATCTAACTATCAATATCTTGAAGTATCACTACAACTTACATCGCGTTTCCACCTTGGCACAGTACCTACGGTAGATCGCAGAGTCTATTACAACGTATTATTTACTTAAGCCCAATCACAGAGGGACCTCCTTCCTTTTGTAGTTAAACTAAGTAATAGCTATATATTCGAAGGAGTTGTAAATTTAAGCGAATTTTTTCCTTAAGTAAATGCACATAAAGGCCCTATCAAATAATTAACACAATCAAATAGATAAATTCCGGCAAGTATGCCTCAGAGACTTGAATTTTAGAAATAAATATAAATATTTTGAAATCCTAACCTATTTGTTGTCACACGGTGTAATAACGGAGAATAGTACTGGATCCCCAACCAAAAAACTCTTCGTGGTGCCAGCTTGAATGTGGTGAAGTTAATTTATGTTTATTTTGAATTTAATTTACCTACGAAATTCAGTACATTGAAATTCATCAAAATTATCGACCGATTTGAAATGTCAGAGGGTAAGATGGATAAATTGCGTAATCGACTCTTCCTGTAAAATCGTTCAGGAACGAAGTGCGTCTTTATTTAGTCGGATTATGATGTCACATTTTCCGTTTAGTTATACGTAGCATACCAATAAAACGTAGTCTCCAAAAGCTTGTCTTGCTTGCTGGCTTGTAGTCTAAAATCAATGTAAAACTGTAATGAAAAACTGAAAGTGAATGCCATGTATATTTCGGTTTCTAAGTAAATGAATTTCTTTAGTTTCCCTTGCTTTGTTGGTTGTGTGGCGACTGCTCACAGTTTTCTACAGCATGAAATATTATGTCGTTTGTCTGATTTGACTTGTTTGCCGTTGGCTTGGTGGTAAACTTGGTGGAAGCGTCAGGGTAGCCGGCGAAATTCAAATAATCTTAAGTTTTTAGCAATTTGCAGGTCAGTATCAGGTTGTATAAGAATTTCGCGGGCTACCCTGGGTCCCTGGTGCTTTATCTGTCCCTGCTGTAAACTGTTGTCTGTTTTTTTAAAGTTTTTTTTTACTATCTATTCTGTGGTGGGTTTTGACACTTTTGACAAATTTGACATTTATCTGAAGACAAACTGACAGTGACAGCTCAACTTGTCCTAGCTTGTTTTGAATTTTGCTATTCGGATGGTCGCTTCTTGAATTTAATATTGTTTAGTGATTTTTTATGGAATACAAAATAAAGAACTTGAATATCCAGGTAATTAATGGATTATGTCTTATACTTAGTTTCTACTATACTTTTATAAAGTTGAAAATTTTGGTGTTATTTAGCCGGTCAACGAGGTATAGCTAAGTAGACGTTTTCTTGAGTTATTTGTAAATATCATTTGATTTATATACAAGGCATAGAGCATAACTAAAACAAATAATAATTATTTAAAACGAAAGTTTAGTTGGTGGTAGGTTTGTGAACCTACTTTTCATGTGTTATGTATAGGGCTTGATAATCCTACCTAAGCTGATAACGTCTAATATTATAATTATAATCGTGTTTACTAACATAGTTTTAAGCAATTGTTTGTTAAGAATTTTTTTTTTGCACATCAACCTACCCCCAACTGTCAAATTCTCCCAATCAACCTTGAACCTAAAGCTTCAGCGATAAAGTTGAAAATCTATTAAAGAAATTTGACAGATTGTAGTAGCTTGATGTGCTGGCGACTGTACTTACACAATATGGACCATGTTGTCGATAATAAAAGATTTAATTTTAATAATATAACTCGAAAGTTGCGGCCGGTTCCACTGAGCTACCACTGCTCGGATCTCACGTAACTTGACAGGGATAATAATTCTTATCAGAAACCGAGTTTCTTATAAGAATTAAGAATATGAAACTTAACTTAAACAGCCATCGAGATGAGGGTTTTTACTTTTTACAGGAAACTCAAACACAAGAAACTTCCCCATAATTTTTTAAGTATAAAAAATTACCAAACTGTGCAGTTAAATATAGTTAAAATTTAAAAAAAACCCCACGTACATCTACCACCATGACGTCTCAGCTCCGAGTATCCCCTGAAGAACCAAAAATGTTAGAAGCATTGGACAGAGATCCACTTACAAGCTATTTAGGCCCTTATTGTGTGCGAGTGATGGATTCTGGAGAGCCTCTGGAGTCCACGATCAGAACAGACACTGCAGAGCCACTCACGTCTGTGATTGTATCAGCAAGTTCAGAAGCTGGGTCTGAAACTATCATTACTACCATCAAGGAAGAACCGCTTGAGCCTGAAACCGGTTTTGGAGAAGAATTTGAGAGACAGTTAGGAAGTAATGTGGTTGATGAAGAACCTTACTCTTCTGAGTTGTCTGTGATGGAAGCTCATAAGTAAGTAAACTTATTATGTGTTTTCATGCTTAAATAACATCGTGACTGTAATCGCTGAAGGATTAGGAAGAGGTGTGACATAGTAAGGTTAATTATCTTATGTAATGTAGGGGAAAGGGAAAGGGAAACCGAGAACCGGAACCAGAACTCGGAATCCTAGCTGTTACTCAGAAATTCTTGATGAAAAAACCCAATTGCACTTTTAGTCGAGTGCAATTAGACAATAAGGTGGAACGAAGTTTATAGTGGTCGGATTTTCATGGGACTTTTTTTATTGGGTTCCTAGAGGAGTGGAGAAGAAAGTTAAAAAAAAAAATAACGCCGCTTACGACTTTTTTTTTTTTTTTTTTTTGATTTTCCTTTGCAATATTTTTTTTTGTTAATGATTAACTTCAAATTCTACGAATTCTTGTTGTGGAGTAATAGTGTGACCTGCGTGCACCCACTAAACACCAATTTGGCTGTTTGTTTGTTCATTGTTGTCGATATAATGCATAATTCAAGTATTTTTTGAAAATTTCCTAATTTCTGCAATTATTTCTAAAATTTCGAGTTTTAAGACTAAGATTTCTTTTGAAACTGATACCTGATGCTTTTTCACAGATAACTGGACCAGAAAATATTCATGAAGACCACTTTCATGAGCGTAGTGACTTAAATTCTATCGCAATTACCAGGAAATCGTCTATGTTATTGAAGGCAATTTTTTTTTGAATTGTTTCTATGAAACTCAATGTGCATATTATCGTCCAAATCCTCATTTTATTAGCTATCTAATGGGGTATAATAACTAGAAAAATATTTAAGGATACTTGTTAAACATTAGTTATTGATGAAAAAGTAAAACATGACAAAAGTCCTCTATCACTAAGAATTGGTAGCGGTATCGGTATCGGAATTGATATTAAATTCCGCGCAAAGACCTAAGTTTGCAACTAATCTTTGATAGAAATCGTGAAAAATGGTTAGTTTATAATTACGACATTTTTTGTAAATTTACCAGTGGCCCCATTCCACCTTCGTCAGCAATAAGCAACATTTATCGAGTACAACCAAATACTTTTTTTACTTTTTGTTATCTGTGGATAGCAGATATAATAAGAATATTTTCAGGATAATATGTACGTTGACCGTGATAGAAATATTTTGAGAAAAAGGGCCATTTTTAACTTTACATAGACGATTTCCTGAAAATTTTGAATACATTTTTAGTCACTTCACACGTAAAAGTGGTGTTCTTGAATATTTTTACATCCAGTTATCTGTGAAAAAGCATCAGTTACCAATTTCAAAAGAAATCTTAGTCTTAAAACTCGAAATTTTAGAAATAATTGCAGAAAATAGGAAATTTAAAAAAAAATACTTGAAATATGCATTACATCGACAACAATGAACAAAGAAACAGACCAAATTGGTGTTTAGTGGATGCACGCAGATCACACTATTACTCCGCAACAAGAATTCGTTGAATTTGAAGTTAATCATTAACAAAAAAAAATACAAGCTGTTGATTTGCATCCTAGTCAAATTCAAGGACATAATTATGCTAATGATTCTCGACCCAAATCAACAATAAAATGAGTATGTATTTTTTTATTTATTTTTTCCTGTTTATTGAAATCCATAAGTGTAAACCAGCCGTATTTAAAAGCGGCCCGTCTGTTACTAGCCCTATTAAACCGCGCTTTCACACACAAACAAACGCAAACAATACATACACAACGCATACGCAACGATCATTCAATAAATTCGTAGGTAATCAATCCCACCCCAACCGCTCGCGCACGTGCCTAGCAACGCTCCCGGCCGGGGCCCCCAAACCAAACCAACAGTGCGTCTGATGTCGCCGCAGTGTGCATGCGCTGCGCTTTGCGAATTCCGCTCGGTACATTGTTGAGACGTCATTCGATAGGTACTAAGTTCAAGATGACTGACAACTATTCGAATGTCGAGTTGGTGGAGATGGTCCGCCTGTATGCCATCAGTGGAGACAGCCTACGTGGAGCCATCCGGTTGTTCACGGAAATGTTTCCCGATCGGGAACCCCCATCACAGAGCGTCATGCTGGCTGCTACGCAGAGACTGCGGGATCATCGGCAGTTTGACGTTCCCCGGCATGCTCAAGCTCGCGGCAGCGTAGGCCTGCCTGTCGCCTTGCAGGAAGACATCCTGGAATACTTCCAGCGAGAACCACGGGCAAGCACGCGGGAGGCTGGTCGACGCTTTGGAGTGCACCACACCACAGTGTGGCGCCTACTGAAGCGTGAACTGCAGCACCCGTTCCACTACCGTAAGGGACAAGACATTCACCCAGGTGATAATGCCGTGCGGATTACATTTTGTCGCTGGTTGCTGGAACACCAAGACGCCAACATCCTGTGGACGGACGAGTGTTTATTTACTCGAGTTGGCGTCTACAATGTTCATAACGAACATTGGTGGGCCCACCGCGACCCGCACGTAACCAAACGGCATGCGTTCCAAGTGCGGTTTGGACTGAATGTGTGGGCTGGCATATTAGGGGAACACGTGCTTGGACCCTACTTCATCGATGGGTACCTCAACAGTGCAACATACCTGGAGCTGTTGCGTCACGTTGTCGAGGAGATGTTAGAAGATATTCCTCTGGCACTCCATCACAACCTCTACTACCAGCAGGACGGTGCCCCCCCTCACTATGGTCGGCAAGTACGTGAGTACTTGACCGAAAGGTTTGGTGACCACTGGATCGGTCGCGGAGGACCTGTGGCCTGGCCTCCGCGTTCTCCGGACCTGACGCCTCTAGACTTTTATTTGTGGGGAGACGTTAAAAGGTTAGTTTACACGGAGGAAGTGACAAGTGTAACAGAATTACGTGCAAGGATCATTAGTGCTTTCGACACTTTAAAAACGAATGTGTTAGTGTTACGTAAGCTGAAGGAAAACCAGCTACGTCGTGCTCGATTGTGCCAAGAGTGTGATGGTAACAACTTTGAACAATACCTCCGGGTAACATAAGTAGGTAATTTATTTATTTGTACATTTTGTAAATACGTTGTTAGCTTAATCAATTTTATTAGTGTAAATAAGTTGATTTCAAATTTTTAACTACGCCAATAATACCTAAGAGTCGAAAGTATCAACACCTACTTACACTTAACTAGCAAATCTTTAAAAAACATTTTTATACTCAGTAGATCGGTACACCAACTTAAGCAGGTAGGTAGGTATTATTGCCGGTCCTAAGCCCGTTAAGTAGGAAGGAAAATTTCAAATCAACCAATTTAATCCACAAGTAAAAACAAAATCATTACGAAAAGTTTATGCTGAACGATAGCAATAAAGCAAAACTAACATTTTATTAATCATCTGATAGCAAGCCAGTGAACTTTTCTTTGGCACACTAGGATTACTGACATTAGTAAGATTTCCGTATTCTAATGATGCTTAAAATGAGTTAATTATGAAACGAAATTTATGACAATAATGTAGGTGATTTTCGAAATAAAATTAGGTAAAATTTTTGCTACCCCGGTCGCTACGGTCATTGCTCCGTCGCGCACGCTTGAATTTAGTAGGTAAGACGTCGACGCTCACGCACACAGCTGATTGTCGCTGTGTGCGTAGTCAGTCGGGTTATTCTCATTGAATTTAGGATTTAATTCTGAAATACTGTTAAATTTCAACAACAAAAAAAACCCGCGCTTATTAGTTATTGCCCGGTACTGTACTTTCAATTGATTATTTATGTCTTTTAGGACAACCACCTGAAATTTGACGAGGATGCAAAACAACATCTTGTATATTGCAAAGGAAAATCAAAAAAAAAAAAAAAAAGTCGTAAGCGGCGTTATTTTTTTTTTTAACTTTCTTCTCCACTCCTCTAGGAACCCAATAAAAAAAGTCCCATGAAAATCCGACCACTATAAACTTCGTTACACCTTTTGAGTATTTTTTGTCTAATTGCACTCGGCTATTTGCCTGCCTGGGGAATTGGCCACATCCACATCCATTTCCAGCCATTTTTTTAATTGATGTTTTTGCCTGATGTGACTTGTAACTAATCCAATCTAACTAAACCAAATACACAATGCAAAATATGTGGTATCATCAACATTCTCCTGCCTTTATCCCAATTTATTTGGGGTCAGGGCAGCATATCTGCGGGCCTGTGGACTGTGAGTAATGGGTTAGCTCACCGCCCGTCCGTCTTATGACGACAGGCCGTGTCGACGGCGCGTTCGTGTTCCACGCGCGCCTCAAAGAGATGTCAGCAACCAGGAAGGGGCCCGCAAGGGGCGATGCCTGCCGGGGCTGCGGGACTGTTCGAAAGAGATACCGCGGCCCTGGAACACAAAGGGCATAGAAGGAACATGGATGGGTTTTAGTCAGTAAAAGTCTGACACTCCCTCCCACTCCATCCACCCAGAGCGGGAGGAGTTATTTGATGATATCCCATCCGTAAAAAAAAAGGGGGCAGCATGTCTTCTCCTTCCATACTTCTCTATTACTCGTCATCTTACAAGTCACCTCCTTTCTAGCCATATCATTTGTTACACAGTCCATCCATCTATCTTTTATTCTGCCTCTACTCTTATAGCCGCATTCAAACTCAAAACTTTTCTCACAATTTTTTCCTCATTCCTCTGCATCACATGCCCATACCATGAGAACCGATCACTATACAACTTTCATCATCAGTAAACTACTTTCAGACTTCTTTCTACGTCCTCTTTAGCATTCTCAGCCACATACAATTGCCTTTCATTCATCTCTTTTGTGTTGCAACAGTGCATAACCCAGTGCATGGAAAAAAAACTGGCCAAGTGTGAGTCGGACTCGCGCATGAAGGATTCCGCACCATCGTAATAGGGAGCCCCCTTTAATTTTGTTTTGTTATAGCAGCAACAGAAATACACGTTCTCTGAAAATTTCAACTGACTACCTATTACGGATCATGAGATACAGCCCGCTGACAGATAGACAGACAGCGGAGACTTAGTAATAGGGTCACATCGATTACCCTTTGGGTACGGAACCCTAAAAACTGACCCAAGTGAATGAGAGCTTAAAAAGAAACTTACTTTTAAGAATCAGAATCATGTTTCTAAGAAACATTTGTTTATTGCAGGTCCCACTGGAACTTGCGCAGAATATTCACCGAACTGGAAACAACTGAGCAATGCATTAAATTTGCCGAAGACAGAGGCCTAATCCCTACAAAGAAACAATGCCACCACCACAAAAGGCCTATGATACTCACAGACCTCAACGGATATTTAGGTAGCTATCGCTGCAACAAGGGTCGATGCCGTGCTAAAAACATAAGCAGAGGAACGGGCACCTGGTTCGAAAATGTCAGACTGCCAATGAGTAAGATATTCCAAATCATGTTTATGTTTAGTCATAAGTATAGTTATCTTGACATCCAGAAATATACCACAACGGACAACGGAATTAAACTATCAGCACCAACAATAGCAACTTGGTTTGCGAACTGCAGAGAAACGATCATTGTGTATCATTTGGAACGTCCGGAGGCAGAACATAGGATTGGTGGTCCCGGGAAAGTAGTCCACATGGAACTATCTAAGGTAGGAGAGAGAAATTTGAAAATCAGTCAACGTATTGAAGGGCAATGGGTGGTCGGTCTCATGGAAAAAGGGAATGATGACTTGCGTTTGGAAATATGTCCAGATAGTAAAGAATCTATGGAGATGTTAATACCACTGATAGTACAGAAACATATTGAGGTGGGCACAGAAATTCATACAGATTCCTGGATAGCGCAGCATTGTTATTCTCAACACGGTTTTAAATATAAAACTGTAAATGAAAATGGAGCAAGCGATGAAGAAGTTCCTCTAGAACCTATGGATAGCAACTGGCGGAGGATAAAATCCTTGTTTAAAAGAAACAGGTTTCAAGGCAGCTTCACCGATTGGCTCATTGAATACTCATGGAGGAGGAATATTAGGACTTCAAATAAATGTGCATTTGAAGAATTGTTGAAAGCTGTGCAGTACAGTTATTAACCTTTTGACCGCCATCGTCACATATACGTGACAAGCAAGCGCGTACCCTGTACGCCAAACTACACAAATATGTGACAAAATGGTAGGTGAAATTGTGGCTAGGGCACGCGCGTGGGTTCATGCTCTGGTGGTCAAAAGGTTAGTAATGATAAATAATGTTTACTATTGCAAATAGGTTTTTACAAACACTTACATGTCGTCTTTGTTTTAAATGAGATGAGGCCGGTGTTTCGTTCCTGACTACTCTGAGAAGAAACAGCCGTTTGCTGTGTTTCTTCAGCCCCAGTATCTTATCCTTGGCACCACAGATATTTTTATTAATTTTTAAATATTTATTTGTGTAGTAGTAAAAGCTCCAAGAAATGACCGAATAAAATATTGAAAATTCCGAAAATCAAACAACTTACTGACAAATATTACGTCAGCATTTGCTCATTTTCATCGTAACTCACTTATTATACATTTAGAATTAACCTATAAAATAAATAAAACAGGAATAAAATCAATGTCAAGGTAAATATCAAAAAGTTGTAAAGAGGCGTTTTCGACGGCTCCTATTTCTGTGTGGGATTAAAGTAACCCAACAGGGTGCCCCAAGTCCCGAGGTCGCTTAGCTCGCTCTTGCATCCTAAGTTATAGAGCTTAAGAAAACGATTATTTTAGCAGATTTTTTTTCGGAAGTTTAGTTTTTTTTTTAAATTCAGTTTATAATAATATTAAACTAAATTTTACAAAAAAAATCAAACTTCGTGGAATTGTAATTTGAATAAGCTCATGTTTGTTTTTAAATACGACATTTTTTGTCGGTTAATTTTGTGTAAATTTTTCGGTAATTCATTTTAACCCAGCTTAGCATTATAGTCAACCACAGATTGTTGGAAGTTAATATTTTTACGGAAGCTTTATTATTTCCCTATTATTTTAAGCAATAGCAAAATTCTACATTTAAACTTGAAGTTGAGTTTTTAAGTCCTTTTTTTATTTTTTTCAAAAACTGAGTTAAAAAATAGAACTAGATGTTATCTGTAACTAAGTTTGAATTCGTTAGAACCATAAAATAGTAGACGTTTAAATTAAATATGCCGGCTATACTAATATCTTTTTTTTCAAATTTTAAGTTTAAATGTTCAATTTTGAATTTTGCGATTTCTCTAAATATATATAACAAAATAAATAACAAATCCCATGGGACCAAGGATGAGTCATTAGGGCTAAAGAGACGTCAAATAAACCTTTCTTTCGGCCCGTTCAATTTGGCAAACGATGCATTAAACACTCTGTATATTTTAAATTTAATAAAAAAATGTTTCTGTGGAAGATCTTATAAAAAGGTTTATGTGTTCGTCGTTGTTTTTCTGTATGTTGTGATTTAAAAAAAAAACAGAAAGGAATATAACTTTACTTTCGGAAGTCGATGGCAAAAAGTCAATGAAACAAACAAGTCACCGACTTCTGAAAGTAAAGTTTATTTTCCACTTTTTGGTGTATTTTTTTTAAGTCGTTTTTTTTTTGTTGCAAAAATGTTTTAAATCAATCAGTTCAAAATTGAAAAATCTAAATAAATCATTTATAAAATATAACTGTGACTATTTACTTGAAATAACCTCTAGGTTCCTACCGCTTTTGTTGAACTCGAATACAAACAAAATGTTCTCTATCTATCTGTACTTAACCTTTTGAACATCATGTCATTGTCACATATACGTGACAAGCAAGCACGTGCCCTGTACGCCAAACGACACAAGTATGCGACAAAATGGTGGGAGAAATTGTGGCTATGCGTGGAGGGCACGCGCGTGCGTTTATGCTCTGGCGTCACACAAAAGGTTAAAGGCTATTCACCTTACCTCCCATATTCTCTCTAAAAATCGATGGCTGTTAAAGTATCCTATTTTATTTAACCTTTTGATTTTTGAACGTCATTGTCACATATACGTGACAAGCAAGCGCCTATCCTGTACGTCAACGACAAAAATATGTGACAAAAATGCGATGTACTATGACACGAAATAAACAATGGAATAGTTTCAAAATCCCTATTTGTTTTTGTAGGTATTTGCGGTGAAATTGTGGAGGGCAAGCGCGCGGCTTTATGTGACACAGATAGTTTATATCCTGAAATAACACATATGATACTTTTTATCCTGGTAATACGATCCCGTGGGCATAACTAGTCAAAATATCGGAATCAAAATATTTTATGCTTTTGCGTTAAAAAGGTTAATCATCTTGTTTTAAATGTATTTTCTTTCTTTTTTTTACCGTTATTGTCGTTTGAGCACATGGTCATGGTGTATAGTTTACGATGGGAGCAACTACTCGTGGCTCAGCTAGAAGACGCAATCGCCACGAGCTCCTAAGACAATACAGATAGATCCTTAGTCAAACATCTACAAATGACAGCCGGGACCAACGGCTTATTGTGCTTTCCGAGACACGGAGGAAACTTGGTATGTAATGGGTAGTCACCCATCCACAGACCAACCTAAGCAAGAGCAGCTTAACCTGAAGATTGATCCGAACGGCTGTTATTATCTAGCCACGAGCTCCTGAGACAATACAGGTAGTCTTTTATTCAGTGACATCTAAAAAACTGCGCGAGGATGTTTCATAAAATATATTTACTAAAACTTTATGCACATGCGGACTTAATGCCTTGGGCATTTTCTGCCAGTCTACCTTAGGGTGATTCAGAGACAAAACAGTAGGTGCAATAGTACAGAAAATTTCCAAAAATAAAATACAATTATAAATACATACATACAAACAAAATATACAAAGTAAAGAGATATAAAAATACATAGATGAAGAAACACAACAAATTAATTTTATTGTGAGACGAGTCTGCCAACTTCTTACGTAAGTGTTCTAGCAAGAATCGTTTTTTCGATTTTTTCACTCACTAATTTTATATTTGGCTCACATTTACAGCTCAGTAGTCACTAAATATTGGTAAAACTCAATTCATTGTAAAATACATTTTCTTGCTGGGGTAACACACACAATTTAGGCTGCCACAGACGGACTGCATCGCAGCAATCGCGCGCAGTCGATATATTCATTGACTGCGCGTGGTTGCTGCGATGCAGTCCGTCTGTGGCAGCCTTAGCGATGGACAGCGTGCGTCGACACTACACGTCTAGCCGACCGCGTAAAGTTGAAGTCACGACTGTATGCAGTTAATATTGACTTCATACGACTGCAGCCGACCACGTGTAGTCGTCATGCATGACTGATCGAAGTCGAACGTACAACTGCATGCAGTTGAATATATCGATTGCGAGCGGTTGCTGCGATGCAGTCCGACTGATCGCAGCCTTAGATTACCATCGACACACTAAAGATCAGTTTCCACCAAACGGAATCATCCTCGCGTAGTTTTTTGATGTCACTGAATAAAAGACTATCATTATTGGCTTAGGAGCTCGTGGCTAGATAACAGCCGTTCGGATCAATCTTCAGGTTAAGCCGCGCTTGCTAAGGTTGGTCTGTGCGTTTCCTCCGTGTCTCGGAAAGCACGTTAAGCTGTTGGTCCCGGCTGTCATTTCTAGATCTTTGACAGTCGTAAGTGGCCCGAAAGTTTGACAACCAGTCTTACCAAAGGGTATCGCATTACCTAGGGCTAGTTGGGAAAAAGCTATGCCGATGATGGGTGTACCTAAATAACATCAATTTGGAAACAAGAATTTTAATATTCAATAAGTAAAGTGTAGAACTATAAACTTACCATAGATAACTGCCGTTTATCCAAATGGTAATTTTCACTTTCAATCAAAACTTCTAATTTAGAGAGAGCTTTCGACAAGACTTTAAAATTAGTATCATCGCCCGAAAATATTATCTGAAATTAACAACAGATTTCTTAAACATCACATCACCTATAATCCCTCGAAGGGTTAGGCAGAGGTGTACCAGTCGTGTGTGTATCAGTCGGATTAGGCTTTAAATATAAAATTGACCTTTCGCGCATCCTCTCGCTTTCCGAACGCTTTAAGTATGTCTTCCTCGAATTTTATGCTTAAAGCATTTTTCCGCTTGATGGAGAGGAAACTGACCCTGAAAAGATTGAAAACTCGCTAAGTCATCATCATCATCATTCTCCTGTCCTTATCCCAATTTATTTGGGGTCGGCACAGCATGTCTTCTTATTCCATCATCAACATCATATCAGCCTGGAATCACCCACTACTGGTTATAGGCCTCCCCATTTTTCTGCCACACTTCCCGGTTCTGTGCGTCCCTTATCCAGGTGTTTCCCACGACTTTGACTATATCGTCAACCCAACGAGCTATAGGACGGCCCTGATTTCTTTGGTCAAACCTTGGCCTCGACTCAGTCAAAGCCTTGCTACATCGGCCATCTCTGCGTCTAGCCAGATGTCCTGCTCAGGTCCACTTGAGGCGCATCGCCTTCTTCCATACTTCTCTATTACTCGTCATCTCAGCAGTCTCCTCTTTTCTAGCCATATCGTCCTTCACACAGTCCATCCATCGTTTCTTTGGTCTTCCTCTACTCTTATAGCCATCTACATTCATACTCAACATTTTCCTCATTCCTCCGCATCATATGTCCGATTACCACACAACTTTTCAGTCACCGGCGCCACTTAGAGACTCGCAATAATAGATAATATTTTATTATTTACAGAATAATAACATAATTAAATTATAAAATGGAGAGCTGGAGTGACGTTGTGACGTCATATCCTGAGACTCCTGAGCCCAAAGACTACGCTAAGGCCATCCGTTCAGCAGAAATCATTCTTTCTGAAGACTTGGCACCTTTTGAAACAGGTATGTTTGACAGATTGGGGTGGGTATCCACATCAACACCATCATCTTTATCGTGTGGTTAGTGCCTAACCTGGTGTCAGAGTTTTTATGCCGCCCATGGGCCTCTGACTTGGTTTTACATGCCGTCGAGAAATATCTCTCAGGCATGCTGGTTTCCTCACGATGTTTTCCGTCACCGAAGCAAGTGATAATTATACAATACGCATATGAATCTGAAAAATCAGAAGTCCGTGTCTTGGGTTCGAACTTGAGACCTAGGACTTGGCAGTCCGACGGTCACACACCACTAGGCCATCACTGCATTTTCATCATCACAGATAGTCCACTGCTGGGCATAGGCCGCTCTTTGCTTGTGGCAAGCGTCACGTTCCTATGACATGTATCCAGGATATACCCGCGATGGCAACAACTTACTCTGCCCTGGCACATCAATGTTAGCCTAATACTAGCTGTTCCTCGCGATTTCCGTCTGCGTGAAATTATTATAAAAATATTACTTAGGGAAGTAATATTTTGATTTTTTTTTTAGTTGCCTGTACTGCTGGGCAAAGGCCTCCCCCAATTCCCTCCCTATTTGATACTTATACAAAAAAGACATTTTTGTCCGTCTGTTTGTTCCGGCTTATCTCCGAAACGGATAGACCGATTGTGACGGGAGTTTTACTCTGGCAGATAGCTTATGTTATAAGGCGTAACCAAGGCTTTTATTTTAGAAAAAGGATTAGGGTTCAGTGCAAAAAAAATAAACCCTTGAAATTGTAAACAAAATCTGAATCAAATAGGGAAGTAACATTTTTATAACAATTTCATGCGGACGAAGGTAGCGGGCTGCTACAGCTATAATAGTCTTAAATATAATCACGAGAATCTCCGAAACCAACGAACCTAATTTCAATAAAAAAATTCTGGTTGGTGCCAGATTGAAAGATAGGATCGGTTTGGACCTAATAGGTGGTGGCGTGAATAGCAAGGGCAGGTCACTAGTGTCGCCGATTACACTTCATTCAACTTACTCGTAGTCGTTCGCTCGTATTCTATTATTCGACGACCAGAGTAATTACTGCATCGGGTTCATCCAAGGCATTAAATTGTTTCTCTGTGACTTCATTGTCTCGGTGGTTTTCTGGTGGTTGCCACTGTAGATTCTGCCGCACAGGAGTTGCAGTGCTTTGGGAATAGTGTGGCGGGCTTGTCACAATAAAAAAAATGCGTCGGGTGTTTGAACCCGAGTAAAGTCATACGAGCACCCGAATACGAGCTAACGACCAAGTGTAAACGCGCCATCATACAATTAATTATCAAAGAATGACATTCCTGATTTGAATTTTCTTTAAGGACAATTTAAATTGGGAGCCAATTTGCAATCTGAATTTCCGTAATTGTTCGATACATTTTGACCATGGAGGTTTTGCAGTTTTGTAAGAAACAGCTGTTTTTGACACTCTGTTTAGGTATCCTTTCAGAGAAAAAGTCGTCATGCTAATAAAACACAAAAAATGTATTTTCTTTCAGAATGGCTAGCCCAAACCTTACTGTTCAAACCCGTTGGTCTATTCGAGATAATATCTTCAAAGCGGGCGAACGAAGACTGGTTGAAAACTATAGCGGATTCCTTTAAGATATTGTCCAAAATTGTGGAGAAGTGCTGGGATGTCGTGGAAAACTATTATAATGATATTATTGAAGTAAGTATTTGAAGTTGATTAATTTTAATCTATAAAGGGTGTAAAAAGACCCTTAACGAAACCGAAAGGCACTTGCACCCGTCATTGCGATTATTTTTTTGTTCTGTACCATACCTGGGAACCTTATAGTTACGGAGATATTGGACGTCAAAGTTCCAACTTTTTCACAAGTTTTTTTTAATACAAATTTTAAAGGACTTTAGTTTAAATACCTCCATGACCCGTTTACTATTCAATGCATCCATAATCACAATGTTTTGAACGCGTTACATTCAGTTTGTAAAAGGTTATTTTTCAACCAAAAAAAAAAAAGTCGTTTCCCAACAATTGTGTAGGGTTACTTAGTTTGATGTACAGAATGCTTGGTTAACGGCTTCGTGAAGGATCTGTTTACACCCTGTATAGGGTGACTAGTAATTAGTGACCGATACTTAAACACGTGATTGTACTCATGATAACAAACAACTTTCCCAAAGAAACATTTTTTTATACTTATTCACTTTTATCCCAATAGCACAACAGCCGTATGAAATTCGCGCGCGCGCGCCTGTTACCTATCAGCTCTTTATAGCCGCGTGGCGCCATTCTCTCTCATTACTATCGTACCGTGCAACAGTGGGTAGGCAGAGCACCCGCGCAGGTTGCAATTTCATACGGCTGTTGTGTTATTGGGATAAAAGTAAGTAGACTGGAAGCCGACCCCAATGTAGTTGGGATAAGGCTAGGCAGATGATGATTTTATTTTTATTTGTTTGTTGTGTGCACTTGTGGCATGTGCCAAATAAATATGTTTTCTTTCTTTCAATTTATCCCATACCCAGCTCGTAACATTAAAATTCCTGTTCCAGCTATGCATGCTCCCCTTCGATCCACTAACTCGTAAGGACGCCCTTCTATGTTTGATCAGCGTGGCCAAGCATCCTTCAGCAGACCTCAGTGAACAGGTGGTAAGCAGACATGTTAGCGCCCTGGAAGAGGCCAAGACTTGTAAGGTGCCGAGAGCAATGCTTGTTGGTAAGTGAACTTTATGTTGTACATGATTCAGTTCAAATTCTGTTGCAAATAAAATGTGTTTAGGACCTTTTTCATCATCATCTTCCTGCCCTTATCCCAATTCATTTGGGGTCGGCGCAGCATGTCTTCTTCTTCCATACTTCTCTATTACTCGTCATCTCATCAGACACCTCCTTTCTAGCCATATCATCCTTCACACAGTCCATCCATCGTTTCTTTGGTCTTCGACGAAAACGAATCGATTTGAGGTCCAGCACGCGTAGTATGACCACCGTAGAAACGGGTTTCTTTGACGGAAGAATCGACAAAATGACAGATTTTGAAAAGAAATCTGTCATTTTGTCGACACAATCTGTCATTTTGTCAACACAATCTGTCATTTTGTCAACACAATCTGTCATTTTGTCGATTCTTCCGGAACACCCAGGGACCTGGGACCCAGGACCTCAAATCCTTTTCATTATTTTTTTTTATTAGCCTGTACTGTCCCACTGCTGGGCAAAGGCCTCCCCCAATTCCTTCCATGTGCTCTTTTCTTGTGCCACCTCGAACCAGCCCTCGCGGTAAGCGTCCAGATCGTCTCGCCACCTCTTTTTTAGCTTTTTTCATTATGTATGTATTTATTATTTCAGGTACTATATGCAGGTACCATCCTGAACTGGTACAGGAACATTTCACCAGAATATGGCGCATCTATCTCAACATGCTACAACCTAACAATAAGACGGTAAGAATTATTTATTTATAAGTTTTTAAACTGTCATGGTCACTAACATTATCATCTTCTTCTTCTTAGCGTGTGATGCGATGGCAATCTAAACTGTGTCGGCCCAGAACTGAGCTACTAGTTTGGCGCTTTCGGTTGCGTCCATCAGTTCCTGTAGTGAACAAACAACAGGGCACGCAGGACACGCAATCCAAAGTCCACTTATAAAACCGGCTTTGTGCGTAGTCTCGGTCAACATCGAAGGGTTCTCACAAGACAAATCCGAAATTCTTTCCGATGTCTACCGCAAAACACACTGCCACATTCTTTGCGTTCAAGAGACCCACCGAGCCGAAACCCAAAGTCGGCCACACATCGATGGACTTACGCTTATCGCCGAGGTCTGCTACCCAAAGCACGGTAACGCAGTGTTTGCTGCTCCCGGCGTAAGTATACTATCCACCAAGTGCTCGAACGAGAATGGTATAGAGATTATCACCTTGGATGTTGGCAACATTATCATTAACTTATGGGATATTTACCATATTTACTATTAGTTTCGAGTTCCCGATATTTCGGCGCTTTTGCACCATGATCACGGATAAACTGAAGTTATTGCGGGTGGTTTATAAGCCTACAAATCGGTCTACCCTCTTTCTTGTTCGTTTTTTGCACTCAGTACCGCTACCACTGTCACTCAAACCAAAAAGTAAACAAGGGACACGGGCACCCCCTCGGACAGGTTAGGTTCGAAGGGGATGGCGGGGTCTAGGATTCACTATCTTAATTCTAAAGGTTTTTAAAACTCAAACTCAAAGCATTTATTTCAATTAGACCATTACAGGCACTTTTGAATGTCAGAAAAACAAAGATTAAGGCGAAGCTACAGTCCCAGACATAAGACATAATAACTTATGAAAGTACTGTAGTTGCCCATTCCAAGGCGTAGATCTCTATGGAGAAGAATGGGCAAGAAACTCCATGGACACTCTTTTCAATCAAACATTTTTACAAGATCCTGGTTACATCATTCATGTTGAGATAGTACATATATGTGAGAACGATGTAGACAGACGTGCACATTAAGAGCGTCCAGAGTAAAAGATTTGATCAACAATTTAAAAACAAAGTAGTTAAAATAAACCGTGGCAGCTAAGAGACGACCAGTCCCAACTGACAGCGCCCGTTCACGAACATGACGCATGGATCAGCACTATTTTATCTCATTTTCCAATTTTAACATGTGAGCTAGAAAAACCCCTAACTAATTTTAATTTGACTTTCATACAAAATCGTTGTTACAGGACCAAGTAGTGAACTCAGTGTTGCAAGGCATCAACGGTTTGTTCGAGCATTTTGGAGATGACATCGAAGTAGAGCAGATCAACGGGTTGTATGATACCATGTCCAGAGAGTGTATCAAGATATCCAAGTGTTTGGAAGGTAAGGTGTTCTCTACAGGGTATAAGGGACAGCCCTTCGCAGTCTGATGGGGTGAATTCAGTATATCATACTAAGATGACCGGTACAAGAAAATATTTCAGGAATGTTATGGGAATCCAATAAATTTGATTTGTTTTATTTTCTCATAAGCAATGTATCGTTACCATGGCAAAATGTACGTAGCAACGGCAAGCGCGACGACGAGTTCGATAAACTCTGTAGTTAGGCAGGAAGTGAATAGCTGATTTTACGAGTCGTTCGTTAGAATATTTCAACATCCATTGTTGATTTTTTTTGTATTTTTGTCTAATTGCAGTCCTACTGCAAATCTTCAAGCATCACGCCCGTCTATTTAAAGAGCGGTTGGCCAAAGACAGGGCCGTTCGCTTGTACTTATGGCAGATCAATACTAAAACTGCTATGGATGCATTGAGCAATATTTATGAGGTTATATTGCCCGAAGTTCCGAATAAAGAGGTAAGGTTTAATTCTAAGGCTAGCTTATACAAGGCTTTTCTAAGCCTTTCTTCTACTCCGCCCAGAGCGGGAGGGGTCATTTGATGATTTCCCATCCGAAAAAAAAAGCCCACAAATAAGTAAAGGGTAGTATTTAAACGAGCGAAAATAGTTTTCGCCAAACTTCTAGTTCTCTCTGAAGTTGTGACGCGTAGAGGCGCAGTAACAACAAAACAGGTGTCACCGGGACACGCCGGGGGGCACACCCGCGCTCCCTCGCGTGCTCTGTCGCGATGCGGTTTGTTATGTGTACCGGCGCAGGCGTTGCAACTTCAGAGCGTACTAGAAGATTGGCGTGACTACTTATGCCTCGTTGGTCTGGTGGTCGTAAGTGCGACTGCTGAGCATTAGATCCTGGGTTTGATTCCCAGGTCGGGCAAAGTGTTATTGGGTTTTTCCATCAGGAATTTCTCAGTAGCAGCCACAGAGCCTGGATTCGCGCCCGGTTAATGGCTATAGGCTTGCCCCCTATTACATAATCGGACTTAAACATAACTGGCAAAATGTTGGTGTACTATTAGGTACAGTCACGAGTACCAATATGAACTTTTAAAAGAGTTTTTCACCTACTGTTCTGATTAAAATTTAGTGTTGTTACGAACATAGCTGTTAGCTGCACGACAGTTTAAGCCTCGTATCCACTAGGCAACATTTGACGCGCGACATGTTGCTCAACATGTTTCGCAACTTGTTGAATGTTGACGCGGAACATTTGTTTAACAACGTTGTCTGTCCACACATTCTCAGTCGTCGACAACATGTCGCCAGAGGAACTTGTGTTGATTTCAGCGGCAGTGGTTATAATTTTATCGAAATCAAAAAGAAGGAAACCACGTTGGTGGGTTAGAAAATACCTACAAAATAAAGAAAATGTATTCAGTGATCTCCGTGTGGTTGATGGATCTTTTACGAATTTTACCCGAATGAACAAAACAGACTTATGCTCTTAAACAAACAACAAGCCGCGCGTCATGTTGCGCGCCAGCTGGCAACGTCGCGCGCTGTTGTGCAGCGTTGCCGTACATGTTGAGATTCACGTGTTGCGCGCCAAATGTTGCCTAGTGGATACGAGGCTTTATACTTTTGCAGCTACCATCGTTTAACTTATTGTACTTAATCTTGTGTTTTTGTTCCGAAATAAACTTTTAATTTTTTTTTTTTTTATAATATTCTGGCTCAACTCATATTTTTCATAAAAAAGATCCTATCTCCAAGTTACAGTCGTTATTTAGCTAAAATTGCTTTAAAATTTAGGAAAGTGTATACAATTGGTGCTCGTGACTCTACACCACTGCCTAACCCTCCGAGGACTACAGGCGTGATGTTATGTTTACAATAAAAACTATATTTTCCAGGACATAATTAACTCCGAAGTACAACCCCGCCTCGATTCTCCATCAATGCTCATGAAACACACAGCTCTAAGAATCATAATACAAGCTAAAACGAGCCAAGCTATGGACGTGCCAACTATGTCCAGCGGCATTGAGCTGGAGTTCCAGCTGAGAGCCAAGAAACTGTCTTATGAAGAGGCTAACACTGTAAGTATCCTACTCATCGTCTTCCATGATCTTCCTACTGGATGCCGACCAGAACTTAGTTGGGGAATGCAACTATATTGAGATCGGCTTCCAGTCAAACTGGATGCAGCTGAATACCAGTATTTTACGTAGATCCCATTTTAATTGTAGTCTTACTAATATTATAAAGAGGAATGATTTGTATTTTTGTGTGTGTGTATATTTGTAATGAATAAACTCAAAAACTACTGTGCCGATTTCAAAAATGTTTTCACCATTAGAAAGCTACATTATCCCTGAGTAACATAAGCTATATTTTATCCCAAAATGTTTAAAAAATAAATGTCCACCCGTGCAAAGCCGGGACGGGCCGCTAGTTAATAATAAATAATGAATATATATAAATGAATTAAAGCTTTGCAAAAACAAGCAAACAAAGCAAACTTATACATTAATTAAAATATTTACAAAAAGAAAGGAATAATTTATACAGGGTGTAAGGCAAAGCCCTCCGCAGACTGATGGGGTGAATTCAGTATATCATACTAAGATGACTGGTACAAGAAATTATATCCAAAAAATTGATTTGTTTTATTTCCTCAGACGCAATGTATCGTACCGTGGCTAAACGCACATAGCGATTGGCAAGCGCGACGACGAGTTCGATGAACTCTGTAGCTAGGTAGGAAGTGATCAACTGATTTCACGCGTCGTTCGTTGTTGGTTTTTTGATTCTCCATCGAAATAAAGGAATTTTTAATTGAAGTAACTGAAAAAACGATTAAAAAAAAAACGAAAGTTTTCCTGAGAAAAATTCCGGTGGAATTTGATTTAAAATAAGGAGCTGAATGCACCCTGTCAGTTTGTGGAGGGCTGTACTGACACCGTGTATACGGGGTGTAAACAGACCCTTCACCAAGCCGTCAACCAAGTATTCTGTACATCAAACTAAGTAACTTTACGCAAAAAATTTTGCTGGGAAATTTTTTTTTGGTGTTAAAAATCACATTTTACGGTAAAACTCAATATAATGCGCTCAAAACTTATTGCTGATGGATGCTTTGAATAGTAAACGGACCATGGAGGTAATTGGAGTAAAGTTAGAACCTTAAATAGTAGTATTTAAAAAAAAACTTGTGAAAAAATTGGAACTTTGACCCCCAATATCTCCGTAACTAGAAGGTTCCCAGGTATGGTCCAGAACAAAAAAATGATCCCAATGATGGGCAGAATATGTGGTTTTCGTTTTCGTTAAGGGTCTTTTTACACCCTTTATTAAGTTGGAAATATGCTAGACTGCTTGTAAATGATTTTGGTGTTCCGCTATCATTACAGGTTTCATGGTGCATAGGATCCAGTGTATCAAACAGTGAGACGATGCTGCTGACCGCTATCATGTTCTACGATAATCTACCCAGTTTGAAGAAGAAGGACATTGTCGTCAACGGCGTTTTGAAGGCTTCTGATGACGTTAGGAAGGTACGTTATTGAGTGTTGTTATTGCTTTTTAGGCTCCCGAAGTATAACCAACGGCACCCTATTACTAAGCCTCCGCTGTCCGTCCGTCCGTCTGTCTGTCAGCGGGCTGTATCTCATGATCCGTAATAGGTAGACAGTTGAAATTTTCACAGAATGTGTGTTTCTGTTGCTGCTATAACAACAAAATCAAAATATTTTATTTCACATAGGCCCAGATGGGCACTTATAAAACGTCGACAAAAAGGTGCACGGTACGGTTGGTCGTTTCCTATGGAGAAGAACCGGCAAGAAACTCCATGGTTACTCTTTTCAAATCATTTGGTGTTACAATATTATCAACAAATAATAAAATAAAATTTATTGAAAGGGGCTCCCCTACTACGATGGTACGGACTTCATGCGCGAGTCCGACTCGCACTTATTGCACATCTTTCTAATAAAAACAGACTAAGTAAACGCGAGAATTAGAAGAGGCCTGAGTCCCAGCAGTGGGAACATTATACGCTGATTATACTAGATCTTCAGGTTGCCTAGCTTATCAATTCTGGGCATTATTTCCAGCACCCCAATTGCACAATTGCAATAGCACACTTTCCATCATAGTCCACAGGATGTTAAAGGGAATCCTAACTTAAGTTTGTTTGTTACCTTTTCACGCCTAAACCAAAAAATTATAGGTATTAATGAGATTTTAATAATTTAAAAATAAAAATATTATTCAATATTATGACGCATGACGTAGTTAAAACACCCTGTTATGAGCGAAAATCTACTGGACTCGAGCGCTGGGTAGGTATATTCTCCCGTTTGACACTGAAACCTCATTAACAGGATGTTTCATATTTTTTTCTAATGTTTATTTATTTTTCTTTGTACCTATTACGGTAGGTAAAAAAAAAAAAAAACGCGCCTAGAACTATTTTATGTCGGGCACATTGAGTGGACCACCTTTGTAAGACGACTAAAAAGTCACGGTGTATACGTTGTCAGGTGTACAGAAACGGACATAGGGTACCTTTCATCCCGAAAAAAAGTACTGTTCCCGAGGAAAACAACAATTAAGTTCTTATGATAATAGATGGCGCCACGTGTCTTTCGAATCATAATTGAATTATATTATTATAGAATCTTTAGTAGTGTGTTAAGAGTTAAATTGTTAAATGCTAACGCGAGCAAAGCCGCGGGCAAAAGCTAGTTCTTAACAAGTTTCTCCTTTTATTTTCAGGCAGCTTTAGTCCTATTACTGAAACTGTGCCTCCAAGACAATCTAGACAAATACATAGACATTTGGCGCGCCCTATTGGACAATACGACAGGCCCCGATCTGGGTAAAGCTGTGGTCATCTTCGAGGATACTGTACATCATATCCTGGAGGTTTTGGCGGCTTTTACTGGGGATTCTGAGAAGGTAAGAATTATGTTTAGGGAGATTAGTTGTCAAAATGAATTTTAAAAGTTTTTACATACATGGTGTAAAAAGACCCTTGACGGAGCCGAAAGGCACTTGTTCGCCCCGTCTTTGCGATATTTTTTTTGTTCTAGACCATACCTGGGAACCTTCTAGTTACGGAGATATTGGAGGTCAAATTTCCAACATTTTCACAAGTTTTTAAAAAAATACAAATTAATGTTATAACTTTACTTTAAATACCTCCATGGCCCCTGAACTATTCAATGCATCCATGAGCAGTGTTTTGAGTGCGTTACATTGAGTCCTACCGTAAACCGTTATTTTTCACCCCTAAAAAAATGTCGTTTCCCAGCAAATTTTTTTGTGGAAAGTTACTTAGTTTGATGTACAGAATGCTTGGTTGACGGCTTCGTGAAGGGTCTGTTTACACCCTGTATAGAAGAACCCGTCAACAACTGTCTGGCAGTAGCCCACCAGTAGACATAACACCCGTCTGGTCGGAGGATCCTTCCTTTTCGATGGGGGATGGAGAACTTTACACCCTGTACTGCATACCCCCTAATGTATGTATTAAACTTATACTGTCACTTACGGGCTATCATCCGTGATTGTTCATTATTCTGAGCTCTCGATATTTCGACGCTGTTGCAAGCGCCATGATCGCGAGTTGACAGTATAAGTTTATTCGAATAGGCACTAAAACTGACCACTACTCTTATCGTTTTCGCGACAACAATGCAGTGACTTGCGCGCATCTGAAATGCAACCACTGAGAGCTGGCAGACCAACTTGTTTCATCTGCGGAGACGCCATACTTTGAATATGTACTAAAACTACCCATTTCTCTGATCGTTTTTTTTTAGCCTCTTGTAAGCGCTATAACTCGAAGTTGCAACCACTGAGAGCAGGCAGACCGACATCATTCACATTAGGGGACTACTCTACAACCCATTGAAGCAAATCTAACCGTATCCATGATCGTTATGAAAAATCCCGTCACCTCTTAGACTATTAGTTGTAAACCGTGAAAGCTTAAAAAAAAATGTATTGTTTCTATATACAGGTATACGAAGACATAAAGCCAATTCTATCCCTAATGGCGACCCTGTTAAGTCTACACAAAACCGAATTTAACACTGACAGCTGGTGTCAAGCGTTCAAGCCGACAGTCGTGCATCTAGCCAAACTGTTGGGCGTTGATGCTGTAAAGATGGTCAGTGAGACCAATAGAGATGAGGTAAGTCAATCCTCTTCTCGGCCTGTCGATGGCAATCTAAACTGTGTCAGCCCAGGCCCTGCAGTCTCGACAAATATAACGACAAAAATCTGTCGTTAAGTGTAATCGATGTCATCATCATCTACCTAGCCTTTTCCCAACTATGTTGGGGTCGGCTTCCAGTCTAACCGGATGCAGCTGAATACCAGTATTTTACATGGAGCGACTGCCTATCGGACCTCCACAACCCAGTTAGTACTGGGTAATACGATACCCCTTGGTAAGACTGATTGTCAGACTTTTTGGGCTACTGACTACCTAACGACTGTCAAAGATCTACAAATGACCACCGGGACCAACGGCTTAACGTGCTTTCCGAGGCACGGAGGAAACTCGGTATGAAATGGGTGGTCACCCATCCACGGACCAACCTATGCAAGCATGGCTTAACCTAAAGATCAACCCGAGCGGCTGTTATTATTAAGCCACGAGCTCCTCCGTGTGTGTAAGTGTTATCGAATATATGCTTTGGAAATAAAGTAGAAATTCTATTAAAGGAATTTGACAACGATACGGCTTAGCGACCGATTTTTGTCGCTATCTAATGTCGAGACTGCAGGGGCACAACTGAGCTACTAGTTTGGCGCTTTCTGTAGCGTCCATCAGTTCCTGTAGTGAACAAACAACAGCATCACCAAATCATGAGCAGCGTCATTCTCCTACCCTTATGCCAATTTATTTGAGGTCGGCGCAGCATGTCTTCTTCTTCCATACTTCACAGTTAATCGTCTTATCAATGGACCTTAATTAGATGTTAAGCAAAAAGTTCAAAGAAATATAAAGAACGAAAGAAAGAAAAAGTATTTATTTGTCGCAGGGACATGACGTGCATACAAAATGACAAAAAAATAAAATGAACATACCATGCATAACAAATATTTTTCAATACACTTCCTCTAAAACGGTTGTGTTATATATTGCATTATAACAGATAGTCTAATATTACTTGAAATAACGTTCACATGGTATAATTTTCACATGCTATAAAAACAAATAACCTAATTTCATGTGATCTAATGTTATATTTCATATAACCTTCTTTTGCTCTAATAACATTTAGTACCTATGACGTTCATTTCTTAAATACCTATTATAACCTCATCTAACCCAAATGATTCACCAACGATAGAGGAGATCTGATTTATCGCAACAAGTGCGGAAATAAAAGTTTCCACAGATAACTATACTTGAACTCCAAAAAGACTTCAGTCCAAATTGGTTCAATACCTATAGTCGGTGGTAATTTTTTTAAATTAATTGTTTCAGATAATATACGTCGAGAAATTCGAAGAAGATACGGTGCTAAACAAGTTATTATCGACCTTGGTCACGACACCGGACGTTTCACACGATGACACGCTCTGTGCTTTTCAAGTAAGCTATAATCATTAACCCCCGACGCAAAAAGAGGGGTGTTATAAGTTTGACCGCAATGTGTGTGTGTCTGTCTCTGGCACCGTAGCTCTTAAACGAGTGAACCGATTTGGATGCAGTTTTTTTTATTTGTAAGCTAGTTTCTTGGCGATGGTTCTTAGAGACGTTTTATCAAAATCGGTGCAGCCATTTACTAGATATGGGGGATGAAAGTGGGTATGAAAAATCGAATATTTTCAAATATACCAAAGTGGGGTATCAAATGAAAGCGTATGACGTGTATATTAAAATTAGACATGTTTTTATCAAAATCGGTGCAGCGATTAGATATTATGGGGGATGAAAGTGGGTATTTATCTTTCATCTTTTATTCTTTCGTTGGGGGTTTTTTAAATTTTAAATTTAATTATTTTAATATCATTACTTCAAGTAAGCTATAATCATTTTATTATTATTATATCATTACGTACTGGGTTCGATTCCTAGGTCGGGCAAACTGTTATTGGGTTTTTCCATCAGAAATCTCTCAATCGCAGCCACGGAGTCTGGAATTGTGCCCGGTTGATGGCAATAAGCTCGCCCCCTATTACATAGGATATAAAACATAACTGGCGAAATGTGGGTGTACTAATAGGTACACCTCTGCCTAACCCTTATTGGGGATTATAAGCGTGTTTAAGAAATGTGTTGTTAATTTCAGATAATATTTTCGAGCGATGATACTGATTTTAAAGTCTTGTCTAAAGCTCTCTCTAAATTAGAAGCTTTGATTGAAAGTGAAAATTACCATTTGGATAAACGGCAGTTATCTATGGTAAGTCTACGGGGTGTAAACAGACCCTTCACGAAGCCGTCAACCAAGCATTCTGTACATCAAACTAAGTAACTTTACGCAAAAATTATTGCTGGGAAACGACTTTTTTTTTTGGGGTCAAAAATCACGTTTTACGGTAAAACTCAATGTAACGCACTCAAAACATTGTGCTGATGGATGGGTTGAACAGTACGGGGGTCGTGGAGGTATTTAAAGTAAAAATCTAACATTAGAAACATGTATTTAAAAAAAAACTTGTGAAAAAGTTGGAACTTTGACCCCCAATATCTCCGTAACTAGAAGGTTCCCAGGTATGGTCTAGAACAAAAAAATGATCGCAATGACGGGGAGAACAAGTACCTTTCGGCTTCGTTAAGGGTCTTTTTACACCCTTTATAGTTCTGCACTATACTGATACTGTTAGCCTGTGTCATCACACTGCTGGGCAAAGGCCTCTCTCCATGACTTCCAAATTCTTCGATCTAGAGCCAATGTGGACCACTGGTCGTTAGTTTTGTCCAGCTCGCCCCGCCATCTCCTGCTGGTCTACCGCGTCGCCTTCTGGTTGTCAGGGCTCCACTTCGAGGTTATTTTGGCCCACAGCTCATTGGGCATGCGGTAGACATGGCCAGCCCAGTCCCACTTTAGATTACCGGCTTTTTGAGCAACGTCAGTAATTTGTGTTTTGGAGCGCAGTGTGGTGTTGCGTACATGGTTGACTATACTTATTCAATATTCTTGTTTCCGAATATGTTATTTACATCCAAAGGAATACTCCGTGACTTTTTAGTCGTCTTACAAAGGTGGCCCACTCAATGTGCCCGACATAAAATAGTTCTAGGCGCGATTTTTTTTTGCCTACCGTAATAGGTACAAAGAAAAATAAATAAACTTTAGAAAAAATTATGAAACATCCTGTTAATGATGTTTACGTATCAAACGGGAGAATATACCTATCCAGTGCTCGAGACCAGTAGATCACTCACAACAGGGTGTTTTAACTACGTCATGTGTCATAATATTGAATAATATTTTTATTTTTAAATTATTAAAATCTCATAAATACCTTTTTTTATGAATGTTTAATAGTCATTGGATACATGAAGTGAGTTGCCGTTGTAAGACGACTAAAAAGTCACGGTGTATAATCCTTATGCCAATGGAGGTCTGCTGGCAAACATTTCTTAAGAAATAAAATAAGCAGTACATGTGCTCAAATACCACGTATTCAGTACATCATTCTGAGCGAAAAAAAATGTGCTGTTTCCTACAAAAGGCAATACCTACACGGTCAAAATGTATGGAACAGCTGTTTTTTTTTTAATAACCGATGATTTTGATTGATTTGATTGACATTTCAGATTATTAACCATGTTTTTAAGTTAAAATCTAAAAATATCACCGATACCAAAGATGCGAGAATTTTCCAAAAAGATGCCACCGTGTTCTTAGGTAAGTCATTGATTTTGTTTTAAGGTAAAAGCGCTAGGGTATGTGCCATTCAAATCCTGACTTTTATAATAAATGGTCACTCAAAAATTAACTTAGACTACATGATGCTAGAGTAGATAGTTGAAGTGGCAATGGAATGCAATCAAATTTATATTAACGGAGAAGCGCCAGGGTAGCCCGCCAAATTTAAATTACTTACGTCTTTTATAATTTGCAGGTCAGTGTCCGGTTGTATGTTGATGAAAATATGGTTCGCGCAAGTAACACGTATGTAGTTACCGAATTATAATCATTAAAATCATCAACACGACCCTCTAAGTTCATTTAAAAACTCAAAACTCAAAATCAAAGCATTTATTTCAAATAGACCCATGACAGGCACTTTTGCATAGTCAAAAATAAGCTACCTACAGTCCCGCCACAGGCATAATAACTGTGAATGTACTGTAGTTGCCCATTCGAAAATAGTAGATCTCATGGAGAAGAATGGGCAAGAAACTCCATGGACACTCTTTTCAAATCAAGTTATATATTACATAGTCCTGGGTACAATATTGTTGCTTCTATATGTGAGCACAGTGTAGAGATAGGAAAATAAAACAAAGCTACAGTTAAAACCATAAAGAAAATGATGATGATTAAATGAACTCAAAAGGTCTGCGGGACTGTTCGAAAGAGATACCGCGGCCCTGAAACACAAAGGGCTAAGAAAGAACAAGAATGGGTTTTAGTCAGTAAAAGTCTGACACTCCTTTCCACTCCGCCCAGAGCGGGAGGGGTCATTTGATGATTAAATGGGTTATATTGATGAAAATTTGAATTTCGCGGGCTACACTGGCGTTTCTCCCTTAATATCAATTTGATTGCATTCCGTTGCCACTTCAACTACCTACTCTAGCATCATGTAGTCTAAGTAAATTTTTGAGTGACCATTTATTATAAAAGTCAGGATTTGAGCTCGGTTGATGGCAATAACCTTTATCTCCTCCTATTACATCATCATCACCATCTGCCTAGCCTTTTCCCAACTATGTTGGTGTCAGCTTCCAGTCTAACCGGATGCAGATGATTACCAGTATTTTGACGTGACAACGTCTAATAAATCGATGAACGCCGGCTGCATGCACGAAAAAGGATGACTCATTGTCCCGTTACGCGAATTGTCCCGTTGCGCTCATTGTCCGGTTACGCTCTTTGTCCCGTTACGCCCATGGCCCCGTTACGCGAATTGTCCCGTTGCGCTCATTGTCCGGTTACGCTCTTTGTCCCGTTACGCCCATGGCCCCGTTACGCGAATTGTCCCGTTGCGCTCATTGTCCGGTTACGCTCATTGTCCCGTTGCGCCCATGGCCCCGTTACGCGAATTGTCCCGTTGCGCTCATTGTCCGGTTACGCTCATTGTCCCGTTACGCCCATGGCCCCGTTACGCGAATTGTCCCGTTGCGCTCATTGTCCCGTTACGCCCATGGCCCCGTTACGCGAATTGTCCCGTTGCGCTCATTGTCCGGTTACGCTCTTTGTCCCGTTACGCCCATGGCCCCGTTACGCTCTTTGTCCCGTTACGCTCATTGTACGCTTGCGCCGCATCTATCTCGCTTCCACTCGATTATGCAATCATTTCATCAATGTTTTGTTATGACGTTGTCACGTTAAACTATCGTCCGTAAACCAACTTTACAGACAACTGATTTTTTTTTCCCTATCTCCCATTACATGACACTTTAAACACTTTAGACACTGAGTTGAAAATTATTTTCGATTCTGAATTAAAATTTAAGTACAAGTTTTTGTTTTAAGGTAAATACGGACATATGACTCAAGAAGAAAGTTTTTCTGAAGACATTTACGTTTTGAAGTTGAAAAATAAAGTCACTTTGAATGTACCAAATGTTATAGAAGGAAATACTTTTAAGGTAATTTAAATTGTACACCGTCATCATTTTTGTGATGTGCTATAATATACAAGGTGTAAACGGACCCTTCACGAAGCCGTCAACCAAGCATCCTGTACATCAGACTAAGTAACTCTACGCAAAAAATATTGCCGGGTAACCACATTTTTTTTTGGGGTAAAAAATCACGTTTTTCGGAAGGACTCAATGTAACGCACTCAAAACATTGTGCTAATGGATGCATTGAATAGTACAGGCGTCGTGGAGATTTAAAATAAAGTTACAATATTAAAAACATTGTGAAAAAGTTGAAACTTTGCCCCCCAATATCTCCGTAACTAGAAGGTTCCCAGGGATGATCCTGAACAAAAAAAATGATCGCAACGACGGGGAGAACAAGTGCTTTTCGGCTTCGTTAAGGATCTTTTTACACCCATTATAATCTATGCCATCTCTTAAAAAAAAAAAAAAAAACAATTATTATCTGTATAGTATGTTTTTTATTTTGTAGATTGATCTCCAAAGAGTACTACAACTATGTCTATTATGGGGGGATACAGAAGCGCTATATTCCATGCTAGTCATCCTTTCAGCTAGCTGTAAGTATTATTTATATCCTTTATTCATTTATATACTTAAGATTTACATTTTCATATTCCTTTACAAAATAATATAAAAAAAAAACATTTCAAAATATTAAAAAAAAACATTATTGTTTATTTATATTATTTATACTAATATTATAAAAAGGTATTTGTTCATAAGTTTGTATGTAGGTGGTAATCTCCGGAACCAATGATCTAATTAAAAAAGTTGCCCGCGACATTCGTCCGCGTGAAATTATTATAAAAATATTACTTCCCTATAAATATAAAAGTCCCGGTTAGCCGGAACAAGGTTCTGGGTTCGATTCCCAGGTCGGGCAAAGTGTTATTGGGTTATTCCATCTGGAATTTCTTAAAAGCAGTCACGGAGTCTGGATTTGTGCCCGGTTGATGGCAATAGGCTCACCCCCTATTACAAGGGGCTCAAACATAACTGGCGAAATTTGGGTACTATTAGATACGCCCTCTTGCCTCCTGCCCTCATTTTATGGTATACTAGCTTTCGCCCGCGGCTTCGCTCGCGTTAATTTAGAATTTGTCAATCCGGGTTGTACTCTGCTTTATAATAATATAATTCAAACATGATTCGAAAGACATGTGGCGCCATCTTTTATTATAAGAACGTTATCGTTGGTTTCCTCGCGAACAGTACTTTTTGTCGGGATAAAAGGTACCCTATATCCGTCTCTGTCCACCTGAAAATTTATATGCAAAATGTCAGTGTGATCGGTTCAGTGGTTTAGGCGTGAAAATGTAACAAACAATAGTAGATTATACCACAAGTGAAAAAAAAGGGAATTTAATTCGAGGGACTAAGTTGGATCCCGAGAGCAGCGAAGGATTCTAGAGTAGAATCCCGAGTGTAGCAAGGCATTCTAGAGTAGAATTCTGAGCGGAGCGAGGGATACAAGAACCGAGATGATTTTTTTTTTCATGAGTTGTGTACTCTACTTTTTACCATTGACTGCGAGAAAATAAATAGAAGAATAGTATTTATATTTCTCGTGGGGTAATAATAACAACCACTCGGGTCAATCTTCAAGATTAAGCCAGGCTTACCAAGGTAGGTCTGTGGATGGGTGACCACTAATTAATTACATACCGAGCTTCCTCCGTGCCTCGGAAAGTAAGTTAAGTCGTTGGGCCGGCTGTCATTTGTAGTTCTTTGACAGTCGTTACAGGAAGTCAGTGGCTCGAAAGTCCGACAACCAGTCTTACCAAGGGGTACCGTATTATACACCCAGTGCTAACTGGGTTGTGTTCTGGGTCAGATAAGCAGTCGCTTCATGTAAAATACTAATATTCAGCTGCATCCGATTAGACTGGAAGCAGACCCCAATAAAATTGGGATAAGACTAGGGAGATGAGTATTTATCACATTTTATTATATAATCGGTAATTTAATAAGAGAACAAAGGATTAAATATAAACATTAAAAAAGTAGGTATAGTGAAATTAGAACAATTTTCGAAATTCAGTCTTGTCGGCCCCTATTATTTATGTTTTGTTCATAATTCGTGCTTGTTCCAAATTCAGAAAGTTTTCGAGTGGCAATGGTAAAAACAAACTTACTTTCGCATTTATAATATTAGTATGGATTTATTTTATTTTGTTTATAGTATGTGACCGCACCGACGCAGGATTACAAGAAGCAACTGTTCGCGTCATACATGCCATCTTCAGAACGAATATAGGAAGGAACGAGACAGAAGTAGCCGTCTATCCTGCTCTGTTGATGTGTGACACTGCTGCTTGCGTTCAGGTTCTGATGAAGGTAAGCCCGTCTTAGAAATTAATGGAAATATGATCTTATGTTATACATGCGGCTCACAGAATCAGCAAGCTGAAGTGGCAATGGGCCGGTCATATTAGCCGTAGAACCGATTACCGTTGGGGTAGACGTGTTCTTGAGTGGAGACCGCGAATCGGCAAACGTAAGGTGGGACGCCCTTAAGCTCGGTGGAGTGACGATCTTCGCAGCGTGGCTGGTAGCAACTGGATGAGAGTTGCTGAGAATCGAGTTGAGTGGCGTGCGATTGACGAGGTCAATGTCCAGCAGTGGACTGCTATGGGCTGGATGATGATGATGTTATACATACAGGGTGTAAACAGACCCTTCACGAAGCCGTTAACCAAGCATTCTGTACATTAAACTAAGTAACTCTACGCAAAGAATATTGCTGGGAAACGACTTTTTTTTGTGGTGTAAAATAACGTTTTACGGTAGGAGTCAATGTAACGCACTCAAAACATTGTGCTTATGGGTGCATTGAATGGTAAACGGGTCATGGGGGTATTTAAAGTAAAGTTATAACCTTTAAAATTAGAATGAAAAAAAAAACTTTTGAAAAAGTTGGAACTTTGACCCCCAATAACTCCGTAACTAGAAGGTTCCCAGGTATTGTCTAGAACAAAAAAATTATCGCAATAGCGGGGAGAACAAAAACCTTTCGGCTTCGTTAAGGGTCTATTTACACCCTTTTATAGACAAATAATATAATCACATTAAAGATATGTACTCCGGTTTACATCATACATAAATTGACCCTTCGCTACTGTTATGTTATATATGTCGGATTGTACATCATGTGGGCAGAAGATGGGTTTTGTGCAATGAAAACACTGGGTGTGATACACTGTTTTTATAAAACAAACAAATTACTTGAAATTACAATTTAACCCAATAACACGGGGCACAATGAATCGGGTACAGTTCCGGCACGTCTCAACTCCGCTGCGATCAGACACTCAATGTCTTCCTAGCTGCGAGCTCAAAATATCTCGACTCTGTAGAATCACTATAGTTGCTGCCAGTTAAGATGGCAATGGCGGTCATTGACCCACCTACATTTATTAAAGTTCTTAACTTTGAAATCCACAAATAAGCCTGTTCATGTCTTGAATCGTCATCTATCGTGATCTTCAACAACTTTTCTAATGAAAAACGATACATGGTTCATTTGTTTTGGTTCGTACGAAGAGATATTATGGAAAGAGCAATGACCGCTATTGCCATCTTAACTGGCAGCAACTATAGTAGTAGGTCTCGTGATGTCACCACTGGCGCGCTTGCGATTCATTTTATGACCAATGACCGGATCCGACATACTTAAAACGTTTTCATATTTTAGTTTCTATTTTTCTACATAATATTTTAGTAATTACCCGCTCACTAGACCCCGCCATCCCCTTCGAACGTAATCTGTTCGAGTCGTGATGCCACAAGTCCCGAGCTCGCTTCGCTCGCACTTGCTTCCTATTTTCTCCTTGCCGCAATGACCGGATAAATAGTGGCCCTTTCAGTATATTAGTCGCCCATTAAATTTGTATACGCCCGATTAATAATTTCCCTTAAAATATTATTCCCAGGGTATAACAGAAGAACTAACTCCTACCGTAAGAAGAAAACTATCAGATAGTCTTCAGATCTTGCTGACTCACGAGCCAGGCTCGGAGACGACTGGAGAACTCCTGAAGATCGTGGGGGAGCAGACAGTCTTTTTGATTAGCAGGGATGAATGTGAGTAATCTTAAAAGAGTGTCTAAGGAGTTTCTTGCCCATTCTTTTCCATAGAGATCTACGCTTTGGAAGGGGCAACTACAGTACTTTCACAAGTTTTTATGCCTTGTGACTGTAGCTTCGTTTTTTTTTTCTTTTTGACATTCAAAAGTGCCTGTTATGGTCTAATTGTATTAAATACTTTGAGTTACACACAAAACACATATACAGGAAATAATATACAGACAAAATAGCACAAAGGTGTCGCTTATAATATGGGGTAACAGTACCGACCAAAACAGAACATTTGTTGCTCAAAAGAAATGCATTAGGGCTCTATACGGACTTCATCCGGAGGAATCATGTCAGCCAGTATTTAAGAAACTTGGCATGTTACCGCTACCTTATATATATAATAAAAAAAAAAGCTATAATAAAAAAAAAGTTGTTTTTTGACGCGTGAAATCAGCTATTCACTTCCTGCCTAGCTACAGTGTTCATCGAACTCGTCGTCGCGCTTGCCGTTCGCTACTTGTGTTTTGCCACGGTAACGAAACATTGCGTAAGAGTAAATAAAACAAATTAAATTTATTGGATTCCCTTAACATTTCTGAAATAATTTCTTGCACCGGTAATTTTAGTATGATATACTGAATTCACCCCATCAGTCTGCGGAGAGCTGTCCTTTACATCCTGTCGTATCATCATCAGCAGCCTTGTTCCCCCTCTGTTGAGTATAGGCGTCCTACCCTTCGTACTTTGCTTCCCTGGACTGCATGAATCTCAACCCAGTGTGACAACTCTTATCGACGCCCGTCATGCCTGAGCCATTAGTTTAAAGCTAGACTTCGTTTTGTTTCGGACGTCTAATAAAGTATATTTTTTCAGCTTCCGCATACGTTCCAGGCTTAGAAATAATACGAGCATTCCTGTCAGCAATCACCGACAACAACTCCCTTATCGTCACCCATCTACCGAACATCCTAACGTACACGACCAACATCCAAGATGGCGCCGTAGAAATATTTGAACTGTCATCCAATTTATTCATAGAAAAACTTGACTTATTCACCGATACGCAGATAAAAGATACCGTACAAAAAATCTTAGAAAAATATGCAATGAATATTGTAATCGAAGAATCGAATTTGAGTAAAATAATGGGGTTCACAAAAAGAGTCATGGACATAAAAAACTTTGAAGCAATTCTTCTAGTTGATATTGTACTGGAAATGTGTCATAAATTGACAATAAACTCACCACAATTTTTGAACCTGGTAACACTGTTAGCGTACTTAAATACTAGTAACGTTTTGAACAGTGAAATACGTAGAAAAGTAGTGGTATTTAATAATTGTATGGTACTAGATCAGTTGTTGGAAATTCAATTCGTTGACGAAGATGTCAAAGTCAATGCTGCATTAGTTTTTTTAAAAGAATATGCTGAAGAATTGATTGAATTGGACGCTGAGGTAAGATTTTTACGACATTAGTGTAAAATCGACTGTCTCGTTGGTCTAGTGGTCGCAAGCAAGACTGCTGAGCATGAGGTCCTAGATTCGATTCCCGGGTCAGGCAAAGAGACATTGGGTTTTCCCATCAGGAATTTCTCAGTAGCAGCCGCAGAGTCTGTAATTGCGCCCGGTTGATGGCAATAGGCTCCTCATAACTGGCGAAATGTGGGTGTACTATAGATACAACTCTGTCTAACCCTTCGGGGATTACAGATGTCATGATATGCTATGTGATTTGTGGGCTATCCGACACGGGTTCGAATCCTATTCGAAACAATTTCTTCATACATATTTTTGGAAGAACATCCACAATTCCAAAGACAAGCGTAGCCCAAATTCATTTTGCTTGATCCAGAAATCGATACAACGACGACACGGGTTAGTTAAAAAAATGTTTCTTTTTTAAACGAAGTAAGGCCAGTTTGTTTCAAAAAGGCAACATTTTTTTGTTAGCCTGTACTTGTCCCACTCCTGAGCAAAGGCCTCCCCCCACTCCTTCCACTTCTCACCATGGTGTGCTTCTTCTCGCCAATTCGCGAGGAAGCCATCCAAGACGTCCCGCCATCTTCTCCTCGGTCTGCCGCGACCCCGTCTAGCTGTTTCAGGGCTCCAGTCTTGTGATATGCGGGCCCACAGCTGTGCCAGCATCCGGTAGACATGGCCTGCCCAGTCCTATTTTAGTGTCGCAGCTTTGTACGACGGCAATTTTCGTTCTGGAGCGCAGTGTGGTGTTCCTTATCCGGTCAGTTATTTTTACAATTTCAACAAATTAACATTACTTTTATTTTATTTCAGAAAACTCTTCAATGCCTCGGAATTATAATTGAAAACATACCACCAAGCTCAGTTTTGTTCCTAAAAAATAATTTAATCACGTGTTTATCAATTTACAAATCAAACCAAAATTATTTACCAACAATTCAATTAAGCTACGAGAAATGGTACAAAAAACTAGAACTTCAACACATAACGGAACGCATAGAAGAAAAAATATTATTTTCGGAATTTTCGGAAAAATATTCCGAAAACATACACGCTTTGAAAATTATTTCGGAAATAATTGAAATTCCGAGTTCTTTAGCGAGGAATTGGACGAAGTTATTACTTGAAAATGGAACTCAAATTGAATTGAAGTGGGGTCGACTGTTTTTGTCAGATTTGCTTTCCGTTTCCGAAAAAACGATCACAGATTACGAATTTGAAGAGATTTTGGATAATCACTTGGATTTCGTCAAGAGTTATGTGAATGTTTATTTCAAAAGGCTAATTTGTAAGCCTTTTGTATTGAAAGCTGAACATTCTAGCTTGCTGGTCGATATTGTTGAATGTTTTGGTAAAATTTATAAGGAGGATCATTTTCAAAATGTGTTGGGTTTGGTTGAGCATGTAAGTGGTATTTTGTTTTTTTTTTAATACTAGCGGCTCGTCCCGGTTTTGCACGGGTGGACATTTATTTTTTAAACATTTTGGGATAAAATATAGCCTATGTTACTCATGGATATTGTAGCTTTCTAACGGTGAAAATTTTTTTTAATCGGCTCTGTAGTTTTTGAGTTTATTGATTACGAACATACACACACACACACAAATACAAATCTTTCCTCTTTATAATGTAAGTAAGACTAGCTTATGCCCGCGGCTTTGCTCGCGTTAATTTAGAATTTGACAATCAATTCGGGTTGTACTCTGCTTGTAATAATATAATTCAATCATGATTCGAAGGACTCGTGGCGCCATCTATTATCATAAGAGCGTTATTGTTGTTTTCCTCGGGAATAGTACTTTTATTCGGGATGAAAAATACCCTATGTCCGTTTCTGTACACTTGACAACGTATATGCAGAATTTCAGAATGATCGGTTCAGTGGTTTAGGGGTGAAAAGGTAACAAACAAACAAACAAACAAAGTTGCTTTCGCATTTATAAAAGTAGTAGTATAGGTATGGAAGTATGGACTAGCTGTTGCCCGCGACCTTCGTCCGCGTGAAATTATTATAAAAATATTACTTCCCTATTTATTTTATTTTGTCTTGTATTATTTTTGTTTTATATTGTGTGCACTTGTGGCATGTGCCAAATAAATGTATTTTCTTTCTTTCTTTCTATTTATTTTTTATTTCCGTATTAGAATCGGATTTTGTTAACAATTTCAAGGGAACACGGAACCCTGATCCTTTTTTCTAAAATAAAAGTAGCCCAATCCCAAGTATCTGCCAGTAAAATCCCGTCAAAATCGCTCCAGCTGTTTTCGAGATTAGCCGTAACAAACAAACAGATACAACAATTTTAAAATATGCTTCAATTTTATTTATTTGTATAAATACCTACAGGGTGTAACACTACATGCTCCTTATTTTGAAACATATTCCACCGGATTTTTTCTCTCCTAGCTACAGAGTTCATCGAACTTGTCATCACGCTTGCCGTTCAGTACGGTAACCATACATTAGAATAGAATAGAAATCTTTTATTTCAGACCGGAGTCCATAGGGTTAGTAACAATTTTACTTAACTTCTAGTGTTAGTAGGTTTCAGACACATGAAAATATACAATTAAAATTCAGCGTGGAGCCGCATCCACCTCCGCAGCATCGGGGAATCCCATCGATCTGCATTACACACACTCCCATCGATCTGCATTCCTGATACATTGCGTATCAGGAAATAAAACAAATCAAATCAAATTGATTGCATTCCCATAACGTTCCTGAAATACGAGTAATGTCTTGTACCAGTCATCTTAGTATGATATACTGAATTCACCCCATCAGTCAGCGGAGAGCTGTCCCTTACACCCTGTAGATGTCAGGCTTATTTTTTTGTTTTTTCAGCTTTGGCCATCATTTCTTCAGCTCACTACATTTGATGACAAGTTATCAGTTCTCCTGAACCTGCTGCGCTTACCGAAAAGCGTGGGCTTGGATTGCCCAGCAGTGGACTGGGCTACCACTCTGCTGACCTCAGAAGGGACGAGTCAAGAGGATAGGATCAAGTTGATTGGTTCTTTACCAGCTGGAGAGGAGTTTAGGTAGGTGGAATACCTTCATCCGTCCAACCGGAAGCAACTGTATACCTGTATTATACTAATACAAAATATTTATTTTTCTCTCAAAATCTTCTTCTTTATCGTGTGGTTAGTTCGTAACCTGGAGTCAGAGTTTTTATGCCGCCCATGGGCCTCTGACTTGGCTTTACATGCCGTCAAGAAATAACTCTCAGGCATGCTGGTTTCCTCACGATGTTTTCCTTCACCGAAAAGCAAGTGATAATTATACTATACGCACATGAATCCGAAAATTCAGAGGTGCGTGCCTTGGGTTCGAACTCGAGACCTATGACTTGGCAGTCCGTAAATAACACACACACACTCACATACACGTCACACACACACACACATATACCTGTATTATACTAATACAAAATATTTATTTTTCTCTCAAAATAAATAACACACACACTCACATACACGTCACACACACACACACGTCACACACACACACGTCATGCATATGTCATTACACAACGTGTTTTTTTTTCATATCTTTTAACTCTAGGGTTATATTCTATAAGTAAAAATAATACAAAAAGTCCTAGAATATGTAGTCCAAAAATGCATAGTTTCGAAGATATCATCAATCGATTAATTCATTTTCATTCAATCCAATCGCGTGCGAATCAAATGCGACGTTGTCATATTTCAAGTAAGAGTGTTTTACATTAATAATCGTGACTGTGGAATTATTTTGTATGAAAAACGAAAACAATGAGAAATGATAATTGAAAAAAAATTAATATGCCAGTTGATTCTTTGAAATGTTCTCATACAGACCCTAGATTTATGGCATATAAAAAAAAACCTTGTAAATGGAGCGACTGTCAATCCGCCTGTTGGTGGAATGCCTTAATTGTATTCAAAAACTAGTTAAACCCTTTGATTAGAATTGGCCGCAGTCGGGTAAAATGAGGAGGTTCTCAATACGATATACACCGTGACTTTTTAGTCGTCTTACAAAGGTGGTCCACTTAATGTACCCGACATAAAATAGCTCTAGGTGCGTTTTTTTTTTTCCTACCATAATAGGTACAAAGAAAAATAAATAATACATTAGAATAAAATTATGAAACATACTGTTAATGATGTTTACGTGTCAAACGGGAGTACATACCTACCCAGTGCTCAAGTCGAGTAAATCATTGCTCGCAACAGGGTGTTTTAACTACGTTACGCGTTATAATACTGAATAATATTTTTATTTTTAAATGATTAAAATCTCATAAATACCCACTTTTTTTAATGAATGTTTAGTACATTGGATACATGAAGTGGGCTGCCGTTTTAAGACGACTAAAAAGTCACGGTGTATTAGATTGTTAATAAAATTAACTTACAAAGTCAAAGTGGCCGATGAGTTCAATGGGTCCCGCCTACTTCAAAATGCGCTTGTTTTGTGCTCTTCAGTCGGATTCTTTAGTGTTTTATAATTACTTTTCTTTTTCAATGTCATCGTATCCAGCTCCTACTACCGCATCTTCGCGTCCTGTCTACCCGTGCGCCTCTCAGAGATGCAGGGACGATACATACCGCCGTTCAGAGCTCTGCTCGACACTCTCGCGACTAATGGGGACATGACGCTGCTGGATATAGTCATCACTTTAGCTGGAGGTAAGTACCTATGTACTGTCATCACCATTACATAGGGTGTAAACGGACCCTTCATGAAGCCGTCAGCCAAGCATTCTGTACATCAAACTAAGTAATTCTACGCAAAAATTATTGCTAGGAAACTACTTTTTTTTCGCGTTTTATGGTAGGACTCAATGTAACGCACTCAAAACATTGTGCTGATGGATGCATTAATAAATAGTACGGGGGTCGTGGAGGTATTAAAAGTAAAGTTATAACATTAAAAACTTTTTTTTTAAACTTGTGATTAAGTTAGAACTTTGACACCCAATATCTCCGTAACTAGAAGGTTCCCAGGAATGATCTAGAACAAAAAAAAGATCGCAATGACGGAGAGAACAAGTGCCTTTCGGCTTTGGTAATGGTACTTTTACACCATTATGCGTAGCCTTTTCACAATTATTTCGGGGGCACGCTTCATCATCATCTGCCGGCATTTTTCTAACTATGTTGAGGTCGGCTCCCAGTCTAACCAGATGCAGCTGAATACCAGTATTTTACATGGAGCTACTGCCTATCTGACCTCCACAACCCTGTTAGTACTAGGTAATACGATACCCCTTGATAAGACTGGTTGTCAGACTTTCGGGCCACTGACTACCTGTAACGACTGTCAAAGATCTACAAATGACAGCCGGGACCAACAGCTTAACGTGCTTTCCGAGACAGAGGAAACAGACCAACCTGGGCAAGCACGACTTACCGCAAACATCGACCCGAGCGGCTGTTATTATTTAGCCACGAGCTCCTCCAATCTGCGTCAATTATGTTATCTTTAATATTTTTTTAGGAGATGACACAAAAGGCTGGTGGGATCATGCAGTAGACGCTTGCATGGCCGCTCTAGCAGCTATTGATGATAGCAATATTTTTGATAAGGCGTATCGAAGAGCCAAGACGGGGGTCAATTTGGGGGTCTGCAATCGTATCTTCTTGCCTTTACTCAGGTTTGTATATATGTTCCTTTTTATTACACATTTTCAGGGATCCGTACACGAAGGGTAACCAACGGGACCCTATTACTAAGTCTCCGCTGTTCGTCCGTCCGTCTGTCTGTCAGAGCATAAACGCACGCGCGTGCCCTCTACGCCAACCCACAATTTCACCGCAAATACCTACAAAAAGAATAGGTATTCTAAAAATATTTAATTGTTTATTTCGTGTTATAGTGCACCGCATTTTTTGTCACATATTTATGTCGTTGGTGTACAGGCACTGGGCACTCGCATGCTTGTCACGTATACAGGGTGTAAACAG
This sequence comes from Noctua pronuba, assembly GCA_905220335.1. Taxonomy (NCBI): domain Eukaryota; kingdom Metazoa; phylum Arthropoda; class Insecta; order Lepidoptera; family Noctuidae; genus Noctua; species Noctua pronuba. The sequence continues at coordinate 5,630,081 of LR999922.1, read as the reverse complement.
ACCCTTCACGAAGCCGTCAACGAAGCATTCTGTACATCAAACTAAGTCACCCTACGCAAAAATTATTACTGGGAAATGACTTTTTTTTTGGGGTGATAAATCACGTTTTACGGTAAAACTCAATGTAACGCATTCAAAACTTGGTGCGGATGGATGCTTTGAATAGTAAACGGGTCATGGAGGTAACTAAAGTAAAGTTAAAACCTTAAAAAGTGGTATTTAAAAAAATACTTGTGAAAAAATCGGAACTTTGACCTCCAATATCTCCGTAACTAGAAAGTTCCCAGGTATGGTCCAGAACAAAAAAATGATCGCAATGACGGGGAGAACAAATGCCTTTCGGCTTCGTTATGAGTCTTTTTATACCCTTTATGTAACAATGGCGTTCAAAAGTAGGAAAGAAAAAGATTCAAAAATGCCTGTAAATGTTTTATTTTACATCAATTTATGCCTTTATCTTTCAGACATTCGTCCCGCAAATTCTGTGAGAGATACATGTCTACAATAGTGACAGATCTATTCAACATACTCCGCGTGGGGTTCAAGGAGGTATCGAATAACGAGGCGTATAGGAAACGGGTCGTGTCTTATGCCATCGCTTTTAATATACTGAAGGTTGCTTTTGAAAAAGTAAGTATTCTTTTTTTATTATCCTACTAGCTTATACCCGCCTGCGGCTTCGTGATTGTCCCACGGGATCACACTACCAGGATAAAAAGTATCCTATATATTAATCCAGGTTATAAACTATACAGGGTGTAAACAGACCCTTCACGATGCCGTCAACCAAGCATTCTGTACATCAAACTAAGTAACTTTACGCAAACATTTTTACTGGGAAACGACTTTTTTTTTGGGGTCAAATATTACGTTTTACGGTAAAACTCAATGTGACGCACTCAAAACATTGTGCTGATGAATGGATTGAATAGTACGGGGGTCGTGAAGGTGTTTAAAGTAAAAATCTTACATTGAAAACATGTATTTAAAAAAAAAACTTGTGAAAAAGTTGGAAGTTTGACCCCCAATATCTCCGTAACTACTAGGTTCCCAGGTATGGTCTAGAACAAAAAAATGATCGCAATGACGGGGAGAACAAGTACCTTTCGGCTTCGTTAAGGGTCTTTTTACACCCTTTATGTGTGCCAAATTTCATCCAAATCCGGTAAGTAGTTTTTGCGTGATTCCATCCATTGTGGCGGCACTTGGGGCAGGCCTATGTCCAGCAGTGGACGTCTTTCGGCTGAAAAGATGATCCATCCATTCATCCTCATAAACTTTCGCATTTATAATATTAGTAGGAAGTTAGATTTTTTTTCTCATTTTATTGACATTGGATCTCTATTGTTATTTATTACTAATTAATTTGTATTATGCAATTCACAACAATTGTTTTTTTTATTGTTCAGTCTTATTTTTATTTAATTACTAGCTTTTACTTAATTACGAGCTTCGCTCGCGTTTATTTAGAATTTGACATTTAAATTTTTAACACACTACTAAAGTTTCTATAAAAATAGAATTCAATCATGATTCAAAAGACACGTGGCGCCATCCATTATCCATAATGCGAAAGTAAGTTTGTTTGTTACCTTTTCACGCCTAAACCACTGAACCGATCATCCCGAAATTTTGAATATACGTTTCAATTGTACAGAAACGGACATACACCTTTCATCCCGAAAAAAAGTACTGTCCCGAGGAAAACAACAATAACGTTCTTATGATAATAGACGGCGCCACGTGTCTTTCGAATCATGATTGAATTATATTATTAAAAGCTGGTAAGGTTGTATTCTACAACCAGATATGGCCATATGGCCGCCGGTTGTGCGTCAGGCACTAGTTGCCCGGTATTTTGCTGAACTGGGCCTATTTGGCGCAGCCTTGAGGCACACAGTGTTAATTTTTTTGTTTAGTTTTAAGTTTTATTTTTTGTCTTGTATTTTTTTGTTTTATATTGAGTGGACTTTTGGCTTGTGCCAAATAAATGTATTTTTTTTCTTTCTTTCTTTCTTTACAACCCGAATTGATTGTCAAATTCTAAATAAACGCGAGCAAACCCGCGGGCAAAACCTAGTTCAAAATAAAACGCAGGTTTCTATATTTATGAGGTTTACTTTCAGATAACGACAGAAGCCTTAGAAAACGGCGTTATAAACGAGAGTGCTGGCTCCCAGAAGCCGTGGTACTTTCTGGAGCAGACGTGCAAGTACTGTGTGACTATCAGTGCCAACGTCAAGTGCCCCAGTAATGCGAGCGAGGAGCTGAAGGATACCTGTCTGTAAGTAATAATAAATAACAAAATAATTTATTGGTAGAACAAGTTTAGGTCATCATAATCTTCCTAGCCTTTTCCCAACTATATTGGGGTCGGTTTCCAGTCTAACCGGATGCAGCTGAATACTAGTATTCTACATGGAGTGACTGCCTATCTGACCTCCACAACCCAGTTAGTACTGGGTAATACGATACCCCTTAATAAGACTGGTTGTCAGACTTTTTGGACCACTGACTACCTAACGACTGTCAAAGATCTACAAATGACACCAACGGCTTAACGTGCTTTCCGAGGCACGGAGGAAAATCGGTATGTAATGGGTGGTCACCCATCCACAGATCAACCTAGACAAGCACAGCTTAACCTAAAGATCGACCCGAACGGCTGTTATTATTTAGCCACGAGCTCCTCCGTGTCCTCCGTGTCTCGCTCCATGTAAAATACTGGTATTCAGCTGCAACCGGTTAGACTGGAGGCCGACCCCAATATAGTTGGGAAAATGCTAGGCAGATGATGAGTTTAGTAATTGCTTGACTGTTGAGGAGCGCACCAAACTACACATTAGTATATAAGTTAGGAATAAAGAAACATAGGTTTAGTTTTTACACACTGTATATTGAGCTCGTAGATAACATCGTAAACTCACTTTTCCCTACTTCTTTTGTTCTATTGTTTTGATTATATTGTGTAGTAGACACAACGTACATAAGGTACGGTACATAAGGCCGCTTGCACAGGGCCAAATAACGTATAGACAATCATGTAAAGCAAGCTAGTAAAGTAAACATAAGTACATAGACTAACGCCGTAGCTGAGTACATAGGGTTGCTTGAACAGGACCTGAACTGTTAGGTGTAGGCGCATAAGTACATGGAGTGACTTATGTAGGTTAGTCATGTATCTAGTCGAATAAGGGCTTGAATGTTTACTTTAGACACGTAAGAACCTGTTTTGTAATCCTTTACTAGAAAAGGGAACACGTATAAACCTGTTGTAGAATCTTTGATGCCAAAGGAACAAGTAGTAACCCGTTTAAAGAATCCTTGAGGCAAACACATCAAGTATGAACCTGTCGCCGAATCCGCGAGCCCATAGGGGCAGGTATAGACCTGTCTATGAGCGATTGTCGGCCGCCTAGTGGAGAAGCGTATGAAATGTAGGACGCGTCCCTCCACTACGCGCCACCTACGTGCTCGAATATAAATATAGCCGCTTTATAAGCGAACGATTAGTCTTGTCCCGATCGGCGCGCTGTACTTGTCTTGTAAATATGTCTTTGTTTGTGTAACTGTATATAACTGTGTCTGTGTAACATGTCTGTGTATGACCGTGTAAACTGTAAATATATTGTGCTGATTATCAAAGTTTCCCTGGCGTTTTAGTCATATGTGGCGATACTCAACCCTTGCGCCTGAATCCCGTATAATTTTGGTCCTTCGTGAGCCGGATTCTGCATAGGAAAACGTTAGGAAAACGTGAAAATGAGCGTGAAAAGCGCAGTTACTACAAGAAGTAAGTTACGGCGCATCGAGGAGGGCTTACTCAAGCGGCGATTAGAGGCAGATTCAGGGGTACCGTCAGAAATCCCACCAGGTTCGCCGTCAGTAGCACCGACAACGATGTCGGGCCTAGTTCCAGTCATCCCACTGGCGGGTGGTCGTGTAGTGGACCACCGGGATATACGTACGCCAGTGCGGTCGGTGACAATAAGGAGACCTAGGTCCGCCGCCAGTCACACGTCCAGCAGGAGCGGCCAGAAGAGTGCCGACTACCTCAGGCGGAGGGCGGAGTACGAAGCAGAGAAAGAGTTGGTGCTCATGAAGGAAAAGCTAGTCAAGAAGAGACTAGAGGCGGATCTGGCAGAAATCGATGCTGCCGCCGAGGAAGACTCATGTTCCGAGGACGAAGGAACGACCCGCCGAGTAGAAGAGTGGGTCACACACACGACGCCCGCCGCGACAAGTCGGACACCAGTAACGACGTGTCGCGACCTGTCGCCGCCGCCGCCACCGCCGCCGCCACCGCCGCCGATAAATCAGGTACAAGTGTCGAACATTCTCAGTGAAGTGCCGCCAAATGACCGCGTAAACGCGCTCCGTCAGAGTGCGCCCGCGTCCGTGCCTCCGCCCGAGCGGGAGGCCGCACCTCAGCTGTGCGTGCCCGCGTCGGGTCAGACACGTGATAATATGTATCGGGCTACGCCGTTAGCGACTACGGGCACCGCGCCCGACCGAGGTCACCTTGACTGGGACCATACGTTCACGGAAGAACCGGAAAGGGTCAAGTCAAGAGACCGGAAAATAGATCAGCTGGCGGACGCTATAGCGAACATAGCGCGACCTAGGCCGGTACCAAGGCAGGCCTATGAGCTGCCGTATTTCAATGGCGACCCGGCGGAATGGCTTTCGTACAAAAATATGTACCATGATACGACAGCGATGTATCAGTTCAAGCCACACGAGAACCTAGCACGTCTGAAGACTTCTCTACAAGGAGATGCCAGGCTGGCCGTCGAGGACCTGTTACGCACCTCGGCCAACCCGGCTGAAATAGTCAAGACGCTGGATGAAGAATTCGGTCATCCAAACTTAGTGCTAGAGTGTGCCCTACGTAAAGTGCGTGCGTTACCGAGAGTAACTGAAAGTGGTCGTGAGTTAAGGAAGTTCTCTACGACCGTACGAAATTGTGTGTCGCTTCTGAAAAGTGTGAGTGCCAATGGATATTTAAACAACCCACAGCTGGTAAGTGAATTGATTAATAAACTCACCCCAGTGCAGCGCGCCCAATATGGGGATTTCGCTATGGGTATGGCAGCCAACCAGGGCATTGACATGCGCGTATCACCGAGCCTCGAGATGCTAGCAGAGTTCCTTAGTCATCTAGCTCGCGCAACATCGTACTATGTACAGATGGACATCGGCCAGCCCGTAGCACAGAATAGCGCCAACAAAATACGCACGAACACACAGGCACACAAAGCAATCAAGAATATACAACGATTGCATGTACAGTCTGATAACGGAAAACATAACACACGGACGCAACAAGAGGTTGAGGATTCGTGTCCATTATGTAAAGGGCGCCACGCTATTATATCAGATTGTAAAAAGTACAGCGACATGAATATAAACGAACGCTGGAAAACTGTTAAAGATAACAAGTTATGTTTCAATTGTCTAAGTCGTAAACACTCTAAAAAGTACTGTCGTGCAAAGAAATGCCCCACTTGTAATTATGTTCACCACATAACGCTACACATTGAAAAGAAACCCGAAACGGTAACTAACGTAAATGACTACACCGGCAAAGCATTGTTAAAAATATTACCTGTGTACTTGAACGTGAATGGAACCGAGGAGCGCTGCTATGCCCTATTAGACGACGGCGCAACGGTATCGCTTATCGACGGCGCGCTGGCGGGAAGCGCGAAGGGAGAACGGCTACCATTAGTGTTGCATAGTGCGCGCGGTCAAGAAATAACAGACAATACGTCGCGCGTGATACCTATAACAGTACGCGGTCCGAACGGTAAAATACATAATATACAGTGCCGCACATTGGAGAACTTGGATTTGCCTGCGCAATCAGTGCCCGCTGCCGTGATGTCGGAGCACGCTCACCTTCGCGACTTGGGTTGCGAAGAAATGAGAGACGCCAAGCCCTTGCTGCTGCTGGGTCAGGACAACTGGGAGCTGTTGGTCAGCCGGGAGACTCGCCGTGGAAAGTCGGGTAAGCCGGTTGCCTCATTGACCTCTCTGGGTTGGGTAGTACATGGGCCGTTAGGTAAATTATATAGTAGCAAACAATCAGTTAATTGTGTTGTAGAGTCAAGTGTAGAATTACATAACTTAGTTAAAGAACAGTTTGAATTAGAATCGATCGGTATAACCGAAGTGCCCCGCAAACATGCCGAGGTTGAGCGGGCTAGGCATATATTAGAGTCAACGTGCCGACAGACAGACAGCGGTGCGTGGGAGGTAGGGCTACTGTGGCGTCGCGACGACACACAGCTGCCAGACAACTATGATCATGCGCGCCATCGTTTGGCGGGGATCGAACGTCGCCTCCACAGAGACCCTATGTACGCTGAGGCATATAAGGCCCAGGTAAATAGGTTGCTAACAGAAGGGTACGCCAGCAAGGTGGAAGAGGGAATAACATCTGAGCCGGTCTGGTATTTACCTCACTTCGGGGTCACTAACCCCAATAAACCGGGTAAATTACGTTTGGTGTTTGACGCCGCCGCCAAGTACGAAGGGACGGCGTTGAACGACCACCTCTTAGCTGGACCCGATATGTTGAACTCTCTACTGGGAGTATTGTTTAAGTTTAGGTTAGGCCCTGTCGCTTTCACAGGCGACATAGCGGATATGTTTCTCCGGGTTCGAGTCCGGGAACAAGATCAAGGGGCTCAGCTGTTTTTATGGTCGCCTAATGATAGTGGCGAACCACAAGTATATAAGATGAACTCTATGATATTCGGTGCAGTGTCGTCGCCGACATCTGCTATATATGTACTTAATAAGAACGCGGATAGGTACATAGACACGTTACCCGATGCTGTGTCCGCTGTACATACACGTCATTATATGGACGATTACCTAGATAGTACGTGGTCTGTCGAGCAAGCTAGTAAGCTGATCGAGGACGTGACTCACATCCACGCCGAGGGCGGGTTTGTCATACGGGGGTGGGTCACAAACTCTCAGGAGCTGCGCGACAAACTACGAGTAGAGATGCCGGATCGAATATCATTAGATAAAGGGGATAACACCACCGAACGCACACTGGGAATGACATGGTCGCCCAGCACTGATACGTTAGCGTTCGACCTGTCGTTTAAGCGGCTACCTAAGGCCATAGTAGAAGGTCAGGTGGTACCCACTAAAAGGGAGTTTTTGAGGTTTATTATGTCGATTTTTGACCCTTTAGGTTTTTTATATCCGTGTGTAATTCAGTCACGTATATTAATGAAAAAAGTGTGGCACACCGGTATAGACTGGGACGAGCCACTTAAAGAAGCGGAGGCTCGTTTATGGTTCGAGTGGCTGCACAGTTTGCAGTATCTCAAGGGCCTGTCAGTTCCCAGGTGGTACGGGCTGCACGCAGACCACCTGGAGTTGCATGTGTTCGGGGACGCTAGTGAGTCCGCGTACGCCGCCGTGGCATACGTAGTAGGGACTAATGTCACCAGGCACAGGGAGGTAGCTATAGTAATTGGAAAAGCTAGGGTAGCACCTCAGAAAGTAGTTTCAGTGCCGCGCTTAGAGTTACAAGCAGCTGTGCTGGCGTGTCGATTAGCCGACACAGTAGAGAAAGAATTGGGCACACGGATAAGTGCTAAGTACCTGTGGACAGATAGCAGGACGGTACTTAAGTGGATCAACTCGGACGCCACGGAATTTCAAAGATTCGTGTCGCATAGATTAGCAGAAATAGATAAGAGGTCAAAGAGGTCCGACTGGCGCTGGGTTCCCACGGCGTTGAACCCAGCTGATAAGGCCACCCGGATGGACTGGCCCAATAATTGTAGTGAGTGGCTTTCGGGTCCCTCTTTTCTTTGTGATCCACAGGAGCGGTGGCCGATGAGTAACGACCTCGACAGCGTGGCAGAGGCCGACCTGGAGAGGGTGCAGAGAGTGCACACTGCGGCCGCCCTTCCCACTCCGTTGCTGAGTCTTGAGAGACTATCTACTTGGACGCGCGCACTACACGTCGTGGCGCGCGTACTTATTTTTATTGAGCGCTGCCGCAAGCGGCGCCAATCGACCGCCGTGACGGCGGAGGACCTGGACGTGGCCATGCTGCACCTGCTGCGACTGGCGCAGGCTGACAGCTACGCCGCTGACATCGCGGCTCTGCGGGAGGCCCGCCCTCTGCCTGCCAACAGCAGGCTCCGAGCACTCGACCCGATGATGTATGAAGACGGGCTATTGCGTGTGCGCGGCAGGCTGGGCGCCTGCAGCGAGCTGAGCTTCGGGGAGCGCCACCCAGTCATACTGGACGGGAGGCATGTGCTCGCCCGGCGGCTCATTCAACATTACCACGTGGCCGCCCTGCACGCCAACCAAGAAGCTGTGGTCAATAGGATACGTGAGGCCTATTGGATCACGAACCTGCGGTCTTCTGTCAAGGCCGTCGCGGCAAGCTGCCAGCGGTGTCGCCTTCAGAAGGCGAAGCCCGCTGCACCGAAGATGGGTGACCTACCGGTCGCCAGACTACAGAATACTCGACGAGCATTCGTCCACTGTGGGGTCGACTATTTCGGCCCCATGGAGGTCGCCATCGGTCGGCGCCGGGAGAAGAGGTGGGGCGTGCTATTCACGTGCCTCACCACCCGCGCCGTCCACCTGGAGCTGGCGGCGTCACTAAGCGCTGACTCAGCCATCCTCGCCTTGCGGCGCCTCATTGCGCGCCGCGGGCGACCCAGCGATATGTACTCCGACAGAGGTACTAACTTTGTCGGGGCGAACACCGAGCTACGAGCCGCTCTGCGCGACCTGGACCAAGCGCGGGTCGAGAGCGAGGCGACGGGCCGCGGCATCGCGTGGCACTTCAACCCTCCGGCCGCCCCACACATGGGCGGATGCTGGGAGCGACTAGTGCGCTCTGTAAAGAACGCGCTCAAGGCGACGCTACGTGAGCGCGCCCCACGAGAGGAGGTCCTCTATACCCTCCTTGCTGAAGCCGAGCTGATCGTCAACAGCCGGCCACTGACGTACGTAACCAGCGACGTCGAGCAGCCGGTGGTGCTGACCCCCAATCATCTCCTGCTGGGCACTGCCGCAGGGGATGCGCCGTGCACGCGGGGACACGCCGTCGACCTGGACTCCCGACGCATGTGGCGCCGGGTGAACGCGCTAGCCGACCTGTTCTGGAGGCGCTGGCTGCGCGAGTACCTGCCGACGCTCCAACGACGCAGCAAATGGACTAATAATGAGCCGAACATTAAAGTGAACGACGTGGTAGTGATAGTGGACAATAATAAACCACGCAATCAGTGGCCTAAGGGCATAGTGAAAAGTGTATATCCTGGTGCGGACCAGATAATCCGAGTGGCAGATGTTAAGACCACAAATGGGGTCCTGCGAAGGCCCGTTGTGAAGCTTGTTGTACTCCCAACAGACGGCAGTATGGTCGGTTGAACCCTCATACGGGGGGTGGGAATGTTGAGGAGCGCACCAAACTACACATTAGTATATAAGTTAGGAATAAAGAAACATAGGTTTAGTTTTTACACACTGTATATTTAGCTCGTAGATAACATCGTAAACTCACTTTTCCCTACTTCTTTTGTTCTATTGTTTTGATTATATTGTGTAGTAGACACAACGTACATAAGGTACGGTACATAAGGCCGCTTGCACAGGGCCAAATAACGTATAGACAATCATGTAAAGCAAGCTAGTAAAGTAAACATAAGTACATAGACTAACGCCGTAGCTGAGTACATAGGGTTGCTTGAACAGGACCTGAACTGTTAGGTGTAGGCGCATAAGTACATGGAGTGACTTATGTAGGTTAGTCATGTATCTAGTCGAATAAGGGCTTGAATGTTTACTTTAGACACGTAAGAACCTGTTTTGTAATCCTTTACTAGAAAAGGGAACACGTATAAACCTGTTGTAGAATCTTTGATGCCAAAGGAACAAGTAGTAACCCGTTTAAAGAATCCTTGAGGCAAACACATCAAGTATGAACCTGTCGCCGAATCCGCGAGCCCATAGGGGCAGGTATAGACCTGTCTATGAGCGATTGTCGGCCGCCTAGTGGAGAAGCGTATGAAATGTAGGACGCGTCCCTCCACTACGCGCCACCTACGTGCTCGAATATAAATATAGCCGCTTTATAAGCGAACGATTAGTCTTGTCCCGATCGGCGCGCTGTACTTGTCTTGTAAATATGTCTTTGTTTGTGTAACTGTATATAACTGTGTCTGTGTAACATGTCTGTGTATGACCGTGTAAACTGTAAATATATTGTGCTGATTATCAAAGTTTCCCTGGCGTTTTAGTCATATGTGGCGATACTCAACCCTTGCGCCTGAATCCCGTATACTTGACATTAGAACTGTCAAAGTAAGAACTCTTTACTCTGCTTTCTTTGTGTGTGATATCACAACCAAAAAGAGTGAAAAAGAAAAAAAATACATATACACTAGCTGACCCGCGCAACTTCGTCTGCGTCACTTAGGGGTATGAAAAATAGATAGTAGCCGATTCTCAGACCTACTCAATATGCTCACAAAATTTCATGAAAATCGGTCAAGCCGTTTCGGAGGAGTACGGGAACGAACATTGTGACACGACAATTTTATATATAAGATTGTAATATTCATCTGTGGAACAGTTGGTTACAGAGCTCGTCATACAACTGCCTCGCCAGCGCCATCTGTCGCCGCAAACTGAACAAGAGCCTGGCGGCGCGGATATTCAATGTCCACGCGTGGGCTGCTATAGTGGACACGGATGCTGTGTACCCGTTTGAGTTGCAATCTCATGCGAAGTATCGGGTATGTATTTTTATAGACATTTTTTATACAGGGTGTAAACGGATTCTTCACGAAATCGTCAACCAAGCATTATGTACATCAAACTAAGTAACCCACAGATATAGATAGACCTAGATAACGCAAGTATCACGATCTCTATGAAAACCAAGCGTGCCATTTTTTGACTACCTCTTATGACGTCACAAGCACTATTTCTAAGCCGCAATGTAATACGAATGTTTTGTTTTTCTCAAATTTGTACAGATATACAGTTTTTACAATTTATATCAGCACAATTACCCATTCAACATGTTATACACCGATACAGGCTGAGCGCGAAAGTGGCCACTTACGATTTTTGTACGTAAGCTAGGCACGCGAAGCAGCACGCGAAGCAGTTGCTCTTGCGTTATCTAGGTCTATCTATATCTGTGAAGTAACCCTACGCTAAAATTATTGCTGGGAAATGACTTTTTTTTTGGGTGAAAAATCATGTTTTACGGTAGATCACAATGTAATGCACGCAAAAGATTATGCTGATGGATGGTTTGAACAGTACGGGGGTCGTGGTGTGTTTAAAGTAAAAATCTTACATTAAAAACATGTTTATAAAAAAAAACTTGTGAAGAACTTGGAATGTTGACCCCCAATATCTCCATAACTAGAAGGTTCCCAGGTATGATCTAGAACAAAAAAATGATCGCAATAGCGGGGAGAACAAGAACGTTTCGGCTTCGTTTAGGGTCTATTTACACCCTTTATGTAATGTGAACTTTAAAATGAAATGCATTATACGCTTGCAGGGCAGCAAGCCAGCGAAGCGTTCAGTAGACGCCCTAGCGACGTCATCATCGTTCACGGGCACAGTTCGAAGCCGGCTGTTCCTGACGACGTTATCTGAGAACCCGCTGCAGTACGACATGATACCTGACGACGAAGATGATGAGGTTAGTATTTGCTTAGGTTACTTCGTGGCATTGAGCATAACCCAGGAGTGCTGCAGCGCCTGAGTTTATGTGTACCGGAGCGCTATGTGTGGAGGCGGCGCCGCCTGCTGCTGCTGGCCGGGCCGGTTGCCAGGACCAACCTTGTCGCTAAAACAACATTGACCTGCGCAATTTGGGTTATTTATTTATTTATTAACGATCTTCACGACAAGATCGATATATTTACATGGTATTTGAGTGAATTCGCAAAATTAGTGTAAGGCAGGTTTTAATAAATAAATTATTAACCCTGTTCGTCATAGTAATAAGGTGGAAACTTCTTCGTCATCCTTCACGGGCACGGACTGCAGTTCTCGGCTCCATAACACCCCCCCCCCCCTGCGGCTCAGGCGTAACTTCCGCCTCGGCTGCAATAACAAAATTTGCGCACTTGTTATCAAAATGTACTATTACTCTAATGTCTGTTTTTTAATCTCGGAGACTAAATTGACAAGTGAAAATGTCAAAACTGACTTAAATGCTATTGAAATCTATGTCAGCTTGCCATTTGTACTTGTCAATTTAGTGTCCGAGATTAAAAAACAAACTTTAGCTTGCTTTGTTGATCTGAATGCATAGATGATGTCCATGTGATGAGTGATTTTACATCCTGCTTTGTGTGAACTACAGGAAGAAGAAGACGACACCGCCCTAGAGTTCGAAGACAGCGTGCTGAACGCTCACGGCTGCTTGTCCACGCTCACGTGTCTGCTCGAGCATGCGAGCGCACTCGAGCACACCGACTGGCGGAGCGCTGTAGTGGCGGGGCTGACCTCGGATATCACTGTTAACGCTAAGTGGTTTTTAGCACAAGTAAGTTAAGAGATTAAATGGGTTGTTCTTTAAAAATCAACCTGTAAAATAAATAAAACCTGCCAAATGCGAGTCGGACGCGCGCATGATGGGTTCCGCACCGTCGTAGTAGGGTAGGTTAAAATTAAAGGGGGCGCCCTTTAATTTATTTTAATTATTCGTTTTTATAGTGGCGTAGTACTACATAGTCTGTAAAAAATTCAACTGTCTACCTATTACGGATCATGAGACACAGCCCGCTGACAGACAGGCGGACGGACGGTCAGCGGAGGCTTTAATAGGGTCGCGTTGGTTACCCTTCGGCAACGGAACCCTAAAAAGCCATCATTAGTGCACCCTGTCTCACCCTGTACCCTGTGTCCTGTACTGTGTGTGTACATGGCCAAATAATTTAGTACTTTAGAATTAGATGGGATTTTAGTGCAAAACCGAAACTATGACAAAAAAATCAGTTTTAGTTTTCTCTAAATCAAATTTAGTGCCCGTTTTAAAGCGATTTTGAAAAAATTATACAATTCTGAAAATTTGGTTTGTAGAACGTAAAAAAACTTTCAATTAATATTGGTTTGAATCAGATTTCATATTTGGTTTTTTAGATATGGTATTGTTCGTCAGACTGCAACAGTAATTTTGTTTTTCATTAACTATTTCAGTCATGGTGGTTAGCGTCACCAACCACCTCTTTTCGATTTTTTTCATTAAAATCCATTACATCTTGTGACAATCGGTTGAATTAGGCTGCCTAAGGCATTAAGTCCGCCTTTGTACATTATGTGTATAAAGTTTTAATAAATAAATAAATAAATTATAAAACGAAAATATGGTGGTTAGTAAACTAACCACCGTGACTGAAAGAGTTAACATACCGCCGGGTTAAAGGCAAAACCGACTATCTGTGATTTTTGCAGTTTTTCACTTTAATATATCATTCGAATCGGTATTTTATTCTCTATCTAATGGTAAAACCAACTAAACCGCAGGACTTACCGTTCCCGAGTTATCGAATGTAAAAACCGGTTATATAGTTAATAGTGTATTTTTAGAGAATTAAAAACCTATAATTCGTAATAATTTGTCTGGAATATTTAGAAATATAGATGCAAAAAATACCAAACGTTTTTAGTGGTTTTTAGTCCTACAATAATGTCAAAGGAATGTCTAAATCACTAGTGGTAAAAAATAATATATTGGATTATCACCTTTTTGTTCTTGAACATTCAAACTAAATAAATATAGTCGATTTTGGCATTCGGTATTTCGGTTTCTTTTTAGCGAATTGCCAAGAAGCAAAACCGATTAAATTATTATAGTCGGTACTTCCCCGCGCTGCCGCTGTCGCGGGAGGGCGACAACAGCAGCGCGAGGGCTTTACGGGGATTGAGTCGAATCTTGCGCAGCGAACGACGAGGTCATACAGTGCATTTTTCGGCTCAAAGCTATACTGTAAAGAAAACATGATTTTGAACTTAATAGAAGTAAAACCAACTAAAACAACTGCGCTTTATAGAAAACGAACTACATCATCTGCCTAGCCGTTTCCCAACTATATTGGGGTCGGCTTACAGTCTTAACCAGATGCAGCTGAATACCAGTATTTTACATGGAGCGACTGCCTATCAGACCTCCACAACCCAGTTAGTACTGGGTAATACGATACCCCTTGGTAAGACTGGTTGTCAGACTTTTTCTTAATAGAAAACGAACTACAAAGAGATCAAATTCAAAGCAGTATTTTTTCTATAAACAACCGTAAAATCTCAGATATGCCAAAACTTCTTCAGCCTGAATTGTCCCACTCCTGGACAAAGGTCTCCCCCCATTCCTTCCACTTTTCTCGATGTTGTGCCTCTTCTCGCCAATTAACGAGGCAGCCATCCAAGGCGTCCCGCCATCTTCTCCTCGGTCTGCCGCGACCCCGTCTAACTGTCTCAGGGCTCCAGTTTTGTGATATGCGGGCCCACAGCTTTTCCGGCATCCGTCAGACACGGCCTGCCCAGTCCTATTTCAGTTTAGCAGCTTTTTGAGCGACGTCAGCATTTTTAGTTCTGGAGCGCCGTGTGGTATTCCTTATTCGATCGGTAAGTTTAACGTTAAGTATGCTGCGCTCCATTGCCCGTTGGCAAACCTTGAGTTTGGACTTCTGGATGTTAGTCAATGACCAAGTCTGTGCACCATATGTCAGTATGGGGAGAATACACATGTCTACTAGCTTAAGTTTTAAGGGGATGGGTAAATCGCCCTTGAATAGCTCTTTCATTGACCAGTAGCTCTTCCAGGCGTTTTCCGTGCGTCTTGCAACTTCCTTGTCTTGTTTCTCCTGGAAGGAGATTACTTGGCCCAGGTAGATTATATTCTTGGACATAGTGTATTCTCTTCTCTCTCCGTTGGTGGTAGAAAGTCCGGGACGGAAGCCTGCTTGCTCGGGAGGTTGTTCCTTGTCTAGCTCTCCAGCGAAGCGATTTTCGACTCAAACTCAAAGCATTTTTTTTCAATTAGACCATTACAGGCACTTTTGAATGTCACAAAAAACAAAGAAAGCAAAGCTACAGACATAGACACAAGGCATAATAACTTGTGAAAGTACTGTGGTTGGCCATTCCAAGGCGCAGATCTCTATGGAGAAACACCATGGACACTCTTTTCAATCAAAATATTGTTACAAAATCTTGGTTACATCATTCATGTGGAGACTACACATTTATGTAAGAACGATGTTAAAGTGCAAGCTAAGAGCGGCAGACTCCAGTCAAAGCACGCAAAGTCAAGCCAGTCCAAAAAGTTGTCACTGAACCACCACCACAAGCCACAAACGACCATGTTTTCCACAGATACTGTCCCCGTTATTTATAGAACTATTATGCATTTCAAAAGCCAAAAAGCCGATCTATTGAAACTTTGTGAAAGAGGAGTCATTCCTGTCGAATATCATGAATGGTTCCAAAGTTTGAGAGCTGATGGCCAAAAAGTGGATCGTCTACCTGATGTTACGGTTTCTGTAGAATCAGAGGACCCGGAGAACTCGGATGACTAAGTGATTTTTTTTTTTAAATTAATTTTTAAAGGCCAATTATTGTTTGTTTAGATTACGAAACTTTTATGTTCATACAAAGTAAAATATCAATAAAATAAATGCTTCTTCTTGTGACCTGTCAGTTTTACTTTCTGAATGTTTTCTTGTACTGGCTGATACTTGCTAGTAATACACAATTTGAATGATTTAAGCAATACAAATCAGTAACTTATAATGTTAGTACAATTTTGCATTCTACATTCGAAGACATGTCTTATGAAATAAAAAGGCAAAACCAACTATTTTTTCGTATTTTTTAAATTATTTCAAAACGAATGGTCCTAAAATCAGCCTTACTAGCAAGTTATCAAGACAATACTTTAACTCACGTAAATGCCAAGTCTGTGAGATACAGGACCATTTATTTTTCAGATATGCTCGTATTTGTACTAGAAAGGCAAAACCAACTAAAAGAGGGGGTTAATATTTATTTATTTATTTTTTGAACAAATTAAGTTATTTTTTGTGTTTAGTATGTAACTGTTAGAAACTAAGATAATTATAGAACACGCTCATATATTTGCGACTGATATAATTTTATTACTAAGGACTTAATTTTAATTGCAAACTTTGTAAACGCCCTTACGGAAAATTTTACATTGACTTTTTTGGACTAAATAGTTGGTTTTGCCTTTAACCCGGCGATACTATGAAAAAATATTTGTTGTCAAAGTCAAAATTATTTATTTGAGGTAAATGTGGTACAAAAGGTAGAAAAAATAACATGTAGTGCAATGACACATTTCGCCATAAAAATTGCATGCAAATATTAATAAACACAACCATTAAATTAGGTATGTAACTACATAAAGTAGAATATTTCTAAGTTTAATTAAGTACACGCAAAATAAAATGTTGCTGTTAAATACTACAAACGAATTGTTAACATATTAAAGTATTTTTAACATACAACAAATTGTTAGCACAATGAAATATTGTTTAAATATACAAACACAACATCATATAAAGTAGGTAATTCTTTACAATGCAATTTGGTAGGGATATGATTGACAATTACATTTTTTGAGTAATTCCGCTGTTGAGTGTTTTACATACAGGGTGTAAACAGACCCTTCACGAAGCCGTTAACCAAGCATTCTGTACATCAAACTAAGTAACTTTACGCAAAAAATATTGCTGGGAAACGACTTTTTTTTGGGGTCAAAAACCCCTTTTTACGATAAAACTCAATGTAACGCACTCAAAACATTGTGCTGATGGATGGATTGAATAGTACAGGGGTCGTAAAGGTGTTTAAAGTAAAAATCTTACATTAGAAACATGTATTTTTAAAAAAACTAGTGAAAAAGTTGGAACTTTGACCCCCAATATCTCCGTAACTAGAAGGTTCCCAGGTATGGTCTAGAACAAAAAAATGATCGCAATGATGGGGAGAACAAGTACCTTTCGGCTTCGTTAAGGGTCTTGTTACACCCTTTATAGAACATGTAAAAAAAGCCCTGTCTGAAATATTTTTCAGTGCTACGGAACCGAGTGTGCGCGTCCGACTCGGACTTGGCCGCTTTATTTAAAGTATTCTAACGCTGTACTTGTTTCAGGCTATTTGCAATGCAGTAGAAGCACTAAACCCTCACGCCAGCGCCCTCTGCCCCGCGCTATTACAACTAATAGCCGATACCCCTGCTACTGATCACGGGAAACCTGTTCTTAACAACCTGCATATAGATATTGTAAGTAACAAAATTGAATTAAATTTAAAATTTTAAAAAACCCCCAAAAAAAACTTAAGATGAATGAGATATACCCACTTTCATCCCCCATTTCTAGTAAATGGCTGCACCGATTTTGATAAAACTTGTACTTGATTTTAAATACACATCATGCGCTTTCATTTGATACCCCACTTGGGTATATTTGAACATATTCGATTTTTCATACCCACTTTCATCCCCCATATCTAGTAAATGGCTGCACCGATTTTGATAAAACGTATCTAAGAACCATCGCCAAGAAACTAGCTTTCAAATAAAAAAAACTGCATCCAAATCGGTTCACTCGTTTAAGAGCTACAGTGCCAGAGACAGACACACACACATTGCGGTCAAACTTATAACACCCCTCTTTTTGCGTCGGGGGTTAATAAAATGTCAATCATGAAAAAGTTCAAATTGCATTATACAAAATGTTACTTCAATTTTTTAATCGGATTTTGTTAACAATTCAAAGGTTTTTCAATTTTTGCACGGAACCCTAATTATTTTTCTAAAATAAAAGTAGTCTAAGATACGCATTACACCATCAGCTATCTGCCAGTAAAGTCCCGTCAAAATCGGTCCACCCGTTTCACAGATTAGCCGGAACAAACAAACAGACAAAAATTTAAATAAGGTGTTTTGTTATATTTAAGTACTGTAGATACTTTCATATGCTTTCAGTAAACATTTGTTATTTTGAAATTACAGACAGACACTTCAATTTTATTTATTTGTATACAGGGTGGAAGGGACACCGACGCGAAAACGGTTACCGCGTATTCAGTACATCATTCTGAGCCCCCCTCATAGAAAGTTTCATTCATCATCTGCCTAGCCTTTTCCCAACTATGTTGGGGTCGGCTTCCGATCTAACCGGATGCAGCTGAATACCAGTATTTTACATGGGGCGACTGCCTATCTGACCTCCACAACTCAGTTAGTACTGGAAAATACCCCTAGGTAAGACTGGTTGTCAGATTTTTTGGTTTTTTTTTTGACTACCTAACGACTGACAAAGATCTACTTATGACAGCCGGGAACTCGGAGGAAACGTAATGTGTATGTAATAGGTGGTCACCCATCCGCAGACCAACCTAGGCAAGCACGGCTTAACCTAAAATTCGATCCAAGCGGCTGTTATTATTTATTTTATTGTTTTTCATTGGTTATAAAAAAACAGCTGTTCCAAACATTTTGACCGTGTAGGTATTGTACTTTTGTAGGAAACAGCAGATTTTTTTTAATAACCGTTGAAGAATTTCTATGTGGTAAGAAGATGTACTGAATACATGGTAAACTTTTTCGCGTCGGTGTCACTTCCATCTTGTAGATTAAATGTACCCTAAACTTATACTGTCACTTACGGGATATCTTCCGTGATTGTTCATTATTTTGAGCTCCCGATATTTCAACGCTGTTGCAAGCGCCATGATCGCGGGTTGACTGGAAAACGCGGGTGGATGGAAAATAAATTATTAAGAGCAGACAAATCTGTCTACCCTCTTTCTTCGTCATTTGCTACGCGCACTACTGGAACTAGACACTAAGTCACGGCAAAAAACACTCACAGTATCACCAGGTTTTGTGGAGTCCTTATTGCGCTGCCGGAAGCCGAATCTTAACAATTTATTTTCCATCCACCCGTATTCTCCAGTCAACCCGCGATCATGGCGCTTGCAACAGCGTCGAAATATCGGGAGCTCAAAATAATGAACAATCACGGAAGATATCCCGTAAGTGACAGTATAAGTTTAGTTGTAGACCGTGAAAGCTTAAAACAGTGTATAAATGTACCCTATCTTCCTTCACAGATATCAACAATCATAAAATGGAATATAAAAGAATTATCATACGATCCAAATATAAATACGACCGTGGAGTATTTAATAAATACATGTATAGCATATAAACAACAGTTTGGTATACATAAACGATTGTTGAATACATTGAACGGTTTCTTACAAATGTATGGGAATATGGTCACCGTGAAATGGACTGTTTTTCAAGATTATTGTGTTGGTAAGATGAGATTAATATTTTTCAATACAGATATGTAATATTAATTGACTAATTTCAGATATATAATACTTATATTAAGTCCAAATTATAGTTTAATTCTTATAGTCGGCGGTGATTGTTTTTTTTTTAAACAAAATCGTTTTTTTTTAATCTCGGCAAAGAGATATGCGTCTTTACGGAGTAATAGTTTTTTTGAATATTTAAATTGTTTTTATAAATAGATTAACATATTTTATTTGTGTTCCATATTCAAAATATTTTAATACTTATATCTTTGCTTCTTCTTCAACCTGGCGAAAGCTAGGCGCGGAAAAAAACGCATAATAAATCATAGTTTCCTAATAATTTAAGGCAAAAATACTTTTCGTTCTATTATTTTATTTCTTCGAAAGTGTATTGAAAAACGGCATTTGTTACTGGAGTTCTCGGCTCCATAACAACCTCGCCCGCGGCTCGGTTGTGAATTCTGCCTCGACTGCAATAACAAAGTTTTTCCACTTATGTCAAAATGTACTATTTTCTCATTGCAGATCTCCCTAAAGACATACTCCCTCTACTACCTATCTTCGAACGCTTATTAAAAAATGGCGTCGCCCTACCTGAACTGTTGTCCTCCATATTTGCCAACCCAGATGCCAAGCACTGGACTGGCAACTCGAAACTGGCAGAAGTAACTGGCCTGGCATTCTCTCTGGCGGATCCTGACTCTAGAAAAAGGTTTTTGGCAAAATTCTGGCAGATTTTGAACGCTGTCAGAAGTATCAGTGTCAATAGTTATGTGAAGATGCTTTTTTATGCTCTGAGGAGTTGTAAGGAGTGCTGTGATTTTAATCAATTGAAGTAAGTATCTTTACTTGCTTTTCGGTGAAGGAAAACATCGTGAGGAAACCAGCATGCCCGAGAGATATTTCTTGACGGCATGTAAAGCCAAGTCAGAGGCCCATGGGCGGCATAAAAACTCTGACACCAGGTTACGAACTAACCACACGATAAAAGAAAAAGTATCTTTTGAACATTAATTTATAATTGACAAATTTTTTCGCATATGATGAGGAAGGACGAATCGCATGTGACTAAAAGAGTGATGAATATAAAAGTTGATGGATGGAGAGGGAGAGGAAGACCAAGGAAACGATGGATGGATTGTGTGAGGAATTTTATGAAAGGTAAAGGATTTAATGATAGCTTGACGGTTGACAGAGAATGGAAGAAAAAACGTGTTGCGCCGACCCCAAGTAACATGGGACAAGGGCAGGAAGATGATGATGAAGTTTTTTCGTGAGGAAAGTTTTGAGTATGAATGTGGATGGGTATAAGAGTAGAGGAAGACCAAAGAAACGATGGATAGACTGTGTGAAGGATGATATGGCCACAAAAGAGGTGTCTGATGAGATGACGAGTAATAGAGAAGTATGGAAGAAGAAGACTGGAATTGAATTGGGATAAAGGCAAGAGAATGATGAGTCAAGTTTTGGACCGTGGTCGCTCAAAATGGGCCTCATCAGAAGGCTTAAAGTCACCCAAAAGGTAATGGAGAAGGCTATGCTCGGAGTTTCCTTGCGTGACGACATCCGCAAGAGAACCAAGGTTACCGACGTAGCCCGAAGAATTGCCAAACTTAAGTGGTAGTGGGCAGGGTACATTGCTCGTAGAATGGATGGCCGATGGGGCCGAACAGTTCTGGAGTGGCGACTGTGAACTGGAAGACGTTGCGTTGGAAGGCCTCCCACTAGGTGGACCGATGACCTGGTGAAGGTTGCGGGTATCCGCTGGATTCGAGACGCACGGGACCGATCAATGTGGCGAAGCCTATGTCCAGCAGTGGACGTCTTTCGGCTGAAATGATGATGATAACGTTTTGGAAAAACAAACTCAATGTCATAAATGGCTAAGTTCAAATTCTTTTGTGACAATTTTTTTGGCGTACAGTCACGAGCACCAATATGTAAACACTTAACAAATTTTAAAAGTGTTTTTCTCCTACTGTTCTGATTAAAATTTCATGTTGTTACGAACTTAGTATTCTGGAACTCAAATTTTAATGAATAAGAACCTATCTTTAAGCTACAATCGTTAATTCCCGCGAAAATTGCTTTTACGTTTAGGAAAGTGTATACATATTGGTGCTCGTGACTGTACAGGGCACGCGCTTTCTTGGCACGGTGAAAATGGCGTTCATAGGTTAATAAAACTGATTCAACAAATACAGGCGTAATGTTTTATTAACATAACTAATTAACTTTCAGAATAATAACAGATCTAGCACCGAAAGTAGAAAAATCAAAATGCCTAACCATAATTTCCACATATCTGGTGAACTCGACAGAATTTGATGAATATTACTCGGACATGTTCCAAATTATAACTCTGAACGAGCTATTATTACCCTTTTCTGACATTCAAAAGTGCCTGTTATGGTCTAATTGAAATAAATACTTTGAGTTTTGGGTTTTACCTACCTAACTACCCTACCTACCTACCTACCTACCTACCTACCCTACCTATCTGCCTATAGTTCGGTTCAAACTTAATGGCGGCTCGGAAGTTAGCTGCGAGTGACAGTCAGCGCAGGTATAACGGTTCAAACTTTATGCTGGCTCGGAACGTCTAACGTAAAACTGCGCAGAACACTATTTTAGGTATCAGCGGGGCGCAGAGGACGCATCGTCTCGACTGTATAATGCGCAGACCGTCACTCGCAACTTACTTCCGAGCCGCCATAAAGTTTGAACCATACTATACCTACCTAACCAACCTACCTATCTACCTACCTACCATGTATCCTATGGCCGTCTCCTGGTTCTAAACTATCTCCCCACCAATTTTCAGCCAAATCGGTTCAGCCGTTCTTGACTTATAAATAGTGTAACTAACACGACATTCTTTAATATATATAGATAGATATAGATTATACATAAGTTATTAACTTTCAGAATAATAACAGATCTAGCACCGAAAGTAGAAAAATCTAAATGTCTAACCATAATTTCCACATATATGGAGAACTCGACAGAATTTGATGAGTACTACTCGGACATGTTCCAAATTATAACTCTGAACGAGCTATTTGACAGTGAACTCAGAGTGGAGGCTATGAAAATAGCCCGGAATAGCTTGAAGCTTATGGAGGGGGCAATGAGGAATGATGTTTTAAATGGTGTTGAGCAGAATTGTAGGAGTTCTTCGGTGCTAGTTAGGAAAGAGGCGTTTGGTGTTTTTTTGACTGCTTTTCAAGGTATGTAAAAATATTAATTTATCTTGTCTTGACGCGCTGCTACTGCCCAGATTTTGTTTTCTATACTAATATAAGGTGACTGGTAATTGCTGCGGGACTGTTCGAAAGAGATACCGTGGCCCTGGAATACAAAGGGCAATGAAGGAACATGGATGGGCTTTAGTTAGTAAGAGTCTGACACTCCCTCCCACTCCACCCAGAGCGGGAGAAGTCATTTGATAATTTCCCATCCGAAAAAAAAAAAAAAAAATGTGACTGGTAATTAGTGACCGATACTTAAACACGTGATTATTATTATTACTCATGCTAACAAACTACTTTCCCAAAGAATTTTTTTTATACTCATTCACTTTTATCCCAATAACACAACAGCCGTATGAAAATCGCGCGCGCTCCCGCCTTTGACCTATCAGCTGTTAGCCGCTTGAAACCGTTCTGTCTCCCACTGTGCTCTCCCTGCACACTGTTGCACGGTACGATAGTAATGAGACAGAACGGCGTCACGCGGCTAACAGCTGATATGTAGGGGTAATTTCATACGGCTGTTGTGTTATTGGAATAAAAGTGAACGAGTAGGTATTAAAAAAAAATGTTTCTTTGGGAAAGTTGTTTGTTATCATGAGTACAATCACGTGTTCAAGTATCGGTCACTAATTACCAGTCACCCTATATAATAAAGAGGTATTTATTTATAAGTTTCTACGTACTGAGTAATATCCGGAACTCATGATCCAATTCTAAAATTCTTTCACTGGCAGAAAGCTACATTACTTGTGGGTGCTATAGGCTATAAATTATATTTATATCATGCTTATTGGCCGAGCTATAACATTTTTTGCGGATGAAGTCACGGGCGAAGTGCTAGCTTTCTTAAACAATGAAATGGTCGTAACATGAAACTGAGTTGATGAGCATCAAGTCAAGTTTTTTGGTCATTTTATACAAGGTGTACGGACCCTTCACGAAGCCGTCAACCAAGCATTCTGTACATCAAACTAAGTAACTTTAGGCAATAATTAATAAGTACCTCTAAGACCCCCGTACTATTCAAAGCATCCATCAGCACAATATTTTGAGCGCGTTACATTGAATTATACCGTAAACCGTGATTTTCACCCCAAAACAAAAGTCGTTTCCCATCAATAATTTTTGCGTAGAGTTACTTAGTTTGATGTACAGAATGATTGGTTGACGGCTTCGTGAAGGGTCCGTTTACACTCTCTAGACACACCTCTGCTTGACCCTTCGTGGGTTACAGGCGTGATTAATGTAACCTTACAATTTCAGCTCTATTCAAATGCGAGAACCATAATCCTTTTAAAAGAAAAGCGGTAGACAGCAGTCCTATATTAAACGCCATCGATTCAGAAAGTCATTATGAGAAGCTGGTTGTGAAGAAAATATTCGATGGGCTATTTGATCTGGATGAGGGGGTCTCGAAAATGATGTCTGATGGCGTTGAGGAGTGTCTTTCTAAGGATATTAATATGAGGTAAGCAAGCGAAAGGTCCTTAATAGAGCCCTTAGCTCGCCATCAGTCCGTCTTATGACGGCAGGCCGTGTCGACAGCGCGTTCGTCTTCCACGCGCGCCCCAAAGAGATGTCAGCAAAAGGAAGGGGTCCGCAAGGGCCGATGCCTGCGGGACTGATCAAAACAGATGCCGCGGCCCTGGAACACAAAGGGCTAAGAAGGAACATGGATGGATTTTAGTCAGTACAAGTCTGACACTCCCTTCCACTCCGCCCAGAGCGGGGGTCATTTGATGATGTCCCATCCGAAAAAAAAAAGGTCAGACGCCCTCAGGCTACGTGGAGCGTGTTTGGGGACTCAGTGCGCTCACCGAGTACCCTCAGAGATGACCAGCACTACAGTGGTCAACGGCTGCCCCGCACACTTATACAGCGAGGCTCAGGGGAGACCTCTGTATGGCGCCAATTACTCAGAAACGGCGTAAGGCGGAGCGCGGGCATGGAATTTATAAGGACGAATCGAAAGAACGGCGTGCCTGTCCCGCGCCGCTTGAGTGTAATTCACGACACGGCGCCTACGTACATTTTGTATGAAAATGTTTTGAAGCGGCATCATGCCTGTGTCGCGCCTTCGCCGTACGCCGTTTCTGTGTAATTCGCGCCTATAGTCGCCCCAGGGAAGTGCCTTAACAGGCGTTGCACAGGGCTCCGGACAGGTCTTTTAAGAGGAAACGGTGCCTCCTCTCATGTGCGGATGGTGACCACCGGTGAGTGCGGTAAAAATCCCACAGTCCCCGGTCTTATCCCCAAAGACAGGTCGGCTTTTGAAGGATACGCCTCGGAAAAAAAAATATGTGGAGCTACGGTCTCCGCGGTGTCTGGTAGTAACTCGATGAGAGTTGCCGAAAATCGAGCTAAGTGGCGAGTCATAGGAGAGGCCTATGTCCAGCAGTGGACTATTGTAGGCTGATGATGATGAACCCTTCATTGAACAACTGAAACAGCTGGACCTGCGTCGCTGGTCTAGTGGTCGCAGGCGTCACTGCTCGGCATAAGATCCTGACTTCGATTCCCGTATCGGTCAAAGAGATATTGGGTTTTTCCATCAGGAATTTCTCAGTAGCAGCCGTGGAGTCTGGAATTGCTCCCGGTTGATGGCAATAGGCTCGCCCCGTTTTACACGGGACTTAAACATAACTGACGAAATGTGGGTGTACTAGTAGGTACACCTCTGCTTAACCCTTCGGGATTACAGGGGTGATGTTAAGTTATTTACTTCCATCTGCTTTCAAATGTCACAACACCTCTGCATACCCCTTCAGATAATAATATTTAGATGTAAAAATATTTTGATTGAAAAGAGTGTCCATGGAGTTTCTTGCCCAATCTTCTCCATAGAGATCTACGCTTTGGAATGGGCAGCTACAGTACTTTCACAAGTTATTATGCCTTGTGTCTGTGACTAGCTTCGCTCTTTGTTTTTTTGTGACATTCAAAAGTGCCTGTAATGAGAGGGAGAGAATCTGACGTCCCAGCCGCCGCGGGCGACGCACCGGGCGTCGGGGGCCACGTGGTGGCTCCCGGCCACCGTAGGCGCGGGCTTGTGGACGGTGAGTAATGGGTTAGCTCACCGTTCGTCCGTCTTATGACGACAGGCCGTGTCGACGGCGCGTTCGTGTTCCACGCGCGCCTCAAAGAGATGTCAGCAACCAGGAAGGGCCGATGCCTGCCGGGGCTGCGGGACTGTTCGAAAGAGATACCGTTGCCCTGGAACACAAAGGGCAATGAAGGAACATGGATGGGTTTTAGTCAGTAAGAGTCTGACACTCCCTCCCACTCCACCCAGAGCGGGAGAAGTCATTTGATCACTTCCCATCAGAAAAAAAAAAAAAAAATGGCCTAATTGAAATAAATGCTTTGAGTTTGAATATAAGCGTGATGTATTCTTCACAGGTTCGCAGAGCTATTCTACATAATAGTCTACCAATGTAGTTTAGCTACAAATAACAACTTCGAGTTGTCGAACTGCGGTTCAAAGCTGTTGGAGTTACTCTTCAGTGATTTGAGAAGTCAGGACGCGTTCCAAGTTATTCTGTTAAGAGATGAAGGATTGCCGCAAAGGTTAGTAGTGTTTTATCACAGTTATATCTTAAATGTAAAAAATCTTAAAAGTAAAGTCTAAATCGCTCACAAGCAAGTCCTTAGTAATCATAGTAATTACTATAAGGTTTCTCGTTTTTTGGATTATTTGTACGTATTATAATATATATTAGTTCATTTCATTTTATTTGTGAGTATGTGTATTAGTATGTACCTATTTATGTATATCAATTTATGTTAACAAAATGGTATTTTTATTATTATTATTTTTTTGTACTCTATCACAGTGCTGTCCTATTTGACCCAAAGGTTGACTGGTAGAGAATGCCTTGTGGCATTAAGTCCGCCTATGTACCACTTTTGTACATGAAGTTTAAATAAATAAATTCCTTTCTTTGGTATTGTACGTCGTGTCGTTGAGCTCCTTGAGTTATAAGTCGAGCTGCACTATAAATGACAAATGCTTGCACTGACTGGACAGGTCCACTCAAATCTCTGTGGTTCTTTCTTCAAAAGACCATCTCAGACACTAATCTGCATAGTCCTCATGTGAGTTGACCAAGATTATGTCTGGGCCTTAAAAGACCTCTGAGTTTGTTTCGGATGTTTGTTTTCAGAGTAGTCAGGTACGAAACACCGGCCCCATCTAATTAAAAAAAAATGTGTAAAATTGTTTGTAAACACGTATTTGCATAATAAACATCATCGAGATTTGTCCAGAGGGCACAAATCATAATTGAAAGAGGTGTGCAACTGTAAACGTTGTCATGTTCAATTAATTTAGGTATTATTATTTTTACTGGGTGTAATCTAATTTATTTTATATTGTGCTTTTCTATTTGGTGTGTTTCTATTGTATGATTTTTATATTGTATGTCTTATAGCGTCGTATTGGGCGTCGTTTGGGTCGTATCAATTTTACCGTCGAATAAATAAAGTTGATCTCTCGCTTCGGCTGCCTCGTTGGTCTGGTGGTCGCAGCGTGACCTGAGCATGACATCCTGGGTTCGATTACCAGGTCGGGTTAAGTATTATTTGGGTTATTTCATCCGGAATTTCTCAGTAGCAGCCACGGAGTTTGGAATTGTGCCTGGTTGATGGCAATAAGCTCGCCCCTACATAGGGCTTAAACATAGCTGACGAAATGTGGATGTACTATTAGGTACAGCTCTGCCTAACCCTTCGGAGATTACAGGCGTGATGTTATGTTATGTATTTATTATGTGCCTAGCCTTTTCCCAACTATGTTGACGCTCTTAGCTTGCACTACTTTATATATCGTTCTCACATAAATGTATAGTCTCCACATGAATGATGTAACCAAGATTTTGTAGCAATATTTTGATTGAAAAGAGTGTCCATGGAGTTTCTTGCCCATTCTTCTCCATAGAGATCTACGCCTTGGAATGGGCAACTACAGTACTTTCACGAGTTATTATGTCTTGTGTCAGTGACTGTAGCTTTGCTTTTTTTGTTTTTTGCAACATTCGAAAGTGCTTGTAATGGTCTAATTGAAATAAATGCTTTGAGTTTTGAGTTGTGGTCGACTTTCCAGTCTTACCGGATGCAGCTAGATACCAGTATTTTGCAGACTGATTTCACGTGATTTATTATTTTGCAGCGTTCTAAGAGCATACGAAGGCATATCTGTGAGAACTAAAACGATGGCACGAACGGTTCTGAGATCTGGAGTGACATACAGACAGAGGGTTAATAAAGGTTAGTAATTAATCAAAAATATTTTCTTCGACAATACACTTTTGAAATCTCCGAGGGTAATGTTTGGCGTATACAGGGTGTAAGGGACAGCCCTCCGCAGACTGATGGGGTGAATTCAGTATATCATACTAAGATGACCAGTACAAGAAATTATTTCAGGAACGTTATGGAAACCCAATACATTTGATTTGTTTTATTTCCTCATACGCAATTTATCGTTACTGTGGCAAAACGCACGTAGCGAACGGCAAGCGCAACGACGAGTTAAATGAACTCTGTAGCTAGCAGGAAGTGAACAGCTGATTTCACGCGTCATTCGTTAGAGTATTTCAACATCCCTTGTTGGGTTTTTTTTTTATTTTAGCCGTATTATTTACTTAAATGGAGAACTGCGTACAGGGAATGTAATTTTACATTGAAATAAAGGAATAGTAAATGAAAAAACGAAAAAAAAAAAAAACCTGGGAAAAAAATCAGTGGAATATGATTGAAAATAAGGAGCTGAATGCACCCTGTCAGTTTGCAGCGAGAAAGGGGAGGCCTTTGCCCAGCAGTGGGACACAATGTAGGCTAGAACGAAGAACTAGCCAAATGTGGGTGTACTGTTAGGTACACCTCTGCCAAACCCTTTGGCACATTACAGGCGTAATATTATGTTATGTATAAAAAATAGATAAATGACATGTGTTCTTTTAGCTCCTGCAAAACGAGAAATTGATGTACAAAAACCTATAACAGACGTATTGGACGTTTTTCTACAGCTCTCTAAGGTAACGTTGTATTTTATTTTCCTTTTCATGTTTTCATTTTGACACAATTTGATTTCCAAAAATATATACTTATTAGACTTAATTAAGAACCTTGCAATGGGGATTGTCCAGTTTTCAAAAATTGTGGTGATTTCAAAACCATTTCGAGGAATAGGGTCCCTAATTATTTTGTTCTCGTTAAAATGTAAAAATACTCATTTAATATTAATTTATATTTTTGAAGAAATGTGTTTATACTTTATTGGACCTTCAATGACGGGATCTCAAGAAGGAATATCTTGAAATACGCTTTTTGTTCTCGCGTGGGAACGAGCCCTTAGCTCGTGCTTCGTGTGAATGCCATTAAAAAAACTATCTGTAATTAGAGTGTCACTCACGTATTAAATCGTTGAATGGGCAAAAGAATATTTTCCAGTAATGACATCATCAGCCCTAAAACTTTTATATTAAATATAAATTAAACTAGCCATTGAATTTCCAAAATATTCAAATTAGCTTCTTAAAATGTTATACTTAAACTTAAAAAAAAGATATACAGGTTAGATTTTTTGGACAGTGCCCATTGTATATCGATAATATTTCTGCGCGTATTATACGCCCTCAAGCAAGCTAATACAGCAATACCATGACCACATTCGCAGCGCAAGTTTCACCTCAATTTCAATCATTAATGCACTGTGTATAAAATGGTTAATCGCAGTAGCGAAGGTTCAAAAGCCGGCAGGAATCGCCTTCCTAGGTGCCTTCGGGCCTGGTTAATAATATCGAAGTTCGTTTTTCCGCTTTTTAATTAGTATGTTTTTCAGACGAATTCGCAAGTATGTCAAGAACTCTGCGTTCAAATGATGAAGTGCCTCCAAGGAACGGGTCGTAGGTTCGACCTTGACTCGGTCATGGCTAAGCAGCTGTTTCACATCATCAAGAGGGACCCTTTCTGCCTTACCCCGTTGGTTTTAGACGCTTGCAGGATCTTTGTCAAGGATATAAGCAGTATTGCAGGGTAGGTGGTCAATGTATCAGGTGGCAATACACCGTGACTTTTTAGTCGTCTTACAAAGGTGGTCTACTCAATGTGCCCGACATAAAATAGTTCTAGGCACGATTTTTTTTTTACGTACCGTAATAGGTACAAAGAGAAATAAATAATCATTAGAAAAAAATTTGAAACATCCAGCCAGTGCTCGAGTCCAGTAGATCATCGCTCACAACTGGGTGTTTTAATTACGTCATAATATTGAATAATATTTTTAATTTTAAATTATTAAAATCTCATAAATACCTTTTTTTATGAATGCTTAGTAGTCATTGGATACATGAAGTGGGATGCCGTTGTAAGACGACTAAAAAGTCACGGTGTATAACCCACCACTAAATATATCTTGGCGTCTATTGTCACCAAATGTCACCTGTACCATGGTACAGCGAAAACAGAGTTACGGAGATATTGTGGTCTCTCTCCATGACTACCAAATTCTTCGATCCTGAGCCAATGTGGTCCACATTGGCTCAGGATCGATGGCACTGAGCGTTAGTTTTGTCCAGCTCTTCCCGCCATCTCTTAGGAGGTCTACCGCGTCGCCTTCTGGCTGTGTCAGGGCTCCCCATTGGGTTATTTTGGCCCACAGCTCGTCCGGCATGCAAAGTGCCAAACTTTTTTTATGGTGTATCTTTACTTAAAATACAAACTAGACCCCCGTATTTAATGCATCCATCAGCACAATATTTTAAGTGCGTTTCATTGAGTCCTACCGTAATTAATAATTAATTTGATGAACAGAATGCTTGGTTGACGGCTTCGTGAAGGGTCCGTTTACACCATGCATATGCCTCCCTCTTCGGAGACATCAGGCGTGATGGTACCTTTTCTATTTTAGATTCACGGAATCAGTGAAAGAATTGAAGCAAGTCGTCTCCAACAGTGAAGGGTATCTTTATACTAACATATTATTTGAAGACCTACAGCTTCGGAGCGGGGATAGAAACAAATTTATATTTAGGTAAGTTCTTATTTTCATTCTGCTCTTTATTATCCTCTGCCCAGCCTTTTCCCAACTATGTTGGGGTCGGCTTCCAGTCTAACCGGATGCAGCTGAATACCAGTATTTTACATTGAGCCACTGCCTATCTGACCTCCATAACCCAGTTAGTACAGGGTAATACAGTACCCCTTGGAAAAACTGGTTCGGACTTTCAGGCCACTGACTACCTGTAACGACTGTCAAAGATCTACAAATGACAGCCGGGACCAACGGCTTAACGTGCTTTTCGAGTCACGGAGGAAACTCGGTATGTAATAGATTTTTTTTTAAAAATACGAAAATCTTTCATTTGGATAAGCGACATCCATTTGGGTTAGTAAACAAAAAGGTATGATGTAATGGGTGGTCACCCATCCACAGACCAACCTAGGCAAGCACGGCTTAACCTAAAGATCGGCCCGAGCGGCTGATATTATTTAGCCCCGAGCTCCGCATAAAAGCCAGGACTAACCGAATACAGCCGAATACCAGGGTTTCCTCTATGACCTCTACACCCAGTTACTGGGAATCCCTTGGTGAGAGACTCAGAGTGGTTGTCAGACTCTCGGGCTTCTGACTGTCCCGTTCTGCTTATTATTGTTCATCATCATCTTCCTGCCCTTGCCCCATTCTACTTGGGGTCGGCGCACCACGTTTTCTTCTTCCATTCTCCCCTGTCAGACGTCACGGCATCATTTAATCCTTTCTCTTTCCTTACATTCGTCACACAATCCATCCATCTTTTCTTTGGCCTCCCTCTCCCTCTCCATCCATCAACATTAATTCTTCTTCTATCTGCTTTTCATCCCTCCTCATTAAGCTTATCTTTTCCTTTATTCATATTTCTTACTTACTAATTACATTTTTAAATATTTTTATTAACAAAAATTAAATAAAAAAACATTTAAAAATATAAAAAATGGTAGCTAGGTAGGGTCCAAGCTACCGGCGGTCAGGGCTCCTCAGGAACCTCCTAACAATACGAGCCGTGTCCAGGAGTACCGCGCACTGAATCAAGCTCTTGATCCAGCTGCCTAACGAGAGCCTATTGATCGAGGCTCTTGGCAATTGAGCCATTGGCTGATATGACTATCGGCACAATGTTCGCCGAGTTCACATCCCACATGTCGACAAACTCGCGAGCCAAGTCAAGATACTTGATTTGCTTATCTTTCTCGGCTTTCACGAGGGACCGTTATGCCAACAATTATTGCGCGCCACTCTGATCGATCCACCACCACTATATCAGGCTTATTGGCTACAATAGTCCTGTCAGTGATGATGGATTGATCCCAGTACAGTGTGATATTGCCATTTTCGAGAACTGGGTCGGGCACATACCTATAGTACGGCACTTCCGATTCCACAAGGCTGTATTTTAGAGCAAGTTGCTGATGGATAATCCTGGCTACAAGTGTAAATGCAAGTACTCTCCGTTGATTCGCCTGGACGGTGGCATGCCCGAAATTTGTAAACCGTGCCGTCCTTCACAATAAATCTTCGGTAGTTATTCGTCATCACAACTTCATCCGTAATTGATGTGTTTATTATTGTTACAGTACTTTTAAAGAAGACTCAGATGCAGCCATGAGAGATGAAGAATTTACTTTAGAAGGTAATCTAAATCTACACTGTTTTAAGCTTTCACGGTTTACAACTAAACTTATACTGTCACTTACGGGATATCTTCCGTGATTGTTCATTATTTTCGCTCCGTATAGGAAGGACAATCTAGTAAAATGCTGAGCTCCCGATATTTCGACGCTGTTGCAAGCGCCATGATCGAAACAGCCACGGAATCTGGATTTGTGCCCGTTTGATGGCAATAGTCTCGCCCCCTATTACATGGGACTTAAACATAACTGGCGAAATGTGGGTGTACTATTAGGTAGACCTCTGCCTGACCTTTCGGGTATTTCAGGCGTGTGGTTATGTATGTGCACATCTTTCTACATCGTTCTCACATATATGTATTATCTCAACATGAATGATGTAACCAAGATCTTGTAAAATATTTCGATTGAAAAGAGTGTCCATGGAGTTTGTTGCCCATTCTTCTCCATAGAGATCTACGCTTTGGAATGGGCAACTACAGTACTTTCAGAAGTTATTATGCCTTGTGTCTGGGACTGTAGCTTCGCCTTCTTTGTTTTTCTGACATTCAAAAGTGCCTGTTATGGTCTAATTGAAATAAATGCTTTGAGTTTGAGTTTGTATGTATGTAAAAACGACCAAATTAAATATGCCGCTCCTTTTAACATTTTCTAGGTTTAATACATGTATTTGGCTCGCTGTCAAACTGGGATGACTTGAGACTGCAAGATAAAAGGGAAGTAGAAGGCACCCTGCCTCCCTTGTGGACCAGCAATGAGGAGTTCACTGTATCCCTGAGAGAATATTTTGATGGAGCCAATAAGAAACTTGGTGAGTCATCTGTGTTATTTTTTTAGGGTTCCGCGCTCAAAAGGTGGCAACGGGACCCTATTACAATGCCTCCGCTGTCCGTCGGTCCATGCATCCGCCCTCCCGTCCGTCTATCCGTCCATCCATCCGTCGGTCAGTTCGTCCATCCATCCATCCGTTCGTACGCCCGTCAGTCCGTCCACCCGTCCATCCATCCGTCCGTCCGTCCGTCCATCCATCTGTCCATCAATCCATTCGTGCGTCCGTCCGTCCGTTGATCCATCCATCCGTCCGTCGGACCGTCCCTCCGTCCGACCATCCGTCCGTCCGTCCATCCATCCGTCAATCCGTCTGTCTGTCAGCGGGCTGTATCTCATGATCTGTAATAGGTAGACAGTTGAAAATTACACAGAATCTATATTTCTGTTGCCGCTATAACAACAAATAATAAAAATAAATTGAAAACGGCAACCCTAAATCTGAGTGCACTCGGATGGGTTGGTATCGGTTGCCACAATACGAGTTGCGTCCGAGTACGTATTCGAGTCCGTGTCAACGTGGCTTTAACACCAAAACTTGTGGTCATAAAACGTCGATTAGTAGTAAGGATTTCTTAAAACTCGACAGGATCAAATATTGTTATTTAAATCGTATTAAAGTATCGATCCTACCTGTAAAGTTTTGCTAACTAATTTACTTTTACACGGAATGCTGAGTCTCGTACCGTCTCGCTCTCATTTTTTATGACCGCATCTCCCATGAATGCTACTAGCCTGAGAAAATTAATTAAATATTTTTTATCAACTTAAATACCCAGTATCTCCGAAAGTATTAGTGCTACAGTAAAGATCTACAAATGACACCCGGGACCAACGGCTTAACGTGCTTTCCGAGGCACGGAGGAAACTCGGTATGTAACGGGTGGTCACCTATCCACAGGTAAGCACGGCTTAACCTAAAGATCCGAGCGAAAGAACCGAGCGGCTGTTATTATTTAGCCACGAGCTCACGAAACAGAATGAGACACAGCTGTACCAACTTTATAAACAACAGGAGTTATTTTTTCTGATCGACCTATTCTAATTTTCTTGTACTATAGCTATAGTTCAAAGTGCCTCTTTCAACAGATTACGGAAACTGGTTCAACAAAATGGTAGCATCATACTATCCTGAAGAAGTCACTCAGAACAGAATCAGTTGGCTGAAGCTAACTGAAAAGTGGCCGAAAAGGGACTTTGTTACGTCAGCTGTAAGTATATTTTACACTAGACTTTACTATTTAGAATTTGACAATCAATTCGAGTTGTACTCTGCTTGTAATAATATAATTCAATCATGATTCGAAAGACACGTGGTGCCATCTATTATCATAAGACCGTTATTGTTGTTTTCCTCGGGAACAGTACTTTTTTTCGGGATGAAAGGTACCCTATGTCCGTTTCTGTACACCTGACAACGTATATGCAAAATTTCAGGATGATCGGTTCAGTTGTTTAGGCGTGAAAGGGTAACAAACAAACAAACTTACTTTCGCATTTATAATATTAATTAGGATTTGAATCGTTTTAATTTAGTTATATATTTGTATAGATTATAAATGCGAAAGTTTGTGAAGATGTATAGATGTTTGGATATTTGTTACTCTTTCACGCAAAAACTACTGAACGGATTTGAATCTTTAGCACAGAGATCGTTTATGACCTGGATTAACATATAGGATACTTCTTTCTTTCAATTCTGGGTTAAGCTCGCCATTGTACATAAGCTATATTATTCCAATTTGTATGTGTATTTTTTTTTTGTTGTTTTGTGTGCAATAAAGAATAAGAATAAGAATACTTTTTATCCCGGTAGTATGATCCCATGGGACAGTTATGGAGCTCCACCCAGGCGAAGCCGACCGCATAAGCTTGTAAATAATATGGCGCAAGAACCTCATGACCAGCCGGGGTCGGCTTCTAGTCTAACCGGATGCAGCTGAATACTAGTTTGTAACAAAGAGCGACTGCCTATCTGACCTCCACAACCCAGGTCCTGGGTAACTGGAACTCGAAGAGTTATTTTCGATAAATTCATTATGTTCTGACTGCCTCGAGGGTCCAGTGGTCGCAAGCGCGACTGCTGAGCATAAGTCCTGCCTTCGATAACCAGGTCGGGCAATGTGTTACTGGGTTTATCCATCAGGAATTTCTCAGTTTGATGGCAATAGGGTCGCCCCCTATTACAAGGGACTTAAACATAACTGGCGAAATGTGGGTGTACTATTAGGTACACCTCTGCTTGACCCTTAGGGGATTATAGGCGTGATGTTATGTTGTGTTATTTCAGGTCATAGAAGCAATACAATGGCATCAGAATGAGGCTAAGCTGTTTGGAAGTATCAGTCCAAGTGACTGTCTAGCTGAGTGGGCTGGTCGGCTTATGATCAGGTACGATCTAGTCTGTTATCATCATACGGGGTGTAAACAGACCCTTCACGAAGCCGTCAACCAAGCATTCTGTACATCAAACTAAGTAACTATACGCAAAAATTATTGCTGGGAAATGACTGGATGCAGAGCAGCACAATGTTTTGAGTGCATTACGTTTGGTGCTACCGTAAAAGGTGATTTTTCACCCAAAAAAAAAGTCGTTTCTCAGCAATAATTTTTGCGTAGAGTTATTTAGTTTGATGTACAGAATGCTTGGTTGACGGCTTCGTGAAGGATCTGTTTAAACCCTGTATGTGTAAACGCTTAAGTTATTTTTTGCAACAAATCTTTAATTTTTCACTATTAAGGTTTAGAATTATTTTTAAATGAAACAGATTTTTTACTTACACAAAAAAACTTAATTCCACTTTATACAGTACAGCCACAGTGAATAGCAGAGGTAATACGTAAAATTTACATAAGATTTTTTAATGAAACAAATTTCTTGCGCCTAAAATCGGCATTCCCCTTTATTAAATAAACTTATATTATACTAGCTGTACCCCGCGACCTTCGTCCGCGCAAAATTATTAAAAATACAATTTTCCCCGTTTTTGCAACATTTTTCATTGCTGCTCCGCTCCTATTAGTTGTAGCGTGATGTTTTATAGCCTATAGCCTTCCTCGATAAATGGGCAATCCAACACTAAAAGATTTATTCAATTCGAACCAGTAGTGCCCGAGTTTACCGCGTTCAACCAAACAAACAAACTCTTCACCTTTATATATTAGTATATAGACTATAAACATAACATTTCAGATCTTCATACTACAACCACCAACAACAATCAGACTCGGACAGTCAAGAGCGCGTCCCTTTCACCAAAGATGAGCTGTTATGGTGTCAGCAAGCTAATGAGAGGAAGCTGCCGACTTTGGCTCTACAATGCATCGATAGGAATAAGGAGTAAGTAGTAAGAAATTAAATTAATTAATTTCTTGTATTGTATTGTTTTTGCCGAACTTGTAACATAAACTTTGTATGCCTCAATGGCGGGACATAGCTGACACCTGTATTTAACACAACATCTTATGAACCTATGATCCACAATAAATTATTTGAATTTGAATTTGAAGAAGTACAAGCAGTAATAGCCTAGTGTGTACGGGCTTGTAGGCACACTTCTGTGTGAGCCTTCGTAGATTACAGGCTTATTTTTACAGTACAATGTCATGAAACTCTTTCACAAATGTTTACCAAAAACGCCACAAAACAAGCAGTGAAAGCCTAGTGGTGTGACCATTGGACTGCCAAGTCATAGGTCTCGAGTTCGAACCAAAGACTTGCTCCTCCAATTTTTCGGATTCATGTGCGTATTGTATAATTATCACTTGCTTCGGTGAAGGAAAACATCGTGAGGAAACCAGCATGCCTGAGAGATATTTCTCGACGGCATGTAAAGCCAAGTCAGAGGCCCATGGGCGGCATGAAAACTTTGACACCAGGTTAGGCATAAATAAAAGAGTAAATCATCATCATGTGCCTAACCTTTTCCCAAGTTGTTAGTTGGTTAGAGCCTGACATCACCCTCCACAGCTGTTTACATTATGACTTTTCTTTTGTGTCCTTTTATGACCCAATGCTGGGCAAAGACCTCCCTCCCTCCCTAGGAGAACCCTAGACAATCATCATCATCATCAGTCCACTGCTGGACATAGGC
Source organism: Noctua pronuba (assembly GCA_905220335.1). Lineage (NCBI taxonomy): Eukaryota > Metazoa > Arthropoda > Insecta > Lepidoptera > Noctuidae > Noctua > Noctua pronuba. The sequence continues at coordinate 5,592,859 of LR999922.1, read as the reverse complement.
CTCCTCAATCGCACGCCACTCAACTCGATTCTCAGCAACCATCCATCTCATCCAATTGCTACCAGCCACTCTGCGAAGATCGTCGCTCCACGTCCCACCTTACGCTATCCGATTCGCGGTCCCCACTCAAGAACACGTCTATCCTAACGGTGATCGGTTCTACGGCTAATATGGCCGGCCCATTGCCACTTCGGCTTACTTATTCTGTGAGCTATGTCGACAACTCTGGTTCTCTGTCGGATCACCTCGTTCCTCCATTCGACAATAACATTTTTCTGAATTTCCAGGTGTTTACTAGACGTTGACATCCTACCCTGGGTCCAGGAGAGAGTGGAGGCTGACAGGACTATAGGTCTTCAAGAAAATAACCTAAATTCGCTACAGAAGGCATTGGAAGCTGCAGGTAATATGTCATTTTGTTGCTTAAACCAGTTAAGAGGGAACGTCTGCGATTCTCCATACAAATGTCATTATCTGCCTAGCCTTTTCCCAACTATGTTGGAGTCGGCTTCCAGTCTAACCGGATGCAGCTGAATACCAGTATTTTACATGGAGCGACTGCCTATCTGACCTCCACAACCCAGTTAGTACTGGTTAATACCCCTTGGTAAGACTGGTTGTCAGACTTTTGGGGCCACTGACTACCCGTAACGACTGTCAAAGATCTACAAATGACACCCGGGACCAACGTGCTTTCCGAGGCACGGAGGAAGCTCGGTATGTAATGGATGGTCACCAATCCACGGACCAACCTAGGCAAGCGCTGCTTAACCTGAAGATCGATACGAGTGGCTGTTATTATTTAGCCACAAGCTCCTAAAGGTATTCCCCTATTTTCTTCCTGAATAATGCCTAAAATTGGAAGAAAGCAAGGCCGATTCCATTTTCATAATTTTATATTCAAATGAGCCCCACCTGCTGCCCTGAAACACAAAGGGCAAAGAAGGAACATGGATGGGTTTTAGTCAGTACGAGTCTGAGACTCCCTCCCACTCCACCCAGAGCGGGAGGGGTTATTTGATGATTTCCCATCCGAAAAAAAACCCCGCATGCTTTTGTTAAATTTAAAATGTGCTTGTTTTAATCTTTTTAGTTTTTTCAGTCGGGTTTTTTAAGTTTCCCAACTAATAATAATAATACCAGCCTGTTACTGTCCCACTGCTGGGCAAACGCCTCTTCTCATACAGAGAAGGCACGAGCATTGATCACCACGCTTGCTCAAGACGGGTTGGCGATTTCAGACTTATATTAATTATAAGTCCAGGTTTCCTCACGATGTTTTCCTTCACCGATGTCTGTGATGTCCAAGATAAACTTAGAAAGTACATATGAATTGAAAAAGTCACATTGGTACTTGCCCGGATTTGAACCCACAACCTCATGCATGAGAGGCAACACTTTCCAACTATTTAAAAAAAAAAAGATTCCGAGGAATTGAGAACCTCTCCTCCTGTTTTGAAGTCGGTTAAAATAAGTATTTTAACCGAAATTATTTTGTATTTGTTGTTCCAGAAAAACAAACAAATCGGTTCGCTTCACAATCGTCGTTTGACACTAATATATCGATGCAGAAGTTGATTCTACAGCTCCATCATGATTTGGGATGTAAGTAAATTCTTCTGTCTCATTTCCTCATGACTGAGGGTCGTGACCACATGAGGTCGTTACCTTCGGCTGCAGGACTATTCGAAAGAGATACCGCGGCCCTGGTACACAAAGGGCAAAGAAGAAACATGGATGGGTTTTAGTCAGTAAAAGTCTGACACTCCCTTCCACTCCGCCCAGAGCGGGGGGGGGAGGGCTGATGATTTCCCATCCAAAAAACAAAAAAAATCATTACATTCTCCACCAATGCTGGACGGTTTTCAGACATGCGGACAGATCCCAGGAAATTCCCTCTGTAGACTTCCTTCACCACATCTGTCCATCGGGTTGGTGATCTTCCACGGCCCCTTGTTCCTTCCACAATATGCTTCTCCAAGCTATCAGGCTCCTTCCTTGCCACGTGTCCGAAGGAGCCTCCCCGAGCGGCGTTAAAAATAATTCGTACTGCGATTCCAAACGCCTGGCGCACCCTAGACAGATAGCACTCGGTAACGCAGAGTCTAGTTGACTAATCCTTTCACCACGATTACTCAGGAGGATGGTAATGGATAGTGGTGCTGGTGATGGATGGAGGGGATGTAAGTAAATCATCATCATCATCATCTGCCTAGCCTTTTTCCCAACTAAATTGGGGTCGGCTTCCAGCCTAACCGGATGCAGCTGAATACCAGTATTTTACATGGAGCGACTGCCTATCTGACCTCCACAACCCAGTTAGTACTGGGTAATACGATACCCCTTGGTAAGACTGGATGTCAGACTTTTTGGGCCACTGACTACCTAACGACTGTTAAAGATCTACAAATGACAACGGAGACCAACAGCTTAACGTGCTTTCCGAGGCACGGAGGAAACCCGGTATGTAATGGGTGGTCACCCATCCACAGATCAACCTAGGCAAGCACGGCTTAACCTAAAGATCGACCCGAGCGGCTGTTATTGTTTAGCCACGAGCTCCTAGGGGACGTACGTCTTAGGGGATGTAAGTAAATACGAGTATTAAAAATCGATAACATCTACAGCCACGGAGACTGTATTTGTGCCCGGTTTGATGGCAAATCGTCCCCTAATAGACTTAAACATAACTGGCGAAATGTAGGTGTCCTATTAGGTACACCTCTGCCTAAGCCTACGGGGATTACAGGCTTGATATAACATTAACTAGACTTTGTAATTTACAGCGATATCAAAAACAAAACTAGACGATGTAATGCAAGTTGTGAGCACGCATATAATTCGGCAAAAGGGCCGGATGATGTCAATTAATAACGCGCAAGTTTTAAAATCTTTGTACGAAACCGCTATGTTATATTATGACGAATTGTGGATTGAAAATGGTAAGCTTTTTTAAATATTAAACTTTAGAACGCCAGAAATATCTCCGCGCCAAGCCATAATAGGGTAGTTGACGCACCAATCAATTGACATACTTTTTATAAGCTGTCAAAACGCCATTCCCCCTTATATTTTGTATGGTAATAGCACGCTGTGACGTCACTATTTAGCCAACTCAATAACTCAACTATTTATTGATTTCAAAGCAACTAAAAATCCAATTTTGAAATTAATTGAAATTTAATCGGGTTATCAGGTCTAAAATAAAGAGTTTTTTTAGAGAAGTTGTGTCTTGGAATTATTATTGAATGTTATTTGACCGCAAATACCTATAAAAAGAATAGGGATTTATTTCGTGTTATAAAGGGTGTAAAAATACCCTTAACGAAGCCGAAAGGCACTTGCTCTTCCCGTCATTGCGATTTTTTTTTTGTACTGTGCCATACTTGGGAACCTTCTAGTTACGGAGATATTGGAGGACAAAATTCTAACTTATTCAATAGTTTTTATACAAATTTTTAGTGTTATAACTTTACTTTAAATACCTCCACGACCTCTGTACTATTTATTAATGCATCCATCAGCACATCAGCACAATGTTTTGAGAGCATTTTCATTTCTACTATAAAATGTGATTTTTGACCCCAAAAAAGAAGGCGTTTCCCAGCAATAATGTTTGCGTAGAGTTACTTTGTTTGATATACAGAATGCTTGGTTGACGGCTTCGCGAAGAGTCCGTTTACACCCTGTATTCGTGTGCTGAATTCGTTCGTCCAATTTCGTTTGTTTTTTTATTTATTTATTTAAACTTCATGTACAAAAGTGGTACATAGGCGGACTTAATGCCACAAGGTATTCTCTACCAGACAACCTTTGGGTCAAATAACACAGCGTTGTGATAGAGCACAAAAAAATTAAAAATGTATCATTCCTTTTTTTTTTCTTAAATTTACTTTTTTATATAATTTTGTTTTACTGCTAATTTAACAATTTGTTTTTTTGTTTCGTCCTGTGCGGACTAGTAAATACTTTTTCTTTCTTTATTTATTTATTTAACAATTTAAGTACACACTAAATACAGAAAAGAAGAAAGGAACAGAAAATAGTACAAAGGTGATGCTTATTTCTAAAGAAATCTCTTCCAGCATACCCGCGAAAGGAGATAATAAAAAAAGAGATGTAGACATAGTCTTTCTTTCTATTCGCCCTTTATATTTTCTACCTTTATTTTTCAGATGAATTAACTCAGAACTCCATAATTCTGCGCATGACAGAGATTATAGACAAAGTCTTGGATCACAATTTGGCTACTGACTGCAACTTGTTGATTTCTGTGTTGTTAAACCGACTCGCCTATTACGAATCTACCATCAGCGATGATACGGCTAAATGCTTACTGGAGCAGGTATTTATGTTTATTAACTGTGCCCCGCGGTTCACCCGCCGCTTCCGACTTGTTTTATTTTTGCCCGGCTCCTATTAGTCACAGCGTGATGTTATATAGCCTATAGCCTTCCTCGGTAATTAGACTATCCAGCGCTAAAATAAATTTTCAATTCGAACCAGTGGTTCCTGAGATTAGCGCGTTCAACCAAACAAACTCTTCAGCTTTATAATATTAGTATAGATTAGCTGTTGCCCGACCTTTGTTCGCGTAAAATTATTATCAAAAAAAATATTACTTCCCTTTTCGAATCCAATTTTGTTCCCATTTTCAAGGGCTTTAATTTTTTTGCACGGATCACTAATTATTTTTCTAAAATAAAAGTAGCCTATGTTAGACCTTATAACATCAGCTATCTGCCAGTCCCGTCAAAATCGGTCCAGCCGTTTCTGAGATTAGCCGGTACAAACAGACAGACAAACAAAAATTGAAAAAAATGTGTTTTTTTTATAAGTGCCGTATATATTTTCATATAATATGCATTCAGTAAAAATTTGTTGTTTTGATATTACAAACAGACACTTAATTTTTATTTATTTGAATGGATTTTATATCTATAATTGAATTTACAACATACTTTATTTTGCCCAACCAAATTCAATCCTTAACACAATGTTACCAACAATAATTTTAATTTGCAGATATACCTTATCTTCCATCGCTTAGACTTCTTCAGTATTGCCATCCTAAAGAAAGTACTAGCGGTGTTGCCAGCTAACGTTTTAAACGACAATTATTTGGATAATCTACAGGATTCAGACTTGGATGTCTGCAAGGAATATTTTCAGTTAATATGCGACGCTAACTATTCTTTACTTCAGTATGTTAGTGAACTGAGGAGGAACAGTAAGTATTTAATGTACTATTTTAGTTGTTGTGTTGAACAGTGGCGAAGGTTTCATACAACCCGATTCCTACCGGATTCCCTTTTAAAAATGGCACAATCAGTATTCTGTAGACAAATAATGTAATCACATTAAAGATTTGTGCTCCGGCTTACTTCTTATAAAAATTGACCCTTCACGGTGTTGACTGCCTAATTAGTCGAGTGGTTGCAAGCGCGACTACTGAGCATGAGGTCGTGGGTTAAATTCCCGGGTCGGGTAAACTGTTATTTAGTTTTTTACATCAGCCGCCACAGAGTTTGTATTTTTGCCCGGTTGGTGATAGTAGTAAATAATTAGCACAGTAACAACGCTCTAATATGTTTAAATAATCAGTTTTAGATGACACAGAATGGACCACAATATTCAACAGGATGAAGAAAAGGCTGTTTGAAACTAAGCATGGAGGCACCGACTATCAATCGTTGAATACACTGAAAAATAAACTCTATGCATTGCAAGATATGACTGATTTTGGTACGTATAGTTTAAGCAAATACTGCACTGGACAATGAAAAAGGAACTCTAAGCCTCAGAAGAAATGACTGAAATTGCTATGTAAATTCATTGAGCTCTACCCTGATTTTTCACACCAAAACATAAGTCGTTTTCCAGCAATTAATTTTACCCATTGGTACTTAGTTTGATGTACAAAATGCTTGGTTGACGGCTTCGTGAAGGGTCCTTTAAGTGTACATCAGGTATTTTAAAAGAGTGTCCATGGAGTTTCTTGCTCATTCTGTGCAATAGAGATCTACGCTTTGGAATGAGCAAGTACAGTACTTTCACAGTTGTTATGCCTTATGACTGGGACTGTAACTTCATCTGTTGGTTTTAGGCTATTCAAAAGTGCCTGTAACTGGTCTGTCCTAACTTCCTAACTAATATTATAAATGCGAAAGCAACTTTGTTTGTTACCTTTTCACACCTAAACCACTGAACTGATCAGCCTGAAATTTTGCATATACGTTGTCAGGTATGCAGAAACGGACATAGAATACGTTTCATCCCGAAAAAAGTACTGTTCCCCAGGAAAACAACAATAGCGTTCTTTTGATAATAGATGGCGCCACGTGTCTTTCGAATCATGATTGAATTATATTATTACAAGCAGAGTATAACTCGAATTGATTGTCAAATTCTAAATTAACGAAGGCGAAGCCGCGGGCTTTAGCTAGTTTAGCAAGATCTTGTAAAAATATTTTGATTGAAAAGAATGTCCATGGAGTTTCTTGCCCATTCTTCTCCATAGAGATCTACGCTTTGGAATGGGCAATTACAGTACTTTCACAAGTTATTATGCCTTGTGTCTGGGACTGTAGCTTCGCCTTCTTTGTTTTTCTGACATTCAAAAGTGCCTGTAATGGTCTAATTGAAATAAATGCTTTGAGTTTTTGAAATAAACGTTCACGTTTTCTTTTTCACAGATGCAAAAGCAGCAGAATTAAAACTTATAATGGAGGAACTGCGCACGAAACCTCAGAGGTCTACGTTGAGATTGTCGCAGCTGTGTCCGGATCTGTGCTCGTCCGCCATCTTGGATCGCAAGAGAGTTCACTTGCAGAGGTTGTTGAGACTACCCCCCGATGTGTATGTCGTGAAGTTTTCGGAGCAAGTAAGTCGTATTATAAGCAGATCAACATTTTATTTAATACTATCTATGCGTTGCAATGCAATTTTTTGTACCTAGTACTATCTCCTTGTATTTTTTACTACTCGGCCCGCATGCCTACTACCAACCCACTACCTACCTACTACCTACCCACTACCTACCCACTACCTACCTACTACCTACCCACTACCCACTCACTACCTACCCACTACCTACCTACTACCTACCCACTACCCACTCACTACCTACCCACTACCTACCTACTACCTACCCACTACCTACCCACTACCTACCTACTACCTACCCACTACCCACTCACTACCTACCCACTACCTACCTACTACCTACCCACTACCCACTCACTACCTACCCACTACCTACCTACTACCTACCCACTACCTACCCACTACCTACCCACAACCTACCCACTACCTACTCACTACCTACCCACTACCTACCCACTACCTACCCACTACCCACTCACTACCTACCCACTACCTACCTACTACCTACCCACTACCCACTCACTACCTACCCACTACCTACTCACTACCTACCCACTACCTACCTACTACCTACCCACTACCCACTCACTACCTACCCACTACCTACCTACTACCTACCCACTACCCACCCACTACCTGCCCACTACCTACCCACTACCTACCCACTACCTACCCACTACCCACTCACTACCTACCCACTACCTACCTACTACCTACCCACTACCCACTCACTACCTACCCACTACCTACCTACTACCTACCCACTACCCACCCACTACCTGCCCACTACCTACCCACTACCTACCCACTACCTACCCACTACCTACCTACCAACTTTTCACTATTATACCATATCAACAATACAAACACGAAATTCTCTTCCAGATATCAGTTTTCACTGACTCAATACGTCGTCCATGCTTAGTGCGCGCGTTGCTATCAAACGGCGCGACGCGTCGGTTCATTTGTAAGAGCGGGGAGCCCATGTATCGCGACGCCTCGGTTCAGAGGGCAATGTCCATCTTGCCGGCCATCAATCAGAAATTACTTGTTAGAAGTTATAATGTAAGTATTCTTGGTGAAGAAAAGGTGAGTAGATAGATAGATAGATAGATAAATCATTTATTTAGTGCACACAAAAGACATAGCACAACACATAGAAGCACAATTAAATTATACAAATTACACAATTATACAGGGTGTAAACGGACCCTTCACGAAGCCGTCAACCAAGCATTCTGTACATCTAACTAAGTCACCCTACGCAAAAATTATTGCGGTAAAACTCAATGTAACGCACTCAAAACTTAGTGCTGATAGATGCTTTGAATAGTTAACGGGTCACGGAGTTAAATAAAGTAAAGTTAAAATCTAAAAAGTAGTTTTTTTTTTTAAACTTGTGAAAAAATTGAAACTTTGACCTCCAATATCTCCGTAACTAGAAGGTTCCCAGGTATGGTCTAGAACAAAAAAAAAATCGCAATGACGGGGAGAACAAGTGGCTTTCGGCTTCGTTAAGGGTCATTTTACACCCTTTATATCTTAACGCTATTGGACGCTAGGGCAATTTCGCCCATTCTCCTTTGACAGATTGTAGTAGCTTCATGTGCCGTCTGTACAATGAAAAAGTTTTTTATATTTAGTTTTCTTCGACGGTGCAATGAATTGTGTTTTACTTGTTTAGGTAACTCCACTGAGCGATGATTCAGCAATTATAGAGTATTTAGAAGACCATGTCAGATTGAGAGATTTGATGGAAGAAAAACATGATATTAATGGTAAGTAATAGCATTTCATTTTTAAGCTTACTCTTTATTTTATTTCCCTATTCATGTTAAAAATATTTATGCTGTCTTGGCTTCCGTACGTGTTTTTTTTTCACGGGTGACCACTGAAAACCAGCGCTGTGCTGTGGGCTCCCCATAGTACAGCATCATGCTTCTTTCTTTATCGTGTGGTTAGTTCGTAACCTGGTGTCAGAGTTTTTATGCCGCCCATGGGCCTCTGACTTGGCTTTACATGCCGAAAAGAAATATCTCTCAGGCATGCTGGTTTCCTCACGATGTTTTCCTTCACCGAAAAGCAAGTGTAAGTAATTATACTATACGCACATGAATCCGAAAAATCAGAGGTGCGTGCCTTGGGTTCGAACTCGAGACCTATGACTTGGCAGTCCGACGGTCACACCACTAGGCTATCACTGCTAGCATCATGCTGAGTAACCTGCTTGTCGCAGTCACGACGTGCAAGATGTTAACGTATTTCTTTTTTTTGTCCCGTCCTGTTGAAATTATAAATATTTGTTATGCGTTGTACCTACCTATGTTTATTGTGTTTTTTTTTGTTATTTTGTATGATGCACGTCATGTCACTGCGACAAATAAATATTTTTTCTTTCTTTTCTTTCTTTCTTTCACGGTTTAAACTAAACTTATACGGTCACTTACGGGTTACTTCCGTGATTTGTGTCTTAGGTCGATATATCGGGAGCTCAAAATAATGAACAATCACGGAAGATATCCCGTAAGTGACAGTATAAGTTTATTAGCGTTTCGTTGGGCATGATCTGCAGTGGCCCGTTTTGAAAGCACTTAACCGATTGGGCACCCAAACGCCGTAAACACAATTTGCTCAAATAAGGAATTGAAGATCTTTCCGACACACAGTGTGAATGTGGTGCTCACTACCAGACGATGGCTCTACCCGGCGTGTCAAACTCAAACTCAAACTCAAAGCATTTATTTCAATTAGACCATAACAGGCACTTTTGAATGTCAGAAAAACAAAGAAGGCGAAGCTACAGTACCAGACACAAAGCATAATAACTTGTGAAAGTACTGTAGTTGCCCATTCCAAAGCGTAGATCTCTATGGAGAAGAATGTCCGAAGTGTCTCAACACCTGCTTATTTGTTGTAAAATTTCAATTGTCTACCTATTACGGATCATGAGTCAGCCCGCTGACATACAGACGGACAGACAGCGGAGGCTTAATAATAGGGTCCCGTTGGTTACCCTTTGGGTACGGAACCCTAATAAAAAGTATTTTTTTTTGTTTCAGTGGCTGCACCCAAAGCGGGCTATGAAAAGCTGATACTAGCGCCTAATCTAGCCATGGAGCAATACCATGCGATGTGTGATAAAGTTACACCTTATGTGTTGAGGTAAGAGCCGTGATTAGAGGAGTACCAGACAAATTCGAAAAGTTTTCAACATAAAAGAAATTGAAAGGAACCTAGACATACTCTTTCTTAAAATTTTAATGTCAAAAATAATTGAATCGGCTCAGTTTTCGAGGAGACAAAAGGGAAATACGAAACGTCGATCTGGTCAATTTTTTGTGATAAAATCGGTCTGAGGTGCAGCTGTCCCTATCGCACTCTACGGAGGCAGGCTTGACGCAGCGCGACGGCAATAGATTCTTCAAATACCTATTTTTGAAATTCCTCGCAGGCCTTGTTCCCTCTTAAGGCTTAAATCCTGGAAGGACTTATTGTCATTGTATTAATTATAATTCTTATTTCAGGTCGTCAATAGAAAATAACTGTTCTTGTGTAAAAGAGTTTATAACTAAAAAACGAACATTTGAAGACACATTGAGTTCTATGACCTTATTGAATTGGTTGTTTGGTAAGTTTTTTTTTTTACCTAGCGGTTGCTCACGACCTTCGTCCGTACAAAATTATTATAAAAATATGATTTCCCTATTTGAATCGGATTTTGTTAACAATTTCTACAAATTTTCTAAAATAAAGTATATAGGGTGACTGGTAATTAGTGACCGATACTTAAACACGTGATTGTACTCATGATGACAAACAACTTTCCCAAAGATTTTTTTTAAACACTCATTCACTTTTATCACAAAAACACAACAGCGAAGCATTACGGAGCGGGCTTGCGAGCCGCGCGGGTGCTCTGCCTATCCACTGTGGCACGGTATGATAGTAATGAGACAGAACGGTGTCATACGGCTAACAGCTGATAGGTCACAGGCGAGCGCGCGCGAATTTCATACGGCCCGGAAGATTACTGAGTAAAAAAAATATGATTCTATTTAGTCCGTCAGTTAGATTATCGAAAATTATTGGATACGTATTTTTTGTTTTATTAAATCAATAGTAGGTAAAAAGTGTACCGAACTGTAACCTCACACGAGTTTTCGATGCACTGTATCGTCTTTATTTTTTGTTTATGTGAAAAAAGAAAAAAAAAAGTGTCCAATATTTGTTGGAAATCTATCTGACGGACTTATTACATTTTTTTTTTCATCTACCCTACCATTATTATAATTAATTTAAAAATAACCGAAGCCTAATTATTTTTAAACCAACACAAAATATCCTGATTTAAGCACCGTATATTTTTAACTAATTAAAAAGTACAGTTCACATTCCTTTTTTTGTAATATTTCAGGCGTGGGCGACCGTCACTTACAGAACATAATGTACAGCGTCCGAGACGGTGGCGTGTGCGGCGTCGACTGGGCGGCCATCTTCCAATATGGCTGCCAGGAGCTACCGCCCGCTAGGTTGACGGCGAATGTTCTAGCAGTGTGTGATGTTAGAGGTAAAAATAGATTATACTAGTCTTACATACAGAAAATAATGTATAGCGTTCGCGACAGTAGTGTGTGACTGGGAGGCCATCATCCAATATGGCTACCAGGAACTACCGCCCTATTATAGTTTTAATACTTACATTTTTGATAGTCTCCAATATGGTCAGTGGGTCATCTTAGGGGCGAATTTGTAGGAGTTGAAGTATACGCTTAGGGGCACTATGAGCAGCAAAGAAAAAAAAATTAATTGAAAAAAAATATGTTTTTTTTTTAGTTTTCCCATAATTCGGAAACGGTGCGTCGGAGGTCTATGCGTCTCAGAACCTAAATGGTTTCTATGGTCTAGGTCAACGCGATACTGCAATAAAATTAGTAAATTTCCGAAAAAAAAAATTAAGTCCGAAATTGTTTCTAGGTCCTCGCTCAATAGCGCTAAGGCTACAGTCCAACCTTTATTATTTATTAATAATTACCTACGTAATTGGGCAAATAAAAAAGTATGTACGAGTACCCAGCCTGTTGTCAAAATCTTACTCCATAATATTTAGTTACAGTTAGTCCATGGTCAACACACAAAAAAAAAACTTACTCAAATACAATTAAATAGGTACTTTTTTCCGACCTATTCTTATCAAATCTAAACCTGACTTTGTAAACAGAAATTGTAAGTACCTAACTATACTATTAATTAATAATTAATATTCTAACTACGTAAATATGGGTGACATAAATTAGTATAACAAATGTAAACATCGACCAATGTACTCTGTGGTGCTGCGGGACTGTTCGAAAGAGATACCGTGGCCCTGGAACACAAAGGGCAAAGAAGGAACATGGATGGGTTTTAATCAGTAAAAATCTGACACTCCCTCCCACTCCACCCAGAGCGGGAGGAGTTATTTGATGATTTCCCATCCGTAAAAAAAATAAAATGTACTCTGTGGTGCGCGGACGCAGCCGGGGCGCGGCAACACAGCTGAATTAGTCCGTCCAGATGAACCTGCGATGTAAAGACGCCAGCATATCAAGCTACTACAATCTAATAGATTTTCAATTGGCCTGCTAAGGTTGACAATGCGATAATATTGTCATTAATCCCATCCCCATCAAGTGTGTTCAACAACGTCGTTAGATACGCTAGTCAATTAATCAATCATTTCATTGTCAGGCAACTGAGGCCCCTCCCGGGGCTGCGGGACTGTTCGAAAGAGATACCGTGGCCCTGGAACACAAAGGGCAATGAAGGAACATGGATGGGTTTTAGTCAGTAAGAGTATGACACTCCCTCCCACTCCACCCAGAGCGGGAGAAGTCATTTGATGATTTCCCATCCGTAAAAAAAAAAAAAGAAGGCAACTGAGGCCCATAAATAAAATACACAAACAGCCGTCTGGAGTGCAATGACAAGCTTTTCACACTTGCATCAAAATTTGAAAAGCTTGTCATTTATATTTTTCATTTATATTATTTCATTTCTTTTCCTATTTTGTTTTTATTCATTTCAGTACTGGAAAGCCGTCTACAAAGTATGTTGTTAAGTTTGAGAGAGTCAGAAAAACTGTTCGCAGCATTTATTAGGACATCATTTTATTGGTTGGGCCCAGAATTTAAGGAGGTAAGATTAATTGTCCGTATCATCATCTGCCTAGCCTTTTCCCAACTATGTTGGGGTCGGCTTCCTGTCTAGCCGGATGCAGCTGAATTACATTTTACATGGAGCGACTGCATATCTGACCTCCACAACCCAGTTAGTACTGGGTAAAAAGATACCCCTTGGTAAGACTGGTTGTCAGACTTTCGGGCCACTGACTACCTGTAACAACTGTCAAAAATCTACAAATGACACCCGGGACCAAAGGCTTAACGTGCTTTCCGAGGCACGGAGGAGACTCGGTAGGTAATGGGCTGTCACCCATTCTCAGACCAACCTAGGCAAGCGCGGTTTAACCTGTAGATCAACCCGAGCGGCTATTGTTATTTAGCCACGAGCTCAAATGTCATAATACAATCCCCAAAACGACTGCCCTTCACGATTTCCTCCTGTCTTAATTGCTTGATCCGTGGATGGGTGACCACCCATTACTTACCGAGCTTCCTCCGTGCCTCGGAAAGCACGTTAAGCCGTAGGACCCGGCTGTCATTTGTAGATCTGTGACAGTCGTTACAGGTAGTCAGGGGCTCGAAAGTCTGACAACCAGTCTTACCAAGGGGTATCGTATTACCCAGTACTAACTGGGTTGTGGAGGTCAGATAGGCAGTCGCTCCATGTAAAAATCTGGTATTCAGCTGCATCCGGTTAGACTGGAAGCTGACCCCAACATAGTTGGGAAAAGGCTAGGCAGAGGACGATAATAACATTTTGACGCTGTTTAAAAAGTACCTACAGATACTCAACCGAATTTAAAAAAATACAGTCAACAAAAAAAAATTGTCTGATTACATAATTATTTTTGTTTAATTTTTAGCTAAAACACATCAACAACATTTTGCAAGGAAAAGCGGTGTCCTATGAAATAACGAGGGAATGTATTGAAGATTCAGAAAAGAAGTATAAGGACGAATATGTGAGATTATTGGATCAAGTCTTCGAGAATTTTGTACCGAAAGATGGGTACAGTGTTGAAGAGCAGGTAATATATTCTTTATTCCTTGCTTTTTCTCGCAGCTTCGCCCCCGGAAATTATTCCACGGTTATGTTTCAAATAAAGGGTGTAACAAGACCCTTAACGAAGCCGAAAGGCACTTGTTCTCCCCGTCATTGCGATCATTTTTTGGTTCTGGACCATACCTGGGATACTTCTAGTTACGGAAATATTTGAGGTCAAAGTTCCAAATTTTCACAAGTTTTTTTTTTTTAAATACCACTTTTTAAGGTTTTAACTTTACTTAAATGAACTCCATGAACTATTCAAAGCATCCATCAGCACAAAGTTTTGAGTGCGTTACATTGAGTCCTACCGTAAAACGTGATTTTCCACCCCAAGAAAAAAATTAATTCAATCGTTTCCCAGCAATAATTTTTGCGTAAAGTTACTTAGTTTGATGTACAGAATGCTTGGTTGACGGCTACGTGAAGGGTCTGTTTACACCCTGTATAGCCTATAATGAATAATGATAGAGTGATAGCCTAGTGGTGTGACCGTCGGACTGCCAAGTCATAGGTCTCAAGTTCGAACCCAAGACACGCACCTCTGATTTTTCGGATTCATGTGCTTATTGTATAAATCATCACTTGCTTCGGTGAAGGATCCGTAATAGGTAGACAGTTGAAATTTTCACAGAATGTATTTCTGTTGCCACTATAACAACAAATAAATTAAAAATTAAAGGGGGCTCCCCTACTACGATGGTACGGAACCTTTCATGCGCGAGCCCAACTCGCACTTAGCCGGGTTTTTTCGTTATTATAATATATTACGATATTATTTCCTTTGATTTATATTCCTTCATTTATTTATCTACACATGTTTTACATTATTAAATATTTCTTAAAAAACATTTAAATATATAAATAATAGTGGTCCGCCGGTGTTGGGAGCAGGGTCCAAGCTACCGGTGGTTACTGGTCCCTTATATAACATATATACTTATTTTTCACAGGTATCGTGTCTTCTCCAACATTGTACGGAACCCAGAATTCTGTCTGTTACCCCTCCGGGTTGGGAAGCGTGGTTATAATCAACTAGTTGGTAATACTCCAACATAATTGAACAAAGTATCAATTTTTCAGTATTTTTAGGCAAAAAGTTGTGTGTAAAAAAACAAATACTGTACTAAGAAGTACAGACGCCATCAAATCAAGCTGCTACTATCTCTTTCTTTAATAGATTTTCAACTTTATTTATTTAAACCTCATGTACAAAAGTGGTACATAGGCGGACTTAATGCCACAAGGCATTCTCTACCAGACAACCTTGGGGTCAAATAGGACAGCATTGTGACAAAAAAATAAATAAGAAAAATACCATTTTGTTAACATAAATTGATATACATAAATAGGTACATACTAATACACATATATACAAATAAAATGAAGTAAACTAATAATCACTACATAGTATAAAGCAAAGTCGCTTCCCGCTGTCTGTCTGTCCCTATGTATGCTTAGATCTTTAAAACTACGCAACGGATTTTGATGCGGTTTTTTTTAATAGATAGAGTGATTCAAGAGGAAGGTTTATATGTATATTGCAGCCGTGCGAAGCCGGGCGGGCTGTTAGTATACTATAAGCTTGTGAGCAATTTAGTCTGATTTCAAATAGTACTTCTGAACTGTTCTTTTGAAAGCTATTTTGCTTTCAGCTTTTTTAATGCCAAGGGGCAGTGCTTTATAATTGAGACAGCGTAAGAGTTGGACATAAAACCAGTACGATGTGAGGGAATTTCAAGAAGTAGGTTTTTAGAAGCTCGAAGGTTACGATTGTGTGAACTGCCCAACACTTTATCACTAAAGTATTTGACAGCTTCGGGCAGCTTGATCTGCTAGTCTGAACAATATTTGTTTTTCTTTTTGTAATGTTTGTGCATTAAAAAAAAACTGAGGTATTAACCGATTGTAAACACGAAGAAATCATGTTATTTTTTTACTTTTAATATTTTGTGTGAAATAAATATTTTTAACTTTTTTTTATTTGTTTTATTTGTTTACCCGATGTATTGGCAGTCGGGCAGGTACAACGTTCAAATTTTAATCGTAGTAGCATTAATAAAGGTTTTAAAATAAAATAAGAATAGCACAAAAATATTTAGCTAATCGATATCTTTAAAACGATATATGTTTCGGGTAGCCAAAATCAATAATGTTAAGGCAGAATGACGGTATTATACTACTAAGTAGGTAGAGCTAGAGAGACGCGCGGCGGCGCGCAGCTACTCCGAGCGCGCCCATGTCATTTAGTGCTGATCGACACTTTGTCCAGACAACTCGCTCACGTTCATAATGGGTGTGGACTGGGACATGATTATTATTGCTGCGCTTGCAGAAGAAGAAGAAGAAGAAAAATGGAAAAGACCACACTAGTTAAAACTCTCCAGGCATCTGACCGCCAGCCAGCCGCGCGCGGGGTAGTGCGGCGGAGCGCAGAGCAGCGCGGCGGCGACTGGAGCAGTCGCGCTCATGCTCTTGTAGTAGCTTGAGGTCGCTCTGAGCACCGCGTGCGAATTTATTCATATTTTAACCGTATGTCAAGGTTTATTTATATTAATTTGTTGTCTTCAATTGCTCTCCGCCGCGCCTCCAGCGGTGTGCGCTGGGCCTAATGGTGTTATTATTTTATGTATGTATGACAGACATTGGAGACTTGGTCCCTTCATTTTGACGATCACCGTAATCAAATGTTTCTTTCGCCAAAACTGACAAATTTTCAATTTACAACCAACGTTTCATATGCTTATTCCGCATGTTTTATTTTATAAAAACTCACTTGACAAACATTATTCATAACAGTACTGTATTATGGAGGTCAGATAGAGGCAGTCGCTCCATGTAAAATACTGGTATTCAGCTGCAACCGGTTAGACTGGAAGCCGACCCCAACATAGTTGGGAAAAGGATAGGCAGATCTTGAGAAGGCGGCGGTCTGATTCTGCCTTCCCATATATGGGAATAAGACTTGAGATTATGTGTGGATAAAAAAAAAACAACAATACAATGAATTTCAAATGAAACCTTTTATTTGAAAATTAGTGGATACATCTACATTTACGTTTTGCTAAAAACTTAGTTTTTATATTATATCGCTTACAATATAAATGGAGTAAACTTAATTGGAAATAAAATCACATTATAACAGCCTAATTTTGTACACAAAGGTAAAAATAATGTTTAATAAAAAAAACTGATTTATTTTAATTTTTAGTGGAGTAAAGAGGTTATGTTTCACTCTTGGCGCGTTTTTTTTTCAAGATGGCGTCTTTTAAATGTCAAAAGCTACTATGGCGCCTAAATTGTGACCTGATTGATATTTTATTCAAAAATATATATAAGTGCAAGGACTTTTTTTTGTATGTGCCCAACATTAATGTTTTTTTACACTAAATATAGATTTTTAACACATTAAAAGCCTCTACAGAGTGAAACAGTATACCATATCTATGATAAAACTATATATTATCTGTTTTAGACTTAAGCAGTCTTCTGCAGGTATTCGTCGAAGAGATACAGAGCTAGAGACAAGTCTTGTCCATTGTTGGAAGTGATGAATTTCTTGAGGTCTGTGGTGTGACCCGCCAGTTCCCTGATCTTCTTGGACTGGTCTTCGATGAATTCTTCCTCGAGGTACTGGGCGATCTGAGTAGAAAAATAGTTAGGATTAAAAGCAAGAAATTACTTACGAATATTCGTGAAAATGCATTTGTTTCTACGTCATAATTTGGTCAAACAATTCTTCGTGACATCGAAAGCTAAGCCGGTCAATACTGCGAACCCATGGATGTCACGTTTGGATTTTAGTATAATTTTCTGTATTTAATTAATCGCCCTTGGCGTTATACAATTTTATTAAACATTGCAACAACGTAGGATTCCATTTCATTTTAAATAATTACAAGTTAGATATTTATATTTTTTTTTTAAATACCTTTTTAATATCAACAATTTATTATTAATAGACTTTTTATTGAGAAGCTTCTTAAACGTGACTGGTGAAATGTCGGTGTATTGTAGGTACACCTCTGTCTAAGCCTTCGTAGATTACAGGCTTATTTCTTCAGTACAATGTCATGAAACTCTTTCACAAATGTGTACCAAAACGCCACAAAACAACCAGTGTGATAGCCAAGTAGTGTGACCATCGGACTGCCAAGTCATAGATCTCGAGTTCGAACCCGAGACAAGCACCCCGCGACCCCGACTCACGAAAAGGCAGGCGCATTACTTTGTGTAATTTATTTCATCACCACTGCTCTCAAAACGGTAAAGGAAAACATCGTGAGGAAACCGGCATGTCCTAGAACCAAAAAATTCGAAGACATGTGACATCTACCAACCCGCACTGGGCCCGCGTGGTGGATTATAGCCCATTCCCTCTCATAGAGAGGAGGCCGTATGTCCCAGTAGTGGTAACGTTATTGGCTGATTATACTATGGAAGTATGCCTACCTCAGGGTCATGGAGGTGCTGGCTGTTCCTGGTAGCTTCCCTGTGGATGTAGAACGCGCGTTCAGCGATCTCCTTCTGCGTGTCCAGCGCTTTGGCGAGGGCTTCCAGCTCGTGCAGTTCCACGGTGTAGTTCTTGCGTTCCACCACCATTGTGCTGCGCTGGTCGAAGTTCATTTGGTCGCCTGTTGGGAGTGTTGTGATTAGGGAACGTTGAGCTGGTGTAAGGAGACCATCGTAGGCCATCTTTTGTAGTAAACAACGACTTATTGTCGGGCCTACGCTGTCCCCCCATACTTAAGTACAAATGCCATGATAATATTGTAATACCAAATGATTTGAAAAGAGTAACCATGGAGTTTCTTGCCGGTTCTTCTCCATAGGAAACGACCAACCCTAACCGTGCACCTTTTTGTCGACACTATATAAGTGCCCATCTGGGCCTATGTGAAATAAAATATTTTGATTTTGATTTCATCCATAAACTAAGATTTTTGGGGTTCCTCGCTGCCCTCGACGTCACGAAGTCCTCTAGCCAGTGTCACACACTTATTGGCCCCCCTACCTCCCCGTTAACATGTGATGTCTCCTTGCGTGACAAGAGCCTATCCAAGATAGCCTCAAAGATAGCATTTACTTGTACTGTCTCAGAGTTATTTTACATCTGATTTTAAATCACAGTCAATATGAAACTGGTGTGTTTTCGATGGTTACTCACGGCTGACTATTTCTTTTTTTTGGAATTATTTTAGACCACACACTGCACAGTTAAGGTCACAGCACACATATCAACTCGGAAAGGGATCGGTAACGTATCAACTCGAGCCGTTACCCAAAGGATGACTGGTAGAGAATGCCTTGTGGCATTAAGTCCGCCTATGTACCACTTTTGTACATGAAGTTTAACACGTTAAACGCCGTGGGGGACAACATATGGGCCTCACTTAGTTAGCAAACGGAGCCAGGTTAAAAATGCCCGATTGTTAAATTTTACGTATCAGTTTTTATTGCTTTAGGGGCTAGAAAATGTGCCAAATCACATGAAATAAATCGAAGAAAAGTAATTTGTGACTTTATTTCACCAAAATACTACTGTCACTCAACAGTTGCCCCCCATAGCCCAAACGGAAATAAATCGCGTTTTTCGTTGGTGGGGGCCGCGAGGGTCGGGGTGTCGGTCATCGGAAAATGACACACATCTAGTGGGTACTATTAGAAAAAATAGAAGGAATATACCAAAAGAGGTTGCTAATGCTAAACTGAAGACGGGTGAATATATAGCTAGAGAGAGCGAAGATGGAATTACTATTATGAAGTGGAAAGATAAAAGAGACGTACTTGTTCTTTCGACCAAACATTTCGACCGTTTCCAGACAATTACAAAGCGAGGAAAAACGGTATCGAAGCCGAAAATCGTGCTAGACTGTAATAGGGCAAAAGGAGCTGTCGATTTGTCATACATGTTTGATGTAGTTTCATTTATCAAACTATCCCCGAAAATTTAAATCCTAACAGCTATGTAGTACAACTTTAACCAGATGTTAACTACTTAAGTAACAGTATAGTGTTTTACAACACATTATAAATAGTAATTTTATGAAAAAATATAAAATAACACATTATCACACACACTTTTTCCTTTAGAACTTACAAACAAGTCTTGTCTCGAAATTATTCGTCATATTTTTCTAAGTCATAGTTTTTACTAAAAACCAAATACAATCTATTTGTCTGCAGGGCCGTGGGGGTCACTTCAAATACATATTAGCTTCATATCTGTGCCCGCCGGCCCAATAGAGACGATTAAAATCACCTGTGACTCGCGGTCATATGTTGTCCCCCGCGGCCCCAACGGAACAGTTAACTGTCGACCAAATGGTGCCCCCCATGGCCCAAATGGAAAAACGAAGAAAACGCACTGGCGTTCAACGTGTTAAATAAATAAATATGTGTGCTGTGACCTTTACTCTGTTCCATATATATGGCCTCAGCATTATGGCTGAAGAATGCCGATTTACACGGGTGAGATACATTATATTAACTCTTGTACTGATCGACGTACGCAATATTATTTACTTTCTAAATCTGCGACTTCAAATTATATTAAGCTTTTGAACACCATTGTCACGTGTGACAAGCAAGCGCGTGCCCTGTGCGCCAACAACACAAAAAATGCGGTGCACTATAAAAAGAGATAAACAATTAAATAGTTTTGGTATCCCTATTCTTTTTGAAGGTGAAATTGTGGTTTGGCGTGGAGGGCACGCGCGTGCGTCTCTGGCGTTCAAAAGACTTGTAGAAACAAATTCTAGTCACAACTCACCTCTCATAGTAACATGCTGGATGATATCAATAGTCTTCGCCCACGCTTCATCAGAAAGCTTCTTAAACAGCTTGCTGAACCCAAGCCTGTTCGTCTGGTAGTTGTTGAAGTATGCAGCAGAAAGCAGGTACTCGTAGGACCGTTCTAGATGCAGGTTGGCGTACGCCTGCAGTTCACTCGCGACGTTGCCGTGCCGTCCGTACTCGCCGTAGACAGCGTTACACCTCGGAAGCGCTGTTGCGAGATTTATTTTATATGGAGTAGGTCACAAATGGAGTGCTAATGCGAGGTGACTGAGGAAATGATGTGCGATGTTCGTATGGCTCAAATTGGCGGCGACGGTAGCTTGATTTCGTAATGCAATGTACAGATGTCCTAGGAAAAGTATACGCTTCGGTAATCGTCGTCTATTTTCGGAATAATGAGATTTATTATTTTGTATTACCATGGTTAGAAAATAAAAGATTTAACATTTCTATGCAATTCCAAAACACTTAGGAGTGATAGATGATGAGATGAGAACGTAGTAGCTCATAATACTGAGAGTAAACTTCATACAAACTCGCATTGATAGGTGCGCTACTATAATCCATCATCTGCCTAGCCTTTTCCCAACTATTTTGGGGTCGGCTTCGAGTCTTATCGGATGCAGCTGAATGCCAGTATTTTACATGGAGCGACTGCCTATCTGACCTCCACAACCCTGTTAGTACTGGGTAATACGATACCCCTTGGTAAGACTGGTTGTCACTTTCGGGCTACGATTACCTGTAACGACTGTCAAAGGTCTACAAATGACAGCCGGGACCAACGGCTTAACGTGCTTTCCGAGGCACGGAGGAAATTCGGTATGTAATGGGTGGTCACCCATCCACGGACCAACCTAGGCAAGCGCGGTTTAACCTAAAGATCGTCCCGTGCGGCTGTTATTATTTAGCCACGAGCTCCTCTGCGCTACTATAAAGCGCGGCAGCACAAAACTCACGAAGCCTTGCCTCTGTTGGGGTTAGTCTAAAGCGCGTAATTCGGAAACACGTAGATTACAGAAGCGCATACATTTTCTGGTTTAACTATAAAGGGTGTAAATAGACCCTTAACGAAGCCGAAAGGCACTTGTTCTACCCGTCATTGCGATCATTTTTTTGTTCTAGACCATACCTGGGAACCTTCTAATTATGGAGTTATTGGGGGTCAAAGTTTCAACTTTTTCACAAGTTTATTTTTAAATACAATTTTTAAAGGTTATAACTTTACTTTAAATATCTCCATGACCCGTTTACTATTCAATGCATGCATATGCACAATGTTTTGAATGCGTTACATTGAGTTTTACCGTAAAAGGTTATTTTTCACCCCAAAAAAAAAAGTCGTTCGCCAGCAATAATTTTTGTGTAGGGTTACTTAGTTTGATGTACAGAATGCTTGGTTAACGGCTTCGTGAAGGGTCTGTTTACACCCTGTATTTGTGAATATCGTTGTGATTGTATGGTTTGAGAGGTGTTGAGCATTCCATTTGTATCCTAAATTAAATACACAAACATACAAAGGCCTCTATAGTGCTGCATGGTTATTTTGCGCGCGGTTTTAGGCGGAACTATCGCCACCATCTTGTTTTTTCAATATAATGTCCACAGATAATGTCACAAATATTTCCCAATAGCCCCCTCCCGTCAATGTCGAACAAAAAAAACCATGCAACATTATATCAGCCAAGTTTCACAGGCATGGAAGTTGTCAGCAGATTTACTATTGATTTAATTTCATCAGGTTTTTCATAAACCTATTGATTGTATTTAAAAGATAAATGAGACACATAAATGCATGGATTTGGAATAAGATGCAGTCAAAATGCAGTAAGAACAAAAACTTAATATTATGCTCATTCACTATAAATAGAAGAAAAATCAAACTAGAAGTCGAATTCTAAAAGGCAAGCTTATAAGCCGGTTTTTGATTTGCCATCGACACGCTAAGAAGATTTGAAAACAATAAATAACAATTTCGACGGCAAGAATTTTTACAAATAGAAGATGTACAAGGATCTTTTGGCGCCAACATATCTTACGCCATCTTGTATTTTGAATACACACAAAAGTCAATCAATCACTTTTTTTTCGGATTGGAAATCATCAAATGACCCCTCCCGCACTGGGCGTAGTGGAAGAGAGTGTCAGACTAGTACTGACTAAAACCCATCCATGTTCCTTCTTTGCCCTTCGTGTTCCAGGGCTGCGGTATCTCTTTCGAACAGTCCCGCAGCCCCGGCAGGCATCACGCCCCTGACAATTGACAATGTCATTCGAGAGCCAAAAGATCTTTGTACCGCTGTACTAAGTATTAAACATTACAGAGCTTAATAATATTAGTGTTAGTACTTACTTAATCCTGCAAAGTCAAAGTTTAAACATTAATTTATTTGTCTTAATGAAAATCGACTTAAATGACAACGTGATATCAACAGAATGTGTTGTAGTTTCCGATGGCGTAATGGTAGACCGGCCAGTGTTTTTTAAATCCCACAAAGAAGTGAAAAAGTATACAGGGTGTAAAGGACAGCCCTCCTCAAACTGACAGGGTGCATTCAGTGTGTGTGTGTGTGTGTGAATACAGCTCATTTCACGCGTCGTTCGTTAGAGTATTTCAACGACGCGTGAAATGAGCTGTTCATTTCCTGCCTGGCTACGTTCATCGAACTCGTCGTCGTGCTTGCCGTACGCTACGTGCGTTTTGCCACGGTAACGATACATTGCGTATGAGGAAATAAAACAAATCAAATTAATTGGATTCCCATAACATTCCTAAATTCTTGTACCGGTCATCTTAGTATGATATACTGAATTCACCCCATCAGTTTGTGGAGGGCTGTTCCTTACACCCTGTAGAATCAACATGAGTGAAATGAGATTGAAAATGATCACGAACGCAGAAGTTTTCGATATAAAAAACTTTCTAAAACCGATCTATTGGGGGTCGTCCATTACTCACGTGAGGCTCGAAAGGGGGGGGGGGGGGTTCGGAAAAAATCACGAAATATCACTAGGAGGGTGTATTGAAATATCACGTGTATTTATTTTCACTTTGAACGCGCGATTTCTAAACCGAAAAGCGGTGCGTGACCTTGAAATTTTTATCACGGCGCTTAATTTTCCAGAATAAAATTTAGATTATACCTGTTAACCTGTATTTAAAAATAATATTCTGTTCTTTTTTAAGATACTTTGTACTACAAAAATACTCGTGATTATTGGTAGAGGGGCGGGGTAGTCTAAAACATTCACCATGGGGGAGGGGGGTAAAAGTTGCTAAAAACGTCACGTAATTAATGGACGACCCCGTGATCTAGTGATCAGATGCGCGACTGCTGAAGTCGAGGTCCTGCGTTCGATCCAGATCCAGGGTCTATGAGGATGAGGAATGGTTAATAGACTTGCTCCCATTTCAGGATTTAATTTGAGAAAATGTAAATAAATGTACTACTGAGATGTACAGACGCCAGCACATCAAGTTACCGGAAACTGTCAAATTTTCCCAATCAACCTTGAACCGAATGGTTTAGCTATAAAGTTGAAAGGGGGCCGTTCATTAATTACGTGAGGCAATTTTGGCGATTTTTTCAACCCCCCCCCTCCCCCTTGGTGAGATTTGATTTGACCCCCTCACCCCCCACCTAATCTCACGTGAGATTTATCAAAATGCGAAGTTTAATGTAAACACGTTAATCTGTGCTTGATTGCGTTGGATTAATTTAAAAAACATAATTTTCTTAATTATTTTCATTGAATATTTAAAATTAAGCGGGGAAAAAAATTACGTGATATTTGCCGAGACCGTCCTCTCTCCCTCGTGAGATTGGGCGAGATTCGGCTCGACGCCCCCCCCCCCCCCCCCATAAACGCCTCACGTAATTAATGGACGACCCTATAATCTATTTAAGAAATTTGACAGATTTTTGTAGCTTGATATGCTGGCGTTTGTACATACCTCTAGAATACGCTTTTGGGTTATTTGGGTAACAAAAGTGTGATGATATAATGTTTATATTTTTTAATCAAAATTTAGTGACAATTTGGTCTTCCAAAAAATGTATGAAACACAAAACTGTTTTATTACCAACCCAATTTTTGAATTGTATCTTTACTTACAGTTTCGTCTAAAAGCTGAAAGAAATAAAGCGATGTGTAATAAGAAAATATATACATAGGTAAATGAATATAGTAGAATATGTATGTGATATATGCGTAGAAAAATTTGAAGGTGAAAACAAACTTCTGGAGCCAAAACGCAGTAAATAGAAAAATATAAATATCCGTTTCATTAAGTCATACACAATAATCGGATCTTCATTGGAAAATACATTAAAACGAGCATGTCTAATTTATGTACTAAATATGAGAAATATAATATTCCCTGTTTGATTAAATTTGTAAAGTTACTGCTTTTTAGCTGTTTTTTTTTGTTGAGAGCAGCATGACTACTTATTACAAAATTAAAAGAAACCGACAAGAAAAAGAATGAGAAGCTAGACAGATGTCTTTAATTGGGTAAAAAAACACTAGCCGGTACATAAATAAAATAAAACATCTTTAAAAAACAGAATGTTAGGGTCAAAGATTACACAAGTACACAGAGTTCCCTGTAAACGCCGTCGCCGGTTTTATAGGAGACGATGGCACTTCTATATTTTCTAACTTGACCCTATAAAGGGGCAGATGGGAGCAAGTCAAAATAATACTGCCAATGATAATTAGTGGTTGGCAACCAGATCTTTCTTTATCAGATAGGAAAAGCAGTGCCATCCTCCCCTATAAACGCCGACGACGCTGGTTTTATAGGGGACGATGCCACTACTTTTCCTATCTGACCCTATCATGCTGATAATGAGACTTAATAGTTGGCAACCAGATCTTTCTTTGATACAATGTTAATAGGAACTTACCAAGAGTGTTGGACGCCTGTCCGCAGTCTTGAGACACGTCCTGGTAGCAAGTGTCAGCAGCGAAGGAGCCGGACAGAGCCAGGAGGCAGCTGATAGCTAGGATTATGACCTTCATGGTGTTGGTTATGATTCTAGAGATGGACAATAAAAAATACAAGTTATAAAAAGAAAATTAAACATATCAACGTGCCTGTAATCCCGGAAGAGGTGCACTTCGAGGTCAAGAGCAGGCCCATTTTATAATTAAAAAAAACTTTTCCCATCGAGTTACGGACACCATCCCAATTTACAATACAATCCTCTAAAGTACACTCATTTCACGAGTTTTGTTTAATGTGCCATGTGGTAGGGGTTAGCTTATTGCCATCAACTGGGCCCAAATCCAGACTTCAGGCTTTTTTTGAAGAAAAATGCCAGTTTGTCTTGGTAATGAATGAAGATGGTGGGTGTACTGTACAGAACACTTCTGTCCGTCCCTTGGGGAAATACTAATGTGGTATACTATTATAAGTTTTTAATAGGATTACTTTTAAGCTATCATCTCATTAACCTTTTGACCGCCTGAGCATAAACGCACGCGCGTGCCCTCCACGCCAAGCATCAATTTCGCCTCAGATACCTACAAAAAGAATAGGGATTCCAAAACTATTTAATTATTTATTTCGTGTTACAGTGCACCGCGCGTTGTTTGTCACATATTTGTTTCGTTGGCGTGCTTGTCACGTATATGTGACAATGTTATTCAAAAGGTAAATCATCATTTGTTGTTATATGTATGACCCTTATATTTGAAGTTTATCGACATTAAGTTAATCTAGCTGATTCATCATGCATGACAATCTGTCAATAGATGAAAATATCACAAATTCACGGTATTGATAAGGAAAATAAACTTTTACACAATCACTATCGTCTCTAAAAGGTAGAACGATTTATTGTGAGTAGGTTAGAACTACCGCAGATATAAAGATAGACACCTTGAAACGCTGAGTTAGTAGTTTATTAACTGACTCAAAGCTAAATATATTCAATTATTTAAGAGCAATAGACGGGACAAGACGAACAAAATTGTAATCCAAAACTTGTTACTACTTTGTAACAAGTCACTCTGTCTAGTGTCATACGCCCCCTTTGTTGTTCCTTGTTCGGGATAAAAAAATTGTGTGAAAATATTCCCAATGTCCGCTCTATAAGTATGTTTAATCTCCTTGCTCAAAGCATTTATTTCAAATTCAAAAAGACCAGTTATAGGCCATATTGAGTTCTCAAAAATAAAAAGATGAGGCTACAGTCCCAGTTACAAGGCATAATAACCGTGAAAGGACGGTAGTTGCCCATTCCAAGCTCTATGGAGAAAAAGTCTCTTAACTACAAGCAATCAACACTAATAGTAATAAGATTTTGTATAAAATTAATTGAGATAAGTACTCTCTACTTAATCAATTAAAACATAAACCAGACTGTTCTTGTTATTGATGGAAAGTACCTACAAGTAGTTACATAAAAATATAAAATTGTATAGGTATGTTACAGTCAAAACTGTTAATCGGTCAAAACCACTTTTGACTGGTGTCAAATGCGTTTCCTCCAGTTAAAATATGTTGTTTCAGAACATACTAATTACCTAGGCCTAGAATTACTAAAACAATGTTTTGCAAAGGGTCACAAAACAAATCTAACAACCTAATAAGTTTCTAAGTAAATGTTGTTAAAATAGTTTTCACCGGTCAAAAGTAGTTTTGACTGTGACATATATATGAGCTAAATTTGCCAACAAACTGCTTAACAGTTTTGCAGAATTAACATTTTTTGTAATACTTAGTATTTCATCATGAATAAACGCAATTTAATTTTTTTAGATGTTCATGAATTTGCATGAAACTATCGGCTAGACACGCCCTAGAGGGCTAGAGGGAGGCACCGCATATAAAAAATTCATCTAATATAGAAATAAGCACTACTGTCAACTCTGTAGTGACACTCTCAATGCTGTTTGATTGAAAATAGAACCCATAGCTGAACGCTGGCCCTTAAAATACAGGTCCAGGCCTAGTTTGGGGGTTAGGATCACTTAGGTTAGATACACTTGTGTGCATTCTTATTCTGACTGGCTTATTACATGTATTTTTAAGTGTCAAATAAATATTTTAATTTTTGTCCCTTTTATTTACATAAATAAATACTAAACAATAGCGCACTTGACTCCTTCGATGTTTGTCTCTGAAATCTACACTAATATTATAAAGAAGAAAGATTTGTATATTTGTAACTAATAAACTCAAAAACGACTAGACCGATTTCAAAAATTCTTTCACCATTAGATACTACATTGTCCCTGAGTAACATAGGCTATATTCAATAAAAAAATAAAAGTCCACCCGTACGAAGCCAGGACATGTCACTCGTAAACTATAAATAAGTGTAAAAAAAAACAATAACAAATAGCAGACACCTATAATCAATATTGCAAGTTTTAATTGACCTAGATAATTAATTGATTAGATACGGGTCTAAACATTAAATTCTTATTATATGTTACATATTTTATAATATTTTTTTTTATGAACATATTTGTTTATATATGTTCATGGCAATAAAGTTTATTTGGTAAAGAATAAATTAATCCCTTACAAACCAACTAAATATTTACAAAAAGACTAAATTCTGACTAAAACTCAGATACTAGATATCTATCTATAATATTATGAGAGACACTTATAGCCATCTGCTCTTGCGTCTAAAAGCATTGGGATTTTTTTTTAAATGTGATAGAATGTTCTGGAATAAACTCTCAAATGTTTTTGAAATATCTTCAAAATCTGTTGTGCTGTTTAGAGGATCATCGTGGTCACACTAACAAACACTGGAAGCAACTTCGTTTGTATAGTAATTATAGATATTATCTTGCATTCAAAAAGACTAATAACATGATAAGTCAATTTACAAGCAATACATTTTATTTTAATCTTTTAATAAGCAATATTTACGTTATTAAAGTAGTAGATTATTACGATAATAAAAACAAGGTATTAAAATCTTAGGTAATTAATCACCTACCTACTGATAGTAAAATAAACAAAAATAATTTAATGGGTATGTAGAACTTTTCTCGAAAACTTCTTTATGGTATTTAAAAAGTAAAGTTGAATGTCATTGAGTTTGTCGTTTGCAATGATATTTTGATAAACAAATGACAAAGAGGCGTAATTTGCACATGTTTAAAAAAAATATACAATTTATAATAATATCAGGCTATTTTATTCTTATAAACGTTGAGGATATTATTAACTGGTTAAATTCTAAAAATAAATTACCAACAATAATACACTCACCGAATTAATTCAAGACAAAGGAAAAATGACAGTTTTTCAAACACGGAACACGAAATCAAAACAAAATGTTTTCTAAATTTGAAACGCAAAAATAAAAATCAAAGAACATACACAGAGAAAATTAAAACAAAAACAGTAAATAAGTCGTAGTTAATCGTAAAATGGGACTCACCAAATTATTGTGAGACGAATAAAGTTAGAATATATTTGCAGCAACGAAGATTGTTCCGTCGAAAGTGCCTTTACACACACTGGCGCAGAAGGCGACTTCCAACAATGAATATTAAACTGATAAAGCTCCGTCGGACGGAGAGTACACGTAATTAAAATTTATACAAACGCAATACGATTGATAGCGAACAGCAAAATGATAATAAAATAGAAGAATTCTCATCTGTCACGTGAAGTTGGCTGCACTTCAGTCGGGGTGGCTATGTAGAAAAAATCAAATTACCTTTGTTTCGAGAATATTCGGAGAAATACTCAAAAAACAATCAAAACACACCAGTTACATTCAAAGTCACACTCTCTTCTTTGTTTATAAATGAAATTAATGAAACAATAGACCGTTAAAATAACTTCTTCTCTCTATTAATTTACCATCCAAAGAAGCAAGTATGAAATGCTGGTATTACTATTTCTTCGCCCCTCTCTACGCTATCCCCCCGCAATCTGAACCCATGAATGACGTAGTAGCCCTGTCATGGCTGTCATTCTGAGAATGTTGAGGTTTTGCGTTTCTAGAGATTTCTTCCTATTTCTATTTTTTACCGTATTTACACAATTTTCTCCTCCTATGATGGAATGAAATAAGAAATTTCATTATTTTACAGGTTTTAAAACTCTAAAAAGCAGGAATATATAGCTAGTAAGCAGAAATAGGGCGGAAAATATTCCATGAGTCGGCTCGGAACACGAAACCTCTTCAGGGATTTTTTGTTGTGCAACGACCGGCAGTATCTTGCATCTCGCTCCAACGTGTCATTCTCCAAGCACTTGTCAACACGAGATGGGTTCTGTTATCGCTGCGCAGTTCATTATTTTCATATAATCAGAGGCTTCAACGTGAATAGTTCTTGTTTTCCAATTTTGTTGCGTTCTGATAAGTCGCCTTCTGCGCCAGTGTGTGTAAAGGCTAGACTTTCGCGAGTACTCGTACGTTACGGAACTGTTTGTCATAACATAATTTGTCAAAGTATCTGTGATTTTAAATAAAAAATAAAAATGATGAAGGCTATCCTCCTTGCTGTCGTCGGTCTCCTGGCTGTATGCCTGCCTGCTTCTGCTACACAATGTGAGTAGACTTCTTTTCTTTGTTTGTGGTATTTTTTGTTTTCGGAGGAGATTGTTCCTGTTCTAATTTTGAATGGATTCACTAAGTACCCACTAGTTACGAACCTTTTTGGTCTTTTGCGTACCTAGTTGTTTTTTTGTCATGTATTTTACATCGTTTAAAATGAGGGCGCTTCTAAATTCTAAACTACAAACAAAATTTTAAAAATAAAATCGGTATCAAACGCAATTTCCTTTGTCATAATTATTGTCACTTGAAGACAGAGACAAAGTTCATCATGTTTTTTTTATTTTATAAGCCAGTACTGCCACCTAGTATGGAAAAACAAATTTGAGACTACAATGATGTGATGATAATAAGGTCATGTCAACTAAAGTAGGTATATAATTATTGTAATACAATCAATTATACTTAAATAAAATGAACCTCTAGCTAGGTCATTCGTATTTCAGGAAACAAAATTGAATCAAAACATTTTGATTATTTAGTTCCTTTGCTTTTAAAACTTGACAATACCATAATGTAGAGGGCAGGAATCTATTTTTGAAATGGTTCTTTTGCATTTGAAAAAAAAACCGCCCCTAAGACGACCCACTGACCGAAAATAGACTGCATTGTTTTGGTATGGTAATAACATGCTTATTGTTTTTGAAATAAAGCTGTTTCTTTATTGTTTTACTTTATCATCATGCCTGCCTCTTATGCCTTTTTTACATGGGGGTAGGAATCTACAGAATGGTACTAAGATCCTTATAAATACTTCCTTTATTTGTTGTTGACTGAATTACAAAAGTAAATAACATAGGTCATAAGGAACATAGCATTTAGCATTCTGTTGTTTTTACTTGCCCTTATTAGGAAAAGTAACGAATTTATATAACTATGTAGGTTAATAGATTCCAACAAAATAACAATGCAATCAATATACATATAATATTCTGCATTGCAATGGTAATTTCAGTCTCTAATATAATTATTTGACAAAGCATAGCTTAATTGGCAACATAAACAACTTTTCTTCTTTTTTTAACCAACTTTGAAAAAGGGGAGAGGTTCTCAATTTGTCGGAATCTTTTTATATGTCAATGGTAATGTGGCAGTAATCTACCAATGTTACTAGTTGTGCCTGGCATCCTGCATCCGCGTGAAAATATTATAAAAATATTACTTCCCTATGTAAATCAGAATTCATTAACAATTTCAAGGGTTTTATTTTTTCAAAATCGGTCCACTCGTTTCGAAGATTACCCGGAACAAACAAACGAAAGACTAAAAAAATTAAAATGTTTTTCTTTTATAAAGTCTTTCAAATGTATTCAGTAAAAAACTGTTATTTTGAAATTACAAACCGACACTTCAATTTTATTTATTGGCATTTGAAAAAAGAAAGGTACGGGAAGGTACAGTGTCGTCGAATGTCAGTGGGTTAATTTTCGTACATATTTAAAGGAAGCTGCAGGCAGTAAACAATATACAGAATAAAATAACAACATCAAGCCTGTAATTACCAAGAGGTTAGGAACCTCAACCTTTGTCTAACCACACACAGAACACACACACACACATAAACTGTGTGTGTGTGTGTGCTGTGGGTGCCTAGGATATGCTTATATTAACCTAATCCACAGAAGTAGTAGCAAAACTCACTTTTTTCAGTTATGTTTGAATAATAAAAGAGTAGTTACCGTTTTTACGTTGCAGTCACTAAAAATCACACTGATTAATTTAAACCAAACTCATCTAGTTTGAAAAAACAGTGTTTGTATTGACTTATTCATAGAAATATTGTTAATATTAACTTTAAAACATCTAGATCTGAGTCTAGACACAAACTACACTGATTAAAATATGATCAAGACTGACATATACATACATACATGTATGTATAAACGTATTTGTAAACAAAATGGTCGACCTGCGGAGTTATTAAGCACGCATATCTCTGTTAATTAATTAAATTATTTCCTTGCAGTACTGATAACATGATTGCTGTATTTCTAACTATAAGTATATAGTTTTATCTTCATTTACATATACAGGGTGTAAACAGACCCTTAACGAAGCCGAAAGGCACTTATTCTCCCCGTCAATGCGATCATTTTTTTGTTCTAGACCGTACCTGGGAACCTTCTAGTTACGGAAATATTGGGGGTCAAAGTTCCAACTTTTTCACAAGTTTTTTTTTAAGTACATGTTTTTAATGTAACATTTTTACTTTAAACACCTCCACGACCCCCGTACTATTCAATCCATCCATCAGCAAAATGTTCTGAGTGCCTTATATTGAGTTCTACCGTCAAGCGTGATTTTTGACCCCAAAAAAAAAGTCGTTTCCCAGCAAATTTTTTTGCGTAAAGTTACTTAGTTTGATGTACAGAATGCTTGGTTCACGGCTTGGTGAAGGGTCTGTTTACACCCCGTATAGGATGACTGTACATCAAACTAAGTAACACTACACAAAAATTATTGCTGGGAAACGACTTTTTTTTGGGATGTAAAATAACCTTTTACGGTAAAACTCAATGTAACGCATTCAAAACATTGTGCTTATGGATGCATTGAATAGTAAACGGGTCATGGAGGTATTTAAAGTAAAGTTGTAACCTTAAAAAAATGTATTAAAAAAAAAACTTGTGAAAAAGTTGGAACTTTGACTCCCTATAACTCCGTAATTAGAAGGTTCCCAGGTATGGTCTAGAACAAAAAAATGATCACAATACGGGGGAGAACAAGTGCTTTTCGGCTTCGTTAAGGGTCTATTTACACCCTTTATAACATTAAACTGGTAATGATCAGAGGGTAAAGCTAGAGGTGTATCTAAGAGTATACCTGCATTTCGCCAGTTATGTTTATTTTCTTATAATTTTACGCACATACCTACTCAATTTATCGTTGGCCATTTTTCAAAATGACTGTATAAACTAATTTGCATGAAAATCTCGTGTAATATGCTGAAATGACTCGTGAAATTCTTGCGAAAACATAACATACATTTAGTACATCATTGCATCATAATTTATTATTATGCCATCGATAATTTCCGCACAAATGTTTACTGGGGACAAGTTTCAATGAAAACCAATCAAATCAAATTTATCGTAAATGTAGGTTTCATTACAATAGGAAGTTATGATAAGATGGTCAGTTCGCTACATTTTACTCGAGAGCATAAAAAAAAATTAAAGTTGTGTCGAAAACACAGACACACATTAAAAATAAAATACCTAACTCAGTTACTTAATACTAACACACAATTTCCAATGTCAACATAATAATAATCTAAATGTTCATTTATTAACTTAAATCTACATTGAAAACAACAGAAACAGCCGATAAAATAACCAATAAACATAATATACACCTATCGATATATATTGACATTGTAATGTATTGTGAAATATGCCAGTCATGCATGTCTGTTTAACGTTATATAGGTACCTACCTCTAAATAGTAATACGCTATTGTGTATTTTCTATATAGAATTTCGTAACACATTTTGGGAAACACGTGGTGAATATGCTAATATTATGAAGAGGTAAAATTTGTTTGTATGTTGAGGGTAATCTCCGGAACTAATGATCCAATTCTAAAAATTCTTTCACTAGCAGAAAGCTACATTATTCGTGGGTGCTATAGGCTATAAATTATAATTATATCATGCAAATTAGCCGAGTTATCACAATTTTTGCGGATGATGTCGCGGGCGAAGTGCTAGTGTCTAACAAATAGATCGATGCTTGTTCTTAGCAGAGCATGATCACCCTATAATGTTCCAACTGCTGGGTCAGAGGCCTCCTCTCTATGAGAGCGAATGGGCTATAATCCACCACGCGGGCCCAGTGCGGGTTGGTAATGTCTTACGTCATCGTTTTTTTCGTTCTAGAACACCGGTGTTCTATAACCAAAAATTGATGACATATAATTACGGGTTGCCAGTTTACTCACTATGTTCTCCTTTGCCGTTTTGTTCGTTCGTTCGTTTTGAGCGTGTCAACCATTCTTTCTTAATCAAGTTAGCTCAGAAATTAGTTAGAAGAGTTTATCGCTATCTAGGGTCCATAAGTATCTGTAAAGTGCAGGCAATCATCAGCCATCAGGACACGCAAGGCTCGATGTAATGTGTCCCATAATTTGCGAAATCCTGTTAAGGACTTGTGGAAGGACTTAATCATCATCATCATCTACCTAGCCTTTTCCCAACTATGTTGGGGTCGGCTTCCATTCTAACCGGATGCAGCTAAATACCAGTATTTTACATGGAGCGACTCCCTATCTGACCTCCACAACCCAGTTAGTACTGGATAATACGATACCCCTTGCTCTACCCGCCATTCTTTTAGGGGCTACCGTTTCCCACCTTCTCTTAATTGGCCTAGGGGCAGTAACCAACCAATTAAATGCATCATCATCATTCTCTTGCTCTTATCCCAATTCATTTGTGGTCGGCGCAGCATGTCTTCTTCTTCCATACTTCTCTATTACCCGTCATCTCATCAGACACCTCCTTTCGTGCCATATCATCCTTCACACAGTCCATCCATCGTTTCTTTAGTCTTCCTCTACTCTTATACCCATCCACATTCATACTCTTAACTTTCCTCATTCTTCCATTCTTCATTGCCATTTTAGTACCTACCTATCAGTCGTAATAAAGATATATTTTTTACTTCAGTAATATTTGGAATTGCATATACTTGTGATAACGAAAGGTTGGTCCCAGTTCTTACCCCAAACCTCCAAGTCTTATCAATTCTGCGATATCAGCTAAGTATGTGTCATTATAATTATGTGAGCAATATGTATAATTTAGTTATTAGCCTAATTATGTTGTAAACTTGTAATTGTGATATAATATATTGTTGATATCATTGTATTTTATTATTAGTTTTTAGTAGGTAGAATGTCCAATGGGTCAAAGTGTTAAGGCTAGAATTGTCAAAATTTTGTTTTTTGAAAATGTTACACGAGTTTTTATCAAATCTAACAAATAGCTACTCGCCCGGATGACGTTCTCCGGAAAGCTAAAAAACGTCGTTCTAGATAGGACTATAAATAGCCGAAAATATAGGTAGTGATTTACGATAATTCTACCCCTCGGCCGAGGGCGAGCTAGGAATTAAATTAAGAACACTAAGATGACCAATCGCAATTGCGACTCTTGCGACTAAAGCAATGGGGTAGTCTAAGGAAATATAAAAAAAAACCTTAATCGTCTCAAAAGTTGCCATAAGTAGCGCTTATAGAAGACTAGCTTTTGCCAACGGCTTCACTCCCGTTAATTTAGAATTTGACAATCAATTCAATTCAATCATGATTCGAAAGACAAGTGGCGCCATCTATTATCATAAGATCGTTTTTGTTGTTTTCCTCGGGAACACTACTTTTTTCGGCATGAAAGGTACCCCATGTCAGTTTCTGTAAACCAGACAACGTATATGCAAAATTTCAGGATGATCGGTTCAGTGGTTTAGGCGTGAAAAGGTAACTAACAAACAAACTTACTTTTGCATTTATAATATTAGTTAGGAAGATGACACAGATGTCGGCAAAAATGAAAGGCATCGATAAAAACTCCTAAGTAATCCAAGGATTTGAAACCACTTAAAATAACATAACATCATGCTCCCCTTAGAGACAAACAGACATGTAGGTACAGAACCAGCACATCATACTACTACAATCTGTCAATTTTTTTTAATAGATTTTCAATTTTATCGCTGAAGTATTAGGTTCAAGGTTGATTGCGAAAATTTGACAGTTTCGGGTAGATTGATATGCGGGGGTGTCCGTAGCTTTAAAATTGTCTCTTCCGCCTGTCACATTTCTCGATCTTGCGCAGTCAACTTCTTTAATAGATTTTCAATTTTATAGCTAAAGCATTAGTTACAAGGTTGATTAGGAAAATTTGACAGATTCGGGTAGATTGATATGCTGGGGTGTCTGTGACCTTCAAAATTGTCTCTTCCGCCTGTCACATTTCTCGATCTTGCGCAGTCATTCTGTGTTAACATTTCTCAAGTTCGATCGCCAGATAATCAGGCTTTAGTCTTAAGTACTTCCCAATCCCAATATCCTCAAAGTCATTGTCCTTCTTGTTCTAGACAAAGAATTTAGTGTTCATCTCGAGTATTCTTTATCTTTTCTCGTAGTATCTTAAATGTTGAAACGTTACATCGATATCGGTCGTAGACTATGACAATTTAGTATCGGACGTGTGAATCTTGAGATAATGCCATCTTTATCAAAGAAATGTTTACTATTGTGTTTCAAAAATCACGGTTTAACATATATATCATCATCATCTTCCTGCCCTTGTCCCATGTTATCCTCTGTCAACCGTCACGCTATTATTTACTCCGTTTTCCTTCATATCATTCCTCACACAATCCTTCCATCGTTTCCTTGCTCTTCCTCTCCCTCTCTATCCATCAACATTTATATTCATCACTCTTTTAGTCACAATGCGATTCGTTCCTCCTCATCACATGTCCATACCAAGACAAACGATTCCCTTTCCACTTTTCTGGAAATGGCGCAACTTTTAAACTTTGATATATTTGACATAAGGAACTTTGACGTCATACAAATATGCAATATTTCGGTCGCCATCTTTGGACATAGACAATATTTTTTTTTGTGGTTGGCAACCGCAGAATGAATTATGACTATGCTGTGTCGTATGCGACTATTAACTGTGAATAACAAAATCAATAATTGATGAAAAACTCTATAGAAATTGCTGATTTGTTTGTAATTGACAATTGTTCCAAAGTCCGACAAACTGTCAACAATCAATATTCAATTTCATTGTTTTCAACTAATTGCTTATTGACAAATGTTACCTAATCATTGTAATTTAGATAATTTATTGAGTAATATGTAATGACAGAAGAATAGCATGCAAGTTCTGTAGATTTAACGAGTTGTCACTTTGTCTTACCAAGAACAGAGTAAATGATGCCGTGACGTCTGACAGGGGAGAATGGAAGAAGAAAACGTGTTGCGCCGACCCCAAGTAGAATGGGACAAGGGCAGGAAGATGATAACTAGTTAGGGTTTAGAATAAAACCACCAAATTATCATTAAGTAGATGAATTACTTTCAAGAGTACGTGCACTCGCTGACAAAGTTTTCCAAATACACGCACTGCCTTGCGTTTTAGTAAATATTTGCAACTTTGTAGCTATGTCTGGCGTGTAGGTTAGAGACAAAGGCTAAAGAGAAACACGATCATTCAATAACACGTAATAAAGATATGAAATCAAGTGTCGTGGGCTTGAGTGATAGACTCTCAACTTCAAGTCACGTTCAATCTAGAAAACACCAAGTGATAGATTGATTTGAAGATGTAGAAAGAAACCAGTACCTTTTGTACGCCAGCGCATAGACGACAGACGTGCCCTCCACGCCAAGCCACAATTTCACCTACCATTTTGTCATAT
Organism: Noctua pronuba; assembly: GCA_905220335.1. Lineage (NCBI taxonomy): Eukaryota > Metazoa > Arthropoda > Insecta > Lepidoptera > Noctuidae > Noctua > Noctua pronuba. The sequence continues at coordinate 5,554,991 of LR999922.1, read as the reverse complement.
ATTTGTGTTGTTTGGCGTACAGGGCACGCGCTTGCTTGTCACCTATATGTGACAATGACGTTAAAAAGGTGAAAGAAACACGAACCACCGTCATTCCGACGCTTACTCCCCCCCGACCCTTACTCGAGCCAGCCCGCGTTGCTGAGCCAGTAGTTTTAAATCAGCCCCTAAATAATCTCACTCAGATCCAGCCTGTCCCTTGGCTGCCCTCCCCAGCGACGCCCTAAGCCGAGGCTCGTACCCCACAGGGGCTGCCATTAGCGCGCTGTCGCTTAGTTTATAAGTTGTATGCCCCTGGCTTGGAGGCCTTACTCTCAAGGCATCCACAGGATAGTCCGGTTAAGCAAAAGCTAGCCTCATAGGCTATTTCGAGATGCCATGTCAAAAAGAAAATTGTGTTTTCCCACATTCGATATATTTTTTGATCTAGACCATACCTGGGAACCTTCTAGTTACATCGACATTGGGGGTCAAACGTCAACGTTCCGACTTTTCCACAATGTTTTTAATGTTGTAACTTTACTATAAATACCTCGACGACCCCCGTACTATTCAATGCATCCATCAGCACAATATTTTGAGTGCGTTACTTGAAGTTTTACCGTAAAACGTGATTTTCCACCCGAATATTTTTTTCGTAGAGTTACTTAGTTTGCTGTACTAAATGCTTGGTTGACGGCTTCGTGAAGGGTCCGTTTACACCTTGTATAACCATCTTCGAATTAAGTAAATAGAAACAGAATAACAGGCTGTCCTTTGCCCTCAAGAAAGGCGTAGTAAGACATAAATAGTTTCGTCATTTTCCACGTATTTCCATAATCCATTCAATCTAATGACAAGTGTCACTCGAAGACCTAAGTGTCAGATAACATGGACGTGTCTTGGAACACATACTAGATAACTGAAGGAGATTAGAGTTATCTATACAACAGTTACTTTGCAGCCATGTTAAGAGTTCAAATACCTAGCCATAAATATTATATCTCGATAACTAGATATGCGCCTACGTGGTCTAATCGAGACGTTTTGGAATGTCTATGGAAGATAATCTGTTGACATATGTCATGTGAAGTGATGACATTGACTGTTGCTATATCGGTCAATCGATTTCAAGAGTAACCATGAGTTTTTGATGCATCTTAATATTTTTTTATTAATTTTTTGAACTAAAAGACTTTGCCTCATAGCATTCACTACCAGTCAACCTTTGGGATAAATAAGATAACATTCTGGTCGGCTACAAAACTAAGAAGGAAAAAAAAAGTTTTATTTTGTGGTAATGAACCTCAAAGAAACTGGGAGAATTTCCTAAACAGAAATTCCTCTCAATCCCTATTTTAAAACTTAAGAACCTTTTAAATGATAAAAATTAGTGCCTCAAACATTCTTTTATTAAATGAATAAAAGAAAAAAAAACTTTTTTTTTTTTCTTGTTTAAATAGCATTGATACTAAGTTAACTAAGGGATAAGGGATAATTCATAAACGATAGTTTAGATTAAGAAAAGTTACACGTCAAAAAATATTGGTTAATGGCAGACGTTAAACATTAATCAATTTTAAGCAGTATTTATGAATAAACCCGTTACAAAACCGTACCTATTCATTATTACAAATAAAGTATAAATAACGTAATATAATAAAAGTAGTCACTCATTCATGAGACGTGTAAAGACGAAGGGGAAGTACCACAACAAATATAGATACTAGGTATAAAATTATAGTTAAGAGGGAACGGCCTGCGAGGTAGGTATTTGAGGAAACTATTGCCGTCGCGCTGCGTCAAGCCTGCTCCCGTAGAGTGCGATAGGGACAGCTGCAGTTCAGACCCATTATATCACAAAAATTTTGATGAGTTCGACGTTTCGTATTCCTCTTCTCCTCTAAAACTGAGCCGATTTAATTAGTTTTGAAGTTAAAATTTTAAGAAAAAGTATGTCTAGGTTCCTTTCAATTTCTCTAATGATAAAAACTTTTAGAATTTGTCTGGTAGTGTTCTAATCACGGCCGTTAAAATGGGGATTTTTTTTGTATTTTTGGAGGGTTATATTTTCTTTGTTTATTAGTTGCTGAAAAAAAAAGGGAATGACAAGGACGTGTCTACACTAGATCTATCTGACCAATGAGATTTTATGAAAAAAAAAAATGATTGCTCTTGAGTTCTAGAGGCATTCTTCAGGAAGAAAAAAGGAGAATATATTATAATATATGGAGAATCGCAGCCCCCGTTCCCTCTTAAAAGTAAATTGTAGTTTTCCTTATAATTAATTGCTAGTTGTTCAAGGAAAACTTTAATTGAAACACATTTATAATATCACAATACATACCACAACAATAAAAATAACGTAATAATTTAGTAGGTAATGCATACATAAATATTGGAACACAAAACCTAAGCTGTAGACAATCAAAGTGGTTATCGGAAAACAAATACTTAGTCATACTCTAACCTATTTGTGATTGTCAAATCGACATGACAACTACTGGGATTAAAGTTTATTGTTGCGAAGATAATATTGACACGTTGCCTCTAATCTCCGACTTTAATAACACTAGTAAACTAATGATTAACAAATAGAAATAAAAACAACAAAGTAACCTAAAATAACGAAAAAAAATGAAATAACAACAAAGGAATTTCGCGCCTTTTCATCATAATGGCATTGCTGTTTGTCTTTGGTTTGAGCAGGATGTATTGTAGTGTGACCCGAATATTTTGAGGGTGGCGAAATAGGGAACTTAATTCGAATGTGGACTTTTGCATATTTTATGCAGTATTTCGGCAAAAGAATAGTTACTAAATACAGTACTATAAGGTTATTTTGGCGCCGGAATGATGTTGCCATTTGTGAAATGTATCGAAAATAGAAGATGGTGGCGTCTTCTTGTACAGTTGGAGCTCTTTACAAATTAAACAGCATAAATCCCTGTCAGCCTCGTCTCCACCATAAACCATAATACCGAAGTAAAGTCACTGAGCATTAAAAATGCTAATAAGGATTAACTGTGGCAGTTTTATATTTGTTCCTGTTATCTTTGCTTTGTAATAAAACATTATTATAACCAGTAGTATTGTCTTCACGAAGTGTTCTGTTTATAAATAAACGAAAAACGGCTTGTCATTCATGTTTGAAATGATGCCAGGAAAATTATTACTGTTTACAAAGTAAAGTTTTCGTACTGTATTTTTATGTAGGTCCCTTTAATGATACTTTTCCCCTTTATTCATGGTGACCTGGGACTTCTCTTCTCTAGTCTTTTCCATTGACTATTCCGGGAAGTCCCCAATATCGCCAGCATATCAAGCTACTACAATCTGTCAAAGGAGAATGGGCAGAATTGCCCTGGCGTCCAATAGCGTTAAGATATATACCAATGTTTAGATCTCTTTAAGAAGAACATTTCTTATTATGGCGACTTCTCTCGATTCAGAGTCAGAGAGGAGCTACAGAGGTCTAATGTTGAGAAATTAAGTTAGATTAAATACTGTTATTTCGTCAATTTATTAACTTTCATTGATACTGTACGTTTCAAACATCATATTATAAGCCTATAAACATCATTTTCAAAATATTGACATCTTAAAATGCTATTTTAGGAGCAAATCCTTACTGTAACAGTAACTTGGATAGATCGTTAACACAACCCCAACGCCCAATAGCGTCAAGATATGTATCAATGGATTGATCTCAACAAGAAGAATATTTCTTGCTTTGACAACTTTTCTCGATTCAGAGTCAGAGAGGAGCTACACTTCGGTGCCTAATCAACTACCTAGTTAGATCAATAAAACAAAACAGACTACGAATTAGCAAAAGTTGTATAGTAGCAAATATTCTAATTGAAAGCTCTTTCGAATGGTGTACGTCTTATAGCTATTGGTTACCCAGAAAATGTTAACTTCGGTGCTCAATTAGACACACATTTAGGTCAATAATTCCGAATAGACTACGAATTAGCAAAAGTGGTGCTAGTAGCAAAAGTTCTCTTTGAAAGGCTCTATCCAATAGTGTATATCTTATGATTATTAGTTGCCCGTAAACTCTTAATTGGTTGTAAATAAAAACTTAACTTCGGTGTCCAACTGTACCTATTTAGGTCAATAACTCCGAACAGACTGCGAATTAGCAAAAGTTATGTTAGTAGCAAAAGTTCTCATAGAAGAGCTCTCTCCAATGGTGTATATTTTATTGCTATTGGTTTCTCAGAAAACGTTAACTTCGCTGCTCAAATAGTCACCTATTAATGTCAATAACTCCGAACGGAATAGGAATTAGCTAAAGTGATGCTGGTAGCAAAAGTTTTCTCTAAAAGGCTCTATTCAATGCATCATATGTTATTACTATTGGTAACCCAGATAACCTTAATTGGTTGCCAAGAAAATTTTAACTTCGGTGTCCAACTAGTCAGCTATTTTTGTCAATAACTCCAAACGGAATACGAATTGGTGAAAGTCGTAAAATGGCAAAGGTTTACCTTGAAAAGCTCTATACAATGATGTATATCTTATTGATATTGGTTACCCAGAAAATCTTTACTTCGGTGCTCAAATAGTCACCTATTTAGGTCAATAACTCCGACTGGAATAAGAATTGGGAAAAGTCGTGTAACTGGCAACAGTTCTAGTCAAAAAGCTCTATCTAATGATGTATATTTTATGGCTATTGGTTGCTAAGAGAAGCTTAACTTCGGTGTCCAACTAGTCAGCTATTTAGTTCAATAACTCTGAACGGACTGCGAATTAGCAAAAGTTATTTTAGTACCAAAAGTTGTCATTGAAAAGCTCTCTGCAATGGTATATATGTTATTGCTATTGGTCACCTAGAAAATCTTAACTTCGGTGCTCAAATAGTCACCTATTTAGGTCAATAACTCCGAACGGACAACGAATTGGCGAAAGTCGTGTTTCTGGCAAAGGTTCTCCTTGAAAAGCTCTATGAAATGGATTATATGTTTTTACTATTGGTTACCCAGAAAACCTTAATTGATGCCAAGAAAATCTTAACTTCGTTGTCGAACTAGTAACATATTTAGTTCAATAACTCCGAACGTACTACGAATTGCCAAAAGTCGTGTTAGTAGCAAAGGTTCTCCGTAAAAAGCTCTTTTCAATTATGTGTATCTTATGGCTATTGGACCTTGGGGCATATGCCTATACATCGATGCCCATTGTCCTTTCTTTAATAGATTTTCAAGTTTATTGCTTGAAGTATTAGGTTCAAGGTTGATTGGGAAAATTTGACAGGTTCTCTCGGGTAGCTTGATGTGCTGGCGTCTTTATCTCTGAGTTTCTGCCAATATCGCAGCAAAGGGCTGTCAAAAGAATACCTAGCTTAACTCAGGGCCTCCTAGTTGTCCTAAATGGACCAGGACTTCCAATTCGAAACCATGGATGCTGTCTAACAGGATAATAAGAAGGTCAGGGACCTTAACTCAACAAACAGCAGTAACCGTATGATGAGTCGGCCAGTAGACTTGACTTTTTGTGTAACGTTACTTTGATATTACTCCATACTACTGGTGCTTTTTTTATCCCATGTTGTCCCCACTGCGGGCAAAGGCCTCCCCCATAGCCTTCAACTCTGCTCTCCGTGCGGTTTTCTCCGGCCAATCTCTCACAAACGCCTCTAAGTCGTCATGCCGGCGTTTTCTAGGCCTCCCTCGGCACCCACTGCTTGACGACTCTGGCCCATCGGTCCTGCATGCATTCTACAGAAATGTCGTGCCCAATCCCATTTCAACAAAGCAGTCTTATTGCCCACATCAGCGATTCCAGTTTATGAGCGTATTGTGGTATTGCGAATTCTGTCAACAGGTGTTTCATCATCTTCCTGCCCTTGTCCCATTCTATTTGGGACCGGCGCAACACGTTCCCTTCTTCGGTTTTCTGTCTACTGGTGTTTGATAGATGATTATTCCAAGAATTCAGCTATTCTCACCCATCTACGTATCAAAAGTAATACGTGACTGTGACAGCAATTTTCACACGCGTGGCTTACAATTTGTGGATACTATCAATCAGTGTTTACGCCCGGTGCGGTTATAGGTATCCGGAATCCAGCTACTTGTTTGAATTACAAACAGTTACCTCGTTTGTGTCTTAAACATAAATGGTGGAATATGAGTATACTACCCGAGTGCACCGATGGCATCATGAAAAGTGGAAGACCTCTGTGGACTCGGTAGTACTTTAGGATACACTTCTGTTTAGCCCTTCGCGGATTACAATCGTGATGTAATGTTCGGAAGAATATCAGTCTAAAATTAGGAACTTAATCATTTTATTAAGAATGTTTTTTTAGGTTATCGAACTATAAATAACTTTTTGTTGCCTCTAAAAATAAAGTAAGGATACAAAAACATTTTTTAACGATTCTTAAAATTTTGTGATCTTAGGCTCTTCTTAGAATGTTTTGGTAATGTTTTTGATTGGCTACAAGTTACTACACGAAAACAATATGAACATCGAATCACTCATGCAAGTTATTCATAATCATTCTCCTTCTCTTATTCTAATTTATTTGGGGTCGGCGCAGCACCTCAACAATTCTAAAAACATGTTGCAAATAATGCACATAAATAACGAATCGTACTAAAGTCTGTTTTTTAATCTCGGAGACTAAATTGGCAAGTAAAAATGGCAAACTGACATAGATTTCTATAGGATGTAAGTCAGTTTTGACATTTTCACTTGTCAATTTAGTCTCCGAGATTAAAAACAGACATTAGTTGTTTAATTCTTTTCGCCGCCATTTTGAAACTAAAGACTATTGAGGCATTGAAGAATGACCTTTGTTCTTAGAATAAATTGATGACGAAGGCAACACATTATTATGCCTTTTGTTACCAAAACTTAAGGCGCAATTGTATACATTAAAAAAATGCATTGAAATTAACTTCCTGATTTTCTTTTGTTTATTTCCTTCTTGTCATAAATAATGAGGTATGAAACTTGACATTAAATTTTTAAGAAAAAAGTGTGTCTGGGTTTCTATCAATTTTCGAAATCGTATCAGTAGTTTCGAAGATTACATACATACTTACAAACAAATTTTACGTCTTAATAATATTAGAGATGAGATATTCTTAGTAATAGAGTTCAATCATAGTTTTGTAATTATTAGTTCCTTTTTTTTCGAAATAAAGAATTATATAAGACCATAAAGTTTTAGTAACAAGAGGATTTAAACGCGAGGGTTTGATAAAGATAAGTATTGAGAATAATTTCGAAGAAGACATGACTTAAAAACTGACAAAGAATTTAAAAATAATCCTTTCAAAACTGTGTCAAACGTTTCGCAGAAGTAAGCACAAACAATGAAAATAAGAATAACTTTGTTTTAAAACAAAATATACTAAGAATATCCAACTGAACGAAAAAGCGATATCAGATAAAAGATTACAAGAAACTCTTAAAGCGAAGGCTCTAAAGTCCAACAACGGATCGTGTTGCTATCCAAAGATACAGTGCTACAAGGACATTTTGGCGCTCGAATGACATTGACAGGAGTAAAGGCGCCATTGTATTTTTTTTTTACTCTTTTGTTTTTGGATTGTCGCAGAGATGAGAATTGCGGCTCGATTTTGATCGTTTTTTTAATGACGGCAATTAACGTTCTGATATTCTCATATAGGTACATATTTTTCTAAATTGTCTTCTTACCCTTATAGAAAAAGGAGTGCCCTTAATTTGTATGTGTATTTTTCTAAATTGCATTTCTTTTTGTCACCAGGCCACGTGAACCCCGTCAACATCCCCAAGGAATGGGTGACAATGCAACGCAACTGCCGGGTGTCGATGAGACAACAGATACAGATGGAGGTGGGCGCGTCGCTGCAGTATCTCGCCATGGGGGCTCACTTCTCCAAGGACACGGTACGTAATCACATAAAAGAAATGATAGATGTTCTGACTGAAGAGGAGGAGCTCGTGGCTAAATAATAACAGCCGCTCGGGTCCATCTTTAGGTTAAGCTGTGCTTGCCTAGGTTGGTCTATGGATGGGTGACCACCCATTACATACCGAGTTTCCTCCGTGCCTCGGAAAGCACGTTAAGCGGTTGGTCCAGGCTGTAATTTGTAGATCTTTGACAGTCGATACTGGTAGTCAGTGGCCCGACACTGACAGCCAGTCTCACCAAGGGTATCGTATTACCCAGTACTAACTGGGTCGTGGAGGTCAGATAGGCAGTCGCTCCATATAAAATACTGGTCTTCAGTTGGACGGGAAGCCGACCCTAACATAGTTGGGAAAAGGCTAGGCAGCTGTCGATGGATGGTGATAGCCCTAGTCGGGGCTGACTGCCCAAGGTGCAGACGTTAGCTTAGGTATCGCCACACGTGGAGAATGCTTTAAATGCACCCGCACTTCCGCAAGTGCCTACAATAATTGTATCAATAAACCTAAATAAAAACTAGTCTATTAAATAGTCCAATAGTCTAATTTGCTAACGGGCGTACAAATAATAATGTGAGGTCAATGCTCAATAGTTTGGACCTTGCATTGTTGCTCAGTGAGCAACGCTTACACGTTTGTTAGTGCTTTGTTAACTTGACAGCCAATGCTACCAACATAATAAATTTTCACAATAAAATAATGTTAGTGCTACAATGATCTTTTGGCGCGAATGGCATTGGAATGAGAGCACTGTTGATAAAAAATGTGATATTTTTTGTGGTCATTGAATTGAAAAGACAATATTATAACAGCTTTAGTTCCGATTTTGGCTACTGGTATTGATACGTGTTCTATTCTTTGTTGGCTACGCTCCAACAGAACCTTGTGCGGCATTATGGATGCGTTCATGCCATTTAAATAGAAAAAAATAGGTAAAATTTTTCACTTTTCCATCCAACTAGTAATTTTGGTATTGAAAATTTGAAGATAAGCCAAGTAAGCAGTAGTTTATTCAATGGGGTGAAAAACTGCCTTTTTATCCCACCAGATGTCGCATGATCGACTTTGCTTAATTTTATCCTGTCACCTGTCAAAATCGATACTAATTTACGATTTTTTCGTAAACAAATAATAAAATACTAGTCGATGCTGGCGACATCTATCGACCTTTGAGTTAACCTCTCCACTACCTTGTTTGAAACCTTCTTGCATCTCTTATAACCACATCTTTCCATCTCCAGGTCAACCGCCCAGGTTTCGCGAAGATGTTCTTCGAGGCGGCCTCTGAGGAGCGTGAGCATGCCATGAAGCTGATCGAATACCTGTTGATGAGAGGAGAACTTACCACTGATGTCACTACCTTGTTACAAGTCAGGGTGAGTACGAAGACACGTTATTGAACCGAAGAGATTTAAAACACATAGAGAGAACATTGGGAATTTTGTCATACAATAATTTTCATCCTGAATATTTTCGATTTTGACACACGAATGCTACCTGACAAGCGGGTGTATGACACAGATGATACTAGACAGAACGAATTGTTACTAAGTAGTAACAAGTTTTGGATTACGATTTTCTTCGTCATGACCCGTCTATAGCTCGGAAATATTTGAATGTCTTTGTGTCATATAAATGCGACCTGACAAGGCGACGTATCGCACTGGACTGATCGAGTTGTTACTAATTTGTAATAGGTTTTGGAATTGTCAGTTTCTTGGTCTTGTCCCGTCTATAGCTAGTAATATTTGAATGTCTTTGTATTGAACTTTTAAAAATAAATTCTTCATGGGAGACTTAAATATAGCGTGACTGGGAATTAGTGATCGATACTTAAACACGTTATTGTACTCATGATAACGAACAACTTTCCCAAAGAAGCATTTTTTTATACTCATTCACTTTTATCCCAAAAACACAACAGCCGTATGGAATTGCGAGCCGCGCGGATGCTCTCCTCTGCTGTCACGCGGCTAACAGCTGATAGGTCTCAGGCGTGCAAGCGCGAATTTTGTACCCAAATTGTATAACACAATTTTCTAGGCAAATAATTCTCTGCATTACGAAGGATTTAAAGAATATTCCTAACCTATTGTTTTATAAGTTTGAACAATTCGTCTACTCGAACGCAATGAATATTGTCGAATCCTTAAAACTAAAGGCATTGCGATTGAAAGTGGGTTCCACAATTTTTGAGATTTGGCAGCAAATTCATTTGAATGTCCTTCCAAATTTAATTCGGGTTTCATTCAGTTAACTTTTACGGGAAGTAAAACATTACAAATTCTAAATTCAATTGCTACAATCTCACAGTCCACTTTCAAGACATGAAAGGAATTTTGCCATAGTCCTTTTTTTTCGGGTGGGAAATCATCAAATACCCCCCCCCCCCCCCCGTTCTGGGCGGAGTGGGAAGGAGTGCCATAGAGTCCTCACTCCTACTTACAGTCACTCCTTTTTAACCACCACCTAATCTACCCTCTTCTCCACAGGCTCCTGAACGCAAGGTCTGGGAGGGCGGAGTGGAAGCTCTGGAGCATGCGCTGCGCATGGAGCACGAAGTCACCAAGAGCATCAGGAATGTCATCAAGGCCTGCGAAGATAACAGCGAATTCAATGATTACCATGTAAGTGATGATTTTAGAGTGGGTTTTAGGCACACCCTTAAATGCACAAATGGCTGATAATAATAATATCCCCATGGTCATTCACACTCGTAGATTGCTATAATTTGTACAAATCTTACTCATTAATTATCAATCGTGACAGTCTAAGATTGTAAGTGTTTTGAACATTTCTTGCTGCTACTAAAGTCTAGTAAAAGCAAGCGAACCCAATTATTTCATGTCGTACGCTCATAAAAAGCAACTACTGAATTTGAGCTTCTTAATAATGGTTCATTGGTTATAAAGACGATGATTAGGATTACCTAGTATTTTCTTTTGCGTGTGGAAGTCGTCATGGATGTTCTTGGCTATGGCGAGCGAAGGTGTCTATTACACTTACTGACTGAAACTACACGATGTTTTTCAAATACTTTTGGGCGGGGCGCTGGAGCGCTTGAGCATTTTGCCGCGCTCCCCCGAGAAGGTATTGGTCCCGTCATAAACACTCTTTTATGAATACATCATACTAATCATCCAATATCGTCCACAGCTGGTCGACTACCTCACCGGTGACTTCCTGGAAGAGCAATACAAGGGACAACGCGACATTGCCGGCAAGGCTTCTACCCTCAAGAAACTGCTCGACCGCCATGGTGCTCTCGGAGAGTTCATCTTCGACAAGAAACTCATTGGTATTGACGTCTAGGTCATTCCGCCATTTTGTAGAGTAAAAAAAAAATACCTGTCAAGTAGCATTTTTAATCTGTTGCTATGTAATTCAATACGTGTTGCCTTTTGCAAAAAAACATCTGTTAGCGTACAGTAACTTTTTTTATCTGTTGTTGTAATTCAAACTTTTTGCCTTCTGCAGGCTTTTTTTTCGATTTGGAAATACCTTCAAGACGTAGATTGTTTTCTGTTTTAATTATTAGTGTTAACTATCTTAACATCGAATAAAATCATAGCATTATATTAATAATATGAATCCTACTTGTTTGCGTAATTTATATAAAGTTCACAAAATTCGTTTTTATTAGCTACCCCGTAGGTATTATTGTACAAAATATAAGGTATAAGAATAATTTCTATATTTAAAACCATGTACTCCACTATAGATTGTATTCATATTCAGTCAATTAATTACGAACGCGACTTTTTAAACGTGTGGTACCCCTGCATGAAAATGGCGCGTTTATTCTTAGTTTTATTTAAAATCTTTTACTCTACTTTTTGGTAACAAAAAGTGTGTAATCTACAAAAATGTGGCTGTTTAATATTATTTGTTTAATTATTTCGTAAAATAAAGTTGATCCATACAATTAATTGGTTTTATTTTGGTGATTAATACTTACCAAAGATATGCTGAAGAACGAAGAACAGACAAATGATGGATGGACTGTGTTAAAGATGATAATAGAAAAGGGCCAAATACTGAGCTTAAAAAAAAAAAAAGATCGCCTTCAGTACATAAAACATTGTACCTACATCATATTATATGCATTGAAAATTCAACAAAAGGGGAAATTTACACGATTTTGACGGATAAAAAACATTTTCTGCGTGTGGCTGACTCTGGCTTGCCCACCATCACGGATTTTAATTTTGAATAATCGAATTTTAAATAAATAATTACATATATTTATTGTAGATCTGTTTATAGGTAATGAATACAGCTTTTCTTTGGTGGGTTGAAATCATAGAATAAGTTTAAATTTATATATTTCGAAACAAACGTTCCTCCATAAGACGTCATAGATACTGTCTAGAAACTACTTAAAGTATTTTGTACTTGCTTGTACCACTGTATGGGGAAATTGATTCTTTAATATCTTTTTAATTATACACCGACTAAATCTGTGACTTGGCGACAAATTGCGACTAATTAGCGATTAAATTTGGAACAAAACAGATCTTCGCTAGGTGCCCTAGTTTTTGAGATATAAATGTGGCCAAGCTGGGGAGACTCTCTCCAGATCGGCCACATATTATAAACCCTTATAAGTTTTGAACCAGTGACCGACAGATTCTGATATGACTGATTCCGACTAATTGGCGACTAAATATGGGAGAAAACAAATCTTCACTAGGTGCCCTAGTTTTTGAGATATAAATGTGGCCAAGCTGGGGAGACTCTCTCCACATCGGCCACCTATAAACCCTTATATCTTTTGAACCAGTGAGCGACAAATTCTGATATTTGGTGACAAATTTCGACTAATTAGCGACTAATTTTTTGTGTTATCAAAATTAAAATCCGTGATGGTGGCCAAGCCAGAGTCAGCCACACTTTTTCTGCATTCAAGGTCATCCCGTTGGATTGACACCAAAGCAAAGACTTCTCTTATTATTATTATACTCTTTGGCAAAGACAAGACGAGTAATAGACTTGTATCGAAGATGCAGACAATATTTTGATAAGCCAAATAAGTTGGGTTAAGGGCTAAGGAATGGTTATACCAAAGATATTCATAGTTACTTTTATTCTTGTTATGGTGTTTGTGGTGACCAAATAAAGTACACGTTATCTTGAAACATTTATTGGTAAACAACGACTGGAAACTTGAAAAAATCATTAGATCTAACCTTTTGAACATCAGAGCATAATCGCACGCGCGTGCACTCCACGCAAGTATATAAGAGTAATCTATCTCTCTGCCAAATTTAATCCAGATCCGTTGAGCCGTTCTGGCGTGATTGAATAGCAAACATCCATCCATCTAAACTTTCGCATTATTTATAATATTTGTATCGATTATTGTGCTATATCGCTGTGCCAAATTTCATCCAGATCCGTTCAGCCGTTCTAGCGTAATTGAGTAGCAAACATCCGTCCATCCAAACTTTTTCATTTACAATATTAGTATAGATTATTGGCCTAACCACGGCGATTACAGCACAACGCCATGTTCCCTACCATTTTTTATTATTTATCTTGTTTCTCGTCTTCATTTTCACCTTTCTTTGTAGCCTTAGGATACGTCTTTCTTTCAGCTTTAGGCTTTGCAAGGCCTCGTTTCATCAATATATCTTGGGGTATCGGCATTTGGCCTCGGAAATCCACTCCAGGGCCAAGCCCCATCTTGTAAGGAAAGTTTGTCGTCCTATGAAGACTTTCCTCTGGTAGGAGCCTTATCATGCCGCTGTAGAAGTGGAAATCTCTGAAACGTGATAAAATAAGTAAAAATTAATTATTAATTTTATTTTATTTATTATTTACGAGGAGCTCGTGGCTAAATAATAACAGCCGCTCGGTTCGATGTTTAGGTCAAGCCGTGCTTGCCTAGGTTGGTCTGTGGATGGGTGACCACCCATTACATACCGACTTTCCTCCGTGCCTCGGAAAGTACGTTAAGCCGTTGGTCCCGGCTGTCATTTATAGATCCTTGACAGTCGTTAGGTAGTCAGTGGCCAAAAAGTCTGACAACCAGTCTTACCAAGGGGTATCGTATTACCCAGTACTAACTGGGTTGTGGAGGTCAGATAGGCAGTTGCTCCATGTAAAATACTGATATTCAGCTGCATCAGACTGTAAGCCGACCCCAAACAAATAAAGAAAGTAATGGATCAAGGGCTTGATTCAGAAAGCGGTACTCCTGGACACGGCTCGTATTGTTAGGAGGTTCCTTTCTCTGGAGCCCTGACCGCCGGTAGCTTGGACCCTGTTCCCGATACCGGTGGGCTATAATTTCTTATATTTTTTAATGTTAAGGAATATTTAAAAATGTAATTGATTTGTAAAGTTGTAAAGAAAGGAAATAATAACGTAATGATAATTTTGTCAAACAATTTGAATTAATTAATATTATTTCAGATTAAGATTGTGGTGAAAGAATATTTATAGCCAGTGTTTTAAATTTGTTACTAGAAAGAGAGAAGATGTCTATGTCCATGTCCAGTGTGTGTTATAGGTTTCCACAAGTAGACGAAGAGGCACTCGTGCCCCGGCGTTGGTCCTGCATGAATCCACGTGGAACAGCCGGGGCACGCGGGCCGCATATCTAATAACAGTTCTAGGTACTGTATAGCGTAACTATGGAAAGGTTAAAGGGGATGTGTGGTGTTACGCGAATGGATAAAATAAGAAATGAGTAGCTACATAAGAGGAAGTCTGAAAGTGGCGCCGGTGACTGAAAAGTTGTGTGGTAATCGGTTGGATGCCTCCGGTTCACATGGACATGTGATGCAGGGGAATGAGGAACATGTCGTGAGGAAAGTTTTGAGTTTGAATGTGGATGGGTATAAGAATAAGAGTAGAGGAGGACCAAAAAGGATGAAATGATATGGCAAGAAAGGAGGTGTCTTATGAGATGACGAGTAGGTAATAGTATGGAAGAAGATGGCATGTTACGCCGACCCCAAATAAATTGGGTTAACATCATAATCATTTGTTAAGGTCAGCTTCCAGTCTATAAAAACAGTATTTTAAGCAGAGGACTGTCTATCTGACCTCAACGAAAGTTACTGGGTAATCAATACTCCTTGTCAAGACTGTTTGTCAGACTTTCGGGTTACAGACGTCTATCTGACCTCAACGAAAGTTACTGGGTAATCAATACTCCTTGTCAAGACTGTTTGTCAGACTTTCGGGTTACAGACGTCTATCTGACCTCAACGAAAGTTACTGGGTAATCAATACTCCTTGTCAAGACTGTTTGTCAGACTTTCGGGTTACAGACGTCTATCTGACCTCAACGAAAGTTACTGGGTAATCAATACTCCTTGTCAAGACTGTTTGTCAGACTTTCGGATTACAGACTACCCGTAGCAATTTATAGATTTTCTGCAAGAATATGAACGCCTTAAAAGAAAAGACAAACTATACCTAATGTAAAGAATTATGATTAGATGTTCTCGCTGGAGAACACACCGAATAAGAAAAGCATAAAACACATCTGCCATAAAAAACTTTCTACGAAAAAAACACACTCAAAAAGTCTAATTAAAATAACTTTACTTTCGGAAGTCGGTGAGTTTGTTTATTTCATTGACTTTCTTGCCACCGACTTCCGAAAGTATAGTTATTTTAGACTTTTTTAGTGTTTTTTTTTTGGATGTGTTTGATGCTTCTTTCGACCGTAACAAACATGCTTGACTATGAGTTATAATCATTAAAACCATCAATACAACCCTAAGTTTATTTATTCCCCTGTCCTATTTAATGACTTTTTCATGAAATAGCAATTCCTTGGACCCTGGCGCTTTCACCTTAACATTTTACCTTATATCAACGAAATTAAAGGGCGCGAATTCCCGCTCCTCATAATGCTTAAGGTAAGATCGCCAGCGACAGTACAATAACTTGTTTGTTTCCAAAGAGTAATACTGTCTGTATTTGTATTCAAAAAGAAACTTCTCGAATGATGGCAACACTCTGAACTCTCTGCCAATTTTTTCGGCGATCTCTGCAAAAGAAAGGAACTTGATTGAAAGGCTGATGTAATTATCAGTGTAAGAATTTGACAACCTCTTTGGTCTAGAGGTCGCAAGCGCTATAACTACTGAGGTTGAGTTCCTGGCCCAGCAGTCTCGACATTAGATAGCGACAAAAATCGGTCGCTAAGTCGTATCGTTGTCAAATTCCTTTAATAGATTTTTCGAAAGTATAAGGTTGAAAATCTATTAAAACAATTTGACATCGATTACACTCAACTACCGATTTTTGTCGTTATATTTGTCGAGACTGCAGGGCCTGCACGCGTGGCATGACCACCGCAGTAGAAACGGGTTTTGTCGACGAAAGAATCGACATAATGACAGATCAACAAAAGAAATCTGTAATTTTTTCGATTCTTCCGCTTCTTCATTTTGTTCAATTCGCAGGTCAGGAAAAGTGTTGTCGGGCTTATCCACAAAAAAAAATCTCAGTAGCAACTTGGAGTTCGAATTCGTGCCCGGTTGAGGGCAATCAGCCCGCCCCCTACTACACGGGACTTAAATACATAACTGAAACTAAACGTGTTGTTTTGTATAAAGTACACCTCTGCCTAACCCGGCAGCTCTCTGGTTAATCTATAAGTTAAGCTATTAATGACTAATACTTAAAGACGTGATAACAAACAACTTTCCCAAAGAATATTTTTTTATAAATACTCATTCACTTTTATCACAATAACACAACAGCCGTATGAAATTCGCGCCGCCGCTTACGGAGCGGGCTTGCGAGCCGAGCGGTTGCACTGGCTACCCACTGTTGCACGGTACGATAGTAATGAGACAGAACGGCGTCGAGTACCTAACAGCTGATAGGTTACAGGCGAATTTCATACAGCTGTTGTGTTATTGTGATAAAAGTGAATGACTATAAAAAAAATGTTTCTTTGGGAAAATTGTTTGCTGTCATGAGTACAATCGCGTGTATAAGTATCGGTCACTAATTACCAGTCACCCTATACATATAGTGTTTAATCGAAAAACATACTATCTCAAGCCTTACCTTTATCTATAGTGACGGAAATCGGTTCTCTTGGCATTGGACAATCAGGATAAGTTGGTAGTCCGGGTCCTGGCATGGTCTTTTAATAAATAAATCTAAAATGTACAAATAAATAATATCTTGTATTTAATTTTTTGTGATAATATATGTAGACAGGTCAATCCAAAGAGTAGAATACTTATGCCAAACGGAAATATCAAAATGGGTCAATCTCTTGTCAATCTTGTCATTACACACTGGCATTATTTATTCTTCTTTTTTTGGCTTTGCGGAAATAGGCTCTACGGAAATAGGGCGCTGTTGCCTGAGACCGAAGATAAAATGGTCCAAGCTTTTTGCTTACTAGCTGTTGCCCGCGACTTCGTTCGCGTGGAAAATGTATGTGTAAGACTGCCGCGAGTGGTCGCAAGAGCGACTACTAAGCATGAGGTCCTGGGATCGATTCCCCGGGTCGAGCAAAGTGTTAAAAAAAGAATGTTTATTTCAATTAGGTTCATAAAGTTATCACACACATGATTTGGAGATCACCTTTTAAGCAAGGAGATACTTGGGTTAGGGGGCGTCCATTAATTACGTGAGGCAATTTTGGCGATTTTTCAACACCCCCCCCCCTCTCCCCTTGGTGAGATGTCGTGAGATTTTGCTTTTGATTTAAAACATTAAGAGACTTTTTGCGAGAGCCCTTAGACCTCCTTAATCCGGCCCTGCCGCAAAATTCGTTCTTAGCAGACTTTTACTGACTATTTACTACCTCCCTGCCAAATTTAAAGCTTGTAGCACAAAAAATGAAGGACTTTCATACAAACTTGCGAGAGCCCTGAGATCCCCTTAATCCGGCCCTGTCGCAAAATCCGTTCTTAGCGGACGTCTACTAACTATAAACTACCTCCCTGCCTCATTTCATCTTTTTACGTCAAGCGGTTTTCGATATTTCGTGATGAGTGAGTGAGTGAGTGACCTTTCGCTTTTATATATTTTTGCTTTTATTTTTTTAATATTTTGCTCCGAAGTTAAAATGCTAGTGCAGCCACATTAACGACGTTAAAGACGTGCCGCGAGTGAAATAGTTATTATCTCAGTTATTTTCGTTATTTCTCTTCACTCCACAATTGTAAATAAAGCCTGCTTAGTATAGAAAAAATGCCTAATACAGCCTCGCCCCCCCCCCCCAACTGTTCACCGAATGAAAAATATGTTGAATATACATAAAAAAGACTAAAGTCATCACAAATAGCGTAAAAAGTAGGGTTGAGGTAGATGGGCAAGAAATTCACTACGTCGATGAGTACATTTGAGTTTTAGAGTTGCCGAGTCGAGAACGCCTGGAAGAGGTACTGGTCCATGAAGTCGCTGATGAAGGGTGACCACCTTTATCCCTGAAGCGCAATCTCATCGACATGTGCATTCTGCCCATCCTTACCCAAAAGCAAAAGTCCAAACTCAAGGTTGGCCAAAGGGCGATGGAACGTAGCGTATTGGGTATTAAGCTCAGCGACAGAATTCGCAATAACACAATACGCTCAAAAACTGGAATCGCTGATGTGGGCGATAAGACTGCTAGTTTGGAGTGGGATTGGGCGGGCCACGTCAGTAGAATGCATCAGGACCGGTGGGCCAGAGTCGTCACGCAGTGGGTGCCAGAAGACGGGCGTCGTCGCCGAGGGAGGTCTAGAAAACGCTGGTGTGACGACTTAGAAGCGTTTCGGACAGATTGGACGAAGAAAACCGCACGGAGAGAAGAATGGAAGACAATGGGGGAGGTTTTTGCCCAGCAGTGGGACAATAAAGGCTAAAAAACATTACTTAAAAATAATAACGAATGTGTTGCCTAATCATTAAGTTAAGAATATTTAAAACTGCGACAGACGCTAGGCTTGACCGCTTTTACTTAGACAACGTTATACTTTCGAATCTCATTTAAGTGTAAACTTGTCGACCTGTGTATCCTGCCTATCCTAACCTATGGTACCCAGACATGATCTTTGACGGCAGCTGAAAAGTCCAAATTCAAGGTTTGCCAAAGAGCGATGGATTTTAAACATCAAAATCACCGATTGAATACGCAACACCACAATACGCTCCAAGACAGGCATCGCCGATGTTGGCGATAAGTGCCAACAGTGAGCGGGTCACATTTCCAGAATGGGTCAGGACAGATGGGCCAGAATAGTCATACAGTAGGTACCTGAAGACTGTCATCGTCACCGAGGCAGGCCCAACAAACGCTGGTTTGACGATTTGGACTCGTTCCTGACTGATTGGCCAGAGAAGGCAAAACACCGGGAGAGTTGGAAAGGAAATGGGGACAGCCTTTGTCCAGCAGTGGGACAGAATAGGCTAATTAAAAAAACAAAACGTTATACCGTCGTGTTTGTTATAAAATTACCTATCTGTTTTTTAATACATATTTTAATAAGAAAACAGATGAGTGTATATAGTACCTAGTAGTACACCCACATTTTGTCAGTTATGTTTAACTCCCATGAAATATTTAGCGAGCCTATTGCCATTTTGGGGTATAAAGAACAGGTTGTAAAGTTCTTCATCCCCATAGAAAAGGGAGGATAGTCCGACCAGACGGGTGTAATGTCTGGTGGGCTACTGCCCAACAGTTGTTGTCGGGTACTTCTATAAAGTCTTAAATCGCGGATAAATTTATTTGGTCACCTGCGTCATAGATGGCGCTGTAGTAATTTTTGTAATATGTTGCTGTAGTACTTTTTATAGTGGCGATACACCATCAACCGGGCACAAAACCAGACTTCGTAGTTGCTACTGAGAATTTGCTGGTGGAAAAACTCAATAACACATTGCCCGACCGGGAATCTAACCCAGGACCTCATGCTCGCTTCTGAACACTATACCAATCTATAAAAAAACAATAAAATTCCAAAACAATAAAATTCCAAAATAAAATTCCAAACTGCGATTGATTATTGATATTTTGCAAATCGAGAAGGAAACAGACTTCTAGTAAAGCAAGAACTTATTGTAGAAATCATCATCATCATTCTCCTGCCGTTATCCCAATTTTTTCGGGGTCGGCGCAGCATATCATCTTCTTCCATACTTCTCTATTATTTTTGGAGAAACGTTTGTAGAAAAAAGGAGAAAAACGGAAATGCAAACGATGTCAATACAAAAACAAAATGGAAATCTAAAAGCATCAAAAAATATTCAAACAAATTACAAAAAGTGAAAGTAATAGTGGGGTTTGAACTTGCAACCCGTAGCTTACAGAACGTTCAAGAACCCGCTAGGCTGTTTTCTCTGTTGACATAAGCTTTAAATAGCCGTTCTGGTGCTTGTCATGACTGAAACGTCAAACAAATGAAGGATACTGACATAATGCATTATTGCTCACCCCCTTAAGCGAGTAGCGTGATAATATATAGCCTAAGTTGTGAAGAAGCCTATAAGGAATATTTGTGCAAAATTTGAACAGGATCTATGCAGTAGTTTTAGCGCCAAGTCGGAACATCCAATTGGATTTTTACGATTTTATTATATGTATAGATAGAATAGATATAGAAGATCATGTCTAAAGCCGGGTCCGCTGCGCTCATTTTCAATTTTGCAAACATTTTAAGTTAGGACACGCACCGTTTATGTTGCAGCAAACCATGTTTTGTGATATTTTAACAGATAACTCTCATGCCAGCCCCCTTATTCACAAACGCTTCGATACGATTTCGATTCGGATAGTCGTATGTATGTCTTGCTTGCCAAAAAAAGACAGACATATGACTTGTCGAATCGAAGCGTTTGTGAATACCGGCTGATGGCATGTTGAGATTCTCTGACACTGTTGCGCATTTTGACTATAACTGAGTCCCACATATTTTTCACGAAACTTGCCATGTGAAGGTAGAAACGTAAAATAAATTCATGAAGTGTACATAAATGGAAAGCAATAACTGAACGCAGCCTTCTGTAAACATTTTACAGCTGTCACTTTCAAATGTCTAATCTGTCTGTGTCATTCTGTCAGTCTAAATGTCAATTTAGCTGGTTTTCATTTCAGTAGATCGATCCAATACGAAACAAAATAATAAATAAATAATCAATTTTCTCAATTAAATGTTACCTAAAAACAAGACTTAAAGGTGTAAAATTTACATTTATACCATACAAAATGGATACAAGTACAAATAACACTGTTGAATTAACACAATCAAACGTTTGCCGCTGCTGCTTGAAGGCCGGTTGTTTTAAAAGTTTTTCTGAGGCGTATTACTATTCAGGACAAAAAGAGGTATATGGGGACATGATGAGGACTACGTTTGATATTCAAGTAAGATTCCAATCAGTTCTAATGTAAGCTTACTATAGATTTTCGTTGTTTTCGATGTTAGTTCGGTAAAAGCATTTTAGAATGACTAACTTTTGTTTAGAAGGCTTTGGGCTACTACTATTATGTTTATCATTATTCTGATCGTTCCTTGATGGCCAACCTGTACCTACACAATATTCCATTAATTTAACAACAGCAAAAATCCTAAGCTACTTACCAACACTATTCAAAAGTTCAAGTATTTGCTACTATAGGTAGGTCTATAGTAGCAGCGCTTTAATGAGTCCTCCGCCTTGCCCCATCAAAGGCACATTAAGCATCCACAAAGTCTTAACAATATCCCACAGGTTATTTGCTTTAAAATAACCATAATCCATGTAGGTATTACCATACTAATTGAACCAATACGTGATCAACCTTCAGAATGTTATATTATAATATTATATTATATTAATATTGCCTGCCGGGGCTGCGGGACTGTTCGAAAGAGATACCGCGGCCCTGGAACACAAAGGGCAAAGAAGGAAAATAGATTGGTTTTCGTCAGTACGAGTCTGACACTCCCTTCCACTCCGCCCAGAGCGGGAAGGGTCATTTAATTATATACAATCTGAAAAAAAAACAAAAAGAAACACCGCCCAGTCCCCGTCGTCGTCATTGTAACTAACTATACGTTATTATTATTATTATCAGCCATTTGTGTCCCACTGCAGGGCAAAGGCCTCCCTTCCCTCTTTCCACTTATCCCTATCCAGTGTTCTTGTTTGCCAATCCTTTTCAAAAGAGTCGAGTTTGTCCCGCCATCTCCTTCTGGGCCTGCCGCGTTGCCGTTTGCTGCTGTTTGGGACCCACTGTGTGGTTATTTTACCCCATAGCTCCTCCGGCATGCGACAGATGTGGCCAGCCCAGTTCCATTTAAGCTTGGCTTGCAACTATACGTACACAATACATATTTATTTTTTAATTTCAGATGTCTCACCAGAGAATTGATCCATTAACTCTTCTCATATGTGAAGACTGCATTACTAAGTTACGAGATGCAAGCTCATTTAAACAGATGGTGTTACAGAATGAAGAACATTATCATCAGATAATAGAGACCATGCAATTTGATCGAGAAAGAGGTTTGTACTAAAGTCATCATCTGCCTAAACTTTTCCCAACTATGTTGGGGTTGGCTTCCAGTCTAATCGGATGCAGCTGAATACCAGTATTTTACATAGAGCGACTGCCTATCTGACCTCCATACTCCATAACCCAGTTAGTACTGGGTAACCCAGGTACTCTCCGCGAGATCGTCAGCAACACCAAGGCGCTGCTGGGCTTTCGCGGGGAGTTGGGGTGGATCGAATAGATCTCCCACCCGCACGCAAAATACGCGCTTTGACGTGGAGTTGCGGAAACCAGCCCGTTATACAATACAATACAATAGTACTGGGTAATATGATTATCCTTGGTAAGACTGGTTGTCAGACTTTTTGGGCCACTGACTAGCTGTAACGACTGTCAAAGATCTACAAATGTACGTGCTTTCCGAGGGACGGAGGAAACTCGGTATGTACTGGGTGGTCACCCATCCACAGACCACCTTAGGCAAGCACGGCTTAAGAAAAAAACGGTGAAGGAAAACATCGTGAGGAAACCTGCATGCCCTAGAACCTCGAACACATGTGACATCTACCAACCTGCACTGGGCCCGCGTGGTGGATTATAGCCCACTACCTCTCATAGAGAGGAGACCGTGTGTCACAGCAGAGGGGACATTATAGTCTGATTATGCTTGGTGTGAGAATGACATAGACTTATGTAGGATGTATAGCTCCATCTGTTTACAACATCGAAGTTGTATAACCCCTGTACACAGTGACACATCAAGCTTTACATTTCCAGTATGACATGAGCTCGCTTTGTAAAGATACCCATCAGTGGCGAAGGGTCCATACAACTCGATTCCTACTGGCTTCCCTTTGAAAAATGGCACAGTCAGTATTCTATTCACAAATAATATAATCACATTAAAGATATGTACAGTCACGAGCACCAATATGCATACACTTTCCCAAATATAAAAGCAATTTTCGAGAAAAACACCTTTTGTAACTTGGAGATAG
Source organism: Noctua pronuba (assembly GCA_905220335.1). NCBI lineage: Eukaryota > Metazoa > Arthropoda > Insecta > Lepidoptera > Noctuidae > Noctua > Noctua pronuba. Next base: position 5,531,651 of record LR999922.1, on the reverse strand, counting down.
GATCTTTTTCATAAAATATGAGTCCCAGAATACTATGTTCGTAACAACATGACATTTTAATCAGAACAGTAGGAGAAAAACACTTTTAAAAGTTGTTAAGTGTTTACATATTGGTGCTCGTGACTGTACACCGGCTTACCTCTTACAAAAATTGACTCTTCGCTACTGATACCCATACAACGAGAGATCCGCATTTACTGGCATGGTTGATTGGTCGCTGCGCGTCTCTAAACATCTTTTTTATTTCAGAAACAAAACTGACAGATGACGAAGTAAAATTAGAGCATATAAAGTGTGAATCACCAAATGTGATGGAGTATGATGATGATGATGACGGTAAGTTTCTTTGGAGAGCTCCTCATAAAATAAGATAAACTTATTATTAGTTATTATACACCGTGACTTTTTAGTCGTCTTACAAAGGTGGTCCACTCAATGTACCCGACATGAAATAGCTCTAGTCGCGATTTTTTTTTGTTCTCTACCATAACAGGTTCAAAGAAAAATAAATAATACATTAGAATAAAATTATGAAACATCCTGTTAATGATGTTTACGTGTCAAACGGGAGAACATAGCTACCCAATGCTCGAGTAGAGTAGATCATCGCTCGCTACAGGGTGTTTTAACTAGGTCATGCGTCATAATACTGCATAATATTTTTATTTTTAAATTATTAAAATCTCATAAATACCAATTTTTTTTATGAATGTGTAGTAGTCATTGGATACATGAAGTGGGCTGCCGTTGTAAGATGACTAAAAAGTCACGATGTATAGGGTGAGTGGTAATTAGTGACCGATACTTAAACACGTAATTGTGTTCATGATAACAAACAACTTTCCCAAAGAAACATTTTTTTTAATACTCATTCACTTTTATCACAATAACACGACAGCGATCTCCAGCTGTTACTAAAAAAAACTAATAGGTACCTAAGTACCACTTCGGAATTGGGAATCAATAAACCAAGCGAGCCATTTTTTGACTACCTACTATGACGTCACAAGCACTATTCAGTTACTAAACAAACAAGTTACTATACAAAATAGACTACGTTTTTGTTCTTTAAATGTCTAGAATTAAGTTGTAACGTTGTTGTTTTAAACAAATTAGCTTAAGAAGCCACGTTAAGCATAAAATGCTTAACCTTTTGACCGCCATAGTCACATATACGTGACAAGCAAGCGTTTTCCCACGCCAAATGACACAAATATGTGACTAAATGGTAGGCGTGGAGGGCACGCGCGTGAGTTTAAGCTCTGGCGGTCAAAAGTTTAAGCCGGGCACGCAAAGTAAGTGCGTTATCTAAACTTTTTTTTTAAAAGGCTTACAGCCGATAGGTCAGGCGTGCGTGTGCGAATTTCATACGGCTGTTGTGTTATTGTGATAAAAGTGTGTGCATAAAAAAATGTTTCTTTGGGAAAGTTGTTTGTAATCATGAGTACAATCACGTGTTTAAGTATCGGTTACTAATTACCAGTCACCATATATATCTGTGTAGGAATCGTACTCAGGACCTTATGCCCAGCTGAGTCGCCTGCGACTACTAAACAAACGAGGTTTTCAAAGTTCTTTTTTATTTTTACAGAAATTTTAGCGAATATAAAAATGGAGCTGCAGAACGACGCCATATTGGATTCTGTGCAACGTAAGCACTATGAGCACGAAACGGGGACCAGATTGAAGAAATGTAAAATGAAAACTGATTTACGTAAGTAAGTTTGAATATTAATTAAAATATCCTATGGCCACCTTCCAGCTCCATCATCAGATTAGCTCCACATAGGCGTACCCAGCATTTTTTAAGGGGTGGGGAAGAAGTAATAAACGTAGGGAATTAAAAATGCTTTTTATTTACTGACTGATACTTTTTATTGACTGCACTTCACCTTATTTCAATAATAAGCTGCGAGGGTTCTGGCTAAATCTAGCAAAAATTACGTTTTCAAATGTAAGTTGTGTTCCCAGAGCCCCCTTTCTATGCACACTCATCATACCGACCTATCATGAGGCGGACAAGACGGTTTTCTGTCATTGTTGACCTTAACCAAGTTTTTATTTTAATGTGAAAAATGTTAAAGTACTTAAATGAATATTTAATTTTGCCTAAAAAATCTTAGCTGCGGGTCAGAGAGCAGGGTGGGGCAAATGCCACCACCTTGCCCCAACGTGGGTACGCCCATGGCTCCAAGTCATCATAATATTGCATTGTCCCATGATATACATATGCGTGCAAAATTTCAGCTCAATCGGTTGAAGATATCTGCTATAATTAGTTGTAAATAAATAAGTCCCATGCAATAGGGAGCCTATTGCCATCAACCGGGCGTAAATCCAGACTCCATGACTACCACTGAGAAATTCCTGATGGAAAAACCCATTAGCACTTTGCCCGACCCGGGAATCGAGCCCAGGACCTCATGCTCAGCAGTCGTGCTTGCGACCATATAGTATTCAGCAGATTGGAAGCCGACCCCAACATAGTTGGGAAAAGGCTAGGCAGATAATGATGAATACTAATGAAGATCTTTATTACAGGTATCAAAACTCAGAAGGATTGGGCTAAAATAGCAGAGCGACGCGGCAACGGGCCAATACTACGAGAAAACTCATTGAAATTACTCGCAAACTCAACTATATTCGCTTTTCAATGGAATAAAAGTCGCTATAGATGTTTTTGTTGTAAAGAACCATTCTCAGATATAACTTTACTAAGAGAACATACTAATACTAAACATACTTTGAAAGCTCTAGAAAAGAAAATTATAGACCAACAAAATAGACTTGTAAAAGTAGAAATTTCCATTCTTAAGTGTAAAATATGCGATCAAACACTACACAATTTGAATACACTTCGGGAGCATCTAATTGACACACACAATTTTCAATTTGAATTAAAAGAGGACTTGTTGGTACCTTTCAAAATTGGTGGTGAGTTATCTTGCCAGTTGTGTACTGAAAATTTTTCAGTGTTTCGTCTTTTGAATATACATATGAACAAGCATTTTCAGAAACAAGTATGCCATATTTGCGGGGCTGGGTTCTCTAATTTAGTGTTTTTAAATTTGCATAAGACTAGGTCACATAAACCATTAAAATGTCGACAATGTGATTTGACTTTTCTTAACAAAATTGATAAAAGAAGCCATGAGATTACTATTCATAATATTAAGTACGAAAGAAAATTACGTTTTCCTTGCCCGTACTGTAATGAGCGATTTTTCCAAGAAAATTTTCGGGTTCAACACTTAGTTGAAAAACACGGATTAAAAAAACCTGAGTTCAAATGTAATATTTGTTCAAAGATTTTTATAACTAAAAGTTTGTGTAATAATCATTTGAAGAGCGTCCATCTTAAGGAGAAAACCCACGAGTGTGATATATGTCACAACTTTTTTTATACAAAATCTGATGTGTCAAGACATAAAGTGACTCATACTGGCGAGAAAAATTTCTCGTGTAGTTTATGTCATAATCCTTTTGCTAGCAAAGATTCTTTGAGACGCCATATGAAGCGGACCCATGGTGTTGGTGCTGCTACTCCTGTAAGAGCCCTTGGGGCAAGGGACCAGGGCTCCAGGGCTGATGTGGGCGCCTGCCCTGTGTTTGTATAGTAGTGACAAGTTGGGAAATAGGCAACAATGGTAGGTCTCAGGGCCGAAGGCGCCTAAGAAGCCGATTCCTGCCGGCTTCCTACCTCGGGAACAAATAAAAATGAACTTATTCTGAGCAATTTTTTGTTGAGCTCTGGGTTTCATGAATTTAGTACCACGGTCATGGTCAGTTGGCATAGATGGAAATCATACTTACTATTAAAAATGCGAAGTTTATGAGAATGTTTGTTACTCTTTCATGCAAAAACTACTGAACGGATTTGGATGAAATTTGGCACACAGATAGTTTATAACCTAGATTGTAGATTACAATTTTTTTATACCGGTACTATGATCCCGTGGGGCAATTACTGAACACCACGCAGACGAAGACGCGGACATAATTTAGTTACACATACCATGATAAAAGGGCTGCATTAATAAAGCGCGTCCATGCACCTATTCTAATATTAAAAGAGGTAAAATTTGTTTATAAGTTTATATGTCCCTAAATACATTCTTAATATGTAATCTTCGTAACTACTTATCTGATTTCGAAAATTCGTTCACTAACGGGAAGCTTCATTATCCTCGAATGTCACAGGCTACATTTAAAACGTTCCTGTGGGTTTAATTTCCGTACATAACGGGAGTAATATATTTGAAATACAGCGATTGGAGGCACGGCTGATTATGTCATTTGTCAAACATTATGAAATCCAATGCAGTGTCAAGCTAAGGCCTTTGATTTTGTATTGAATATACAAGGTGTAAACAAACCCTTCACGAAGCCGAAAGCCACTTATTCTCCCCGTCATTGCGATCATTTTTTTGCTCTAGACCATACCTGGGAACCTTCTAGTTACGGAGATTCTGGAGGTCAAAGTTCCAACTTTATCACAAGTTTTTTTTAAAATAAGTACACGTTTTTAAAGTAAGATTTTTAAACACCTCCACAACCCCCGTTCTATTCAATCCATCCATCAGCACAATGTTCTGAATGCTTAACACTACGTCCTACCGTAAAACGTGATTTTACACCCCAAAAAAAAAAAATCGTTTCCCAGCAATTTTTTTTGCGTAAAGTTAATTAGTTTGATGTACAGAATGCTTGGTTGACCGCTTCGTGAAGGGTCTGTTTACACCCTGTATTTGAAATAAACCGACTGGAGGCACGGCTGATTATGTAATTTGCCCGTGAATGTGGTACTTGAATCCCAAACATTATGAAACTCAATGCAGTGCCAAGCCAAGGCATTTGATTTTGTATTAAGTATTAAGACCTATGTATTTTTATTTAATGCTCTAATAAATTTGAAAAACGAACTGGTTTTTTGACGTTGTTCATTAAAATAAATTGTATTATATTTATTAAAACACTGTTTTTTTTTTCTTCGTTCGACTTAAACATAACTGGCTAAGGCCTGAAACTGCATCAAGCGGCCGCCCGTGACGGGCAACCATCGCGGGTCTACGGGCGTGGACACGCGCGGTTGCTCCGTGGGAACACGCCGGTCCCCGTCGCGGGGACCCGTCGCGGTTATTGACTGAACAAGCCCGTGCGTGTTATCGCTGGCGGGCACTGTGCGTGCCCCCGCGACGGGTTCCGTCGCACGGAGGCGGGCCCCGTTGCGTGGGTGCGGGGCACGTCTCCCCGTGACGGACACCCGCGCAGGTCCCCGCGACGGAGCACTTTTGTATGAAACCGTGCGGGTGCCCGCTTAACGCAGTTTTAGGCCTAAAACTACATCTCAGCCTAACCCTTTGTGGATTACAGGCGTGATACTAACTACGCAACGAAAAAAAACACACAAATAAATATTTTTTCTTTCTTTCTATATTTTTTAAACTTTGACAACATGGTATCGGGAATGCGGCGTTTGCGGCGATTAAAATAATACACGTTTTAAATTGTTTTATCTTTTAATTTTCAACGAGCAGACGCGTTTCCTTTTCAGCCCATTGACTTCTTGCCTTCTAAGCCCTCAGTACCTGAAAAAAATAAAGCATATAAAAATAAAACCGTTTTATAGTGTCTGTAAATAAAGGGTGTAAAAAGGCCCTTAACGAAGCCGAAAGGCACCTGTTCTCCCCGTCATTGCGATCATTTTTTTGTTCTGAACCATACCTGGGAACCTTCTATTTACGGAGTTATTGGGGGTCAAAGTTCCAACTTTTTCACAAGTTTTTTTTTAAATACTAATTTTTAAGGTTCTAACTTTACTTTAAATACCTCCATGACCCGTTTACTATTCAATGCATACACGAGCACAAAGTTTTGTATGCGTTACATTGAGTTTTACCGTAAAAGGTTATTTTTCACCCCAAAAAAAAAGTCGTTTCCCAGCAATAATTTTTGTGCAGGGTTACTTAGTTTGATGTACAGAATGCTTGGTTAACGACTTCGTGAAGGGTCTGTTTACACCCCGTATACTTTGTGCACTTGTGGCATGTGCCAAATAAATGTATTTTCTTTCTTTCTTCTATAAATCCTTACAAAGTCTCGTCTCGATTCACCCAGTACTTACTACAGTCTTCCGGCTTGACACATTTGTTCTTGTAAGAATCGTAAACATAGCCATGAGCACAATCGCAGGCAGGTATACAGATATGCGGGCACATCCAGGTTTTACCGGCTAATTTGTAGTCTGAACATTGTCTGTGACAGCGGCCCGCACAGCCTATTATGGCGTGAGGATCATCTTTGCATTCCTCGTTGGCACCTGAAACCAATAACGTGTAGAAAAATCGAATGTGTGTCGATCTCGCAGACAAAGGGTACATAACAGGGCGTCCCACGGCTATGCCACACGGAAGGAAAGTACCTTAAGTCTATGCTATCTATCTAAACAAATATTATAAAGAGGAAAGATTTTTTGTTTGTGTGTTTGTACCGAATAAGCTCCGAAACTACTGGAGCGATTTTAACCATTTTTTCTCAAATAGAAAGCTTAATTATCAGGAAGTAACATAGGCTATATTTTATATTTTTTATCATGCAAATTAGCCGAGCTATCACAATTTTTTAGGACGAAGTCACGGGCGAAATGCTAGATCCCTTTTCCTTGCTTTATTACCTTATACGGCTTAAAGGTATAAAGAAGGTTGCAGCTGCGTCTTTTCCATAATTATGGAACAAAAAATTGAATCATCTTTTCACATACATTTATTTTAGTCTGAAGCAACCGGGGGTTCTCAAAGATAATAAAACGGCTGTAATAGTAGAGGAAGACCAAAGAAATGATGAATGGACTGTGTGAAGAATGATACGGCTAAAAAAAACTAGGGATGAAACAGATATCCGGTAACTATCCGTTATCCGGCCAATTTTTACTATCCGGCCGGATACCTAATATGAAAGAAAACAATAATTTCTCATTAACACATATAAATCGTGCGATAGTAGCTTGTAAACACCATGTATTTGTGATTTAAAAAATGCAAAATTTTAATGTATTGATAATACTTTGGTACTCAACATTAAAAAATGGAAAGTTATGGTGAATAAATACAACATTTTCAGTATTTGAGGGTAAAAAGCGACTCCGCTCGGCTTCGTTAACACCGCACTTGTGTGGCAGCGAATATCCGGTCCATCCGGCCTCGAAGTTTGCCGATTATCCGGTATCCGGCCAAATTACTATCCGTTTCATCTCTAAAAAAAAACTCTTCAAGCGTATCACCCTTCACAGAGTCCATCCACTGCTGAGATGACGAGTAATAGAGAAGTATGGAAGACGAAAAGATGCTTCACCGACCCCAAATAAATTGATATATCATGATGATGATGGTGTCTATATCTACCTACGAAAACAAAGCATAACAAGGATAAGTATATACTAATATTTACTTATAATAATATGTGTATTTATCTTACTTCTTACTAATATTATAAAGAGGAAAGATTTGTATTTTTGTGTGTGTGTGTGTGTGTGTATGTTTGTAATGAATAAACTCAAAAACTACTGTGCCGATTTCAATTTTTTTTTCACCATTAGAAAGCTACATTATCCCTGAGTAACATAGGCTATATTTTATACCAAAATGTTTAAAAAATAAATGTCCACCCGTGCAAAGTCGGGACGGGCCGCTAGTATATAATATTTTAGGTTAAGTTAGGTAAGGCACATAAACACATTATTCTCTTCCTTTTCTCCTATATTTGAATGTCTTTGCTTTTCTCACACACTACTGCCTACATTATTTTTCATTTCTCCTTTTGCAGGTCTGCTGGCAGAAATTTCTTAAGAAATAAGCAGTACCTATGTAGTTTTAAATTATAATGTTATTTTCCTGTGTGTACATAAATAGTAAAATAAATAAATACATAGATAACATCGGTGTGTGATCTTAAAACATTGAAATCTTACCCAAAGTCGTTTCTACGACGAATAACATCAAAATGGCGACTGCCAATATTCTAATAAAATACATGTTTATGGTTAAGAGATAACCGATCGACTGGAAATGGAATATCACGGTATTATGTTACATATTATGTACTACGTAGTACATTATAACTCAATGGTAGGTATGTTATGACTTCGTGATAATTTTATAATTATGGAAATAGGTATATCGGGCTGTAGTAGGGCTGCGGTACCTACACGCTGAAACAGCGACCAGGGAAATATAATAAAGCTGACGATTTTTTTTTTGTTTCAACGCGCTATTCTCGGAAACCACGGCCTGTCAGATTAAAAAAAAATTGTTTTGCTTTTGATACCTAGCCCAATTCTTGTGTACCTATAGGGTGACTGGTAATTAGTGACCGATACTTAAACACGTGATTGTACTCATGATAACAAACAACTTGCCCAAAGATTTTTTTTTTACTCATTCGCTTTTATCTCAATAACACAACAGCCGTATGAAATTCGCGCGCGCGCGCCTTTGACCTACCAGCTGGTAGCCGCGTGAAGTCGTTCTGTTTCATTACTATCGTACCGTGCAACAGTGAGTGGGCAGAGCACCCACGCGGCTCGCAAGCCCGCTCCGTAAGTTTTATTGTGATAAAAATGAATCGAGTATAAAAAATATTTTTGGGAAGGTTGTTTGTCTGGTAGCCCTGGGATCTTGCTCTATGGTATAGGCTACTTTTTTATCACCTGAGACGCTAGCACGAGCACGCGGTGTAAATGTTACGTAAATATGTCGATTTTAGAATCGAAATGAACATTATCCTAGTTAAATTGTTTCCAACAAGCACAATCAGTATCATCCATAGGGGGTATCCATTAATTACGTGAGGCAATTTTGGCGATTTTTCGACCCCCACTCCCTCCCTTGGTGAGATGTCATGAGATTTGACTTGACCCCCTCACCCCCCACCTAATCTCACGTGAGATTTATCAAAATGCGTTGTTTTTATTGTAAATACGTTAGTCTTTGCTTGATCGCGATGGATTTCTTTAAAAATACATAATTTTCTTAGTAATTTTCAGTGAATATCTATATCTATACATATAATAAGACAGTAAAAAAACTGTGTCTGTACATTGAAAATATTTAAAAAAAAAAAAATGAGGGGTGTTTAGAAACAGTAATAGAGCACGAATCCAAAAAAAAAATTCTGTCTGTTTGTCTGTTTGTTTGTACACGCTAATCTTCGGAACTACTAGACGGATTTGAAAGATTTTTTTTTTGTTGTATAGGTATTAAGTCTGGGCAACATATAGGCTATAATTTATCTTGGAAACTTGAACACCTGATGCAGAACCGCAATAGAATAGCTAAACTATAAGAGATACAAAAATGGTACCATAGCAAAAATTGTTCCACGTGATGAGCATTTTCTGCTGAGAGAATAAATTTGAAGATCTGGAACACCTGATGTGGAACTCCAAGAGTCCAGCTACACTATAACTTATATAGGAATGACGTCTGAGCAAAAATTGTTCAATCTGATGACCACTCTCTGTTGATTTATAAAAATCGAAGATCTGGAACACCTGTTGTGGAACTCCAAAAGCCCAGCTACACCATAACACATATAGGAATGACGTCTTAGCAAACATTGTTCAATCTGATGAACACTCTCTGTTGACTTATAAAATCGAAGATCTGGAACACCTGTTGTGGAACTCCAAGAGCCCAGCTACACCATAACACATAATATAGGAATGACTTCTTAGCAAACATTGTTCAATCTGATGAGCACTCTCTGTTGACTTATAAAATCGAAGATCTGGAACACCTGTTGTGGAACTCCAAGAGCCCAGCTACACCATAACACATATAGGAATGACTTCTTAGCAAAAATTGTTCAATCTGATGACCACTCTCTGTTGATTTATAAAAATCGAAGATCTGGAACACCTGTTGTGGAACTCCAAGAGCCCAGCTACACCATAACACATATAGGAATGACGTCTTAGCAAACATTGTTCAATCTGATGAGCACTCTCTGTTGATTTATAAAAATCGAAGTTCTGGAACACCTATTGTGGAACTCCAAGAGCCCAGCTACACCATAACACATATAGGAATGAAGTCTTAGCAAAAATGGTTAAATCTGATGAGCACTCTCTGTTGACTTATAAAAATCGAAGTTCTGGAACACCTATTGTGGAACTACAAGAGCCCAGCTACACCATAACACATATAGGAATGACGTCTTAGCAAAAGTTGTTCGGTCTGATGGGCTTTTCCTGTTGGCTTATAAAAATCGAAGATCAGAAACATCTGATGTGGAAATCAAAGCTATCACTAATTTCAATGTATAATTATAAAATAACATAAGCTGGGAGTACCTCTACGCGGTGACTGATATTCGATAACGACGGTATATCATTGAAAATTTGACTCTACTGGAGAAAACTCCTATTTATTTTTTTATTTTTTCGAATAAATATGCCTTCAGGCTTATGTTATTTGAGTGTTTTAGACTTTTTCCACTTATCTTCGTGACACGGTAGCCTACCCGGTAACGCAGGGGAGCAGTCACTTGGATTTTAATTGATCAGGTATCTTCACAATAAAACTATAACCATGCCTAGAAAGAGGTCAAATCTTTCCCAATGTTCCAAAGGAGCTAAAAGATTGAGGATCATAAGATCCCAAGAATCTACCGAAGAACGTCAGGAGAGACTTGATGCTGTTCGAGAACATCAGGCTGCAACTCGCTACGTGGAAACCTCTTCCTCTCTTCTCTTCTCTTCCTCTTGGATAACGAAGCACGCCTGCGTTCTCAGCGTATTTACGCATCTACATCCAGGTCTCTAGATAACTGTGAAGAATATGATGCGCGACTGACCGCTGATCGTGAACGTCATGCATTGTCTCGCGAATCGGAGACGTTCACGGATAGAGAATTACGCTTGAGTTCCAAGCGTATCTACGCATCGACTTCTAGGTCTCTAGAGAGAAGTGGGGAACGTAATGCGCGACTGATCACTGATCGTGAACGTCACGCATTGTCTCGCGAGTCGGAGACGTTCACGGATAGAGAATTACGCTTGAGTTCCAAGCGTATCTACGCATCGACTTCTGACTTACAAAAATGAAAGATATGGAACGTCTCGAATCGTCTCACGTATCCCGTTGTTTTCCCGTCCCCGGGCTCTTAGAATTCGACATCAGACGTTTCAGATCTTCGATTTTGACGATCCCGTTGTCGCTGGCATAAGCAACAGGATCCGCGTACGAAGTCGCGGGCAGAAGCTAGTATATAAATAAAAATATATATTTATTATTATTGTGTAGGAATTAGCCATATTTTAGTAGAGAAATATTTGTTTACTTAATTAAACCAATATTTTCGCGATTTTACACTGTTCCTTTCGGGGAAAAAAAATATTATATTTGTCGAGACCCCCGCTGTCTACCTCGTGAGATTGGGTGAGATTCAGCTGGAGGCCCTCCCCCGCTAAACGCTCACGCTCACGTACCTAATTAATGGACGCCCCCATTGAACATTATCATTCTCTTGCCCTTATCCCAATTCATTTGGGGTCGGCGCTGCATGTCTTCCATACTTCTCTACTACTCGTCATCTCACCAGACACCTCCTTTCTTGCCATATCATCCCTCACACAGTCCATCCATCGTGGCTTCTTCCATCTCTCATCATCATCCATAAATATGAATAAAATCCTAAAATTATGAAAATGTCTACGTGTAACTGGTATTTTTAATTTTATAAAATCGACCTATTTACGTCACGTTTACACCGCGCGCTCGTGTTAGGGCCTCTGTTTCTACTGTGTATAAAAGCAAATAATTATAATATAGTACCTATAAATAAGCTGATATATGAACTTACACTGTAAACAATGTATGCATACCTAGTTGTTCCGTACACCTAAGGAAATCATTTATACTTACTGTTGAGAATACCACGCCGCGCCGGGCGACCGCGGGCGGGGAGCAGAGGTCGCGAAGGGGGCACTCGAGCTTCGCGAGCGCGCACCGGCCGGCACGCCATTGATTATCACCTATTCAAATTGAATTAATCGTTTGTTTTCCTTAATTCTTATAATACAGTCCACTATAATTGTCAAGCCGCCATATTTCAATCCTCGTAACACCTGGAGGATATGACCCATTACTCTTTAACGTGTCCACTATGCTCGACAAGATTTTGACACATGACATACCAGCTGAATCGGCGGGGAGATGTGAATTGTCATGAAATTCAAGAATTTTCGTGAACTTTCAGCATTCGATTTTTTAATGAAAAACATGTCGCGGAAGCTGTTTCATACTATAAGTTTATGGTTAATATCTCCAATAACGTGTTGATATCAGTAAAACGGCGTCAGTCTATTTCCAAATATGTGTAAATTACGTACCGCTACACCCTTCCAAAAAATAGGTAACTTAGTTGCGCTGGAAATAATGTACATAGAAAACTTCTCGTTTGCTAAAAAAACTCAAAAGGGCAAAATAAAGACAGTAACAAACTATCTGCGTTCTTATTTTTACCATTATTCATACATAATTTCATAAAAAACACGATCAAAGTCTTGACAAATATAACTAAAAAGTCTTAGTGCTGACCGTAAACCCAAGGTTCATCATTCGATTAAAAAGTTGGATTCAGCCTAATCGATACTCGAATTGAAATCAAGTTTGAAAAAAAGAGTTGAAACGGAATAAAAACTCTTTGGTATAATTTCAAAAAAATATTTAAATTTTAAATTAACTTTTTCAAGCTATCTGTTTACATAATTTCATTTAGTAATTATTCGATGTTTTTGGTTGACTTCAAGAGAAGGAGATTTATAAATGATAAGAAACACAGAAATGTGTAATCACAAAAAAAAATTGCTTCTAAATAAACATTCTGATGATTATCTTTCTTTTAAAAACTTATAGATAGTCTCCTAACTTTCCGTTGAACTAGTAGCGTGGGATTTGGCAAGAAATAAAGTCTAACAGTTCAAGCAAATAAAAAATCTGGAAATGGATTGATTTTCAATTGTACATAAATACGCACGGTTGCGTTTTTTTTTTTTTTGTTTCAAAATTTAAATTAGGAATGCGCTCGCATTTCACATTTATTCTTACTTTATAAGTGTAATAATTTACTATTATCATTTATTGCGAATTTTGTTTTCAAATATCTGAAGGTTTGATATAGAATCTTGGTAAAAAAAAATTGTTTGATCCGCAAAAGATATATCATTTTTTTGTTCTAGACCATACCTGGGAACCTTCTAGTTACGGAGATATTGGGGGTCAAAGTTCCAACTTTTTCACAAGTTTTTTTTAAAATACATGTTTTTAAAGTAAGATTTTTACTTTAAACACCTTCACGACCCCCGTAATATTCAATCCATCCATCAGCACAATGTTTTGAGTGCGTTACATTGAGTTTTACCGTAAAAGGTTATTTTTCACCCCAAAAAAAAGTCGTTTCCCAGCAATATTTTTTGCGTAAAGTCACTTAGTTTGATGTACAGAATGCTTGGTTGACGGCTTCGTGAAGGGTCTGTTTACACCCTGTATAAATTGTTGGCAGCGTATTGTCGGTTGGGTTATTGTGTTAGATTAGGACAAACTTTTTTTCTTGTTTAGCCTATTCTTTAACACTGTTGAGCCTCTTCCATTCCTGTCCTACTCTGTCGGTGATTTGCCTTCTCTGGCCAATCAGCCAAGAACGAGTCTAAATCGACACGCCACTGCCAGCGTTTCTTGGGCCTGCCTCGGTAACGATGACCGACAAACTTATAGTCTTTTATTTCGCAATCGGCAATTCATAAGCCGTATCCTAAAGAAACGTTAGTTTATTCTTTGAAAGCGGTTCACTATCCACTCTAAAAACGTCTTTTTTTGTCGCGTGGAGACGATCCTGTCTGCAAGACTAATAGTAATGTTTGTCATAAAAATGTATTGTCACCAGAACCAAAGGCATGTGCAAAATTTCAGCTCAATCAGCATAGGGGAACTGGTTTGAAATTCAGTTGCAAGATTTGACCAATACTTACTAACACGGGAAGTTAAATAAAAGCATATTTAGATAATATAAAAAAATACTATAATTAATTATCTAGTAAAATACAATGTAATTTGAACAGCGAATGCGTTCATAACTTAAATTTTTATTTGAAAAAAAAATGGCGCGAATTTAGCCATAGATCAGTCTGTGCTGTTTGTTGTTTCGGTTTTAGTACCTATAATGTACGAAAAACTATTAAAAATACCATTATAAAGCTTAAAAAATATTATTGTATTTATTTATTGTATTTTAAGCTTAAAACAAAATTATTTTAATTTCCATCTATCGATTTCTTAAATTCCTTAATTTAATTTCTCGATTTGATCGAAATTTACAAAAAACGAATCGATTGAAATAATCGCATCCACAAAAGGCAGCAATTTAAAAAAAAAAATTGCCGTCTATTTCGATTACAAATTGAGGAGTGGTAATGAATATTACGAGTTATTGGTCCCGTATTAGTAAATTACGCTAAGATCTGGGCATTTTCATGTTGTTTATAATATTTGGAATGATATTTGTCATATTTGTTATCGAATCTGTTCGCGTCTGTGTGATGTAATGTGAAAAATAAAAATGTAAACACGCACGATTGGCGCGAAACTTCGACTTTAGATATCAAAATTCATAGTTACCACTGCTTATTTAAATTGAACTATGGATTAATTCGTCACATAATTTAATGACGAGTTAATCATTCTCAACATAGTGGAGCTTGGATGTCCGAAAACCACAATTTTTATGATTTTTAGCCTCGGCCGGCACTGCCGTCAAAATGGCGATGACCGTATTTACGCACTTGGATTTTATAAGGATAAATTAAGAAACTTGCGCGCTAAATACTGAAGTTTTAATGGCGATGTCATATGAACTTTTTATCCAACTCTCTTAATTAACGCACACTCATAGTATTTGATAATCTGAATTTTAAATATTTACATAAATAATGAGGGTGACGGATGACTTAAACGCAGATCCCTTCGGGGGTATCTACCAAGCCAGCGGAGGTTTATGTGTCAGACCCCCGAAGGGGTACATACCGAACTTTATGGTTAACACGGCGTTGTGATAATTGATTCTTTTGTTTTTTACGATTTCCATTATTCGCCAGTTGCTTTTTTTTTTGGGACAAGCCCGCCACACTATTCCCAAATCACTGTAACTCCTGTGCGCCAGGATCAACAGTGGCGACCACCAGAAAAGCGCCGAGACAATGAAGCTCGACGAAGTCCCACAGATAAAATCTAACTGTCTTGGATCCCGCAACGAAAAAGTATAGCGGAAGAGTAGGAAAACAGACAGCGTAACAAGGCCAAAGCTTGGGCACAAAAGTTTTTTTTTTTGTTCACAAACATAAATTTTTTTTGGACGGGTCGCCAGTTGTTACAATTTGACAAAACATCGATACAGCTTCCTTATTTGTTGGTTTTTTATTATAAACTGCGGCAGAACCTCTGCATGCGGCATCGACCCGCTTAATTTAGCCTAGCCTTTTCCCAACTATGGTGGAGTCGTCTTCCAGTCTAAACAGACAGGTAGGAGGTACAGCTGAAGTATTTTACATGATCGGAGCCACTGCCTTTTGACCTCCAAAATCCAGTTTCTGGGCTTGATCTTGATGTTCTGCTGGCGAGTATACAAAATCGAATCTTGAATTGATACATGCCAGGCGTATGCTCCAAGGTGATGTCTTTAGACAATCATGCGTTTCATCCAGGGCATGAATAAAAACAAGCAAACTTTAAATGAAACATTATGTAATTTAATATTAATAATATCAGTATAATAATTAATAATAAAACATTTACATAAATAATAATAGTTATATACAACTTTAGGACAATTCTCTTATATATATTGCACATTATTTTTACAACCTTAACGCAGATTTTTAATCAACTTGAATATTTTTTACTGTCCGTGGAAGTTATACAGGGTGTAAACAGACTCTTGCTGCACTATACGAGTGACCATTTAATATAATTATATCGGATCCGGTCATTGGTACGGACTTAAAATGATTCGCAAGTGCGCCAGTGGTGACATCACGGGACCTCTTACAAGTCTACCCACACCACAGCGTGCTTCTACAGAGCCGTGATATTTATTATGATACGTGATGTGTATATTTGTGTATTTTCCTAGCACGCAGCCCATCTTCTGCCCACATGATGTTCGAGCCTAACGGAATAAATCCTAACAACCCGACGTAAGTATATTTAACATTATTTTAAATTAACAATATTATAATAATAACTATTTATACATTTATATTAACATATTTTGATAATAAGAATAACTTACTTATCATATCATAGAATATCATATAGATACAGACATCCGCACGTCATTGGTAAGAGAAACACCCTTTCACTAAAAAAACACCCTTACCGCTAGGACATAAAGGCGCTTTACCAATGATGTTTGGTTGACCATACTTATTTAAATACAATTATCACCCCGTTTCACGTGGATTCCATATAACATAACATACAACCAGATTTATTGCGAATTTTCGTGAACCTTTCAAAAAGCGACCGCAACTGCAATGCCGCAGCGGCAATGCCGTCCAACGCTACGACAGACACAGCGACGGGGCTGGTTTTTATGTCAGCCTTTCTTCCTAATCTTAGGTATGCAGATCTTTCTACAAGTTGGAAGAACACCGACCCTAAAACGGTTACGATGTATTCTGTACATAATTCTGAACCGCACACATAGAAATTTTTCATTGCTAACTTTAAAAAAATCAGCTGTTCCATACATTTGTAGGAAACAGCTATTTTTTTTAATAACCAACGGGAGAATTTATATGTGTGGCGTTCAGAATGATGTACTGAATACGTGGTAACCGTTTTAGCGTCGGTGTCCCTTCCACCCTGGATATCTACAGCATCATTAAAATCTTCCTGCCCTTGTCCCATGTTACTTGGGGTCTTCTATTCTCGCCTGTCAACGCTTTCGCAATCACTTACTCCTTTTTCTTTCATATTAATGATATACCTACTTACAAGAATGAGACGAGAGTTTAAAGAGAGAGTTTTGAGAGTTTTAAGTAACGAGATGTTTGTTATGTTAATGCACATAGGTATATCCTCTTATGCAAATTTCGCTATCGAAATTTGGTTTGCTGTAAGAAAACCCAATTCTGGGTTAAGCTCGCCATTGTACATAAGCTATGTTTTTGCAATTTGTATGTATATTTTTGTTGTTTTGTGTGCAATAAAGAATAAGAATTAAGAAGAATGGATAAACCAAGTAATGAGTAGGTATGTTAGCGGATGTTTGAAAGTGGCGCCTTTTACAGAAAAATTGAAAGGAAGTCGTATATCTTCGCATGGACATGTGATGAGGAGGGATGAAACGCATGTAACTAAAAGAGTGATGGATATCAATTTTAATGAATGGAGAGGGAGAGGATTGTGTGAGAAATGATATGAAAGAGAAAGGAGTAAATGATGCTGTGACGTCTGACAGGGGAGAGTGGAAGAAGAAAACGTGTTGCGCCGACCCCAAGTAGAACGGGACAAGGGCAGGAAGATGCTGATGAATGATCTAACACAATCCATCCTTCATTCGTGGAGATCATTCATTCCGTTCTTCGGAACATTTATGGAAAAAAATCCCCAAGATATCAGACTGTAAAACTTGAGAAATCTTAGTTATTGCTACTTTTTATAAATGCAAAAGTTTGTGAAGATGGATGAATGGATGTTTGTTAGTCTTTCACGCAAAAACTATTGGACGGATATAGGCGTAATTTGGCACACCGATATTATTAGGTTGGATTAACACATAGGATATTTTTTATCCCAGTAGTACGATCCCTTGGGATAATTACCGGACTCCACGCGGGTGAAGCCGCGGGCACACACGTAATTCGATACCTAACGCAAGCAGATAAAAAGGTGGGGTGGTGTGCACAGCAAGTGAGCATGTGACCCGTCCTGTCTGTAAATAAACATGGTTTTATACAGGGTGTAAACAGACCCTTCACGAAGCCGTCAACCAAGCATTCTGTACATCAAACTAAGTAACTCTACGCAATAATTATTGCTGGGACACGAACACGACTTTTTTTTTTGAGGTGAAAAATAACCTTTTACGGTAAAACTCAATTAAACGCATTCAAAACATTATACTTATAGATGCATTGAATAGTAAACGGTCATGGAGGTACCATTTAAAGTAAAGTTATAACTTTAAAAATTAGTATTTAAAAAAAAACTTGTGAAAATGTTGGAACTTTGACCCCCAATAACTCCGTAACCAGAAGGTTCCCAGGTATTGTCTAGAACAAAAAAAATATCGCAATAGCGAGGCGAACAAGTACCTTTCGGCTTCGTTAAGGGTCTATTTACACCCTTTATATCCCTTTAAAAATTAAAGAATAGAAAGTTAAAAATTAAAAAGAATAGAAAGAGAAAATTAAAAATTTAGTGGGGAAAAAAGTTGCATTTACCATTTTGGGGAAAATTGAAAACCTGATCTAGCAACCCTGATCGCCATCTACGCGAGCGTTTGCATATAGGAACCAGTCGTGTCTGTCATAGCGATTGAACTGCGGTTGCCTTCTGAAGGGCCCCTTAAGCGTAAATAACATGAAAACACAACTTTTACATGTTGCCAGCAACATTAAAACATTCTATGTTGTTAGCAACAAGTTCCCGCAACACAAAAACATGTTGCAAAAACAATGTTGTGTAACATTTGTTTACCATGTATAATTTGTCTATAATTTATACAAAATTATTAGGATATAATGCGATAAAGCTAATTATATAAATGCTACAAGAAAATAACATTGTAAACAATTTTAACGTAAATAATTTTTATCATTAGATTCTTCCGAAGCTTAGAATGAGTGTGTACGAACCAAAGACATTCAAATATAACTAGCTATAGACAGGACAAGACCAAGAAACTGACAATTCCAAAACCTGTTACAAATTAGTAACAAGTCGATCAGTCCAGTGCGATACGTCGCCTTGTCAAGTCGCATTCATATGACACAAAGACACTCAAATATTTCCTAGCTATAGACGGGTCATGACGAAGAAAATCGTAATCCAAAACTTGTTACTACTTAGTAACAATTCGTTCTGTCTAGTGTCATCTGTGTCATACGCCCGCTTGTCAGGTAGCATTCGTGTGTCAAAATCAAAAATATTCAGGATGAAAATTATTGTATGACAATATTCCCAATGTCCTCTCTATGTGTGTTTTAAATCTCTTTGGTACGAACAAATCGAAGACATTTGACATCTACCAACCCGCACTGGGCCCGCGTGGTGGATCACAGCCCATTCCCTCTCATAGAGAGGCCTGTGTCCAGCAGTGGGAACATTATCACGTTAACTGCCATGTCCTATCTGTTCAGGCCATGTCAGTCACCGGTGACTGACACCGAAGCATCAAATTCAAATGACCACAGTGTGCCGCCTGGCACGTTTAGTGTTCTTTACTATTAGAAATGACTGACATGGCCCCAAGCAAGACATATACAACATGGTTTTTATTATATAAGGTGTAAATGGACCCTTCACGAAGCCGTCAACCAAGCATTCTGTACATCAAACTAAGTAACTCTACGCAAAAATTGTTGCTGGGAAACGACTTTTTTTTGGCGTGAAAAATCACGTTTTAAGGTAAAACTCAATGTAACGCACTCAAAACTTAGTGCTAATGGATGCTTTGAATAGATAACAGGTCATAGAGTTAATTAAAGTAAAGTTAAAACCTTTAAAAGTAGTATTAAAAAAAAAAACTTGCGAAAAAATTGGAACGTTGACCTCCAATATCTCCGTAACTAGATAGTTCCCAGGTATGGTCCAGAACAAAAAAATGATCGCAATGACGGGTAGAACAAGTCCCTTTCGGCTTCGTTAAGGGTCTTTTTACACTCTTTATATTCAGCACAAAATAAAGAAAAGGGGAACACTTTTATACATAATTCACATAATTATTCAATTTGGAATCAGTACGCAAGAAATTAAATTTAGAGGATACAGAAAATATACCTTGGCAGTTAACGTGTTATAGGCTGATTATGTTAGGAGACCAGCACCAGGTCCTCCTAATTTACCATGACTTTAACTCATCAATTTGGCTTTGTGATTGGAAGCACTATCCTTGAGTATGAGGTCCTGGATACAATTGCAGAGTCAGAAAAAATGTTAGTTGGGTTTTCCATCAAGAATCAAGAAGTGTTAGCTTTTTACCATCAGAAAGCAGTGATAGCCTAGTGGTGTGACCGTCGGACTGTGAAGTCATAGGTCTCAAGTGCGAACCCAAGACACGCACCTCTCTGCGGGACTGTTCGAAAGAGATACCGCGGCCCTGGAACACAAAGGGCTAAGAAGGAACATGGATGGGTTTTAGTCAGTACAAGTCTGACACTCCCTCCCACTCCGCCCAGAGCTTTTGGGGAAGATTTCCCATCCGAAAAAAAAAGACACGCACCTCTGATTTTCCAGATTCATGTGCGTATTGTATAATTATCACTTGCTTCGGTGAAGGAAAACGTTGTGAGGAAACCAGCATGCTTGAGAGATATTTCTCGACGGCATGTAAAGCCAAGTCAGAGGCCCATGGGCGGCTTAAAACTCTGAGACCAGGTTAGGCATTAACCACACGATAAAGAAAGACTAGTGGCTATCCGAAGAACGAATTAGTTTCTTGTTGATGGCAATAAGCTTGTTCCCTATTACATGGAATTTAAACATAACTTGCGAAATTTAGCTTTACTACACAGGGTGGTCCATTCATTGAAGTCATATAGGGTGACTTGGAATTAGTGACCGGTACTTAAACACGTGACTGTAGTCATGATAACAAACAGCTTTCCCAAAAACACATTTTTTTATACACAGACTTTTATCACAATAACACAAGAGCCGTGTGAAATTCGCACGCGCGCGCCTGTGACCTATCTATACAGGGTGTAAACAGACCCTTCACGAAGCCGTCAACCAAGCATTCTGTACATCAAACTAAGTAACCCTACACAAAAATTATTGCTGGGAAACGACTTTTTTTTTTGGGGTGAAAAATCTCGTTTTACAGTAAATCTCAATGTAACGCACTCAAAACTTAGTGCTGATTGATGCTTTGAATAGTAAACGGGTCATCGAGTTAATTAAAGTAAAGTTAAAACCTTTAAAAGTGGTATTTAAAAAAAAATTGTGAAAAAATTGGAACTTTGACCTCCAATATTTCCGTAACTTGAAGGTTCCCAGGTATGGTCTAGAACAAAAAAATGATCGCAATGATGGGGAAAACAAGTGCCTTTCGGCTTCGTTAAGGGTCTATTTACACCCTTTATAGCTGTTAGCCGTTTAAAAAAAATGTTTCTTTGGGAAAGTTGTTTGTTATCATGAGTACATTCACGTTTTTACCTTTCGGTCACTAATTACCAGTCACCCTATAAAAAAATATTAGATTCCTCACGCCCAGGTTTATCCGAAAATACCCTATGTTTGTTCCGCGATTCTTTATAGTTTCCGAGTTATAGCTTCTTGAAAATTGTATGAGAACCGCTTTAAAAAAACGATCTTTATTTTACAGGCGTTTTTGTTACTCTTTATGCTAATGAGATTAAAAACCTGGCCAAGTGCGAGTCGTACACACACACACAGCGTAACGTAGCACCAAACAATATAATAAAAATATTTTGAAGGCTCATTCATATGTTGTTTTGTATTACATTCAACAGCAAAACTAAATTTGGTTTTCATAGTAAGTTAATCAAAACAAAGTTACTGCTGCAGTTTGATGAAAAAGTCCCATATCTCAAAAACTAAACATCAAATCTTATTCAAACCAATTTTCGTTGAAAGTTTTTTTACCTTCTATGAAATGCATGTATGGTTTTTTTTTTTTTTTTAGTTTCAGTTCCTTGTATGGGGAGCCCCCTTTAATCTTTTATTTTTGTATAAAAATCGTAAAGCGATTCACAGAATACATCTACCTACCAATTTTCAACCGTGGAGACTTAATAGTTTCGAAATAAAATGGCTGTGACATACGGATGGACAGACAGACAGACATACAGAAAGACAGACAAACAGACAGATAGGCAAAAAACGGATCCTTTATCGATTCGTCATGTCTGTCTACATGACGAATCGATAAAGGACCCGTTTTTTGCCATTCGGCTACGGAACCCTAAAAATGTCTCTAGATAACGTTAAAGAATGTGAAAAAGCTTTGTAAAAATAAAGATAGAATTTATTTAAAGCAGTCCTCATACAATTTTCAGGAATCTATAACTCGAAAACTAACAAGAATCGCGGTATTTTCGGATACACCTGGGTGTGAGGAATCTATTTTTTTTAAGACGTCACTGTTTTGAACACCCTGTATACCTAAGCCCAACTCTTCGGAGAAGACAGACGAGATTTAATACATTCAATACATAAACTTAAAAGACGCAGAAAATTTATAACATCACAGGGTGTAAACGGACTCTTCACGAAGCCATCAACCAAGCATTCTGTACATTAAACTAAGTAACTCTACGCAAAAATTATTGCTGAGAAACGACTTTTTTAGGAAGTGAAAAATCACGTTTTACGATATAACTCAATGTAACGCACTCAAAACATTGTGCTGATGGATGCAATCAATGGTTCGGGGTCGCGGAGGTATTTAATGTTAAGTTATAACATTAAAAACTTGTGAAAAAGTTGGAACTTTGACCCCCAATATCTCCGGAACTAGAAGGTTCCCAGGTATGGTCTAGAACAAAAAAATGATCGCAATGACGGGGAGAACAAGCGCCTTTCGGATTCGTTATAATTAGTTTTCCACCCGTTATATTTAAATAGAATGCAAAGGCTGAACAACACGATCATCAATATCAGGTTTTCGCTCATGGACCTTCAAATGCCCCTTAAGAGTGCATTTCTGAGTGAATGCCCTCCCACAAACAGGACAAACGAATCTTTTATCATTATTATGTATCCTTAAATGCTCTCTCAAAGTCTTTTTTCTTTGGTAAGACTTTTGACAAACAGGACAAATATGTATTCGCTCACCATCATGCTTAATCATATGCATTTTCAAAGCATTTTTCGTGTAAAACGCCAAATCGCACTTATCACACTTATGGTTCCTCTCATTTAAATGATCTCTCCGAACGTGACTGGAGAGATGTCCAGGAGTTATATAACTCTGAGGACAAGCCTTACACTTGTACCGTTTCAATTCCTCATTGTGGACCTCAGCTAAATGCTTCTGTCGAGCGTAAAACGATGTCAGAGATATATTACATCTCTTGCAAGCGTATCTTATCCCGGATTTGTGTTCTTTAGAGACGTGGTTCTCTCTCTTTGTCACCCTGTCGAAAGTCGCGTCGCAATACCGACAGGGGAAGTTCCCGACTTCGTGGGTCCTCATATGACCTCTCAAACGAGCTTTGGACGCAAATGCCTTACCGCAATTCTCGCAAATGTAGTTCGGGTAATGAACGTTCATATGCGTATTTAAACTAACATAGTTTAGAAACGTTTTTTTGCAAACTGGACAGTCCAATTGGTCCTTTTCCAGTTTGAACGGTAGATTATTCCATTTGCGGCTGGAGAATTTTAGTCGGGTACAGTTTTCTACGTGTTGTCTTAATTCTTCGTAGGTAGCGACATCTGTAGTGCAAATTTTGCACCTCAATTTCGTTCCCGACTTGTAAAATCGATTTGAGTTGGAAAAAATCATCTTTTTAAAAGCCATATGCAGGTTTGTCTTACTATGGTCGTCTACATGAACTTTTATGTCGTCTAAATTCGTTGATTTTTCAGGACATATAGAGCAAGAAAAGGTTCTATTTTTCCGGATTTTGAAAGGGAATAGTCCAGTTTTTAACATGGTCTCCGTGTCGTTGAAATCGTGGGATTTCTTCACGGGGCATTTTGTTATTTTTTTCACCGTTCTACTTCTAGTTTTTCTTGTGCATTCGTCCGGTTCCAATTTGATAACTAGAGGTTTTAAATCTGTAAATAAATGTTTTTTGATTATGAATAATAAGCCTTTTTTGAGTAATTTCTAAAATCATTGAATTAACAATATACACCGTGACTTCAGTCGAGTCCAGTAGATCATCCCTCACAACAGGGTGTTTTAACTACGTCATGCGTCATAATATTGAATAATATTTTTATTTTGAAATGATTAAAATCTCATAAATACCTATTTTTTTTATGAATGCTTAGTAGTCATTGGATACATGAAGTGGGCTGCCGTTGTAAGACGACTAAAAAGTCACGGTGTATACGTTCGCATTCATAATGAGTGTCACTTTAATTTTTTTTAAAGGATTAGGGTTCCTTCCTCAAAAAATAAAACCCTTGAAATTGTAAACAATATCGGATTCAAAAATGGAAGTAATATTTTTGTAATAAATTCACACGGATGAAGGGCACAGTTAGTTTTGAGTACAAAATGACGGAATTTGGAGCAGGCCAAATAGCTCAAAGCCCTTTTACTGTGCAATAGCTTACATTTACGTCTGTAATGTTCAAACGCCAGCACATCAAGCTACCTAAAACTGTCAAATTTTCCCAATCAACCTTGAACCTAATGCTTCAGCGATAAAGTTGAAAATCTATTAAAGAAAGAAGAAGGATCAAAATTAACCCACGTCCTACAGCAAAGAGAAGTATCTCAAAAAATATATAAAAATAGGTATAAAAAGATGGCATACTTCCAAACTCCATCCTTACAGTCTAACATATAAAAAAATGCTATGAAAATTCGTTCAGGGGCAGTCATATCTGCAATGAATTCAGGGTGTAAACGGACCTTTCACGATGCCGTCAACAAACATTCTGCACATCAAACTAAGTAACTCCACCGCAAAATTATTGCTGGGAAACGACTTTTTTTTTTGGTGTGAAAAATCACGTTTCACGGTAAAACTCAATGTTACGCACTCAAAACTTACTCCTGATGGATGCTTTGAATAGTTAATGGGTCATGGAGTTAATTAAAGTAAAGTTAAAATCTTAAAAAGTGGTTCTAAAAAAAGAATTTGTGAAAAAATTGGAACTTTGACCTTCAATATCTCCAGAACCTGTGGTTTCCCAGGTATTGTCTAGAAGAAAAAAATGATCCCAATGATGGGCAGAATATGTGGTTTTCGTTTTCGTTAAGGGTCTTTTAACACCCTTTATATTACAATATTGAGAAATACTTAGCTATCTTGATTCTATATGGTAGACTGTAAGGATGGAGCTTGGAAGTATGCCATCTTTTTAAACCCATTTTTTGAGATACTTCTCGTTGCTGTAGGACATGGGTTAATTTTGTATGGACCGTGCTCCTTCTTCTTTGACAATTGTAGTAGCTTGATGTGCTCTGTGTACTCTCAAATAAATATAATACCTGGATCGTCGGTATCATCATCTTCATCATCGATGTCCTGCTGGAAGTCATCACCAAAAGTACAATTTAATGTTATCTCTCTTTTAATGCCATCAGGGTCGTTTTTCTCTGCTTCTGAAAAAAAAACACATCATCATTCTCTTGCCCTTATCCCAATTCATTTGGGGTCGGTGCTTCATTGTGTATGCTTTAAACTATTTTTCTATATCTAATGAATTAAAAATATGTTTTTATTAATATACATCCTATTATCTATATCCTAGGTATTTATATTTTGTAAAAAATTATGCTTTAATTTGTATTTTTATTACATTTTTAAGCTATATTTTTGTAGCTTTACAAACACAACTTACTATGCAACTTATAAGTGGTTTCCAGAGTACTGAACGAGGCCTCCACCTGTTCTTTGAAGAGCACACAGTCCCGCAGCCTACTGATGCAGGGCTCGCATATCAGGCGCTTCGTGTCTCCCACCTGCAGTTGAGCTACCTGAAATCATTGAAATTACTTAGTATTACAAATACGAAACTTTGTGAGGATGGATGTTTGTTACTCTTTCACGCAAAAACTACTGAATGGATTTGGATGGGATTTAGCATAACAGATAGCTTATAACCTGGATTAGCACAAAGGATATTTTTTATCCCGGTAATATGATCCCACGGGACAATTATAGAACTACACGCAGGCGAAGCTTCGGGCATAAGCTATGTGAAATATGACAATGTCAGATTTTCTTAGCTTTAAATACGATTAATTGGTTTGAATGAAAATGAATTACTTATATTTATCAATAAAAAATAAATTAATTATGATAAAACAAACATGTAGTTTAGATTCTTTCAACTTTGAATTATATTCCATTAAATACATCAGTTTGTAAGAGTTTCCTAGACTACACTGACATTAGGGTCCAAACCGTTTTAATAACAAACAATCCTGAAACAATTCAAATATCTCGATCTGGCTCGCGAGGTTGTCGACATGTGGAACGTGAGTACAGCAGTAATTGTGCCGATAGTCGTGTCCGCCAATGGCTTAATTGCCAAGACCCTCGACCAACATCTGAGGAGGCTCTCGCTTGGCAGCTGGATCAAGGGCTTGATTCAGAAAGCAGTACTCCTAGCCACGGCGCATATTGTTAGGAGGTTCCTCTCTCCTGTTCCCAGTGCTGGTGGCCTTCTATTTTTTATATTTTTAAATGTTTTTTTTTAATATTGTTTTATATTAGAATATTTAAAAATGTAAATATGTTTAAAAAAATAAAGGAAATAATAACAATCCTGTATTATTGCCATAGAGAAGTATGGAAAAAGAAGACATGCCGCTCCAACCTCTCACTGAAGACATGAGAAAGTATAGTAATCTATATTTATTCATTAATTTAACAATAATATGTCACACTTATTACAAAAACAAGAGAAAAACAGAAAAATAGACACAAAGATTATGCTGGTGTGTAAAGAATCTCTTCTGGCGTTTGCCCTGGAGTGGGACAGTTGCAGGCTGTCATATGATAGAACACATTAATAATTTAGTATTAATGAGAACAATTGATAAGTTATCTTGCAACTGTACGGAAAAAGTTCTTATAAGAATCGAATAAGCAGGGCAGCAAAGTGGCAAAAGTTTCGTCCGTGTTTAAAAAAAGTTTTATTGCTTTTTTTTTTAGACTAACGACAATATTTTTTTGTTTTAGGTTTGAATACTCTTTAGATGTTACTTACATCGACTGCAAAGCATTTCATTAGCATCTCAGCATAGACTTCCGATGTTCCATTGTGCTTATACCCAATCAACATACTCTTGACCGCTCCTTCGTTTAAACACAAATTGCACATCCCCAGCAAAGGCAACGCCTCCACCATTATCTCTGAATCCATCTTTGATTCCTTAGCACTACTTTTACGATCAAATAATTAGTTTCTCATTGTATTTTAATGAAATATCCATGATTTTGTGATGTTCTAAATCGTATAATTTGACAAACGTTTGACATTGTGATGGCGTTCCAGTTACTTGTGTCATTCGGCGATAGATTTTCTATCCCTGTCTAATTTAGTGACACAGTGCTATGCTTTCTCTTTCGAATTCTTTTTATGCTTTTTTTACCATACACAAGAACCTGTTTTGGTTCGCCCGTCACTTTGACATTAGCAGCGTTTAGTTATGAGTAGTAATTTGTAAAACTACTAGAACCATGAACGTCTATGCAAATAAATAAAATTGAAGTGTCTGTTTGTAATTTCAAAATAACAGGTTTCCACTGAATGCATATGAAAGAATACACGGAACTTTTAACATTTTGGTCTGTCTGTCTGTTTGTTCCAGATAATCTCCGAAATGATTGACGAGACTTTTTTTGGCAGATAGCTGTTGTTATAAGGAAAAGGATTACAGTTCCGAGCAAAAAAATTAAACCTATGAAGTTGTTGACAAAATCCGATTCAAGTAGGGAAGTAATATTTTTTTATGATAATTTCACACGAACGAGGTTCGCGACCAACAGCTAGTCATCAGTAAAATATGTAAAAGTTTTATTTAAAAAGTATGATTGTATCGTGTTTAACACTAGATTGTTTAAAAAATCGTCGTGTCACTCAGTATTTAATGTCGTATCGCTAATGTTTTTCTGAATACTGCATTTTTTTAAGTAAATAAGTAGTTATTTAGAATTGGAAGGAATTCTTTGGCCATCTTATGTAGTAAATATGGAGCGTAGTGAATATCTAGCTTGCATTCATAAAGAGCGACCACCAGCTGTTACTACTGTGGATAAAGGTATGATGTAATCTCCATAACTAAAGCTACTCGCCAGGCGGCGTCCGTCGAAGACCTGGAAACCAACGCTAGGACGTCCGTCAAAAGCCAGCGGGTAGCTTTAATTTTTTTTAGCAAGACAATATTTTTAACAAGAGCTATGGTGAAGGCTCTGACCTACATACGAATTGTAAGGTTAATCTGTGGTGCTGTCAGGCATTTGCTTGAACACAGGAGGACCACCCTTTTTTCAGTTTATTTCATCACAACTGCTCTAAAATCAGAAAAAGAAAACGTAAGTTTATTGCTGCGAGTCACAAATCAACGGCTGATATTCAGCTAATGTTATCTTGCGGATCGCAACCAATTTAGTGTAAGACCGCTTGAAAATTTTATTGCAACGCGTCGCGTCGTGTGTTACGAATCTGAATCCACCTTTATTATTTACAGGTTTTTTAGAGACCATAAAGCAGGAGGCAAGAGTTTTGCCGCTTTTTGAAGAGAGGATTCACAAATATAAATATGCGAAAGGCTGTTCTTTGGTTAATAATGAAATGCTCAAGTGCCGGTGGGCTGAATTTGTAAATATAAGGAAACCAAAAATACCGTTCAGCTTCCCTAATATCAAGTAAGTTTATTTGGTTATTATGAGCCTAGGACATACTTATTACTCTTAAAATCTGTCATAAAACGCCGCGCGTTTTACAATGACAAAAATATGTATAAGGAAGCATCAAGCTACCCGAAACTGTAAAATTTTCCCAATCAACCTTAAACTTAATTCTTTAGCGATAAAGTTGAAAATTTATTAAAGCAATTTGACAGATTGTAGTAGCTTGATGTGCTGGCGTCTGTACTGTACATACAATAATTTTTGTTATTTCATAGCTTGACACGTAATTTTGATAATATTATTAATAAATAAACTAAACTAGTGAGAAAACCTGTCGATAAAATCAGTCGTTAGTGTAATGGACTACTATACACAACTGAACGCGAATGAAAGTCGCCGACATGACCGCGGCATCTTTGGTGTTATAGGTCCCGTCAGGTAAAAAGAACGCTGACCGCTCTTATAAACTTTCAGATTTTTTTTTATTCCAGCCTTTTCCAAAGCACTAAGTAGCTAATAAAGTACCCATTAAGATTCTGCAATGAAACAGTTATACTTATATTATAAAATAATAGCT
The DNA here is from genome assembly GCA_905220335.1 of Noctua pronuba. Classification (NCBI taxonomy): domain Eukaryota; kingdom Metazoa; phylum Arthropoda; class Insecta; order Lepidoptera; family Noctuidae; genus Noctua; species Noctua pronuba. Next base: position 5,502,288 of record LR999922.1, on the reverse strand, counting down.
TAGTACTTTAGGACGCGTCTAATATCGTGCGCAAACACATCCCCTCCACTGTCCCTCGGCGTTCTTTTTACGTGCCGGGACTTGTAGAGTCCATAAACTTGACTGTGTATCTAGCGGTTCGGCCGATGACGTTTCTATACATATAGACAGCTTCTTACTTTCCTTCTTTGTAAGAGTCAACGCCGCAAGTAGTGCTATAACTGGCTGCAGTTTCTGACCTAACTATTTTTTTCCAGGGACTTGCACTTCATCAATGGCACAGTGAGACTAGACCCAAAGGAAACTGTAAATCGTCGAGTAAATCATCGTTTTCATTTGCGGAGTGGTCCTGATATTGACAAGTTTGGTCACCTTCCTATTCCTGGTGAAGAATTGCGACGGTATCGCTAGGCTGTCAACCACGAACCCAGAGAAAAGAAAACCAGCAAGCATGTCATAAAAAAATTATAATACCTCTGACTGCATACTACATACTCATACTCCCTAGTATGTATATGATACGGGCAACGTGATTAACTGGGCATTAATAATAAGGACCGGCCATTATTAATAATGCCCAAGAACGTCGGGCAAAGTGATTAATTTATCACATAGACCGGCCATTATTAATAATACCCGACGGCCCGTGGTCCATGTGATAAGTCAGTGTTTGAGATAGCTTGAATTTATCACTTGGACCGGGCAGTATGAATAATACCCTGGTGACCAGTCAGTTCACCAAACATAATTCAATTTGTTTTTACTTTACAAGCAACGATTGACAAAAACATTATTTGTCATTTCATCATTCTACAACAACAAGTTTACCAAATATTTCACTTAGCAAAATAATTATCCGATAAACTTTTATTTAATAACGTATTATTTGACAAACAATTCATAATTTTTAGCATAATTGCGAAAAAAAGAAAATAAATGAATTTTGTTTTCTATAAGCATAAACCCCCCAAACAAACACAGATGCTGACAGAAACCCTAACCCTAGACGGTCGACGTCAGGGGCACCCCGAGGTTCGGTTAGTTAGGTTCCTTTAAACCCTGCAGACAGAAATAGGAGCCCCGCGCAGCGGGGCTTCGTCGACTGTATTGTAAATAAACGATATTTAGTAGAAACGTGATTTATCCTAATAGTTCTCCTATTTTATTACTTTGCCCAAGATAGGGTGGGCATTATTCATAATGGCCGGGAAAAGTGATTAATCATGCTGTTTTAATCACATTGCCCAATTGAGTCGGGCATTATGAATACAGACCGGTCATTATGAATAGTGCCCGGACTTATCAAATTGCCCGTAACATATATATTTGTCTATGTCTGACTGTGTGTCACTGTCAAAATGACAGTGGTCTAGAATCTAGATACCGATAGTTTCGTAGCAAACAGGTTGCTGTCACTGATAATTTGTCAAAGTCACAGTGATCTTTATTCTTGCAGCTGTCAGAGGTATAACTGTGATAGGATAGAACAGTAGTTTGAAAATTGTGGCTTTCGGAGAAGTCGTTTTATTTCGAAGTTTTAAACTTATTTTCTTAGTTCGGTCTTTGAACTAACATATGCACAAAGAATTGTATAGTCGCTACATCAAGTTACCCGAAACTGTCAAATTTTCCCAATCAACCTTGAACCTGATGCTTTAGCGATAAAGTTGAAAATCTATTAAAGAAATTTGACAGATTGTAGCTTGATGTGCTGGCGTCTGTACCATGGGTTACGTGCGAAGACCTTTATTTGCGCAAAAATATAGTCTCACATTGTTTTCCTATTTTGTGCGTACCAAAGTGACCGGAGTTTTAGAAAACTCCGGTCACTGTGGACTTTTGATATTGTTTTAATCTATATAACTTTATGAAATAAATATAAAGGGTGATTGCGTCGATAAAATATAAGACTTAAGTTAAGTTTTTACCTTTTTGTGGAGGTTTGATTCAGTTTAGTGATGACCATGGGCCATAAAATAGAGAATATAATAGTCTCATTTGATTTTTGAAAATCGAAGCTGTCACCAAAATATTCGTAGTTTCAGCATCACGGTGCATAAAAAGGGGCGATACTTTTTATGCACCGTGATATGGTGTTATGTCAGAATAAATCGCGAGTCTACAGCATTTTAGGATGAAATCATATTTACACGCACAGATCAGTATTTCCATGCATCTTTCATCGACCGGACTTCTCGCTCCAGAAAATGGTGCCTTTATTTGACAAAACGAGACAGATATACACGAAATCGCTGATTCGTGGGTGAAAATGTGATTCCACGTTTACGTTCTAGTTTCGACGCTATAAAAACAAACCGCGGCGCGACGCGTTTTTTGTCTGTAGATGACGATAAATATTTAAGTGCTTAAGTGTTTGTTTTTGACACAATTTATTTTATATTGTTTCGTTGTATTTTTGTTATTTAGTTAAGCTTAAGCACTAAATTAAGAAAAATACCTAAATAAGAATTACTTTTTTTTAATTTTCACTGTGCGTTTTTTTTGTATTGTTTGGAAATAAATGCGTTAAAATATATAATACTGTTATTTTATTTTTAAAACTTTTTTGCATAAAATACGACCTCAAAATTTGAAGAGGGTAATCTCAGAATCTTCACTTCCGATTTAAAAAGTTCTATCACTTGTAGAGCACGACTGGTGCCCTGAAACAGCGACACGGGATCGCGGCAGAGTGGCAGACCACGAAGAAGATAGCGCTGTTTGTAATGTTAAAACTTAGCGTGAGCAAGTTAGAACAGCACAACTGAAGCCGCAATTATATTTAGCCCACGCCGCGTGTCGCCACGCTGCCTGACGCAACGGCGGGTTATTACATTTGCGTGTCGTGTCGCCACGCGGCCTCACGAAAAATCGTCTCAGTCAGTACAGTGGTGGCCTTTGGAGTAAACGTCTACAATGTTTTCTTCAGACTCGGATACGGATTAAAAAAATAAAAACAATACAATTACAAACCGGGTAGTTTTATTTTTAAAGATATTTCCTCGCACGCCGAATTTCTTTTTAATTGGTCTTTATAATCTTTGTGTTTTTGATTATACAAAATGTCATATTTTCTCACGACTTCTATTAATTCGTCTGACATTTTTCACGTCCACGTTCTACGTCGCCACTCGGCTGTCTGCGCGTGCCCACGCGTTATTACACTAGACCCGACTGAGCTGACGCGTCACAACCCCCACCACCGACCCCACGCCGATGGAAATCGCTCGGTCTGCGTGGCGTCAGCAGGCTCTGCGACTCGCGGGACGGGACTAATGTAATCAATCCAATACTAAATGTATGTAACCGATAGCTTACCCACGCGTTGCGATTGCGACACGCGGCGTGGGCTAAATATAATTGCGGCTTTAACGTTTATAAGTCGAGAGGTCCCGCAAACGCTGTAGTCGTGAAACGCACGAGCGAATCGCGAGTTGTGTCACTAGTCTGTTTTCGGCACACAATTTTCATTCTTCCACTTTTATTTTGTTACTTATTTAGTACGCACGACGGCCAATCCAGCTATACAAAACCAGTTTATGCGGATCTCTGATTGTATCGGAAATCTATACAAAGCGAGGCCAAGTTATACTGGAAATGTACAGCCTCATGTGCCACCGTGTGTACCATTCATTTTCAAATTTTTTTTAGATTTTTTCTTTGTTGAGACTTGGCCTAGTTGGGCGCCACTTAGCGGCAGTGGCGCCCAACTAGGCCAAGTCTTATGTACCTAATTATCGGATTAAACAAGATTTGGCATACACTACTGACGATGAACGAGCAATTAAAACAACTAGTTCTTACTGGCAGTGTGGATAGTCAGCGATCAACTATAATTTAATCATTGTATATCTTTTACTGACACAGAATTACATTATTGCACGTTTCTTGAGCGAGAAACTAGTCGATTGTTATTCGCTTCCTCGTCGCCATGGTTTTGGTCAAATAAAAATTCAATTTAAGATATAAAGATGTTTTTTATTTCAATATTATACTTAAAATCACGTAGCCGCCGTCTTACCAAGCACATGTCCATGCTGTTTCTTCAAATGTTTTCTCCAAGAGTCTTTAGACTTAAATTTAGCATCGCAGTAACTACAGCAGAACGACCTCACATCCTCATGGGTTCTCTCGTGTCTTCTCTTATCACACGACGTAAAAAACCTCATTTCACACTTGTTACAAGGATAATTTCGTTCCTTAAGATGAACGGAACGAAAATGAGATTTCAAAGACAACTGTGACGCATAACTCTTTCCACAGACTACACAAATAGAAGCAGCTGGTTTTTTAGCATTATGGTCTTGAATTTTGTGGGCTTCTAACTTGTAAGTGTATTTAAAAGTCTTACTGCATAAATTACAATATCGTTTCGTGGTTGTAATACCATGTACTTGTCTTAAATGTTTACTTTTGGCGGTAACTGTCAAAAAAATGGCGGGACATCTCGAACATTTTTTTTCTTTATGTTGTGCTTGAACATGGGTCCTTAGGCCTATTCGATTTATGAAAGATAGACCACATTTGTCGCAAACATTGTTCTTAAAATGTGTGTTCATGTGACATGATAATCGTAAATAAGTGTTGAATTTTAATTCGCATAAAGCGCATTGGTGGCCATTTTGCAATTTGTATGGCACCAGATAATGCCCTGTTCCATGGAACAAAATTTCGTGTTGCTTTTTTAGGTGATCCATTAGAATTTGTAAGTCTGTGCAGTTTTGGGAGCACAGATTGCATTTTAAATCTGAAATATCTGCCTTTTTGCATGAGACACCCCGTAGTCGTTTTATTCCTGACAACATTGGATTCTTATGAGTAAGTGCGTGTTCCTTTAACTGATTAAATTCTGGAAATGTCAGTAGACAGTAATTACAGCCGAATTTATTTCGAAGAGACCGGAAGAGGCATATATTGGAATTTTGAACGAGTTTCAGTGTGTTTTCGCTTTTATATTTTAAATCTAAATCTGTCTGCGACATTTCTCGTCGCTTAGATTCCGGCTTGCTCACTTTATCCTTGTTTTGCTTCGCTGGAAAATAAATTCTCATTGTTACATGTTTAACTTGGCAACACAACTGATAAATATTTTGTGACATGGCAACATTTATCTTGCCCATCGGTACTTTTCATTAATAGAGATATCCTCAAAGACTAGCTCTAACAGAATGAACTCCAGGGATTTACAATCTTCAATTTGATCAATATCAAGTGTATACACTACCAGTTAAAAATAGGTAGACAAGAGATTTCTAATTAATAATAATGATTACCAGCTGTTGCCCGCAGATTTACCCGAATCCAGAAAATATCCCACGGTAACGTACGCAGTACAGGGACAAAAGGTATCCTATGTCATCATCTGCCAAGCCTTATCCCAACTATGTTTTAGTTGGCTTACAGTCAAACCGGATGCAGCTGAATACTAGTATTATACATGGAGCGATCTGACCTCCAAAACGAAATCCGATCCAGTAAGACTGGAAGCCGACCCCAGAATTAGGAAAAAGATAGACAGATGATGATGTTACAGCGTGAAGAGGTAACAGAGTTACTTTTGGTCAGTGTGTCGTCTTAGGGGCAGATTCGAAGGAGTTGGAGTATAGGCTTAGGGGTACTATGAGCAGCAAAGAAAACAAAAAAAAATTGTTTGATTGAAAAAACTTTTTTGGGTCTTGAAAAAATTTCTTAGACAAACAAAAAACGAAGGCCCATAACTCGGAAACGGTGCGTCAGAGGACTATGCGTCTCAGAACCTAAATAGTTTCTATGGTCTAGGTCAACCCGATACTGTAATAAAATTAGGAAATCTCCGAAAAAAAAAAAGAAAAGCTAAAAAGTTTCTAAGTCTGATTTTTTTTCCAAGTCCTCGCTCCATAGCGCCCCTAAGGCTACACTCCAAGGAAATTATGAATTATCAACAATAAACAAAGCATTTCATACCTGTGCCAGTATTGACTATCACAGACTTCCTTGAAGGCATTCTTTTTCTAGTATTCTTTGACTTTTTAGCCATATCACTATCTTCTTCATTTGTTTTGACAGTACTGCAGTTATCAGCACTTTTATTTAGTATTTCATCAAGAATACTTAAGTTTTGAACTTCATCTTTTTGTTTGGCATCAAGTGTACTTGAGTTTCGACGTTCATCTTTTTCAATGCTACGAAGTGTAATTGGATTTTCATCCTTTTGCTTGGCCCCAAGTTTACTTGAATTTTTCACATTACCTTTGTCTTTGTCACCAAGTGTACATCTTGGGATTTTAACTCTTTGTGTGGCATTAAGAGTACTTGGTTTTTTGACGTTTTCTTTGGCGCCAAGTATACTTGACTTTTTGTTAGTACTCCTATTTCGTCCAATTTCTTTATCATACGGTTTTATTTTCTTAGGCTTAGTTTTATGCTCTGTTGAATTTAATGCTATGAAGAAGAGTTGTCCTGTAAACATAATTTAGATTATTAACTCTTTGAACGACAGAGCATAAAGGCAAGCGCGTGCCCTCCACGGCAAGCAATTTTACCGTAAATACCTACAAAAAAAAACAGGGATTCCAAAACTATTTCATTGTTTATAGTTCGTGTTAATAGTGCACCACATTTTTTAACGTTAACTTATAACGTTAAAGAATGTGAAAATGCCGTGTTAAAAAAGATAGAATTTATTTAAAGCGGTCCCATGCATTTTTCGAGAATCTATAACACGAAAACTATCAAGTATCTTGGAACATACATGGGGTATTTTTGGATACCCCTGGACGAGAGAGATCTAGTATTTTTTTATGACGTCACTTTTTGGGCCACCCTGTATTATATACTACTAGCACTTCGCCCGCGACTTCGTCCGCAAGATTTTCCATACAAACAAAATTCCCCCTTTTCACCCCCTTAAAGGTTAAATTTCCAAAAATCCCTTCTTCGTGCTCCCCTACATTATAATAGGAAGCCGTGTATAAAATTTCACATTCCTAGCCCCAGTAGTTTCGGCTGTACGTTGATATGTCAGTCAGTCAGTTCTCCTTTTATATATATAGATAGAAGATAGATAAGGTGATGCAGTTTAAGTTGAATTTTCGAGTGACCATTTGTAATTTAATGAAAAAATTGGGTCACAAAGGAATTTGAACTTTATCATATCTGTCATTGAGTTTGTGTTTCCAAAACTGGATAATTACTTTAGTTTAAGGCATAATTATTGTGAAGTGGATATAAATACAGGGTGTAAACGGACCCTTCACGAAGCCGTCAACCAAGCATTCTGTACATCAAACTAAGTAACTTTACGCAAAAAATTTTGCTGGGAAACGACTTTTTTTTTTGGGGTGAAAAATCACGTTTTACGGTGAAACTCAATGTAACGCACTCAAAACTTAGAGCTGATGGGTGCTTTGAATATTTAACGTGTCATGGAGTTAATTAAAGTAAAGTTAAAACCTTTAAAAGTGGTATTTAAAAAAAAACTTGTTGAAAAATTGGAACTTTGACCTTCAATATCTCCGTAACTAGAAGGTTCCCAGGTATGGTCTAGAACAAAAAAATGATTGCAATGACGGGGAAAACAAGTGCCATTCGGCTTCGTTAAGGGTCTTTTTACACCCTTTATAAGCTTATTACCTTTCTTGGACCCATTTTCAGTAAAATTGTCCCATAAAAATTCTTTATCACTGATATTATCATCAAACTCATCGAAATAATCGGTATCTACAAAATTTCTTCTTTCTTCCGTCTTTGTATCTGTAAAAACAATTAAAGAAACCTTATTTTTTAAAGGTAGCTGGCAAAATAAAAAGTAAGTAAGCTGAAGTGGCAATGGTCCGATCATATTAACCAATGACCATTGGGGTAGACGTGTTCCAGAGTGGAGACCGCGAATCGTCAAATGTAAGGTGGGACGTCCTCACGCTCCGTGGAGCTACGATCTTCACAGAGTGGCTGCGAATGGAGTTGAGTGGTGTGCTATTTAGGAGGCCTATGTCCAGCAGTAGACTAGACTGCTATAGGCTGATGATGATGTTCCTATCCTTTTCTCTGGCTCAGAAACATCATTTGCTCAGAGTGTGCTGCTGATTGCACCGTCGATGTTGCCAGGTGAGGCTCAACACTTAAAAGTTATTTTTCTAAAATCTTTTAGTTGGTTACTTATTTATAACCATAATCAGCCTATAATATTCCCAATGCTGGGACACAGGTCTCCATAAGAGGGTTTAGGCTGTAATCTATCATGCGGGCCAAATGTGAATTGGTAGTAGGGTTCCCAACCATACTGCTAAAAACAGTATTATACTGTTTTTCGTTCGTTAATACTTTTTACTGTTCTATAAAAAAAAAAGTATACAAAATACTGTTTTTATGTCCGCACTCCGCTGGTATCCGAAGCCATAGGTAAATTGTGGAGAGGATTATGAATATTTTAGAAATTTTTATAAATTGTTAAATTGTGCAAGAAGCTCCAAAAGATATGTTTTTAAAACGTCAAAAAATTAAAATACTGTTTTCTTTTGCAATATACTGTTCATTTTATTTCTCAAATCTTAATATACTTCATTTCTCATACGAAAAGTTGGGAACCCTAATTGGTAGATACCACATGATTTCGAATTTCTGGCCCAGGACAGCCCGGTTTCCTGTAAGTAAATACATATTTTTTATTTGATTTCACGAATCTTCCTTACCCACGTCTGTACCATTATTATCCCAGCTAAAGTTGTTTTTGAAAGTTTCCTGAACATCCAGGACTCTTTTCTTGAAGGCTGCAGCATCCCGAAGCTTTGAGACGCACTCTTCGCATATGAGACATCTTTCGGCATCATCATTTATTATCTGAACGCAAAAAAAAAGAAAAAAAATGTTTATTATACCTGAAAAGGTTTATGGCTTTGATTTTCAGCCCAAAAACAGTTAGATACACTTAAAATATTAAAAAGAACATAATTATGGGCATTACTTGGAGTCTTACATATAATAACATGTTATATTAATAAACTCACAGTTAAATTAAAAATATTCAGCAACATTTCAAAGTAATTTTCTGTTTTATTCCCGATATAATATGTGTTGGACATGTCTTTATAACATTCTTCTGATAAACAACATCTGCACAAATGTTTCTCTTTCATGGTTTTAGATAAACTTTAGTATTTATTTCATGTAATTAAAATGGGAGGATTAAATGCAATGGGTATTTGCCAATATTTGTTTATTTTTATTTTGGTCAATTGCGTTCCGATTACTAGTGTTCCAGTATAAGTATTTGCAGCATAGAAAAGAGATGCCATATACAAATCCTTACTTAGTGTGACAGAGAAGATAGAAACTGGAGACTGGAGATGCGTAATGAAAAAGACAGCAAGATTGACAGATGTTGGAGACTTATTTAAATTCGTTCAAAAACTAAGCTTGACTTAATTATAGCAGTTCGAACATAATCACTACAAATCAAGAGATAAACAAAGACTTCTTTTGAGTGATCTCTAATCTTATTCAACAAAAACAACGTGTGAGCTACGATAAGACTTGCTCGGCCTGACTATTGCCACTGACAGAATATTTTGTTATTATACAAAAATCTTTTGACATGTTATGGCTACACTACATCACGGTATCTGTCAAAGTGTGGATGTAAGTCGTAATCGTTGAAAAAGGGCATAAATTGTTGATTTCTAAATTAAAACAACAATAAAACTTGCGTTTTATCGTCTTTCCAATGTTAACTCTACTCTGTGCAGTGTAAATTCCATCGGAAGCTACAGAAAATAGTCAAAAATGGCTACAAAAAAGGGCAAAGGTCCAACATTTGATTCAGGCTTATGTCGATGTTGCGGAAATACGAAAAAGTGTCGTGTTTTAAACATAGAATATGAGAGTTTGGGACAGAAAGAGGTTTATTCAGATATGATAATGGATTGCTTCAGTTTACTGGTAAGATAATTTCTACAGCTATAGCTATAAATTCTGTGGAACTAGGCAAGGGTAATTATTATTTTCGAACGTAGCACTAGTGTTGTTTTAAACTGGTTTCATCACAGGTAACCACTTTCTGATATCAAAAGCTGGAGCCAGCTATCCAAGTCTCATTTGTGTGCCAGAATAATGCTGTTTAAGTTAAGTTTTTACATACAAAATACCCAACAAAATAAACTCACTAATACACAGTACTGTACTATACTACAATAAATAATGAAAATAAAACACATAAAATCAAGCCTGTATTCCCCGAAGGGTTAGGCAGAGGTGTAGCTACTTGTACACCTGTTACCTATGTTTTTAGTCCTATTTGTAAAAGCAAGTTTTTTTTTTTTTGCATGTACAAAACTCAGGTATCCAGACTCCATGGTTGCTACTGAGAAATAATGAAAAAATAAATTAAAATTGTGTCCAGTTCCTCTATAAATATTTACATTTATTTATATTTCTTTATAGAGAGGAAAACCAACAGCTATGACAAATGAATAACAATTGTATAGGCAACACAGAGCCAATTACAGGTTCTCACAAGTAAACACAGAAAAGATGGTACAGATCTTAGGATCACTAGATAACAAGCACAATAAAAATAAAATAAAAGGAATTAAAATAAGATACAATAAGCACTATAAACACTCTGACACCAGGTTAAGCATTAATGACACAGGGAAAAAAGAAAAAAACACTATGCGCTTTATAAACTAGCCTTTTGTCAACTAACTCTTTGATAATTCGAAATTGCCTGTAAATGGTTTAAACTGAAAATTGAAGTATGAATACGGATGAAACACAAGGGGTACCTAAGTCAGAATCATAGCAATTAACATTATGTAGTTCCTGCAAAAAAGCATTTTCTTCTTTTTGTGTGGATTAAATTCAAATTTTACTGGCACATCTACCTGGTGTAAACAGACCCTAAAAAATCGCGTTTTACGGTAGGACTCAATGTAACATACTCAAAACATTGTGCTGATGGATGCTTTGAATAGTAAACGGGTCATGGAGTTAATTAAAGTAAAGTTAAAACCTTTGAAAGTAGTATTTAAAAAAAATCTTGTGAAGAAATTGGAACTTGACCTTCAATATCTCCGTATATAGATGGTTCCCAGGTATGGTTCAGAACAAAAAAAATATCGAGATGACGGGGAGAACAAGTGCCTTTCGGCTTTGTTAAGGGTCTTGTTACACCCTTTATAACATTGGCTTTGTTTAATTCCTGAAAGATGCAGGTGATTGTGCAGGATAGGCAGGAAAAGAGGGGCATATATGTAAATGTTTATGTTACTGGCCAAATCCGATTACAGGCCAAACTAGTTTTTTTTTTTTCATTTTTGTCTGTTTGTTCCGGTTAATCTCTGAAACGGCTGGGCCGATTTTAAGGGATTTTTTACTGGCAGATAGCTGATGTTATAAGGAGTAACTAAAGCTACTTTTATTTTTTGAAAATAATTAGGGTTCTGGGCAAAAAAACTAAAACCCTTGAAATTTTTAGCAAAATTCTATTAAAATAGGGAAGTAATATTTTTATAATAATTTCAAAACAGTGAGGTTTGGAAAGAGAAAGGGAAGGCGTATGCCCAGCAGTGGGACACAATATAGGCAGTGAAAAATATAAAATATTTCACACAGCCGAAGGTCCGGAGCTCATCATCATCGTCATATCAGCCCGAAATCACCCACAGCTGGGTACAGCCCTCCCCTTTCTCTTACCAAACCTTAGTAATTATTTGTCGGGAGCTAGTTTATAATAATCCTGATATCTCTCCCACTCCTCAGCTATCACACCTAGATGGCGTACCATCAGAGCGGCTGATATGTGCGACGTGCGTCACTCGCATACGAGACGCGCTCAGTTTCAGGCGCCAAGTGTTGCGGTGTGAGGAGGCCTTCTTGAAGATGAAGATTTTTGATGCTAAGAGTGACGGTTAGTAGTTTAATTTTTAATTTGGCCGCAACCTGTTGCCTTTTAGCACCTATACAGGGTGTAAGGGACAGCCCTCCACAAACTGACAGGGTGCATTCAGCTCCTTATTTTGAATCATATTCCACTGGAGTTTTTCCCCATATTTAAAAAAAAAAGAAAAGTTCTTTTACTATTCCTTTATTTCAATGGAGGTGGAGGAAACTCGGTATATAATGGGTTGTCACTCATCCACAGACCAAACTAGGCAAGCGCGGTTTAACCTGCAGATCGACCCTAGCGGCTGTTTTTATTTACTATATTCTTTTTTCCAGACACAAAATGCGAGTGGAACTCCAAAGTAAACAATGTAATCGTGAAGATTGAACCGGATACCACAGAGCCGCACACACAGAGTAGTGATGACGATGATGATAACTGTACAGACGCTCTAGCTGACGCACCAGGTAAGAAACACTATTTAATACAGGGTGTAACAAGACCCTTAACGAAGCCGAAAGGCACTTGTTCTCCTCGTCATTGCGATAACTAATATTATAAATGCGAAAGTAAGTTTGTTTGTTACCTTTTCACGCCTAAACCACTGAACCGATCACCACGAAATTTTGCATATACGTTGTCAGGTGTACAGAAACGGACATAGGGTACCGTTCATCCCGAAAAAAAGTACTGTTCCCTACAAAAAGACCAATAACTTTCTTATGATAATAGATGGCGCCACGTGGCTTTCGAATCATGATTGAATTCAAGCAGAGTACAACCCGAATTGACTGTCAAATTCTAAATTAAACCGAGCGAAGCCGCGGGCAAAAGCTACTTCAAAAATACAATATACTCCTTATAATTTAAAAAAAACATGGATTCGCGACATCTTTTCAGCCAGCAAGTTCTATCCATAAATTTTCTAACCCCATTTCAGATGACGACCTCAAACCAGACAAAATGGAGGACGATCCTGACGACTTACCTCTCACACACCACGCGACTCAGAAGAGTGAAGATACTATTGATACTAGTTTACTAATAAATATCCCGGATATAGAGCCTGTCAAAAAAGAGGAGCCAGCGCCTGCGCCGAAGGTGGCGCCCCCACCTAAGCCAAGTAAGTAGGTTTTATTTTATTGGCATAGTATGTCGCATTTTTACAGCTTAATTAAAAAATATACATACATTTGTAGATATTTGTCTGTGTGGCCCGAAAGTCTGAAAACCAGTCTTACCAAGGGGTATCGTATTACCCAGTACTAACTGAGTTGTGGAGGTCAGATAGGCAGTCGCTCCATGTAAAATACTGGTATTCAGCTGCATCCGGTTAGACTGGAAGCCGACCCCAACATAGTTGGGAAAGGCTAGGCAGATGATGTTTAAAAAATATACACCGTTTTCCAGTCAGCAACAGAAGGCTTCATATTGTAATGAATGCAATAAATTTGTGATTGGCACGCTTGAAGCTTACGGGACGTTCAACAGTATCATATGCGCAAAACTGTGCTCACATTGTATTCGTTTAAAGCAGCTTTTCCCGATCCGAGGCGATGCCGTTTACGTATAATATATGTGAGCCTTGCTGTATACAGTTTTATGGAAAGAATCCCGAGTGTCTCGAGGGTATGACCACACGGCGCAGTGCTTATACGTATAGCCAACTTAGAGATGAAACGGATAGTAATTTGGCCGGATACCGGATATTCGGCAAGCTTCGAGGCCGGATATCCCGCTGCCGGATAATTTGCCCTTTGTCGCGTTACATGTTGTGACGAGTTTGATTTGAGTTAATGCATTTTCTGGCAACATGCATTTTTGATTAAAAATACATGGTGTTTTTAAACTACTGTGGCATGATTTATCTTGTGTTAATGAGAGATTATTGATTTTTTTAATATTCGGTATCCGCCCGGATAGTGGGTTACTATCTGGTATCCGGCCGGATAGTAAAAATTGGCCAGGTAACGGATAGTTACCGGATATCGGTTTCATCTCTAATCCAACTAGACAAATGCTTTAGTCGGTACGACCAATCCGACAAGAAACACCAATTTATTTAAACTTTTCTTTTGCCCACAGAACTGTCAATGTCAAAAGTACAGCAACTAATGAGAGAAAGAGACACAACGTACATGACGGAGACGAACATTTTGACAATAGTAGAATACTCCTTCGTTTGTCCATTTAAATGTAGACATAATCATCTCCTGTGCTACTATTGCGGGGAACTTTACTCCGACCCAGCATTATTAAGACATCATACAGTCGAATACCATCATCCAAAAAAATTCAAAGTGACCGAGCACAAAAAAATGGTTAAAATTGATTTGACAAGAATAGATTGTAGGCTCTGTGGTATTAAAATCAATGATTTGGATGAATTTAAAAGACATATTTCTAATGTCCATAAGAAGAAGTATTATTTTAATTATAAAGATTCTGTGTTACCGTTCCGGTTGACTCGGAATGAGTTGAAGTGTGCAATATGTGATGTTTTGTTTCCGTATTTTCATGCGTTGAATAAGCATATGAATGAGCATTTCAGTAATTATGTTTGTGAGACTTGTGGATTGGGTGAGTTACCTTTTTTTAAATTTATTTATAATTTTGAATAACTTTTTTATAAAAAAAAACTTTTTTTTTTATTAAAAAGAAACAATTTAAAAAATAACCCCAACCGACTTCGGAAGAGTCAAAAGGCTACGCTGATGATGTAAAGCAACTCTTTTTATCCGACATTTAAAAAAGACGCTATAAAAAAAAAAAAACATATGTTATGTTTTTTTTTGTGTTTTTTTGTTTTATCGGCTTCTCGCCTCATCTCCACCATTTCTCAACCAAATTCAACGATTATTTTCTTCTTACCAATATCACCAAGCAAGCAGTGATTGTCTAGCGGTGTGACCGTCGAACTGGCAAGTCATAGGTCTCAATTTCGAACCCAAGACACGCACCTCTGATTTTTCGGATTCATTTACGTATGGTATAATTATCACTTGCTTCGGTGAAGGAAAACATCGTGAGGAAAACAGCATGCCTGAGAGATATTTCTCAACGGCATGTAAAGCCAGTCAGAGGCCCATGGGCGGCATAAAAACTCTGACACCAGGTTACGTACTAACCTCATCATAAAGAAGAAGAAGAGGACCAATTTCACGTTTCATTTCCAGGATTCGTAGACAAAGGCCGTTTCATGATGCACCAGCAACGCCACGAAGAAGGCGACTTCCCGTGTCCTGACTGCGGGAAGGTCTTCAAGGCGCAGTACAATCGGGACTTGCATGTGGACCGCGTGCACCGCAAGAAGGGCCGGGTGTACTGCCCCAAGTGCGACGTCAAGCTCATGTCTTACCCCCAGAAATTGAAGCATTTGGTTGAGGTTAGTTATTTTAATAATACCCTCAAATACAGGGTGTAAACGGACCCTTCACGAAGCCGTCAACCAAGCATTATTTTAATATTACCCTCAAATACAGGGTGTAAACGGACCCTTCACGAAGCCGTCAACCAAGCATTCTGTACATCAAACTAAGTAACTCTACGCAAAAATTATTGCTGGGGAATGACTTTTTTTGGGTGAAAATTCACGTTTTGCGGTAGGACTCAATGTAATGCACTCAAAACATTGTGCTGATGGATGCATCGTGAAGTACGCGCGTCGTGGTCGTATTTGAAGTAAAGTTAGAACATTAAAAAATTGTATTTAAAAAAAACTTGTGACAAAATTGGAACTTTGACCTCCAATATCTCCGTAACCAGAACGTTCCCAGTTATGATTTAGAACAAAAAAATGATCGCAATGACGAGGAGAACAAGTGCCTTTCGGCTTCGTTAAGGGTACTTTTACACCCGTTACATTATTTTGTTCCCAGGTACATGGTGAAGAGCCTCTAAGTTTTCCCTGCACGATGTGCGAGCGAATATTCGACACTAGGAGAACGCTCACCATACATAGGCGGAAAGACCATCTGAAAGATTTCAGGTAAGAAACCATCATCAAAATTGATACACTAGCTTTTAGAAAGACCTCATGCGGAGCAGTAGAGCTTGGGACCACAGCCTACCAGGATCTTTAACTTGCAGCGGCACTACAAAGAGTACTACAGCAGTGGCGAAGGATCCATACAACTCGATCCCTACCGGCTTCCCTTTGAAAAATGGCACAGTCAGTATTCTATAGACAAATTATATAATCACATTAAAGATAAATGTACTCCGGCTTACCTCTTACAAAAATTGAGCCTTCGCTACTGTACTACAGCAGCATAGAACAAAAAGTACTACAGCGCCATCTATGACATAGACGATGAACTAAACATCGAAATACACTTAAATCCTACATCGTGCAATTAAAGTTATCCGCGACTTAAGACTATGTAGAAGAACTCTCAGATCCAGCCTGTCCCTTTGCTGTCCTCCCCCAGCGACGCCCTAAGCCGAGGCTCGTACCCCACAGGGGGTGCCCTTAGGGTGTAGTCGCTTAGTTTGTATGTTTTTTTTTTAGCCCTAGCTGGAAGCCTTACACTCAAGGCACCCACAGGATAGTCCGGTTAAGCATACGACAACCTCCTAGGTTGAACTGCGAGATGCCATTCACAAAAAAAAACAACAGTCACAGTAGCTCACCAGACATAACACCCGTCTGGTCGGAGGATCCTCCCTTTTCTATGAGAGATGAAGAACTTTACACCCTGTTCTCCATACACCTAAAAACTTACCCTTTTTAACCGACTTCTACAAAGAAGGAGTTTATGTATTCCACCGGCACCTTTTTTTTTTCATGTATTTTTCCCCCGATACAACTAAAAAGGCCAAAATAAAAAACCGACTTCCAAAAAAACTTTCGGAAGTCGGGGACAAAAAAAAACAATGAAACAAACGAAGTTAGTTACAATGTAAAATTAATTCATGACAATAAATTCTGTGGGATAATACATCTGATAAGGAATAAAATAAAAAAACCGACTTCCAAAAAATCTTTCGGAAGTCGGTGACAAAAAAAAAACAATGAAACAAACGTCAAATCACCGACTTCCAAAAGTAACGTTATTTTAGACGTTTTTAGTGAATTTTTTGGAAGTCGTTTTTTTTTGCCAATTTTTTTTTTGTTTCCATTTCAAATCCTCTTTTCTCCAATCCCCAGGTACGAATGCCAATGCTGCGGTCAGAAGTTCTTCACACGATTCGCCCTAAACAACCACATGCCCACGCACACAGGCGAACGTAACTTCAAATGTAAAGTGTGCGAGAAAAGCTATCCCAGACTAAAGACTTTGAAGGACCATATGCGAATCCATACAAATGATCGGAGGTACAGATGTCATGTGTGTGGACAGGCCTTTATACAGAATTGTAGCCTGAAAGGGCATATGAAGAGCCAGCATCCAGAGTATGAGTTGAGGATGTAAACAGAAGCATGAGAATCCGGGGCTGCGGGACTGTTCGAAAGAGATACCGCGGCCCTGGAACACAAAAGGGCAAAGAAGGAACATGGATGGTTTTTAGTCAGTAAAAGTCTGACACTCCCTTCCACTCCACCCAGAGCGGGGGTGTTATTTGATAATTTCCCATCCGAAAAAAAAACCGTTCATAAATAACATCACGCCTGTAATCCCCGAAGGGTTAGGCAGAGGTGTACCTGTTAGTACACCCACATTTTGCCAGTTATGTTTAAGCCATGTAACAGAGGGAGAGCCTAATGCCATCACCCGGGCACAAATCCAGACTCCGTGACTGCTACTGAGAAGTTCCTGATCGAAAAACCCAATAACACTGCCCGACCTGGGAATTGAACCCAGGACCTCATGCTCAGCAGTCGTGCTTGCGACCACTCAGGCAGAGGCAGTCAAATTTCATAAAAATCATAATTATCTTATTGGGGAGAGGCCTTTGCCCAGCAGTGGGTTGACGCAGGCTATCAGTATCATAATTATCTAAGTACATCTTGAGAAAAAAAACTGTATGGTCATTTTAAAGCTTATTTACTTAAATTTGTTAATCAGTATTATACTTGGACATTTGTTATTAAACTATGAAAAGCTGCTGTGTAATATTTCTGTATTAATAATATTTATAAAATGATTTATTGAATTACAATTTAAGTATATTGATACCTTTAGGCTCAAAGGGCGTAACCGCCATTTTAGCCAAAATGAGATTATAATGCAGTCATTCTTAGTTTTTAGTCTTCTTTCTATTGGTATATTTAAAATTTCGATATTCGCAAAAAAAGGTGGATACAGCCATCATTTTTGGATCGCTAAACATTGATTTTCTTAAAATTTTAGGGTGTATACGAAGTCTATTTTTTTAATTGTTAGATTTACTTTATATATCATTCTACAATGTTCTTTATCTCAAAATTCTAACAAGTTTTGTCATTTGTAAACACAAAAAAAGTTATGTCGTAAAACTGTTTTGTTTTTTGGCTCTCCTGAAAAATCGTGTTTTGGTGGATACGCCCTTTGAGCCTAAAGGCATCGATATCCCCATATTATAAATGAAAAAATAAAGAAAGTGTCCTACTTAATTAAATATTTATTTATTCGTTATTTAAGAATACGTTATATAATATTGTCGCAACAGAGAAACTGTATATATTGTAAATACACTTATAATAAATGTATTATTCTATTATTTAAGACTATGTAAATATAAACTATTTTAACAATATTATAAATTGATTTTTCAATTAAGACAATGTTTTTATTCAATCAAAATCAAAGCATTTATTTCAAGTAGGCCAGTTACAGGCACTTTTGAATTATCGATACAAAGACAACAATGAAATGTAGCTACAATCACAGTCACAAGGCATAATGACTTGTGAAAGTACTGTAGTTGCCCATTCCAAGGCGTAGATCTCTATGGAGAAGAATGGGCAACAAACTTCATAGACACTCTTTTTAAATCAGAATATTTAAGTTACAATACTTTCGGGTTTTGGGTCGATCTTTAGATTAAGCCGTGCTTGTCTAGGTAGGTCTGTGGATGGGTGACCACCCATTACACACCGAGTTTCCTCCGTGCCTCGGAAAGCACGTTAAGCCGTTGGTCCCGGGTGTCATTTGTAGATCTTTGACAGTCGTTAGGTAGTCAGTGGCCCAAAAAGTCTGACAACCAGTCTTACCAAGGGGTATCGTATTACCCAGTACTAACTGGGTTGTAGAGGTCAGATAGGCAGTGCTCCATGTAAAATACTGGTATACAGCTGCATCCGGTTAGAATGGAAGCCGACCCCAACATATACGTAGTTGAGAAATGGCTAGGCAGATGATGACCGTTATTTTCTTTTTTTTTTAAACTTTGCCCCACACTATGAATTTCTCCTGCATCGTGGGTGCGTTTACAAACATTTAAACTCACATACACAAACAGCCAGACCCGGAACAACTACCTGTAGGCCATACAAATATTTGATCCGTGCTCGAATCGAACCCGTGACACGAAGCGCAGCAGGTAACAACAAAGGTCAAATATGATACTAGAAGTAATTTGGCTGGAAAACTGAGGACTTATAATTTTTAAAGAAAAAAAGTTTTCTGGGGTAGTTATGAAAAATCAGGATTTTTTTGGAACAAGGTTAGGTTTTGCCACATAAAAAACTGACCGGTGCCACTCCAGCATCGCAACGCATACACCCCTCCCCCTCCCCGCGGGTAGCATGTCCGGTGATGGTCCGGTGTGCGTACGGCGCGGCGCCAGAACCCGTCCTGCGGCGTCGTGTGACATACTATGGAATTTTAAAAGCAGGACGTTGCGACACCGCTCCAGTGCAAGCCGCCGCCGCAACGCATCTTGTGCATAAGCCGTAGGGATATTATTCCAAGTTAGCCTATAGGAGTCCACAGCTAGACACAGGCCTCTCCCGCGCAGCGTCACAAAACCCTGACCCGCCTTCCGCATCTAGACTGAAACAGACACCTTTTTAAGCTCGTCGGATCATGTAGCTGGGGGCATCCAACGCTGCGTTTGCTGCTATCTCAAGTGCAAGTTATTTTAATGGGTGTAAATGTACACTTAACGAAGCCAAGAGGCTTCTAGAGTTCTAGACCAAACATGGGAAAAAAATACGTGTAAAAGTGTTTGTAAAAACCTATTTCCAAAATAAACATCATTTAAAGTAAAGTATGAAATAAAAATGAAAGAGGTTTAACGTAAAATGTTTTTTATTGTTATATTATACAGTTAAAATAAGTACTTAAACAACTAGAGTAACTTGTATAAATAAATAAATTAAAACCAGATCCTTTTGTGAAGCGTTGAAGATCACCATAGCATGTTGTGGCAAAGCTATTTGTCCTAATATTTTATGGAAGACTTCAAACAAAATATTATCATCATCGACAACTTCCCCACTAGCAATATCTCTACAAAGTTATCTCAGACAAAACCGCTATCAACCAACAGGCGAATAGAATTTGCACGCGCGTGCCCTCCACGCCAAGCCAACAATTTCACCGCAAATACCTTGAAAAAGAATAGTGCATCGCGAATTTTTTGTCACATATTTGTGTCGTTGGCATACAGGGCACGCGCTTGCTTGTCGTTCAAAAGGTTAAATTATGCAAAGCATAATCAACCAACATACATAAAAAATACCTACAAAAAGTGGCAAATTGAGAATTATAAAATATGGCCTCTTAAAAAACCTTAATGAGGACAAAATATGAAGTTAAATTCAATTATTTTAAAAATAAATAACTACTTCCTACAAAATCTATACAAATAAATTAAATTGAAGTGATTGTTTCTAATTTCAAAATAACAGCTTTTTTCTAAATGCATATGAAATTACAAAATTATATTATACAGAACTTAGAAAAAAAAATGTTTTGTCTGTTTGTGTGTCTGTTTCTAATTTCAAATAACAACTTTTTTACTGAATGCATAGGAAAATAATGCATAATTGTATTATACAGTACTTATAAAAAAAAACTGTTTTTTAAATTTTTGTCTGTTTATTCCGGCTAATCTCCGAAACGCCTGGACCGATTTTGACGGAACTTTCACTGACATATAGCTGACGTGTAAGGAGTAACTTAGGCTACATTTATTTTAAAAAAAGATTAGGGTTCCGTGCATAACAAAATAAAACCCTAAACTAGGGAAGTCATATTTTTATAATAATTTCACACGGACGAAGGTAGCGGGCAACAGCTAATATTCAATATATACATACTTAATTATCAAACTTATTTACAAATTATACGCTTAAAATTAACAGTACATTAGTACAATATTGTATTCAGATCACTGCAATGGAAAAAAATCGATTAAAAATTTAATTTAGCAAGCACTTCACTATAATGGGTAATCCCCTAAGACCGGGGTTACCAGATCCATAAAAATAAATATTTACAGCATTGTTTTTACCACTTCTTCTTCTTAGCGTGTCGATGGCAAAAAGTTCAAATGTTGCGTTTAGCCCAAAACTCAGCCACGCGAACCCCACTCACTGATGTAGTAAGCAGATCATCAAGTGCGCAGATGATAGGGCATGCGGTGCAAGATGGAAGGTGGGCCATTGTCTGTGGGGAGACGCCGCATACGCACTTGAGGTCTGAGCCGTCCATGAACCCCCATCTGTAGAGATTGTCTTTGGTCCGGCCGACTTGGGTTCGAAGTCTGTTTAAGGATTTCCAAGTCGGCCACGGCAACGCGTGCCCAGGTGGAAGGTTTCCTGATGGATCGTTGAAATTGTCAGGGGGTTTAAACCGCTCCCGCCAGAGATTGCACCTCGCTGTGGATGCGTTGAAATTGGCTGTTTTTTTTACCACTAATGTCCTAGTTTAGTGTTGCCAGACCCAAAACAAGGGCCATTCGTATAATATACAAAGAAAAAAAACTTCTTCCTACGTAATTATTATCTGTCCTAATGTCTATACTATTTGCATTATTTTTATACATTACACATTTACTATAATTTAATGAGAGGTAGAAGACTCGTATAGGCCAATGTTTTATTGCTACTATTCCGAGGTAGACAGATGCGTGTACGCACGGCAACCAATCAATCTATACAAAACCAGTTTATGCGGATCTTTCATTGTGTTGGAAGCAGTGATACTCTAGCGGTATGACCGTCGGACTGCCAAGTCATAGGTCTCGACTTCTCGAGTTCGCTTACGCACGAGCCTATTGCCATCAACAGGGCACAAATCCAGATTCCGTGTCTGCTACTGGGTAATTCCTCATGCTGGACCTGAGAATTGAACTCAGGACCTCACGCTCAGCAGTCGCACTTGCGACCAACGAGGCAGTCAGTCTACTCAGGATACCCATCTTCCAAGTCCAAACTCTGATGCTGCCTCTTCATATGATTCTTCAAATTAATATTTTGAGTAAACGAAGCATTACACATAACACAACGAAATTTCTTCTCATTACTGTGTGACTGCATATGGACCTTTAACCCCCTTAACCTAGGGTAGCTTTTCCCACAAAATTCACACCTGAAATTTCTTTCACCCGTATGTGTTGCCATATGTTCCTTTAATCTAGATGGTAGATAAAATCTTTTTTCACACAGGTCACACTGGTGTTTGAATATTTTTAAATGGTAACGGCGGTTGTGTTCTCTTAAAGATTTTCGACTATCGTAAGCCCTATCGCAATGATCACAGGGAAACATTCGCTGTTCCCCATGCGATTCGATCATGTGCCTGTATCGTAGGGAATACGAAAAAAAAACTTCGTCGCATTTATAACATTGGTATGCAGGCTCTTTCTTGTGTAATTTAGCTTCGTGTAAATACCTAGAGTGCTTAGATTTAAAGATTTTTCCGCAGTCTTTACAAGGGAACGCTTCTTCGATTTTCTGATGAGTTTTTTGATGTAAAACTAACATTCGCTCTTCGAAATAATGTGCACCACAAACGTCACATATACAAGTACCAAAATGTTCCGCCATATGCTTTTTTAAAGCGTGGAAAAAGCTGAAACTACAGCCACATTCCGTACAACTCAAATTATTGACCGTTAACCGAAATTTCAAAAACTCATTTGACATATCATAAATATTTTTCCCATGTGTCAAAGTCAGATGAGTTTTTAGTGAGTCTATGCTATCGATAGTGTTGGGACATAGTCGACAATCGATTCTGAAAATATCGACTAATAATAACTTTTTATTGGCGATATGGTCTTTGAAAGTTGTGGGGTCGTGAGTTAAAGTGTGTTCCCTGAGTTTGTTGGGGTCGGTAAAAACTTCGCGACAATAGATACAATAGTAATCACTGAAGGAGGTGTCGAAGGGACAGACGAAGGAGTTCTCGACTACTACAATAGTGTTGGCGTAAGATTTCTGTTCGGTATCGATGTGTTTTTTTGGTGTTTGTTGCGGCGGAAGCTCTGGTTCTGAAAGAAAAATATGGGCCAAATTATACAGGTTGTATACGGACAAAGCATTATGTACATGGGCTGCGGGACTGTTCGAAAGAGATACCGCGGCCCTGGAACACAAAGGGCAAAGAAGGAACATGGATGGGTTTTAGTCAGTAAAAGTCTGACACTCCCTCCCACTCCACCCAGAGCGGGAGGACTTATTTGATAATTTCCCATCCTTAAAAAAAAAAGCATTATGTACATCAAACTAAGTAACTTAACGCAAAAATTATTGCTGGGAAAGGACTTTTTTTTTGGTGTGATAAATCCCTTTTTACGGTAGGACTCAATGTAACGCACTCAAAACATTGTTCCGATGGATGGTTTGAATAGTACGGAGGTCGTGGAGGTGTTTAAAGTAAAAAAAATACATTTAGTAAAGATGTACTTAAAAAAAACTTATGAAAAAGTTGGAACTTTCACCCCCAATATCTCCGTAACTAGAAGGTTCCCAGGTAGGCTCTAGAACAAAAAAATAGTCGCAATGACGGGGAGAACAAGTACCTTTCGGCTTCGTTAAGGGTCTTGTTACACCCTTTATAGCACCTGAGATAGCATAAATACGGCACTTTCTCCAGGAGTGACTGGATAAAATGTGTTACCGAGACTGCAGATAGCTGTTGTATGTCGTCAAGACATCATCTGCCTAGCCTTTTCCCAACTATGTTGGGTCAGCTTCCAGTCTAACCGATTGCAGCTGAATACCAGTATTTTACATGGAGCAACTGCCTAACTGACCTCCACAACCTAGTTAGTACTGGGTAATACGATTCCCCTTGGTAATACTGGCTGTCAGACTTTCGGGCCACTGACTACCTGTAACGACTGCCAAAGATCTACAATTGACAGCTAACGTGCTTTCCGAGGAACGGAGGAAACTCGATATGTAATGGATGTTCACCTATCCACAGACCAACCTAGGCAAGCTGGGCTTTATCTGAAGATTGATTCGAGCGGCTGTTTCCGTTGAGCCCCTCAAAATGATACATACCTATAATTTCCTGCACTTCTTGGTACTCCTGGCTCCTGGTACGTCGTTTACTGATCTTCTCTTTAACACATTTTCCGTTCACAGCCTTCTTGCGTTTCGAACTCCTTGCTTTTACTTTGAGTTTCTTCTTTTTTGGCGATTTCTTTAATGGTTTTTGTGATGGCTGGCTTTTTAAGCTTTCTGTATCTGAAAATAATATTACTTATGTCACTGTCATTACTTACATATAAGGTGTATAAACGGACCCTTCACGAAGCCGTCAACGAAGCATTCTGTACATCGAACTACAAACAAACTCTACGCAAAAATTATTGCTGGTAAACGACTTTTTTTGGGTTGAAAAACCACGTTTTAGGGTAGGACTCAATATAACGCTCTCAAAAAATTGTTCTGGTGTATGCATTGAATAGTATGGGGGTCATAGAGGTATTAAAAGTAAAGTTATAACATTAAAAACTTGTATTAAAAAAAAAACTTGTGAAGATGTTAAAACTTTGACTCCAATATCTCCATAAGTAGAAGGTTCCCAAGTATGGTCCAGAACAAAAAAAATATCGCAATAACGGGGAGAATAATTACCTTTCGGCTTCGCTAAGGGTAATTTTACACCCATTATTTTAAAACTCAGACAAAACAACTGATGGGACCATCGGAATGAGGAATCACCTCACACCTACCTATTCAATTTATTATTTCTTTTTTTACGACTCTGCCCTGGTGTGTAAATGTGGTGCTGTTCTACTAACGATGGGGCACTTAATATCGTGTCCTGCGTGTCTTGTTGTTTGTTCACTACAGGAACTGATGGACGCTAGCGAAAGCGCCAAACTAGTAGCTCAGTTCTGGGCTGACACTAAACCGTGACTTTTTAGTCGTCTTACAAACGCAGCCCACTTCATGTATCCAATGAGAAGAACACGTTCATTAAAAAAAATAGGTATTTATATACAAGGTTCGGACCGTCATGCGTCATAATAATGAACAATATTTTTATTTTTAAATTATTCAAATCTCATAAATACCAATTTTTTTTTATGAACGTGTTCTGCTCATTGGTTACATGAAGTGGGCTGCGTTTGTAGGACGACTAAAAAGTCACGGTGTATTTAGATTGCCATCGACACGCTAAGAAGAAGAAGATTACAGCTTTCTACTACATTCTATTTCTAAACTCACCATCATCCACATGGTGCAGCCCATCATCAATCATATCAACATCCTGCACCACTTCATCATCTGCTGGTTTATCAGCTGGCACTGCAGCTTCTGGAGTACATTCTTCAAGTTCCACCTTCACTAGTGTCTCATTCTTGACTTCATCGTCTGGGTGTCCTTCTGTAATGATATAAATGTAATGTTTCCACTCTTCAGGCTCTATGAGATGGTGTGGGCTGTAATCATCATCATCTGTCTAGCCTTTTCCCAACTATGTTGGAGTCGGCTTCCAGTCTAACCGGATGCAGCTGACTACCAGTATTTTACATGGAGCGACTGCCTATCTGACCTCCACAACCCAGTTAGTACTGGGTAATAAGATACACCTTGATGTGTGCTATAATCAAAATCTTTAAAACCCAATTACTGGATTCCCGAATATCGCAACACAATGTTTTTTTTAATGTTAGTATAGAATATAGGTACTTATATACCACTTTTTCCTTTATTTTTTACTAGCTTAAGCCCGTAGCTTCGCCCGCGTGAAGCTCGATAATTGTCCCACAGGCACAGGATCATACTACCAGGATAAAAAGTATCCTATGTGTTAATCCAGGTTATAAACTATCTGTGTGCAAAATTTTATCCAAATCTGTTGAGTAGTTTTTGCGTGAAAGAGTAACAGACATCCTCACAAACTTTCGCATTTATAATATTAATTTTACTTTAAGATTCCTTAAAAAAAATATATAAAAACATTTAAAAACTATATACATACATATAAAAAAAAGAAGATATTTTTTATAGTATCTTAGTTTTGATCTAATTTTTTTATTGTTTTAGTGCCAATCACTTTTTGGAACAGAGTACACATGCAAAGTAAAGGCTTTTAAAACCAAGGCACATCAGATTCAGGCTAAGCCAAGGACCCAGGCTATCAGAACTTTGTTATTACTAATTCCTTGTAGTGAGTAGGTACCTTTTTATACTGTTTGTACACCTCATTGTCGTGTTGGGACCACCTTGGACACTCCAGCAAGTGGGACAGTGATGTACTGCTTTTAATTAGTTTATACTTTTTTAGTTATAGTTTTAAAATTTTAACTCTTGGTTGATGGCTCTACTCGGTTGTAGATTATAAAACCTCTTTTCCTCACCTCCATGGACTTGTATATTAGCATGTAACAGTTTCTCCTCACAGACCAGCACCTGTTGTCTAAAGGCGCGCGCGTCTCTCAGACGTACCACACACGTCGCGCAGATCACACGCTCCGCCTCCTCGCCCTCTAAGTGAGATAGCTGTGAAGAAAGTAATCATTCATAAATTCTTCTTCTTCATTTTTCCCTCCTCAGACTAAGCAGTGATAGCCTAGTTTTGTGACTGTCAGACTGCCAAGTCATAGGCCTTTTAGGGAGCCACTAAATGGCCTCCGACGCCCGCGGCGGCTGGGACCTGAGGTATCACGTCCCGCCACCTCCTTCGCTAGCATGACTGCTTCGCAGAAGGTGACAACTTCCCATTCCCTCTCGCTCAGGACCATGGCTTGAACCAGGGCCGGACGCGAGAGGTGGCCGCCGCCAATCGCTGCTACGAGGACACGGCGGTGCTGCGCCCAAGCGGGGCAGACCTCCATGGTAAGTCATAGGTCTCAAGTTTGAACCCAAGATGCTCCCTCTAATTTTTCTGATACATGTGCATGTTGTATAATTATCACTTACTTCGGTCTGTCTGAGAGATGTTTCTCGATAGCATGTAGATCAGATTCAGAGGCTCATGGGCAGCATAAAATGTCTGACACCAGGTTAGGCACTAACCACACCATAAAAAAAGATCCCTCAATGCTGAGGATCACAACCAACATTCTGTTAAAACTGGAGGGAGGATGGCGGGGGCTCGAGAGACATGGTAAGAGTGGAGGAAGGTCCTTGTCCAGGAGTGAGACAGAACAGGCTAGGAAACAAAAAACAGTGGTGTGGGTTATCGTCTCACCCAATAGCTGGGTTGTAGAGGTCAGAGGCAGCCGCTCCATGTGTAATGCTGGTATTCAGCTGCATCTGGTTAGACTTTGACGCAGTCTCAACACAGTTAGGAAAAAGCTTAGCCAAATTATGATGAAATCGCGTTGTTTGGAAGCCTCAAAAAAAATTCAGTAAATTATGTCTTAGCCTTTGAGATTACCGCCAGAAATTGAGCTATAGCGTATTCTTTATTTTTTTTATTTACCGTAAGCCACAATTGTAAATTACCTGAGATTAGAAAATAAACGGCTTTTTATTTATTTTATTTTAAGCTATAATTAGTATGAAAATGAAGAGAGGAAATGAGAACTTACGAGTAAACCAAAGCATTCGACGAACATCTCTGAATAAATCTCCTTTTGGCCAAGCCACTCGTATTCCACGTTCAATAACCGACATTTCTTCAAAGCACCACAACATCTACACAGACCAGGGTCCACTATAGGACCCTGGCGGCTAGCAGAGCTCATTTTATTACCAAAAAAAACTGTTTTGTAATAAATATTTACATTCAATTTAGCATTTTGATGACATTTTGACAGACGCCAATGTTTATCGACTTTTGACTTTGACAGAGATTTTTAGTGATGTACCTCTTCTTCTTTCGTAGTGTTAGTACGACTTGATTAATTTCTCGGGCCCAGCATGTTAGCTTCTTTTAGGTGTTCTAAATTGCAGGTGTTGGCATTGGTGTACAGTGATGTATTGCTTTTAATTAGTTTATAGTTTTTTAGTTATAGTTTTAAAATTTTAGCTTTTGGATGGTTGCTCTACTCGGTAGTAGATGGCGCTGGTGACAGTTTTAATTTTTGTATTGAAAAAGAATGAGGCTGCAGTGTAATCGGAATAATCAATTAACTGTTAAGCCTCCCGGTTTAACAGCTGGTTGCCATTCATCATCATGTAATGTTTACCTGAAGGTTGGTTTCAGATATTGAGAGGGGTAATTAAAAAGACACAAAATCCCATTTATTGTAATTAGTTTTATTGAAAGTAATGATTATAATAATGTATTATTGGAATGAGTTGTGTGAGTCGCAATTATAATCAAAGTCTGTTTTTTAATCTCGGAGACTAAATTGACGAGTGAAAATGTCAAAACTGACTTAAATGCTATTGAAATCTATGTCAGTTTGCCATTTGTACTTGTCAATTTAGTCTCCGAGATTAAAAAACAGACTTTAGACATTTATTTCTGCACATCAAATTACAAAAATATGAAACTGCCATTCAAGGATAATATGGGTTGAACATTCTGACAGTATATTACTGCTATTCTAAGGAAATCTGTACCCATATTTTACTACGACTGCGCGGCTCCAAAGACTAGGCATCGCCGATATAAACATAATAAATTGGGGTAGGTAAAGAAAGGGAACACTTTTATACTTCTTTTTAGATGATGCACTTCATTATCATCATCTAACTATAATTACTATGCAACCATCGGAAACACTAAGAGTTCGTCAGAGACATTCTCATTTTCTTTATCAACATTATACTCCACTTCTGAATCGATCACAGATACATCCTAGTCAGGAACGTTGTTATCAAGAGCTCCCGTCTTTCTCCTTCATATTATATTTTGTTGTTTAAGCCCGTTGAAATCGGCCGTTGCGACTAGATTTACAGCAAAGGGATAGCTATCGGTAGCATTGTCAGACGACCTCCAACTAGGACTGCCAATATGTGGTATTACACGAACTATAGGATATATTATTAGAGCTCTTATCTCGTAGTTAAACAGAGAGTATGTAGTTTCATAGATGTTTTTGTATTGCACATTATCCACTTCGTCTGGCAGATCCGGGTCAGGGTATCCTTCCCTGATTATTTTGTGACATTTCTCTCCATTTTTCATCCACTATTGTTTAAGTATTTTTTGCCAGGCATCCATTTTCACCGTCTCTTGAATGAGGTCCGTGTTTATACTTTTCAATTCTTTCTATGTTGAAACGTAAGTGCTGGTGATGGATGTACAAATCTCGTTGTGACAGAAATTTTATGTTCTCACAGATTTTTTATTTGGCTGTTATCGGCCGGAAACTCGGCTAAGGCGTACTGGCGTTACACTGGCATCACTGCCAAATACTCCTCTTTGACTTTATCATACATTTTATCAGTAAAATACTTATCGTCTTTAACTTGAGCGTCGACCAAAAGATGATTGCTATCGTCGAAATAATTCTTCGATAGATGAAGAGCATCAATGGATTTTTGAGGGTAAATCTCTCTTAGTTCACGCAACTCGTCTAAATTGTTATCAATTAGATGTTGTATTCTATCAAAACTTTCGCCGATAAGTAGATGGGTGGAAATAAGTCCTTCCATCGTAAATTCAAGGCAGTCCCTCATTTTTAGAAAATTGTTTCGTTTCCGGGTTTAACCTTCTCAAACAAAGTATTAGAGGATGATCCGAGATTCAACAAAACACTGCCAAAGCAAACTCACTCCAAAATAGCATTTCGTTCAGTTAATATTCTTTTCACCAATTAATATTTTGATTCTAACCTTGTAACGGGAACAGTTCTAGTTTTTGTTTCACTTTTTTACTAAAAAAAAACTGTATATTACACTTTTTTGCACAAGAATATGTTAATACAAGGACGCAAATATGGCTCCCAAGTTAAATATCCCAGGTAGTCCTTCAATATAAATGAAAAATCGATTATGTAAAACGGATACGATTCAAATGCGCGCGCATACCCGTTGCCCAGCACTAGCGCAGCGCACTATTGCTGTACGCCCGATGGCGTCGCCTTGCGTTAGTTTCAAGAAAATAAATAGTTTTAATGTAATTTCACCTAATAATATAAGTTAGTTGTTAATAATTAGTATGTTAAATATATTTCCTGTGAAAATAAGTTAAAAACGTGACAATGGATACTAAAACAACGGAATGGAGAGCCGGTCCAAATGTTTGTCGTTGTTGTTTGACCGAAGGGTGCTACAAAGATATTTCTACGGAATATTTCTGGATGGGAAAGCGTGAGGTCTACGCTGAAATGCTTTCAAACAGCCTCAACGTATCAGTAAGTAATAACTTCTTTTTATCGATCCACCTTCATGGAGACGCCACGGCATCCATTTTCTTGGATCAGAACAAGTTTTTAATAACCCGACCTATTTGTGGAGTCTAGTGTTTTGTTATGAATACTCTTTAGTTGCGACTACTTTCGTTGGTCGGGTTTTAAATCGATCGAGCATTGAGAAGCTGATGCTTTTAAAGTAGGAAGATGCTTTTATTTTTTTAAATCTACCTTCTATCTCTGCATTACTGACTAAATATTTGTCAAGCGAACATAGACTTCTATTCAAGATTGGGAGATTTATCTTTACTTTTTATTAGAGTCTTCATAACACTTGTTTAATTTCCTCGTGAGAATTGGTGATTTGCCCTTGTTGTGCCTTATTTCGGACTCCAGTCAAAGCTACCTTATCCCTTTGATATGTTTTTTATGTTTAAATGTTTAGTATTATATACACAGTGACACTTTCATGTATTCAGTAATTGATTCTAGGCTCACAAACATTGTCATTAGAAAAAAGTAGCTGTCTGACACAAAACTGCAATAAAACATATATGAGAATGCTGACTTTTTGAGAGGACCCTTAAAAAATAATGATAATTTGTTTATTTATCATCATTTATCAGTAAGGATCGGATATTCGGATGCATATTTACCTAATGTTTGAGTGTTGACTTGTATGGAGTGCTCGTCAGACCCGGTTTATTTAAAATAAATAGTTTTTTTTTCATTTTATTGTTTTTCTTCAAATGAATTGTCATATTTACCTTTTTGTCCTATTTGAATATGTGTTATTTTCAACAAATTTCTTGTCTGATTTTTAATATAGCTTATGCTTATGAGTACCACATTTTAGACACACTGTATTATTTATGAAATACTCCAATCCTCGAAAAAAAAATGGCATTTTAAGAAGACGCTTCCTCTCCCTCCATCCATTAACATTTGTCTTGTCTTGTCTATCACCCATAAATATTTGAATGTTTCTTATCAAGCCATTGTTACAAGTATTAAGTTAAGCATAATGTGCCATACCAATATGAATTTGTATAAGGGCTGAGGGTTGATTTAATTATTTGCTTTGAGCAGATGTAAAATATTCATATTAAAAAAGAAGAAAGAACCAGGAAGCATAATAAAAAATATAAACCAATAGTCAATCAAGAATAGGGTTGACCATTTTTTTTTGTTTACTTATCAACTTTAATTATTTAAAATCCTGTCGGATCCGGAAGGTATACCAATGACATAACCAAATAAATAGGAAAGGAAAGAAAAAAAAATCCATGAAGTAAACATTATTAATCAGTACATAGTATAATAGTCTAAGATCCCGCTATACAACGACCTTCACCGAGATGCTTATTTAATGAAACGTATTTTATATTTAATTTAATATGTCAATAAATATAATCCATATGGGTTGCCTAGCAAATTTCAGTCCAGAGTATGTTTAATTAATAGTTAAAAAAATATATTTTTTTAAACATTTCACCGGTATGATTATTAGATAAATTCTATACCAATCGAAAGTATGAAGCCCATAGAATATGCAAACGTTAGGTTGCCTATTCTTTTCCGGTCACAACTATCGGGTTGCCAGGTATAAACAGGTAAATCTGTACTAGCATTTTGCAACGGTCTGTTTATTGAATGAAATTTAAATGAAATTAAAGATTATTTTATTCTGAACACGGTGGTATAGGGTTGCCTGCGAAAAATCAGTCCAGAATTGCGGTTGTCGAATTTGAGTCATCGGACATAAAACTACGATCTTCAACTTCTGAATCTTCTTCGTCATCACTCTCTGTTTCACTTTTTTCGACAATGTCTTCTATCTTTAAAGGTGTATGATCCCCAATGAATCCTACTGGTTTAAAATATTCATCT
Organism: Noctua pronuba; assembly: GCA_905220335.1. Classification (NCBI taxonomy): domain Eukaryota; kingdom Metazoa; phylum Arthropoda; class Insecta; order Lepidoptera; family Noctuidae; genus Noctua; species Noctua pronuba. Next base: position 5,469,974 of record LR999922.1, on the reverse strand, counting down.
AAGAACCATCCGCAGTTCTCAGGCTCAAGTTTGACGCATATTGTATCCGTTGCATTAAGCCACATGGAATTTACGAAAATAGTTCGTAAAATTTTCTGAGTTAATGATATCCAGCATGGTGGTATGGAGTTGGAGTCGAAGCCTTTTATTTTTTTTTTAAAGTGCTCGCTGTCTTCTTTTGCAGAGTAATTTTTCATAAAAATACGATGTCTCGCATCATTCACACTGGTGCAGTTCCTGATACCGTACATACTAGCCGTAAATTCTTGAACGGTCTTCATTTTTTCATCAATGAAAATATCAGCAGCATCTGTTAATGATGCAAAAACTGTTTGATATTTTTCATTTTTCGAAAATTGCTGAAAAGGTTTTACTTTCGGACCGGAGTTGGGTACTTGCTAATTTTTTTTGTAAATCCATTATTGATTATTTGGAAAGAGCGCGGAGGGCTGACTCGATTTGGGGATAGGCCTTAAAAATCTTACGGATTTCTTTCCAGTCTTTGGCAACCCTGAGTTCTGCCGCCATGCGGTCAGCTTCAGGGGTGACAAAGACCTGGAACCTAGCGATCGTGTCGAACGTAGATTCATCGGCGTCCTCGAGGAGGGGAGACGCGGGGTGAGTGAGCGCGGGTTTGGCTACGGGAGCGCCCTTAGCCGCGGGCGCGAGAGCGGCCACGAGGGGTATAGGGGGAGAGATAGGGGCATCTAACAGCCCGGGGGTGGGGTTGGCCATTGCCTTGCCGAGAGCTGGGAAAGCTCTCTGGTGATTCATCGGGGTCCACGGGGAGGGCCATTGGGAGCCGAGCCTCTCGGGTATCCTCACGGAGGGACTCTCTCTCTGTTGGCGGGCGAGAGAACGCTTCGCCAGCTTGGTAGAAGAAGCCTTAGGGGCTTTTGGGCAGCCGCGGTAATTAGCCGGGTGCCCAGACTGACCACAGAGAACACAGCTAGGTGGCTCTGTGCAAAGAGTTATGTCCTTGGGACGGGAACAGTCAGCCGTGCTGTGGTCACCCAGGCACTTAACGCACCTGTGTGGCGCAAAGCAATTATTCTGACTGTGCCCGTAAAGTTGACAACGGTGACATTGTCCGACTTGATTCGAGCGGTAAGGTTTCTCGATCGTGATGCCTGTGAGGCTGCATACCGATTTTAATTTAAAAATCGGGTGGTGACCTTCGACCGGGTCGCAGACGACCAGTACCATGTCGTACTGGTCGCCACTGCGAGCCTTGTGAAGGCGGTGGACAGCTGTGGCTGGGATAGCTTGAAGCTGGAGGTCATTTAGAATGTCCTCGGTGGGTGTTCCTTGGGGATCCGCCTGATCACCATGGTGGGCGTCTCCTCTGGCAGAGAGTAGGTGTGGAAGGCAATGTGCCTTCCACGAAGCTGGCGGATAAATAGTAGCACGTTTTTTCAATTGTATTTATAGCGACACTCTACTCCAAAATGATGCATAGTATATACGAGTCTATCGCTATCCTTTTCTTTTTCAAGCCCAAATAGCATGCGCACTATCTTTCTTTAAGTGGGCGGACTTTAAACAGCTGCTATGCTGTGTCCTCTTCTATCGCATGGGATGGTCGGTTGGGACCTCTCAGTCGCACACATTCACTCGGAGCAATATTTTACTTTTTTAAATTCGACAACCGCAATTCTGGACTGATTTTTCGCAGGCAACCCTATACCACCGTGTTCAGAATAAAATAATCTTTAATTTCATTTAAATTTCATTCAATAAACAGACCGTTGCAAAATGCTAGTACAGATTTACCTGTTTATACCTGGCAACCCGATAGTTGTGACCGGAAAAGAATAGGCAACCTAACGTTTGCATATTCTATGGGCTTCATACTTTCGATTGGTATAGAATTTATCTAATAATCATACCGGTGAAATGTTTAAAAAAATATATTTTTTTAACTATTAATTAAACATACTCTGGACTGAAATTTGCTAGGCAACCCATATGGATTATATTTATTGACATATTAAATTAAATATAAAATACGTTTCATTAAATAAGCATCTCGGTGAAGGTCGTTGTATAGCGGGATCTTATACTATAAAGCAAAGTCGCTTCCCGCTGTCTTTCTGTCCCTATGTATGCTTATATCTTTAAAACTACACAACGGATTTTGATGCGGTTTTTTTTTATAGATAGATTGATTCAAGAGGAAGGTTTATATGTATATTGCAGCCGTGCGAAGCCGGGGCGGGACGCTAGTGAATTATAAAATACATGATTTTTGTGCGATTGTTCCCAACAAGTCACACTCTTACTAGATAGGACAACTTTTTATCTTTTGTTCCCACCGAGTCACACTGTGATGTGACACAGTGTGACTTGTTGGGAAAAATGGTGAATAAAAATTCCAGCCAGTCACCCTGTTAATCGATAGGACGATTTATGTGTTTATTCCCAACGGATCACGCGCCAAGTGAATCACTACACTAGCTAGATCACAGTTGCTTATAGGAATGAACATATTTTTCACACTAGGATTTCTCACACACGCAGCAGCCAATAGTTCCCCCACTGCGCTAGCCGTGCCGAAAAATAATTCATATGCCAGTTGATTCTTTGATTTCATAACCTAGAGTTATGGGATATAAAATCTTCGCCAACAAGCTGTTGCAATTTCGCAAACAATTGTTTCTGACCCATATGGCCACAGTTAATTACATTTCATATTATTACTTACTTATTTATTGATTGTGTCATTCTTTAGAGCAAAAAAATAGATTTAGTTATTTCTTTTCTTTATTTTCAATTTTGTTTTCATGTAATTTTGATTTTTTTAGCCTATGTACTCTATGTAATATTATAAAACTTGAAATACCTATGTAAGTGCTGTGCACCTTAAAACCTAACCAACTTAAAATCTAGGGCGAATTTGTCACTTACACCTCACCCTAGATTTTAAGTTTAATTGTTACATTACTCCAAAAATGTATCAGTGAATAAGTCGTTGGAGTGCCAGAATTAAATAAATAAACACCGTGTAGATCTCAGCCTTCCACTTTCGGCTCCAGTACATCATCAAGTATTAACCAACACAACTCTTCACCAGATCGCATACTCCCAATCCGGAGGCCCCAACAGCAACAGCCGTCTGATCTGCGAGCTCTGTATATCTCGGCTGCGGGATGCTTCAGACTTCAAGCGGCAGGTGCTGGAGTGCGAGAAGACTTTTATGCAGCACTTGGATGCTGGGAGCTCTGCGATTGCGGAAGTTGAAGGTAAGAATTTTAATAATCATCATCATCTGCCTAGCCTTTTCCAAAGGATCGGCTTCCAGTCTATCCGGGTGCAGCTTTTAACCTTGTAAACGCCATTGTCACATATACGTGACGAGCAAGCGCGTGACCTGTACTCCAAACGACACAAATATGTGACAAAATGGTCGGTGAAATTGTGGCTTGGCGTAGAGGCCATTTATGCTCTGGCGGTCAAAAGGTTAAATGGTGCAACTGTTTACCTGACCTCCACAACCAAGTTAGCACTGGGTAATACGATACCCCTTAGTAAGACTAGTTGTCAGACTTTCGGGCCACCTGTAACGACTGTCAAAGGTCTACAAATGACAGCCGGGACAACGGTGTAGTCGTAAAGTTACAACATTAAAACTTGTATTTAAAAACAAACTTGTCAAAAAGTTGGAACTTGACCCACAATATCTCCGTGACTAGAAGGTTCCCCCAGCGAAGGCGAAGGCCCCTTTCATCCGGCCCGCGAGCTATTTAAAACTTACATCAATAATATTACGCGAACATTGTTTAAAAAAATGTCCCTAAGTCTGTTATTAATCCTGCGCCATATTTACCTACCCGCCCCACATCACCTACCCGCGAAGGCAGACCTCATCAAGTCCGACGAAAGTTGTTTTTTTTTAATATACTGCAACAAAAACTAAATAAAACAAACAAAAGTCACCAACTTCAGAAGCTAAAGTTATTTTTCACTTTTCTGTTTTTGAAGTCGGTTTTATTTTTTGAAAATAAGTTTATTACTTTTCTCGAGTAATAAAAAAGAGTAGAGAATATCGAGAAAAGTGGAAGGAATAGGGGGAGGCCTTTGCCCAGGAGTGGGACAGTTCAGGCTGACTAAAAAAAAGTTTAATAATTTTTTTTTTTTTTACCCCCATATTAATAATACCAGCCTGTTACTGTCCCACTGCTGGGCAAAGGCCTCTTCTCATACAGAGAAGGCACGAGCATTGATCACCACGCTTGCTCAAGACGGGTTGGCGATTTCAGACTTATATTAATTATAAGTCCAGGTTTCCTCACGATGTTTTCCTTCACCAGTGTCTGTGATGTCCAAGATAAACTTAGAAAGTACATATGAATTGAAAAAGTCACATTGGTACTTGCCTGGATTTGAACCCACAACCTCATGCATGAGAGGCGAGGCCTTAACCTCTGGGCCATCACGACATTAAATAACCCCCATATTAAATAATGTTATTTCTTTCAACAGTTCAAGTGGAAGCTGTAGACTCTGACGTCAAATTGGAGCGAGTGAAACAAGAGAAGCAGCTCAGCGACGATGATGATGACTTTGAAGAACGATGCGGATTCGATGATGACGATGATGATGACCGTGAGTAATATTACTTTATATTATTATTATTGCTGCTTGTAGGCAGGCGATTGCCCGTTTCAGATTGCGAAGAACAGGTATGAACCTCCTTGGTTACTCTTTAAAAAGAAAAATGTGTTCTCTATTCAAATGAAGCTGAGCATCAGTAGTTTTTGAAAGACACCTACCGTTTATCGTTTCCTAGTATTTTAAGTAGAAAAAGATGTGTCAAAACAAGCTCCCCAGCGCATCAAGTTACCTCAAACTGTCAAACTTTGTCATTCGATTTTGAACTTAACCATCAACATTTGAGAGCAGCTGTGGCCCAGTGGTAGCAGCCCCGAATTACGAGCAGTAGGCAGGCGCATTACTGTGTAATTTTATTTCATCACCACTGCTCTCAAAACGGTGAAGGAAAACATCGTATGGAAACCGGCATGTCCTAGAACCAAAAATTCGAAGACATGTGACATCTACCAACCCGCACTAGGCCCGCGCGCCCAATTCCTCTCATAGAGAGGAGGCCTCTGTCCCAGCAGTGGGAACATTATAGGCTGATTATGCATCAACATTTTATGGTATAAAATCATTTGGAGAAATTGGGCAGTTTGTGTTAACTTGATGTGCTGGCGAAGGTACAAGATTTTCCAGTTACATTATAAGTTCCATGCCATAAATGAACTTAGAGGGTTGTATTGATGATTTGAATCATTATAATTCTGTAAATACATGTGTATTACGGCCGCAAAATATATTTTAATCAATATACAGCCTGACACTGACCTGTTAACTTTGAATTTCGACGATCCTGGCGCTTCCACCTTAATCTATATTTTCTCACTCATCTACTATATATCAAAACTTGACACTCTCTTTGAAAATTTCAGTTGACGACGAACCCCTGACAAAATTAGCGAGCAAAATACCCAAAAAGGAATCAGTGGACCTATTAGACCTCCTCGATAACACCAAGGCTACCGCAAAACGGAAATCTACGACGAAAACTAAGTCGGTTGCTGCTAAAAAAACTAAAACTGTCAAGAAAGAGCCTATTAAGGCCGGAGCCAGTAAGTTGGCTGGAGCTAGTAAATTGGCTGCTGCTAAAACGGAGAAGAAGAAAAAAGGTAGGCATCTCTTTTTTGCTCTTTATGGTTGGGACGATGAGTTGCTGAAGATAGTGTAGATTATTAAAAACCTGAAATTATGAATTTTGCTAAATTAAATTTGATTTGGAAAAATAAGTGCGATTTCCACATCAAAAATAATTAAAATAACAGTTAAAAAAAGTGTAATGAAAATGGAATTCGAGGCGATGATTTTAAATCCACCCTCAAAAGTTTTAATTTACGTTGACAAAAACTTATCATCGGCACCTCTGCTTGCCAACCTTTCAATTGGCAGGTTATTTACTGAAATAATGACTTAACACACACACATTACCACATCTATTGTCTATTTGATTATAAATATTTATCTCAAATATTAATTGACATCTAAGAAAAAAAATACTAGGATAGGGAAAAAATAAATATTTTTTGCTGCTAATTCCATATTATATTTATAAGTACAATTGTACAAATCAGATACAACAGTTGTACAATTATATCGATTGAAAATCACACAAGAAATTCTGTAACTTCTATGGTGCGAGCGAGAAGGCAATGTCACCGTAACCACCATCTTTGTAGCCCATCCCCGACTATGTTGGGGTCGGCTTCCAGCCTAACCGGCTGCAGCCAAATACCAGTATTTTACATGGAGCAACTGCCTATCAGACCTCCACATCTCAGTTACTGGGTAGACACTACGTAGAGTGCCGTTTTCCCGAAGGGCAGCCGGCAGGAATCGGCTTCTTAGGTGCCTTCGGGCATGTTGGGTAACAAGAAGATTGACCGGCTTTAATGAAGAATGTTAACTAATTTTGATTATTAGCACTCCATATTCTCTGTCAAAAATAAAAAAATACTAGTGAAAGAATTACTTCGATACGTCAATTAGTTTCCGATTTAGAAGTAAAACAAGTTGTAACCGCACGACTGACGGTGTGACGTCATCGCACAACACGCTCAGTCTGGCTCACTCAGTCCGCTCGCGGTCGCGCGTCCGCCGTCCGCCGTCGAAATTATACCTAAATACTTTTTAAAATGTCCAATCCAAATACTAGGAAATAATGCGTTGTGCCTGAATGTAAAAATACAACTACCAATTCGCCGGAAAAGTTGTGACATGACGTCACAAGCGGTCACGTGACTGTTAGCGGGACTCGATATTTTCGAAACTTTGAATGCCTATAAAATCAAAACTTCTAGGTATTTTTGACTACAACAAAAACTAGTGTATTTGTATACATACAGACTTTACTGAGACAAAATTTCAAGCGATTTGGCATACCTAGTATACATTCTTCATTAGTTAGCCACGAGCTCCTCCATTTACATGCTCCTTTCGCCTCGTCCACTTTCATACATCATGACTTGAGATACAAAGTCAAATAAAACAAGCATATAATAAAATTTCAGTACATAACTTGTGAATACATAATTATTATCATAATGCATGATTTGTATTAAGGTAACATATGGATATGTCTCACAAAAGAGTTCGTTTTGCAAAGAATGGAATGATAGATTAACTAATATGGAAGTAACTACATTTATGTTTATAACCTCATGCCTTTTCCTCATATGGGTAGGCAGAACTCCTTACATACTCCTTTTTGCTCCTTTTGAAGTATACCTGAATATACAGGGTGGGTAAAAAATCGTGGATCAAACGAAACAGTGCGAAGTATTTTCGGTAACGGATCAGTAGTTCCGAAGATTGCCCCCTACATACAAAAAAAAAAATACCTCTTTATAATATTAGTAGATTGGACTCTCTATAGCTGCTTTAAAATGCCAATGCAATTACCAAATTCTTTAATTTTCTGCAACCTCATTGGTCAGTACTTACTTGGAAATAGCGCCATCTGTTATCTCCCTCTTGTACTTCTATCAAGACGCCATATTGGTTGAGCTGTCATCCGATTTTGTCAAAACGAATGTATACAGAGCTGGTGTATATGAAATAATTAGTTTATTTGATTGTATTTTGTGTATTTTTCCGTGTTTCTATGTTCTTCCTTACAGCATTTAGGTGTGCCACGAGATTTTTATGGTGAAGAATAATAAAAACTGTGTTTACTTTTTCTGAAATTTTATATTTTAGCAACCTTTTTCTTTTTTTTTCATTCCTCTATTGTAATGTTTTATTGGCATTATACGATATACAGGGCGGAAGGGACACTGACGCTAACACGTAAAGTTATAACAATTAAAAAACCTTGAATTTTTTTTTACTTAACCTCCAATATCCCCGTAACTAGAAGGTTCCCAGGTATGGTCTAGCTAGAACAAAAAAATATCACATTGACGGGGAAAACATTCGGCTTCTTTAAGGGTATTTTTACACCCATTATACACAGTTAACAGCAATTTAAAACTAGCGATTGAATTTAACACTTTCGCTGCCTAGCACCCCGCGTAATATGGACTTTGGACTCATATTCTGGGTGCTGGGCAGCGAAAGTGTACAATAGCTTCGACATAAGACAACGTGTAGCGCAGTGAGTTTGCATCGAAGTTGCTCTTAACTGGGTTCGAATCCTGGCTTCATAAATTGTGTTCTACCCTCCGCTTCGTGAGTGCAGGTAAGTTCTTTTATGAGCCTTATTTATGAACGTTGAAAATTATATTTTGTCTAATACCAAACATTCAAAAAGAAATATTTTTAGAAAAATGTCCTCGTAAACCTGTTATAAAAAAAATGTTATATAAAAAATTGGTTAGTTTCAACGTTCCTAAGTTTGGTTTTTGTTTTAATAAATAAATTATGCTCTGATTTTATCGATTTTTCTAAACTTTGGTAATTTAAAAATGATTTTCTTTAATACTTGAGACATATCCATATGTAGACATTTTCCTGTCTTTCAGCGTTTGGAAATAGTGTAAAAAAATAAATAATAAAATAATATATAATATAATAAATAATATAAATATATTTTTTGAGTCATATTTCATATTACTTTAATTAAAAAAAGGAATATGGAATATTATTTTAGACTTAACAAATTCTTTTACGCAATTTTCAAAGCTAAAACTCAAAAAACGATATTAATTTGGCAATTTTTACTATTTTAAATTAATACTCTCAAATCCAAATTACTATTGTTTTTTTGATATCTCATACGTGCACATAGATATTAAGTATTTAAACCTATTCACTATAACTATATACAACTTAAAACCTTATGTGTAATATTTTTTATGGGAAATATTCCCAGATATAACATCCGGGTCTCCTTGCCCGAATAATCTTTTTATAAAAAACTTATAATATTTTAGACCAATCACATAGATTTTATCGTAAAATGCGTAATGTTTTTAGTAGGTCACGTCTATCAAAAGTTTATTAACATAATAATATCGAAATATGAGAATATGTCGCAAGGGACTTGGGGCGTGCTTTTGAATTTTCGACTTCGCAGCGCTGAATCGAACGTTGCAAATGTAACAACGCACTTAATGTGCCTTACGGCGTTTTTAGTTTCCAACGTAGATATTTTTGGAAGTTAAAAATTCTAGGGACCATATCAAAGAATCCACTGGCATTGGATTATTTTTCTTTTCTTTTTTTCATTTTTCTTCCAAAATAATTCGAAAAACTCACGATTACTTAAACAACCTTATGTGAAATATGATTACGTCGCATTTTCTTAGTTTTAAATATTAATGAGGTTTGAATAAAAATAAATTAAGTACTAGCATTTATCTATGAAACTTGATTGATGATATCTTCGAAACTATGCATTTTTGGACCATATATTCTAGGGCTTTTTGTATTATTTTTATTTTACTCATAGAATATAACCCTAGAGTTATGGGATATAAAAAAGCACGTTGTATACCGACTTGCAAAAAGAATACAATTATGACGTAACCTCATTTGATATTTCAGAATTAGTAAACGTGGTTCGTAATTTTCAGGAGTAGGTATTAAACATTTTACTTGATTATTTGAAAACACAGATTCAAAGAATCACTATTACATATTTGACGTGTAAATATGTATTAATATGCATTTTCTAGTAATTTCTAAAGCCTTTAAAGCTAGTGAAATATCTGTCTTGTTCAAGATAATTTGATATGTCGTATCAAAGATAAAATTGATGGGTCTTAGGATTAGGCAAATTTACCAACATCCTTACATAAAATTACCAAATATTTGTCAATACTTTCGCTTCAGTTTGTCATTACGTTTCGTCTTTATTATAATCGGTTCCTACAGCAGGGACACCGGCCTTCTCTCTTTGAGAGAGAAAAACCCCGGACAATTAACAAGAATACAAGAACAAATAAACGGTTTATTCTATTTATTTCGTTTTCTAGAAGATTTACTCGAAAGCCTCAAGATTCAAGAAGTTTTCAACTAAAGTCTATGGTCTACAAAGAACTTTTTCTTTTTTAGCGGAAAGCTATGACGCGACGCGCTCAAACGCCGAGACAATTATCAGTAGCACTACTGCTTACCCCTTCAGAGTGAACGATAAGTCTATACTCTGTGTCTACTGCCAAGAGTTGTTCGAAGACCCTGATGAGTTCCGGAGACACATGGACGGAGAACATGACTACTTTAGCATCAAAGTCGCGTTCCACCACCTCCCAAAAACGGAATTTATTAAAGCTGACCTCACTAACTTACGATGTCGGTTGTGCAACACCGGTTTTCCGACCCTAGAAACGGTTTTGGCGCATTTAGAGACTGAACATGGAAGAAAAACGGATCCGAACGGCAAATTTGGCGTGATGCCATACTTTTTGCAAAAGGACGTTTATAACTGTGCAGTTTGTGAGAAAAACTTCCCTTCTCTCTTTCACCTCAACAGACACACCATCACACACTTTCTTAGTTACGTTTGTCATGTCTGTGGCAGCAGTTACGTCGCAACAACCGGCTTACTAAGACACGTGAGATCGAAGCACCAAATATACGAAGTATCCTGCAAGAGGTGCAAGAAAAGTTTCCCTACGATGGAAGCCAAAGAGAAACATAGACGGACGCAGAAATCCTGCATGCCTTACTGCTGTCCGAAATGCCAGGAACGATTCTTGGATTATAAAACTAGGAAGAAACACATGGAGGTTGAACATGGGCAGTCGAAACGTACCTATCGCTGTGTAGACTGCAATATCGAGTTTACAACAGAAAATGCATATTATGACCATTTCAAACTTCATCATTCTGAGGATTGTGCGGTTTGCAAACATTGCGGTTTGAAGTTCTTGTCGGTTTATAGATTGAAACGGCATATTGCGAAACATAATGTCTGAACTACTGAAGCGAATTTATTGTTAAGAGCTCGATTTTCATCTGCAGACATCGTTGTATGCTTAGGGTGAATCCAATCGAAAAGCTTTTGCGGAAATTCGCGAGAGAATTATCTGTTTTCGTTTCGAAGTGCCACACTGCGTAAGCAAAATGCGCATTTGGGAAGTTATCATGTGAAATGTTCACTATAAGTACACTTCCGAAGCCGATGGTAGGCCACAAGCGTCAGGCGGCTATGTCACCATTTGCCAAAGGGACTAAACCTTGAACAAAAATCCGCGCGATCCACGCAAATCCACGTTATGATACCAAAGGTATAATTTCACATTGAAACCAGTCGTGTGGCTGCGGACTGTCATAGCGATTGGGCTTTGTCGTTGTGGTTTCCGGGTGTGGTTGCCTTCGAAAGTGTAGTTTTAGCGGCACTTTGCCGACGACAGTGGATTGGAGTCTTCGATGTCTGTTCATGTCAATCGAGCTTAATAGGACTTTTGAATCCGTTTATCGCAATCCGTTATACTTACCATTTAAGTATCATGGACGAAATTCATATTCTCGGGATTTTGAAAGTGTTTTTGTCACAGTAACTGTTTCGTAGAATGAAAATTGCTGAATATTAAGATATTTTTCACTTAGTATGGAATTTGTGTAGTTATAATTTATCGAAAAATAAACTATGATTACCAGTTTTCTGTATTATTTCTGGAATTTTCTATTGAGGTCTTTAAAATACTGTTGGTAACTCAACTAACTTGATATGTCTATAATTACTTGTAGTTAGGCTGTCTCTAACTCGACCACGAGACCTGGAATATAAATCACTTCCAAATGTTACAAGGTGAACATAAATTCTAAATGATTTTACTTACCTATCGACTAACTATAAACCCATGTTATACCTTTTTTTGCAAACGGTTTATTTTTAAAAGTTCCGCTATTCATGACATACTTACCTTTTTTTGTGTGGAAATACTCATCGATACCATCCGTCTGGGGAGAACGAAGGGTTTTGTCAGACTCCTACCGCCTGCTCTTGGTTTCAATTACTACCATGAGTCTGGTAGATACTCGTACTTTCGATTGATATGCTTAGGGAAGTTAGCAAAACTAACTTCCAGTAGCCTCTTACCATTATCCAATTTTACCATAATAAAAATTAAATTTCTATGTAAAAGAACAAAACAAAAGCACTTAAGGCCATACACGCGTACCATTTCAAACAGAATTCTTCGCGAAACTTGCAGTACATCATCACGAACGCATCAAAACGCGTCTCCTACCAAAACTAAAGTGACAAAGGACCATTTCTTTTTGTTCTAGAGTTCGATCCGTTGGTCGAAGCCAGACATAATGCTAAGCTCGTTCTGAGATACACAACCGCTTACCCATTCAGGATACCCTCTCACGAAATGGTGTGTGTTTACTGCTGCGACGCTTTCGAAGACCCGGCGGCTTACAGAGACCACATGAAAAAAGACCACTACCAACCCATCGTCAAACATGCTTTCTCACACGCCGTGGGAACAGAAGAATACCTCAAAGTTGATTGCACGGATCTAGGATGCAAAATCTGCGCTAAAAAGTTCGATTCTATCACGTCCATATCGGAACATCTCGCCTTAGAACATGACAAGCAATTAAATCTTGACGCAGAGATCGGGTTGCAAATCTTCAAGTTAGGGGCCGAAAGATGGGTTTGTGCGACTTGCTTCCAAAAGTTTCCGTCTCTCAGATGCTTATCGAGGCATACTAACGGGCACTATCACAAGTATACATGCGAGACTTGTGGTAGATCATACATCAGTCGAGACAACTTGAAAAGGCATATCCTATTCAGTCATACCGAGGAAAAGTTTTGTGTGAAGTGTCGAAAGTCCTTTCCTAATATCAAAGAGCGCCGTGCTCATGTATTGGAAAGCAAAAGATGCTGGCCATTCTGCTGTACTGTTTGTGGACACAGATTTGTCTCGAGAAAGCTGAGACAGGAGCACATGGCAGAAGCCCATAATGTAGAAATCAAAAATAAACTCTACAATTGCCCTGAGTGCCAGGAATCTTTCACGGAATATGGACATTACAGATCACACTTCATAATCACTCATACGGACGATAACTACGTCTGCCAATTCTGCGGAATAAAATTCGCGAGTAAAAGCCGTTTGGAAGGTCACAAACTTCTGCATACGAGGGAAAAACTCTTCCATTGCACTTCTTGTACTAAATCGTTTCTTAGAAAGAAGAATTTAACGCAGCATATGTGGATTCATAGCGAGCATAAGAGGTTTCACTGTACACCGTGTAATAGGCCGTTTAATCAGAGAGTTAGTTGGAAAACGCATATGCGGTCTTACCATCCGGAGCTGGTGGATTTTTGAGGTGTTAGGTGCTAGGAGGAATATAAGATTTTGTAACTAAACTAATTTATTGGTGTAAGCTCTGTAGAAATGCCGACCAAAGTAAGCAATTAATTATATTTTAAGGTATTCTTGCGTGAAAAAACGGCACACGGTTTCTGACATAGCCACAGAGGCGGTTAGGCTTCGGCAGTCGCTGTAACAATCGACATATCGTCATTATCTATACAAACGAAGCATGTTACCGTTCACTCGCACTACGATACGTCTGATGTCTACGCGCTAGGTTTATTTTAGAAAACCAACAATGATACATAAAGGCTTATATTTACTAAACTACCAAATTTGAGCTGAGCTCTTTAAGCATATTTTAATTTTGCATATCTACATTGGCTAGTTAAACTATTCGAATATACTCAATGGGTAGGTGCTCCAATCTATATCTCGCATCTATGAAATATTCATTAACTACTACATAGGAACGTAACTCCTTTGTAATTACGGACTTATTCAACCTTACGCACGGAAAATAAACCTTATCTAACCATACCATAAGTGTCATAATCTAAGAAACAATCACCAACACCACAAACGAAGGAAAACAGAAGGGCAGTTGAATGACTGGGCGTTTCTTTTTGTTCTAGAGAAGCAAAATGACCCGAATTTCATCTCGAAACGGAACGCCGAGATTATTGTGAAATATTCCACCGTTTACCCGTTCAAGCTGCCTGAAGACAACATGGTTTGTGTTTACTGTTGCGAGACCTACCCGGACCCCGATGTCTTTAGAACGCATATGAACGAGGAACACGAGACTTTCAACCCCAAAATGGCCTTCGTACATTGTTCCGAAGGATACATTAAAGTTGACTGCACTAATATCAATTGCAGACTCTGTTTCAAACACTACCAGAATTTGGATCAAATCGCAGACCACCTCTTGTCCGAACATAAAAAGCCTATTAACCTAACCGTAGCGTTAGGTCTACAACCTTTCAAGTTAGAACACAATAAGCTTTTCTGTGCAATATGCCACTACAAAGCCGTATGCTTGCGACAGTTATCCCGTCACACACAGAGCCATTTCTGGAGGTATACTTGCGAAGCCTGCGGAAAATCATATGCAACCAACACAGCATTGCGCAGTCATATAAGATTCTCGCACATTGGCGACGAAAAGATATGCCGCAAGTGCAAACGCACTTTCAGCTCTATAGAGGAGAGACGGAAGCATTTACTGGAGTCGCGGAAATGCTGGTCTCATCTATGCTGTGTTTGTGGCGAAAGATTTATGTCCTGGCATGCCAAACAACAACACTTGACGGAGTGCCATAGCGTTGAAAAGAAAGTTTACGTGTGCCCGGAATGTGGGCAAATTTACCATGAGCGCAAGAAGTACAGGACACATTTTAAACTTAATCACACCGATGATAATTACGTGTGCTCTTGCTGCGGTATGAAATTCGTTACCAAAAAGAATCTGGAGGAACACAGAGTTTCTCATACCATGGAGAAACTCTTTCCGTGCACGGTGTGCTCCAAATCGTTTCCGAGGAAGAAGAATTTGATTCAGCATATGTGGATTCATATGGAACATAAACGGTTTGAATGTAAGCTATGTAATAAGAAGTTTAATCAGAAAGTTAGTTGGAAGACGCATATGAAATCGTATCATCCCGAGTTAGAGGGTATTGAGGAAAAAAATAACGATAATAATCTAAAATTAGTGTTTTCTGTTTTATCCGAATAAGAAAAAAATATATGTTAGGGTTACCGTTTAATCGAGGAGGTGCCTCAGGAAGCTGCGTGGTGCGGGAGGAGTGTTGAATGACAGCAATCGTGTGATTGTTGCGCTCTTGAACTTTCAAAAACAAAACGATGAAGCTGCAGTCCCAGTCATTAGGCATATTACCAGAAAGTGCTGTAGTATAGTACAAAAAGTACTACAGCGTCATCTATGCCGCAAATAAGGGAATAATATCTAATATCAAAAACCCGTCTAATACCGTCGTCGGGCAGTAGCCCACCAGATACAACATCCTTCTGGTCGAAGGATCCTCCCTTTTCAATGGAGGAATTTTACAACACGCTATTCCTTTTACTCTTAAAGTACAACTACAGTACTTTCCAAGGATATGACGCAGATTGTGCACTTCACAAAATGTGCACTTCTCAAAATAGCACTTCTTAAAATGAGCACTTATCAAGATGAGCACTTCTCAAAATTAGCACTACTCAAAGTGAGTATGTATTGAGACTATCAAATAGTTGATAGTTTGTTTCAAAATGTTAGGCAAAACCTGCTCATTTTGCGCGAAGTGCACATTTTGCGTCAAGTGCACATTTTGCGAATTGCACAATCTGCGTCAAACCCCTTTCTAAAGCGAAGATCTCTGGAGAAGAATCTTGCGCATTGTTTTGACCGCGCAGCTACTTAAGGCACCGCCTCAGTTGATCTGTAGACCTATAGTTATTGTATAATAAATGTTATTTACTAGTTCCAAAGTCTATAAAATGAGGGTTGTTTTGTTTTACTAACTAGTCGTTTGTAACATAGGGCCAGTCTGTCATTTGATATATTATTTAACGTGTTTTTTTGTAAGTTTTATTTTTCAGTAATTATTTTCTATGTATCTGTACTCTGTGTGAGTTATTTTAGAGTACAATACGCCATATTGTTTAGAATACTTGAGACAGGTGGTTTATTTTAGAACAAAAATGTATTAGGGAGTGACCAAATGAAAGGCTTAAGCTTATAAGAAAGGAAATTGGCACTGGATAGGTAAATATAAATTAAATTCGCTTTTCATGTCGGGTTAATTAATTACATAATTTATTCCGGAGATCATGTGTATAATACGGGGTGTAAACGGACCCTTAACGAAGCCGTCAACCAAGCATTCTGTACATTAAACTAAGTAACTTAAGGCAAAAAAAATTGCTGGGAAACGACTTTTTTTTTTGGGGTGTAAAATCACGTCTTACCGCAGGACTCAAAACATTTTGAAAAAACTTGTGAAAAAGTTGGAACTTTGACCCCCAATATTTCAGTAACTAGAAGGGTCCCAGGTTTGGTCTAGAACAGGGTTACGCAAAGTGGGGTTCGCGAACCCCTAGGGGTTCGCCATGCGACGGTAGGGGGTTCGCGACAAAATTTACGTAATGGCGGCTGGGTGACTGGCAGGCGAGTGAGTCAGAATTAAGGCTTAAATTGTCCAACATTATTCAAAAAATTGACTCAATTTGTGACAACAAGCCCATCCATCGCATTAATATTAATAAGATATTTGTTACCTTTTATTCAATAAATAAACTTTATTTTATTATATATACAATGTTATTCTTTTCTTGTTGGGGCGGGGGGGGGGGGCGGGGGGGTTCGCTGACATCTAGAAACTTGAATGGGGGTTCGTGGAGCCAGAAGTTTGAGAAACCCTGGTCTAGAACAAAAAAATGATCGCATTGACGGGGAGAACAAGTGCCTTTCGGCTTCGTTAAGAGTCTTTTTACACCGTTTATATTAAACTTGCATATAGTATGGAATCACTGTGTTAAATCAAGTCGTAAAATCCCTGTGTAGCAGGAATTGGTTGAAAGCATGTTGGTGATACTTTTATTCATCGAAGCAAAATGTTAGTTGAATAAAAAATCTATAGCAGTTTGTTCCTCAAATATGCTTGACTTTATGTCATTGAGTATAACATTCATACTTAAATTCACGCACCTTTTTTCTCGTGTAACTAGGCATAAACTACAGAACGCCTCTTGCCACGATCCTTACATACTCTTTTCGTCCACGTTTGAACACTGAATATGGAGGTCCTATTTGTGTAAACCGTAAAGTTAGCTGAACTGTGTTTAATCGGGTATTCTCCGACATTTCATAGGTACCACAACGGTCCATTTTCGGCCGTAAGCTTAAGCACCCCTATAATGTTCCACCTGCTAAGACAAAAGCATCCTCTCAGTGCATTTAATCGGGACTTCATCGACATTTCAAAAATGCTACTAGGGTCCTCTCCAGTAGTAAGTATAAGCAACTTATAAAGTTCCAACTGTTTAGACACTGCCCTAGCAACTTTTACTTCATATGAATCACCAGTAGTAACATTGTGAAGTCCAATATTAGTTTATTACGTAAAGAACTTACCACAACACAGGATAAGTGATCGGCCATTTCTTTTTTGTTCTAGAACAAAATCCGATGTTCATCGCGAGACAGAACGCCAAATTGATGATAGAGTATACAACGGCTTACCCCTTCAAGTTGCCTGAATCCTCCATGGTTTGCGTATACTGCTGTGATAGTTTCCCAGATCCCGCGAGATTTAGGGAGCATATGGATTTAGAGCACCAGGACTTTAAAGTACGAATGGCTTTCGTTCACGTCGCCGAAGCAGCGGTTAAAGTCGACTGCACGGACCTAAAATGTAGAATCTGCTTCGAAACGTTACCTAATTTAGAACTAGCGGCAGAACACTTAGTCAAAAAGCACAATAAGAACATTAATCCGACTCATGACTTAGGCATGCACCCGTTTAAAATTTATAAAGATAAATATTCTTGCGCGATCTGTACTGAGAAATTTTCTACGCTAGCGTTGTTGAGTAAACACACGCATACACATTTCGTACAATACACTTGTGATTCTTGTGGCAAGTCTTATGCATCACTGACTTCTCTTCACTGTCATCTCAGATACAACTGTGGCACAGAATCGGATAAAAATAACAAGAATAGGTGCAGAAAATGTCGAAAATTGTTCTCTTCGACAGCAGAAAGAATGAACCATTTGGAGAAATCTCCAAAATGTCGACAGCACGTCTGTAATGTTTGCGGAGAGAGATTTATGACGTGGAATATGAAACAGAATCATCTTAAAGAGATGCATGACGTGCCCCAAAAGACGTACAATTGCCCGGAATGTCATATGGTGTTTAGTAAACGCGATACCTTGCGGTTACATTTCAAAACTACTCATACGAATGACTACGTTGAATGTTCTTACTGCGAAAGAAAGTTTGATACAGACAGGAATTTAAAAAAGCACATCGTAATACATACCGGTGAGAGGAATTTTATATGCACAGTGTGTTCAAAGGCTTTTCCGAGGAAGTCGACGTTAGGACAACACATGTGGATTCATAGTGAAGTGAAAAAACACGAGTGTAAGATTTGTGATAAGACTTTCAACCAGCGCGTGAGTTGGAGGACTCATATGAAAGCGAGGCATCCTGAAATGCGTGTCTATTAGACGGTAGCTCGAAACGTTCAGTACAAAGTACAATACTTAGAAAATTTTACGTTTTTCGGAATCTTAGACTTCAGTTTCCAAGCTTTTCTTTTCCATTCTTATGCAAATTAGTAAAAAGTTTCTAGCAAAGCACAATGGGACTGTGTATTAGTGAAATTAAGTAGCACTGTAACACAAAAAGTGACCATGTCTCTTTTGTTCTAGAAATAAATCCGATGCACATCGCAAAAAGGAACGCCCAGACCGTTATACAATATACCACAGCTTATCCGTTTAGGCTTCCGGAGAGTTCCATCGTTTGCGTTTACTGCTGTGAAAGTTTTGAGGACCCTCCTCGCTTCAGGAAGCATATGGATGATGAACATGAGATGGTCAACGTTAGAGTCGCGTTTTCTCACCTCCACGAAGGATACATAAAGGCAGACTGCACTGATTTACGCTGTAGGCTATGCCTTGAAACTTTCAACAAGGTTGAAGATGCAGCAACCCACTTAAACTCAGTCCATAGTCAAACTATCGACTTAAATCACGATATAGGCCTCCAGCCGTTTAATATACAGACAGACAAACTATCCTGCGCTGTCTGCCACGACAAATCTTCAAACATTCGTAGTCTGAGCCGACATATCCAGAAACACTTCTTTCAATGCACTTGCGAACTCTGCGGGAAATCTTTTGCGTCTTCGACCTCTTTGCAGAAACATCTAGAGTTTTCGTGCCCTTTTGTACCGAAACAGCGGAGGTGTAGGAAGTGTAAAGTTGTTTTATACTCAACTGAAGATCAGAAGAGGCATTTTGAGGTCTCCAGACAGTGTCGACAGCACCTGTGCTCGGTTTGCGGTGATAGATTCAGTACTTGGAAGATCAAGCGGTCTCACATGGAGCAAGCACATGGCATACCTAAAAAAGTTTACCCTTGCCCTGAATGTGGACTTGTTTTTAAGAAACCAAACAAATTCAGAGCACATTTTAAAATCGTTCATACGGATGAACATTTTAACTGCCCGAGTTGTGATAGAAAGTTCGATACTAAGTATGTCTTAGACAGGCATATGGTCGTTCATTCGAATGAGAGATTGTTTTCGTGCGATATTTGTACTAAGTCGTTTCCAAGAAAGTCCACGTTGAGACAACACATGTGGATACATAGTGAGGTGAAAAGGTTTGAATGTAAAATTTGTGATAAGCAATTTAATCAGAAAGTTAGTTGGAAGACGCATATGAAGTCTTATCATCCGGATTTAGGCGATTTTTAGTTTTTATTGGTGGAAAAAAATCATCTTTTAACCGATTCATGGCCAATGACTCAACAGTTGAGTCATTAAAAAACCTTTAGGAAGGCCGATGGCTCAATTGGTGAGTCAAACCAAAATTGTATAAAAACGGATATTAAAAAAAAAATATCACTTAAACTACCATTTTTCAGATCTCATTAAATCATTACAAGGAGCCAATGACTCATCAGTTGAGTCATCCTTCAGGGAGGCCGATGACTCAAATGGTGAGCCACCGACCAATGAATGGGGCCTGGCTGAAATGTTCACGAAAATGAAGGTGGCAATGAATCGGTTAACACACATACAAAAATCCAAACACGTTTAAGGTACAATTGCACGCGCGTGCCCTCCACGCCAATCCAAAATTTCTACCTATAAAAGAATAGGGATTCCAAAACTATTTAATTGTTTATTTCGTGTTATAATGCACACCGAATTTTTGTCACATATTTGTGTCGTTGGCATACAGGGGCTTGTCACGTATATGTGACAAAGGCGTTCAAAAGGTTAAGAATGCACAGCCTTAAAACCACAAAGGTTTTAAGGCTGTGCATTCTTAACCTTACGAAAACATCAGATACTCGTAAGAAAGAATATTCCTTGATATGTGTTAATCATTGAATTTGTTTCTTTGTTATATTATGTTAAATTCAAACAATAAGTTTTTCTATCTGCTGTTAAGAAAGCTGTTTTATGTTGTACTTATAACCTTATATTATCTCTTTTAATTTGTACTGTTAAAAAATGATGACGTCAGCACATCAAACTACCCGAAACTGTCAAATTTTCACAATCAACCTTGAACCTAAAGCTTTAGCGATAAAGTTAAAAATCTATTGAAGAAATTTGACAGATTGTAGTAGCTTGATGTGCTGTCTGTACTTCCATCTGGTTATACGTTATAATCTGTCATTAGTCCATATTTAAAGTGTTTTTGAAATTGGAAAGAAAACTGTTAAATTATTTTCGTTTAGACGGTAGTATATTTTTATTACTGTCATTCAGCTGTCATGATGTTGCTTGTCCTTTGCCGCGAGATGGCGCTAAGTGGTGTTTGCGTGGTTGCTGTTCTTTCAAGATGGCGAACATTTAGCGCTATCTCGCGGCCATGCTTTCAGCAAAGAACCCAATTTGAGCAGGTTTTGGTAGGTTTCTGAAGGCAATTCAATTTTTATATCCTGCAAAAGCTATTTTCTCTTCGGAATAGCTGAAAACTGCCTGGTCTAGTGGTCGCAAGCGCGACTGCTGAGCATGAGGTCCTGTGTTAGATTCCCAGGTCGGGCGAAGTGTTATTGGGTTATTCCATCAGGAATTTCTCAGTCGGGATTTGCACCCGGTTGATGGCAATAGGCTCGCCCCCTATTACATGGGACTTTAACATAACTGGCGAAATGTGGGTGTGCTATTAGGTACACCTCTGCCTAACCCTTCGGGGAGTAGTAGTAGCGTGATGTTATGCAAAAGCTGAGAGAATATTATTTTACAGAAAAAAAAAGGATTACGTTAGTGGAGTTTCGCTACACAATTTTATTTTACCTTGTACAAATCCATCCACCCAAAAACGCTTTAGATTAACAATAGTACCCAAAATATCTGTTAAATATTTGCATAGTTTAAAGAATTAATAATTATTAATATGTTGGTATATTTCGTTACTTGTTTTGTAATATTTTTGTAGTTAGGTATAGAGTATTTAATAAATTGATTACTATTTGATGTTTGATTCTTATTATACAAGAAAATCCTTAGAATATTCCTCATAGTTGAATTTAAATACACCACGGGGTAAGCATTTTGGAGTAGGTCAGTATGATTATGATTAAAGATTTAGGCATATGGCATAGTTTATGAGATAATCCGGAAACAAAAACGAATGCTGAAAATTGCCTTTACCAAAATTATTCAATATGTTAAAAAAAAACCTGTCCCATCCGTGAGGGTATTATTAGGTATCGAGATTAGATTCTATTTATGTAATCCTTTTTGATAACAAGTAAAAAAAAACCCGTTCATGTAGGTACTCAAGTGAGGAAATTTACATGGCAACACAGGGGCGCTGACGGCGATACTACCTCCGCCGGTCGCTTCTCGGATAGTGACGTCATAAACAAACAATTGACGATCGAGCATACGATTGCCGAAGATGGTGTTATCACGTTTTAAAAGTATGTTAGATATTGTGGTATTATTTGGGCACAAAAACATGTATTTTAAAATTCATTAATATGTTTTCTTTCATGAACAGTTTAGGTTTCGTATTTTATTTGGTAATGTCATAAGTATACCTATATGCTCCTTTCGGATCGGATAGGCTTTTTTAACATAATTATAAGACAGACCCTGAAACACCCACTCTTCACCTTCTTGGTGTTTAGCTCAGAAGAAGTAACGCAACAAGATTTAAAATAATGATTTACGAGCCAAACTGAAGCCGAGAAGGTTTGCGTTGCATTTATTACCTGACTAGCTTTTGCTGGCTTCGCTCTCGTGGACTTCGGAAATTATCTACAGGGAACGTCCCGAGATAAATTCTAATCCATTCCATTTAAAGAGCTATCCGTATCTCAAATTTTATCGAAATCCATTCCGTTGTTAAAGCGTGACAAAAAACAAACGAACTCACATTTTTAATATAAGTTAGGATTTAAGTATTTACCAAGCGCACGCCAAAAATATGACCAAAGGCATTTGTCTGTTTTAGACGTGATGCGTCCGTTGTCCGTCGCGAGACGGAATGCAGAAACTATCGTCCTGAACGCCACCGTATACCCCTTCCGACTGCCGGACACTGCCCTAATGTGCGTATATTGTGGAGAAAGTTACACCGATGCCACGCCATTCAGACAACACATGAAGAAGGAACATTTCAACTTCAAAGTTAAAACCGCCTTCGCTCATATCTCATACGAAAGCTACCTCAAAATTGACATCACAGAAATGACCTGCAGGATATGCTTTGAAACCTTCCCAAGACTTGAGGAAATCGCACGGCATTTAAACGAGAGACATACCGCCAAAATCAACTTTGACTTCCAATTAGGACTGCATCCTTATAAATTCGCACAAGATAAACTTATGTGTGGGATTTGTGATCTTAACTTCCCCTGTATGAGACAGGTTAGTCGTCATATGACGACTCACTACCAGAACTTTACGTGTGATACTTGTGGCAAGTCTTACACGACAAATAGCTCTTTGCAACAGCATATCCGATTCTCTCACATAGCGGCCGATAGAATATGCAGGAAATGCAAAGAAACATTCAGTTCTTTGACAGCGAAGAGGGAGCATATGACCAAATCTCCCAAATGTTGGATGTATCAATGCTTGACCTGTTTTGAAAGATTCATGACATGGCCCGCCAAAGAACAGCATTTAGTTGACGCTCATGGGCAATCCAAAAAGTCCTATTCTTGTTCCGAATGCAGTCTCACGTTTACAACTAGAAACGCATATAGAGGACATTTTAATACGACTCACGCTGAAATTAACTTCCCTTGTACTTACTGCGGACGGAAATTTGCGTCCAAAAGATATTTGGAACAGCACAATCTGGTGCATACAGGAGAAAAAGCCTTTCAGTGCAATGTGTGCTCTAAATCTTTTCCCAGAAAGAAGAATCTTACTCAGCATATGTGGGTTCACAGTGACTTTAAAAGGTTTGAATGCAGGGCGTGTAAAAAGCAGTTCAATCAAGGACATAGTTTTAAGGCGCATATGAAAGGGCACCATCCTGAGCTTCCTGAAGAGAAGTGGCAATGATGGGTGTGGCAAAAGACTTGAAGCGAAAACGCACACTCGGTTCAATTTGCATTGCGGCGTAACGGAGAGGTAGCGAAATTGTACAAAGCATAATTAACTTTACGCCAATTGGGTAAGGTATAAACTCTGGACGACTCACAAGTCCCACAACCCAGGTCGTGCGACTTCCGAAGTGTCGTCGCGCATTTTCGGGAATTACCGCAGTTAGCAGCGCATATCTAGTTTGCACTTTATTCAATTGGCTTAAAGTTGTGTTTCGATACAGAGTTTCACTGACCGGCATGCGCAGCATTTTGAAAAGTTTACCATCTAAAATACACCATTGTGTTGTACATACCTTGATTAGTCAGAACGATATAAGTAAATTTTAATACTTAGGTACTTGTGACAAGATCTCCGTGTCCTTTTGAAAATCTAGATTACTATACATATTAGGTAGGGTATCTTTTTACATCGACAACATTGACTTAAAGCCTCATATCCACTAGGCAACATTTGGCGCGCGACACGTGAATCTCAACATGTACGGCAACGCTGCACAACAGCGCGCGACGTTGCCAGCTGGCTCGCAACATGACGCGCGGCTTGTTGTTTGTTTAAGAGCATAAGTCTGTTTTGTTCATTCGGGTAAAATTCGTAAAAGATCCATCAACCACACGGAGAACACTGAATACATTTTCTTTATTTTGTAGGTATTTTCTAACCCACCAACGTGGTTTCCTTCTTTTTGATTTCGATAAAATTATAACCTCTGCCGCTGAAATCAACACAAGTTCCTCTGGCGACATGTTGTCGACGACTAAGAATGTGTGGACAGACAACGTTGTTAAACAAATTTTCCGCGTCAACATTAAACAAGTTGCGAAACATGTTGAGCAACATGTCGCGCGTCAAATGTGGTGTGGATACGAGGCTTTATCATCCAGAGACCTTTTATTGTACATATTTACATGACCTGTCTGTACGTCATTGTAACTTCATTGCACATTAGAGTGTAAATGTGGTGCTGTTCTACAAACGATGGGGCTCTTAATATCGTGTCCCACGTGCCCTGTTGTTTGTTCACTACAGGAACTGATGGACGCTACCGAAAGCGCCAAACTAGTAGCTCAGTTGTGGGCCGACACAATTTAGATTGCCATCGACACGCTAAGAAGAAGTAACTTCAATCAAAGTGATAGTTTTATAGCTCCTTGTAAAATGCTGGTTCAGCTGTATGCAGTTAGACTGGAAGCAGACCCAATTTGCTAGTTGTGCAAAAGCTAAACAGATTTTTTTGTTTAACTTTTCAAAACCAACAATTTAATAAACAGCTTTACAAAATCACCCCATCTTCTTTTGTATAAATGTTTTTTTAGGAACTGGGGGTCTAAATTGGCCGTCTTAGCTGAATCATAAAAGGATAATAATATGAATCACGTTAATATTATTAGAAATGGTCACAGACACAGTTAATATTATGAATTAGCACTTTGGGACCATTTTTAACCCCCGACGCAAAATGAGGGGTGTTATAAGTTTGACCGCAATGTGTGTGTGTCTGTCTCTGGCACCGTAGCTCTTAAACGAGTTAACAGATTTGGATGCAGTTTTTTTTATTTGAAAGCTAGTTTCTTGGCAATGGTTCTTAGATACGTTTTATCAAAATCGGTGCAGCCATTTACTAGATATCGGGGATGAAAGTGGGTATTTATCTTTCATCTTTTATTTTTTCGTTGGGGGTATTTTAAATTTAATTTTAAATATATGAATTGAAACGTAATTCATATTATTATCCTATTATGATTCTGCCAAAGTGGCCATTTTAGGCCCCTCTTTTTTTACAAATTGCCATTTTTCTGTCGAGCGAACTGACGTGAGAATGATACATTCTTTTAATATTTGTCGTTAAATATATTTCGTTTATTATGTATGACGGAGGAGGAACCTCCGAAGTGTTTTTAAAAAGTGTGACGTCAGCATTGCTGACGTCACGATTGTTATTTTCTTGAGGATCCATGATCTGGTCTTCGAAAGAAAACTTCACTTTAGTATTTAAAAGATTCGTTTATTCAACGGGCAGCGTAACGACGTCACAGAGAGGTCCGTACTGTACGGCGGCTCGAGAGTGAATGCTCGAGCGCCTACAGTGCGACCGTATTTATAGATCTCGGCGCACGTGTACATGTTTTTAAGTTTTTAGGTTAAGTATTGAAATTACAATAATAGAAATAAAGACATGCTGTTTAACGTTATTTTACAATCACAATAAACTCGAAGTAATTAACCGACGATTTATGAACTAATTTTAAGACAATCAAATGATTATTCTGGGTTTTCTAGGCGAACTGTCGTAATTGCGCCGATACGGCCATACTGACAGGCGGTGCGCGCTCTGCACCAGCCTTGTTGTTTCTCGTAGATTGTTGTAGATCTCGTCGATTCTCGTTGACCTGTAAGCATAGAAATAACCTCCTCTGAGTAGTGGATCTGTAAGCAACTTGCGTTGCTTTATCTTTTGAGAATATCAATGTTCATAACGTTAGTAGGTTCTCAGAGAGTTTATTGGAGGGTTCTCGGAGGTTCTCGTGGTCTCGTAGAGTTCTCGGAGGGTCTCGTAGAGTTCTCGAAGGGTCTCGTAGAGTTCTCGGAGGGTCTCGTAGAGTTCTCGGAGGGTCTCGTAGAGTTATTTGGAATAGTAAAATAGAGTTACTTACGATTTATTCAGATGGGTCGTCATCACCCTGTAGTCCGTGGTTTGGCTGTGTTTGCAGCTCTTCTCGTGAGGTCGACGGAATGGGTTCTGCAGCAGGATCTCGGTGAGTAGGTGATTCGTTTCCCGCCGATACGGCCAACTGTTCACCAGGTTCTGGAGCACGGCGCAGCTGATCATGGGCAACCTTGCGTGGTCGTCCTCTGCCGATAACTTTCTTTACCAAATATCGGTCATTTTCCAGTATTCTGCAAACTTCATACGGCTCGCTGAATTTGAGGTCAAGCGAGGTTTGGTTGCGAGGATTATTTTTAACCAATACGTAATCACCTCTTTGGAAATGATGGATTTTGGCTTTATGTAGGTTGAAGCGTTGTCTGTCTTGTTCACTAGAACGAATCATTTTTTGTTGCACCTGTTGAGTAAGCGCTTCAATATCAACGGTTTCATTGTCAATATCTACCAGGTTGAGAAGCTCAGGAGGTACACAGTGCTTTCGTTGTGTTATAAGTGTCAGTGGAGCAACACCGGTGACCCGATGAGTTGTACAGTTCATTGCCAGTTGGAGTTCCTCGAGTACAGTGTGCCACTGCTCTGCTTCGTAGTTTTTAATCATTATTAATGCATTTTTGAGGGTTGCAACAACCCTTTCAACTTGGCCATTCGCTCGGCTGACTCCTGGAGCGATAGCATGGATATTTATTCCAATATTGTCACAGTACTCTTTGAATTCGCCAAGGAATTCTCTTCCTCCATCGACTATGATTTGGACCGGTGCGCCAAATAGATACACAGTACGTTTTAGAGCAGCCAATGTACTGTGTGGGTTTTTATTGCTGCTGAAGTACAGTAAAACGTACTTCGAGAAAGCGTCAATGGTCACTATGACGTACTGCTGATCATCAGGGGTGCCCAGCTTCCCTGTTATGTCCATATGAATGACTTGGAAGGCAGCCGTTGGTTTTTGTATCGGGTGTAATTGGGCTTGAATGGCCCCAGATCTTCCTTTGGATGTTCGGCATATAACGCAGTTATCCACAAATCTTCGAACAGTAGAACTCATTTTGTTGAACCAATAAGTTTCTCTGATCTTTTGCAATGTCTTTTCCCATCCGGGGTGTTTTAGTGCAGTGTGAAAAGAGTTTATAATGCTCCATTGAAAGGACTTTGGAACGACAGTACTAAGCTGCTGACCAAAGACAGGATCATTGACGTTCTTCTTTAAGACATTGTCCTCCAAGACATAGTCTTCTACTGGGTTATTGTCACTAAGGTTGTCCATTATTGGTCGCAGTTCATCGTCCCGTCGCTGTTCAATTTTGAGCCAGTTCAAGTCTTTTGTCATAATATTGACTGCAAACTCACCTGGGTTTCTACTGAAAAAGTCAGCATGTTGGAGTCGTTCACCTTTGCGGTACTCTACCTCGAAGTCGTAGTTTTGTAAGAACGCCCACCAGCGATGAATCCTGGGCAGGAGGTCCTTTTTGTGTTTTGACGCTTTTAATGCGTTGCAATCAGTTATCACGGTGAATTTTCGCCCATATAGATACTGGCGAAAGTGTTTTATAGCGCGTACCACTGCCAGCGTCTCCAACTCATAAGAGTGGTAGCGACTTTCAGCCTCTGTGGTTCTCATGCTCATAAAGGCAACCGCATGTTGACGTCCATCGATCACCTGAACCAGTACTGCACCAAACCCGAGGCTGCTTGCATCCGTGTATAGTTGTATGGGCGCCTCTTCTTGGAACAATGTAAGTACTGGAGCAGACGTTAAGCATTCGATGATTGTGTTTCGAGCTTTTTCGTGTTTGTCTGTCCATGCCCATTTTGCTCCTTGTTTCGTTAGTTCGTACAAAGGCAACATTATACGGGAAAAATCAGGAATGTACTTCCTAAAATATCCAGCCAGACCATTGAACTGCCTGACTTGCTTGACAGTTTTGGGTACTGGAGCTTTGACGAGAGCCTCTACTTTGCGTGGACTCGGTCGTACTTGTCCATCAGAAACTACGTTTCCGAGATATTCAATGGACCGTTTGAAGAAACTGCACTTGTCTGCATTGATGGAAAATCCCGAGTCTTGTAGTGCTATGAGGATTCGCTCCAGGTGTGAGATTCCTTCAGGGAAATCTACACATTTACTTAACACGTCATCTACGTACACTTGGGCGGCTGTTCCCAGCAATGATGCCAAAGCTCTGTTGATGCATCGTTGGTAAACCGAACAAGCGTTGCTCAAACCAAACGGCATGGTGAGGTATTCATATAGTCCATCTGGTGTCACGAAGGCGGTCTTCTCTATGGAGGTTTCCCCTATGGGAATCTGATGGAAACCAGCCGCCATGTCAAGGCTTGTATAGAAATAACCATTTGCCAACTGGTCAATCTGATCGGAGATCAACGGGAGTGGATAATGGTCACGTAGGGTATTCGAGTTAAGTTCTCGAAAGTCCACACAAAGCCGATCATCACCATTCTTCTTCTTGACCAAGATGATGGGGCTTGAGTAGGGTGATTTGCTTTCACGAATGATTTTATGTTCCAGAAGCTCTCGGATTATGGTGCGAACCTTCTCTCGTTCCACTGGGCTGAGGCGATATGGTCTTCTTTCCACGAATTTATCAGGGTTTTTCAGCCTGATTTCAAGCTCGCCGGTGCTGACCCGCGTCTTGGGATATCCACGAATAAACAGATGTTCGTATTTATTCAGAAGTTGACGTAGTTGCAAGACTTCATCTTCATTGGTAAGGTCACAGTCCAAGTTGTCGAAGAGAGAAGAACTCGTACTCACATGATTGACGAGTGTTTTATGGATTAGCCTCGTCCCGTTGGATGTGATTATCACACTTAGATTAGTGTCATGTATCAGGTTCATGCCCACTAAAATGTCTGTTGACATTTCATAATCGGGCAATACGTAGAACTCCAGCTCAACACTGACAGTGTCTATGACGCATATAGTTGTAAGTTTGGTCAATGATAGCGCCGGGAATTGACCAATCCCTTTCAAATAATTGACTACTGGTCTCCTTTGACCAGGTAAAGCTGTAGCAACAGATTCTTTGATAATTGAGCACTCTGCCCCGCTGTCAAAGACGGCTTGCAAAATCCTTTCACCTATTTTGATGGTGATAGGAGCCAGCTTATTGCTTGCTACGCAGTTTACGTTTGAAGTCAACGAACGTTCGCGTTTGAAGCATGTTTCGTAAGTGTGGCCTGGTTTCTTGCAATAAGTACAGGCAGGTACGGCTGTTGTTTTTGAATCCTTATTGCTAGCTTCAGGTTTTGACTCCGAAGGTTTGAATCTGCAATCGTTAGTGGAGTGGTTTGTCTTCTTACATATACGGCAGCTTGATGTTGATGGTGTGTTGTCTGAAAAACGTGGACGTTTGTTATATGTTGTGGAACTGGAGCTTGGGTGACTACGCTTCTTCCTTATGGATGTTGCAACTGAGATGAGCTCAGGTACAGTGGTTGCCCTGGCATTCAACAATTCAATACGCAAGCGTTCGTCGTTAATGCATCCAATCACTGCCTCTACAGCGTGTTCGTTTCCCAGTTTATCTTTGGTGACACGTCGCCACAAAATCCAGGCACGTGATAAGAACTCCGCGATGTCTTTTGTTGCATCGTAAACATGTTCTCTAAACATGATGATGTCACGAGAGTACCTATTTTCAGGTTCGAACGTGGTGATGAGATTATTGCGCAACTCTTCCCATGTTGTGGTAGTCACCATCCAATCATCAATCCACATTTTTGCACGCCCCTTTAACAAGCTGCAAACTTTCATACGTACATCGAAATTATCCAGCTTGTAAGCTTCAATCGCTCGATCTATATGCTGGCACCATTCTCGTACTCCGATGTGGGTGTCCGGATCAAATGATGGCAAATAAACGTCCTTGATCCTTATTTTTGCTTCGGTAGGTGGAGCACTTAAGCGCTCAGACATTTTCTGCATTGTCTCCATCATTTGCATCAGGAATTGTGGTGGTATTCCTGCCATCTGCATTCCATGGTGAGGGTAAGCTTGCGGTCTTGATTGCATTACATCTTCCGATGGTGCCAACACAGGTTCCTGATGCTGGGTGTTGGTTGGTTCCATTTGGTTGGTCTCATCAGGTGGTGAACGAGCTGATGAGGAAGCGGCTTGGGTAGTAGCTTCTTGCAATCCCACTTCTGATGACGGAGGAGGAACCTCCGAAGTGTTTTTAAAAAGTGTGACGTCAGCATTGCTGACGTCACGATTGTTATTTTCTTGAGGATCCATGATCTGGTCTTCGAAAGAAAACTTCACTTTAGTATTTAAAAGATTCGTTTATTCAACGGGCAGCGTAACGACGTCACAGAGAGGTCCGTACTGTACGGCGGCTCGAGAGTGAATGCTCGAGCGCCTACAGTGCGACCGTATTTATAGAGCTCGGCGCACGTGTACATGTTTTTAAGTTTTTAGGTTAAGTATTGAAATTACAATAATAGAAATAAAGACATGCTGTTTAACGTTATTTTACAATCACAATAAACTCGAAGTAATTAACCGACGATTTATGAACTAATTTTAAGACAATCAAATGATTATTCTGGGTTTTCTAGGCGAACTGTCGTAATTGCGCCGATATGTAAATTGTTGTTTTGTTTTAAAATATTAAACTTGACTTTGTCTTAATTTGTTGTTTTTGTAATACCTGTAACCTGGCTACGGTATTTCTGTATTGCAAAGTAAAATGACCACTTGGCATGAACGCACGACGACCAATCAAGTTATACAAAACCAGTTTATGCGGATCTCTCATTGTACGAGAAATCTATACAAAGCGAGGCCATGTTATACTGGAAATGTATATAAAGGGTGTAAAAAGACCCTTAACGAAGCCGAAAGGTACTTTTTCTACCCGTCATGGCGATCATTTTTTTGTTCTAGACCATACCTGGGAACCTTCTAGTTACGGAGATATTGGGGGTCAAAGTTCCAATTTTTTCACAAGTTTTTTTTTTAATACTTCTTTTTAAGGTTTTAACTTCACTTTAATTACCTCCATCACCCGTTTACTATTCAAAGCATCCATCAGCACCAAGTTTTGAGAGCGTTACATTGAGTTTTACCGTAAAACATGATTTTTCGACCCAAAAAAAAAAGTCGTTTCCCAGCAATAATTTTTGCGTAGGGTGACTTAGTCTGATGTACAGAATGCTTGGTTGACGGCTTCGTGAAGGGTCCGTTTACACCCTGTATAGCTTGATGTGCAGCTGTGTGTACTACATGCTGAAGCGACACGCGAGTTGTTATAGCGACTGCCAAGAAAACAAGCCCATAGTAAAAAAACATTTTTAAAACCATGCTTTTAAACATATAAAACGTGTATGCAAAATCTAAGCTCATTTAGTCGGGGATCCAATGAAATTCAGTTGCAAGTACATCTATACTAATACTAATATTATAAAGCTTAAGAGTTTTTTTGGTTGAACGCGCTAATCTCAGGAACTACTGGTTCGAATTGAAAAAATATTTTATTGTTGGATAGCCCATTTATCGAGGAAGGCTATAGGCTATATAACATCTCGCTACAACCAATAGGAGCGGAGCATCAATGAAAAATGTTGCAAAAACGGGGAAAATTGTATTTTTATAACAATTTCACGCGGACTAAGGTCGCGGGGTACAGCTAGTTGGAAATAAAATAAAATCTTGTAACAAATGAAATAAATTGCCTAGAGCAAGCTGCGACGCAACTTGCGACGGTACTCCCTAGTTTATTGTCTAGTCGAGTCGCAAGTAGTATCGCCCGATGTCGTAAACTGGCGTAACGCAGATACGTGTATAGTATACATTGCAATTAAATACTGTGATATGAAGTCATGATTGTATTGTCCCATAACAAATACACAAAAAATATTTACCGAAGACAGACATATTTATTCAATAAAGGGTGTAAAAAGACCCTTAACGAAGCCGAAAGGCACTTGTTTTCCCCGTCATTGCGATCATTTTTTTGTTCTAGACCATACCTGGAAACCTTCTCGTTACGGAGATATTGGGGGTCAAAGTTCCAACTTTTTCACAAGTTTTTTTTTAAATACATGATTTTAATGAACGATTTTTACTTTAAACACCTCCACGACCCGCCCGTATTATTCAATCCATTTACATTGAGTCCTACCGTAAAACATGATTTTTCACCCCAAAAAAAAAGTCGTTTCCCAGCAATAATTTTTGCGTAAAGTTACTTAGTTTGATGTACAGAATGCTTGGTTGACGGCTTCGTGAAGGGTCTGTTTACACCCTGTATAGTTATTTAACCACTTTATTGTTACCCAAACCACGTTACTGTGAAAAGAAACAAGTGAGCCGTCCAGTCACTGCGATATTTTCTTTTTGTTTCTAGAACCACATTTATGGGCGAAAGAGAACGCGGAGATTGTGTTGCGATATTCGACCGTATACCCATTCAGATTGAGAGGGAAATCCATCACTTGCGTGTACTGCTGCGAAGGGTATGATGACCCCACACATTTCAGAAGGCACATCGATGTACAGCACAAGCAGTTCACAGTCGCTACAGCCTTTCACCATATGAGCACCTTAAAAGAATATCTCAAATGCGACATCACCAACTTAAAATGCAGACTGTGTTACCAACCGTGTGAAAAAATCGATGATTTCACCCAACATTTCAAAACCAAACACTTAAGAACACATGCAGATGTCGTCAAGAAACTGAAGCTTGAATATGATGTAGGGTTACAACCCTACAGATTGGTGAATAATAACTATTGTTGCTATCATTGTGGCAAGAAATTGCCCACTCTTATCAAACTCTGTCGACACACTATCGTGCATTACCAGCGATACACATGCGATACATGTGGGCGCAACTATCTGTCCCTCGAAGCCTTAAAATACCACATTAAATGCATCCATGAAGTTACTAAACACCTATGCAGGAAATGCTGGACAGAATTCCCCACGCTAGAGAAGAAGAAAGAACATGTAAGGGCATCAAAGCAATGCTGGACTTTCTGCTGCATTGTCTGCGGAGAAAGATTCCAATCCTGGGAGCATAAACAGAAACATTTGCAAGCTGAACATGGTTACGAGAAAATAGTCTATAACTGTCCGGATTGTGAAGAGAAATTCACTTCGAGAAAGTATTTTTATACTCATTATAAGCTCGCTCACACTGATGAAGGCTTTCAATGTGCTTGCTGCGGTCTCAAATTTAACACGCAGAAACGGTTAGATGACCATTCACTCGGACATACTGGTGAAAAGCAGTTTATGTGTACGATTTGCGCTAAGAGTTTTGTCAGGAGGAAAAGTCTGAACCAACATATGTGGATACATAGTGAAACTAAGCGATTTGTTTGTCTTCTCTGCGATAAACAGTTTGCACAGAAAGTTAGCTTGAAAACTCATATGAGGACCACCCATCCTGATGTTACTATTGATGTTTAAAGGCTCTTATACACAATGCCGGCGGCAATATCGGCGGCCGGGCTGCCGGCACGGCCGCCGGCAGAATGGCGGGTATTCGAGCCGCCGGCTTGCCGCACACAGGAGCCGCAGCCGCGAACTGTCACAACTGGAATGATGCTTGGCGGCTTTATACGGCATGTGCATATGCCGGCGGCTTTATACGGCATGTGCATATGCCGGCGGTTTTATACGGCATGTGCATATGCCGGCGGCATGGCCGCTCGGCAAAAACCCGCGCCGGCACTGTGTGTAGGCTCCTTAAGGCTGACGCAAATTTGGCTGTTTCCTACATTACTTTTTTATTTTTTTTATAACGAAATCGGCGTGCTCTTGACCTCGATCACGCCTGATGGAAAGCGATAGATGAAGTCTATGATGGAACGAGAGTGCCCAGAAGATGACTGTTCACTCTTGCTTTGAAGGCAGACGGGTTAAATGTGGGAGGAAACACAGGTGCCTGCAGAGAGTTCCAGTCTTTGGCTGTGCGCATAATAAACGTGGAGGAGAAGCGCTGAGTACGACTCGTCGGGATATCAAACTTACGTATGAATTATGCCCAGGGGGGCCGCAACGCGTTTTTTTTGTATTCAAATGCGATGGTCTCCGGTTCGATGTGGCTGTAATGTATCTTAAATATTGTTTTCAATGTTAGTTTATCCAATAGTTATAAAATAAAACTTTGTATACCAACTTTAATGTGTATTTTTTTTGCATTCCACCCCAGATAAAATAAGGCAAATGAGAAAGGTACATATCAATAGTTTTTGTTTCTGGTCATGTTAGTTCGTTGTTTTTAAATTAATTACTACAGTCCTTTGACAGTTATTTTACCTCTCAGTCCAAGTCAATGTGATTTTAACATACTTCAGAAGAACAACCCAATTGTATCGGAAATCGAGATCACTGATTTTGACAGTGACGCGAATTAAGAGGTAGAATAAGTGTGAAGAGACTGCAAAGCTAATAGTATCCCTACGGTATAACACTGACCATTTTCTTTTTTCTTTTTAGGGACCACATTGGAAATTCACGGACGTAGTGAGACTGAGAATGAAACAAAAAAGAAAATTGTCCTTGTTTACCAGACGCCCCAAAGGCGAAACGCTGAAATCATATTAACTTATTCCACCGCTTACCCTTTCAAAACTCGTTTTAGTCAAATACTATGCTCATACTGCCATGAGGAATTTAACACGCTCACTGATCTCAGATATCATATGAAAACAGAACATATAAACTCAGGTTTCAAAAACGTTTTCTATAGAGCAAGGGATAATTTAATCAAAATCGATATTACTAATCTAGAATGTAAAATTTGCTCAGAAGAAATTCAAGATGTGGACGGTCTTATGAGCCATTTATATAGAGAACATAGTAAGCCTGTAAAATTCAATGCCCGATATGGTGTTCTACCTTATAAGCAGAATTCTGATAACCATTGGTCTTGTGTTTACTGTAACAAAATCTTCATTTCTTTTATAGCATTCAATCGGCACATTGTCACCCATTTCATGAACTACAGTTGTGATAAATGTGGAACGACCTTTGTCTCAGATTACGCTTTAAAAGACCACCATCGGCAAGTCAAGTGCTTCCGAACAGCATATAAAGCTAGAAATGGTCGAGTCTTAAAACCTAGGTCTAATGCCGAAATTATTTTACAATGCTCCACAGCTAGTCCTTTCAGGACATGGAAAAGTAACTTCAATTGTGTTTTCTGTAGGGTCCAAAGTAACGATCCGAGCGGTCTTCGTATGCATGTCGTCACAATTCATGCGAATTACGACGTTAAAGCTGCTTTTTACAAGAAATTAGGGAAAGATTTCCTTAACGTTGATATCACAGATCTCCAATGCAAACTATGCTTCATGCCTATAGATTCCTTCGACAGTTTGATCTACCATTTAAAGAACGATCATCAGCAACCAATAAACAGTGATGCTCAGATAGGAGTCCTACCTTTTAGACTAAACGATGGGTCGATATGGAAATGCACGATATGTCCGAACGAATTCAAAGATTTCGTCTCATTAAAGAAACATACATCAGAACACTTCCAAAACTACGTTTGTGATACTTGCGGTGAAGGTTTTATCACAGAATCTGCTATGATAGCACACACTAAAATACCACACGAGAATAAATATAACTGCAGTCGATGTATAGCCACGTTCTCTTCGCTAGATGAAAGGAATATTCATGTTAAAACACAGCATACATCGCTGCCTTACGTCTGCGTTTATTGCAAAGATAAACCACGCTTCGCAAACTGGGAGGTTCGCAAAAAACATTTGATGGCGGTTCATAATTATAAAACTGGAGCAGATAAATACGATTGCACGACGTGCCAAAAGTCTTTTAAGACGAGATCGGGGAAGTACAACCACATGGCGAGAGTGCATCGGATTAAAAAAGACACTGAGCTCAGCTACCCCTGTCCAAGTTGTCCCAAGGCTTTTACGACCAAACTGTTCTTGGATAAACATGTGGCTAAAAAGCATTTTGATGTTTGAAGTTTCTAAGGTAGTTCTCTTCATTGATTAACGAATATTTTCATTCTTTTTCTTTGTGAGTTGAATTGGCTCAAATTTTGTCCGACCAGTATGTAACCATCTGCACAGCTCTATTTTTGGCTTCTTTTAATTCCTGGAAGGTGCAGGTGTTTGTGCAAGATAGGAAGAAAATGGGGTGGGGCATATCCTGCATGTTAATACTGCGTTTGGGAGAGGTCGGGGTTCAGACACTCCATTTGAGCAGATTAATTATTTCTACAGCGGCCAAACTGAATTGGTTAAGAGATTAACATAAACAACATTTCATTAATACAACAGTAGTTGCTTCGAAAATATTTATAACATTTACTTACATTTCAAAGATTTCTACGAATAAATTACCAATCGATGCACACCAGGATGCTATTCTCCCCCCGAAGACAAGAAGCTGTACCAAAATATAATAATGATGAAAATTCTTTTCTTTTTTAGGGTCCAGAAAGGAAATTGACGGACTAAATCAGAACGAAACTAAACCAAAACAAAGATTGTTTGAAAGGTCCGTTGGACAGAACCCGCAAAGACAAAACGCTGTTCTTGTCCTTAAGCACTCGACAGCGTTTCCTTTTAAGACTCGGTTTAATAGAATTGTCTGTTCTTACTGCCATGATGAATTTGAGCCAATGGCTGCGTTGAGGGAGCATATGAAGGCTGACCATTCCGCTGCTGACTACAACAGCGCTTTCTATAAAGTCTACGATGCTCTAAAAGTCGAAATTACTGATCTAAAGTGCACTATGTGCTCCCAAGAACTTCCAAATATAGACACCTTCATGACACACATTTCTCGCGACCATAAAATTAAAGTCAACTTTGATGTGCCTTTCGGGGTACTGCCTTATAGACAAGGTCCATCAGGGAGGTGGACATGTCTAGAATGTGACAAAACCTTTCCCAAATTCTCTCAAATCAACGTCCATTTACGAACGCACATGAAGATTTTTACTTGCGAAAAGTGTGGAGCTACATTTTTGTCAGATCATGGTCTTAGACAGCACGAACGTAACTTTAAATGCTACAAGTCATCCTATAATCCTCGGTTTGGGAAAGCTTTGAAATATAAAAGTAATACTGAGATTATTTTAGAATGTTCTACGGCCTGTCCTTTTCGGACTTGGGGACAGAATTTCAACTGCGTTTTCTGCCGGGTCCAATCTAACGATCCTATCGGTTTGAGAGCTCATATGGCTTCTCGTCACGCGAATTTTGATATACAGCTAGTCTTCAGTAGGAAAATACGAAAAGAGTTCTTAAAGATTGACATAACAGATTTGCAATGCAAACTGTGCTTTATACCCATAGACACTTTGGACGAGTTAATGATACATTTGAAAAACGACCATAAACAGCCTTTGAACGCGGATGTACAACCAGGGGTCCTTCCGTTTAAACTTAACGATGGTTCAAATTGGAAATGTGCTATATGCAAGATACAGTTCTCAGACTTCATATCTTTAAAGAAGCATACATCAGAGCATTATCAGAATTATGTTTGTGATACTTGCGGAGAAGGCTTCATCACAGAATCGGCTTTGAAAGCCCATACAAAGATACCTCACGATAACAAGTACACTTGCACCCGTTGCGTCGCTACTTTCACTACTTTAGAAGAACGAAACATCCATATAAAAACTCAACACACGACGTTACCATACATGTGTGTATACTGCAAAGAAAAACCTAGATTTGCGACCTGGGAGCTCCGAAAACGACATCTCATGGAGTTCCATAATTATAAGCCGGGAGCTGAAATGTATGAGTGTACGACTTGCCATATGACTTTCAAGACTCGCTCGCAGAAGTACCACCATAATGTGAAAGCCCATCGAACAAAGAAAGAGACAGAATATAGCTATCCGTGCGGGAGTTGTTCTAGAGCCTTCGCTTCTAAACTGTCTTTGGACAAGCATATCGCGAAAAAGCATTTCCATGTATGATATTACTAGATTCTTCCATTGAGCAATAGGCTCGTCCATTATTACGTGGGACTTAAACATAACTGGCGAAAGGTGGGTGTACTGTTGATAAACCTCTGGGATTTTGGGGATTACTGACGTGATGTTGCGAGTATGTTATGTTCCGGATTTACAGCTCTTGAAAGAAAGTGACTGGTGAAATCTCTCCCATAATACTCTTTTACAATTTTAATCGAATAGTTTTGACTGATTTTTTATTCATATTGAGATTTTTGGATGTCTCCAATGGTTGTATTTTATTTGATGCAATATTTACAATAAGTTAATTTTATTTTATTGGTGTAACTCTGAATGATAAATTAAGGAATGAGGTTATACTAGAACGTAGCGGTTTAAAAGAAGATGTAGTGACAAAAATTGAAAAGAGTATGCTTAGATGGTTTGGTCATGTGGAGAGGATGAGTGAAAGGCGACTAACAGAAGGTATTTACAAGGCAGATGTGAGTGGCAACGCCGGGAGGTGACGTCCTAGAAGTACATACACTGGCCTTAATGGTGAGGTTCTTCAGAAAGGTCAGGAGCGTAGGACTCGCAACCGGCGTGCGTGTATGAACGTGGACGAGGCAGAAGGAGTATGTAAGGATCGTAGCAGGTGGCGTTCTGTGGTTTCTGCCTATCCCCATGGGCAAAAGGAGTGAGTCTATGTATGTATGTAATTTTATTTACTGATGAAAGGCCCAGCGCCATCAGCAATAGAACTAGGCTTAGATAATTTTATTTTTAAATCACATGACTTTGGATCAAAGCTGTTTACAATATTCTTATCCACAATTTTTGGGAGAAAATAAACAAAAATTCAAACAGCGTAATAAGCCTATAATTGTCCCACTGTTGGAACACAGGCCTCGTCTCAGCATGAGGGAGTGGGCCGTAATCGTCTACGCAGGCCCAGTGCAAGTTCACAGATTTATCAATTAGAGATTAGATCAGACTCACAAATTGAAACCTAGAAGTAATCGTATACCGCTAATACAAGAATTGGTTAAAAAAGTATATTGTGCTCCCATATGTTGCATTTAAAACTACGGTAGATGGCGTTAGTTTAAAATGTTAATGGCCAGTTTTGAGGGTAGTATCGGTTGAGTAACACGCCATCTGTCGATAATGTAAGTAAACTATAAGATCTCATAAAAAGGGTTGTATTCAAAAGTGTGAAACGCAACGAAATTTATATTGAAAGATGCTCTCTAAAATGCAATAATGTTTTATTAGCTCAAATAAAGAGCTGTGCAGAATTATGCTGAAAATGGGTAAAATAACAAATTGGTCCTAGTCACGAAAAATTCTGATATTTTGCTAAATTATTTCTTGTTCGTCGATTTCTGAATGCTGGGGATCGCGACCACATACGACGCGTCTCCAAGCTATGGGGTCTTCTGCAGCGTGGACCGTTCGGTACAAGCTGCCTTAAACAGTCTTCTTGATCGAGTCTGAACATCTTGTCGATGCTCTTCCTGGAGCATGGCAAGATAAATTACTGCCGCGCTTTTTAATGTTTCCATGTCTTCCTAAATCCATTCCGCCTTTTGTTTCTCAACGGATATTTTTTATAGGTAACCTTTTTTACTATGAAAAGAAAAACACATTAATCTTCCATACAAAAAATTCTTGTACAATTTTACTCTACATCAAGCATATTTTCTTCTAAAAATTTTTATCCATTTTCAGCATAATTCTCAAATGTGTTCTAGATATTTACATAGTGTATGTAATTAGCGTATGTAATTTATTTTAATTATTATAAAATTAAGCAAATATAAGACGTAAGCAATAAGTCCAATAAAGAGATTATAGTTTAAATTGTTTTTTATTGAAATGTCAAAAATATTACTCATTCGAACAAGCAGTGAACTAGTCTTTCCAAGAGGTACCCCCTGGAGGAATGACGTTATTTTAAACTTGTCAAAAATAGGCATTTATAGCGCATAACAGAATCGGAAAATCAAATAATGCTAAGTGAAGAAAAACGAAGGAAAGATGCGCACAGAAACGTAATGAAGAAATTGACGAAAAATTTTCTATTTTTAGGACAAAGCTGCGAATCAAACGAAGGTGATTACGAATTAGAAAAGTTACCCAAGCCGAAGTATATTAGAAGTGCTAGAGCCGAAGCCAGGATTATCACCAAGAGTAATGCTTCAGCCATCTTAGAATGCTGGTCACTCCTGCCTTTTAGATGGAAGAAAAACAGATTCAAATGTGCTTACTGCGAAGAGAACTTTACTGAATGTACGGAACTTAGAGACCATGTTCGCATCTGCTCCACAAGTCACAGCATCAAAGATATATATAGCAAATTCAAAGAAATGCCTTTAATCAACGTTGATATTACAAACGCAGTCTGTTCCTTATGTTCTTTGCCTCTTACAAATGCCACTCAAATTAGAGAACACGTCATTCATCACGGTCTAGATTTCAACCCGTATCACCCTGACGGAATACTGCCATTTTGTCTCGACAAACAGTCGTGGCAATGTGTAATATGCCCGGAAAAATTCAACAACTTCCTAAAACTTTATGAGCATATGAACGTTCATTATCAACACTATATTTGCGCGACTTGTGGTAAAGGATTCATGACTGCTCCCAGATTGAGGAAACATTTAGAAGTCCATGTATCTGGATCATTTCCGTGCAACAAATGCGGCAGGATCTTTATTATGAGGGCAGCAAGGGACTCCCATAAGGCTTCTGTACATCCTAAAGCTCCTAGATACGAATGCCCCCACTGCAATATCAGATTTGACAATTATTACGAAAGAATTGATCATATGAAAAACGAACACAGCGAGAGAGAGGTGTCCTATAACTGTGCCCATTGTGAGATGTCTTTTAAAACGAGTGGGAAACGCGCGATTCACGTCCGGACAGTCCATTTTCCACCACAATTGAACTACGGTTGCAGTTATTGCGAGTGGCAATTTAGGACCAACTATGAGTTGAAAAGGCATATGGTTCGACATACAGGGGAGAAAAATTTCCATTGCTCAGTATGCGGGAAGTCTTTTCCGAGAAATAGAGCCTTGACTTCGCATTTAAAAACTCATCAAGATATGAATGGAAAATGGCGGGGGCCAATTTTCAAGCAGAGAATGCAAAGGCTGCCTTCGATTAATGCGCATGATTTGACTGATTTAGTTCCTACTGAAATAAAGATTTAGTATAGAGTGCTAAAAGGACATTTTGGCGCTCAAATGTCGTAGATGGGGATAAAAGTTTGCGAAATCGTTTATGGTGATTTGGACGTGCGCCAAAAGTTCCTTGTACAGCTATAGATGTACTTACGTTACTATTTCCAGTATAATTTTTTTGAATAAACTTTATAAATCGAATCCTATGTTTTTTTTGTTTTTCTTTGTATCTATGATAATTTTCATTAGACATATGTATTACAATGTTTCGAGGAAACTATGTAAGTTAAGTCAACACTGACCTTCCCTAAATACCACATATTGAGCTTTTAACAAACATACCGTTTAGCACGAAGACACCTCGGCCGGATCGCTACACACACCGATCGATTTGGCGGCAAATCTTTGTTCTGTGAACAATATACAGGGTGTAAACGGACCCTTCACGAAACCGTCAACCAAGCATTCTGTACATCAAACTAAGTAACTACGCAAAAATGTTTGCTGGGAAACGACTTTTTTTTGGGTTAAAAAATCACGTTTTACGATAGGACTCAATGTAACGCACTCAGAATATTGTGCTGATGGATGGATTGGATAGTACGGGGGTCGTGGTGTTGTTTAAAGTAAAAAACTGACATTAAAAACGTATTTAAAAAAAAACTTGTGAAAAAGTTTGACCCCCCATATCTCCGTAATTAGAAGGTTTCCAGGTATGGTCTAGAACAAAAAAATGATAGCAATGACGGGTAGAACAAATGCCTTTAGGCTTCGTTAAGGGTCTTGTTACACCCTTTATAGGCGTAAAAGTGAAGTGGGGCATAACTATTTCTGTACTTAAATAACCTACTATTAAAAAACAACTAGACCAACAGTTGGTCGACTGCGAGGACTCTAAAGGCAGCACTAAATACTTCAACTCGACCAAAACTTAGTTCATTTGTAGAACACCTACCTATAAGAATTAAACCAAGTATAATTTAGTATTTTAGCACTAAATGCATGATTCGGGGAGCTGGTACTTCGACAATCTAACGAAATAACGTAGTGTTTCTTGCTTTTAGGTCCCGCTATCGAAGCGGTGGGCAATCTAGGAGTTAGACGAATTAGGAAGTTGAAAGAAAACGTAAGCGATCGCCAAATGCGCAGACGACGACGCGCGAACAACCAGCTCCCCGAAGAATCTGAGAAACGAATCTCCAAAACCATGATGCGTCGAAACGCCATGATCCTTCTAGAATGTTCCACAGCTTGGGCCTTTAGATGGTTCCATAGCGCTTTTTATTGTTCTTACTGCGACGCTAAATTTGTTGATGTACCTCTTCTCCGTTTACATGTTAAAGCTCATCACTTAGACGAGTTACCAACGGAAAGAATCTTCTCGAAGTTAAAAGAAAATAACATG
Organism: Noctua pronuba; assembly: GCA_905220335.1. Classification (NCBI taxonomy): domain Eukaryota; kingdom Metazoa; phylum Arthropoda; class Insecta; order Lepidoptera; family Noctuidae; genus Noctua; species Noctua pronuba. The sequence goes on along the minus strand of LR999922.1, from coordinate 5,427,144 downwards.
GTCAAAGTAGATGTAGCTGAACTTAGTTGTAGGTTGTGTAGCAGGCTTCTAAATAGCATTGACGCTTTAAAAGATCACCTACTGATTCATGGAAAGACTTTGAACGTAGAGTACAGCGATGGTGTCCTCCCATTCAAGTTAGATGAAGAAGGATTTACTTGCCAACTTTGCTTCGCCCAATTCGTAACTTTCGCCAAAATGAATGAGCATATGAATACACACTTTCAAAATTACATCTGCGATTCTTGCGGGAAAGCTTTTGCCTCTAAATCAAGGTTTAGAAAACATGTACAGTCTCATGAAAAGGGTAGTTTCCCTTGTGGAGAGTGTGGGGAAGTTTTAGAAACACGAGCGTCTCGGATGTGCCATATAATGCGGATTCATAGAAAAGGCGTCCGCTATGCTTGCCCGAGATGTCCCGAAGTCTTCACGACATACCATACGAGGGCGAAGCATTTAGTAGAAACTCACGCTCAACAGAGAAAAGAATACTATTGTAACGCTTGCGACAAAACCTTTGAAACAAGCTCCAAAAGAGCAGGACATATTCGCGTGACCCATGCTAATGTAGAAAAACGACACTTCTGCCCAAATTGTCCCTCGATATTTGTTAGCAAATCGAAGCTGCTGCGGCATCTAAGAACACATAGAATGAAGTACGACTGATTTTCGGAGATAACATACGTATATTTCTATTTTTAGGAGCGATAGAAGACAAAGATACGGCTGCTGAAACGTCAACCGTTTCTTGGAAGAAAAAACGCAGAATAACAGAAGACGCAAAAAATGCAGTTGTTATACTAAAACACTCAAATGCAGTAGTATTCAGACTGCATAGAGGCAGATTCTTATGCGCTTACTGCCCAAAAATATGTCTTAATGTATCAGAAATACGGGACCATTCAGTTATTCACAAAAAGCTCGAAATATTCGAAAACCCAGCTGTGAGAAACTCGTTTCCTCTTCGAATCGATATCACAGATCTATCTTGTAATTTATGCGATGAAAATTTACTAACTATAGAAGAATTAAAGACGCATTTAGCTGATGAACATTCGAAAATAATTGACCCTGAATTTCCTGATGGCGTCGTTCCTTTCATCTTGACTGGAAAAGAATACAGATGCGTCCATTGCAGCTTAGTTTTTGAAGGATTTCTGACATTGTTCACACACATGAATCAGCACTACCCAAGCTATGTTTGCCCTACTTGTGGAAAGGGATTTTCAGGACGAAACAAGCTTCGAAGCCACTTAGTCAGTCATGAGTTTGGACAATTCAATTGCACGAAATGCGATTCGGTATTCCCGAATCGTGGAGCCAAGAACAGGCATATAGCTACAGCCCATGGAAGGAAAGATAGATATCGGTGTCCTGTCTGTGATGAGCATTTTGGACATTATCGTTTAAGACTGAAGCATTTGGAAAAGGTTCATGAACTTAAAAGTGGAGTGTAGGTTTAATTTTTCGTCCATGACGTCTTAAATCAGTATTATTTTAAGTTTTTAAACTGCCATGGGCATTAACATTATCATTAACAATAGAAACAGGTTTTTTTTTGTTTCACATACACATCCACCCGCAATAGCTTCAGTTTATCCGTGATCATGGTACTTGCAACAACGCCGAAATATCGGGAACTCAATACAAACAGTAAGCATGGTAAATATCCCGTTTCTAGTGTTAATGATAGTATTATTTTAATCTTATTCCAGTGGCGAAAAGAGATGGCACTATACATCATGTAAAGCTCTGTCTCTTTCCCACACTGGAATTACATTAAAAAAATACTGCTTTAAGATGGAAGCGCCGGGGTAGCCCGCGAAAATCAAATTCTGTAACGTTTTCATTTTAATCATCAATACTTTTTTTAAATACATGTTTTTAATGTTATAACTTTACTTTAAATACCTCCATGACCCCCTTACTTGCATCCATCAGCACAATGTTTCGAGTGCGTTACTTTGTGTCCTACCGTTAAACGTAATTTTTCACCCCCAAAAAAAAGTCGTTTCCCAGCAACGTAGAATTACTTAGGGATGTATAGAATGCTTGGTTGACGGTTTCGTCAAAGGTCCGTTTACATCTTGATTATAAGAGTGGATGTCCCTACATCCACTCCATCAGTATTTCAAAGGTTACTCCCTGGTAATCTTTGGAAATACTGATCCTAAGCCTTTCAATTGGAAGCTCCATTATCCCCAAGTGGCATAGGCTATATCTAAATGTTCCCGTGGGATCATTTCCGACCATATTGCGAGCGAAGCCGCGGACATAAGCTAGTTTATTAAGCTGACCTTAACTTATAATGTAAGTGCTAAGTTAGGCAAATGATGATGATTCGTGTCACTCAAGTCCAAGGTAGGTACTAACTATCTTTCACCGTCGATTATGAACTTAAGGGTTTTACCACACCAATCGATCGACCGTCGATCGATGATAGAATAGATAAGTCGACGTCGATCAACAGTTTCTACTACACCAATTGAGCGATCGTCGTCATTTCTACCATCGATCGGTTGCTGATCGGCGATCGATCGATTGGTGTGGTAACAGTCTAACATAGATCAATCCGTTATCTTAGATTGATTACACACTGTCCATCCTTCGTCCGATTCCCGGCTATCTCAGATCACCTCACACATTCGTTCGGTTACAATTCCTTATCCAATATGCCATAATTCTGCGCTCCATAGTGATTATATTCTTTTTGTTTTTAGGGCCCATAATTTGGACGAGGCTGACCCGCAAGTATAACGATCACAGAGATAATGCCGCTATCATTCTCGAAAGTTCCAACGCTTGCCCGTTTAGATGGAGACGAGGCGCCTTCACTTGCGCCTCCTGTCCATCCTCCTTCGCAGATTTCAGCGAAGTCAAGGAACATAGTAAAGAACACAAGACTTGCAACGAAGCTCTCCGAAAGGCTCGACCGTTTTCGAACGTTAAAATAGAAGTCACTGAGCTACGATGCGAATTATGTCTAATGCGAATGACAGGCTTAGATACTCTTTGCGATCATTTAATCGAAGATCATAATAAACCAATCATCACCAAGATTGGTATAGGTGTCACACCGTACTACTTGACAGGGAAAGAGTACAAATGCACTCATTGTGAAGAAACGTTTCTTCTTTTCTCAAAATTGAACTCTCATTTGAACACACATTACCCAAATAGCATATGTTTCCAATGCGGCAAAGCATTCTCTTCTGTACCCAGATTAAAGTCACATTTGCTAACACACGACTCCGCAGCCACTACTCAATACAACTGCACTAGATGCGACCAAACCTTCCCCACACGTGTCTTAAAAAATAATCATATCAGCCAAAAACACGGCCCAGAATACAGGTACCGATGTCCATACTGCAAAGATACCTTCAAAAGCTACGCTGATAGGGGTAAGCATCTCAAAACAGCGCACGACAAGAAAATAGAGTACCCATGCAATTTGTGTCCATCCGTTTTTGCCATGTGTAACCAGAGAACCAAACATGTAAGGCAAGTTCATATGGGCATTAAGTCTTTTGCGTGCGAATTTTGCTCGTACAAATTCGTGACAGCTGCTCAGCTGAGGAATCATATGATTAAACATGGTGGGGAGAGGAAATATCAGTGTCAAGTGTGTAAGAAAGCTTATGCTAGAACCAAAACTCTTCGTGAGCATATGAGGATACACAACAATGATAAAAGATTTGTCTGTCAGTTCTGCAATACTGCTTATGTTCAGAAGTGTAGCTTGCAAAGTCATTTGAGGACGCATCATCCTAATCAGAGGAGCCCTTAATAAAGATTAAGCTGCCTCATCTGTGTCTTGCCAATTTTGCGATTTAACTCTTCAGTGGCCTAGGTTTTTGCCAACTATGGTGGGGCCGGCTTCCAATCTAATCGGTTGCAGAATTTTACATGGAGCGACTGCCCATCTGACCTCCATAGCTCAGTTACTGCATAATTTTATGATTTGCCTCTTCACGGGTATAATAAAGGGTGTAAAAAGACCCTTAACGAAGCCGAATGGCACTTGTTTTCTCCGTCATTGCGATCATTTTTTTTTTCTGGATCATACCTGGGAACTTTCTAGTTACGGAGATATTGGAGATCAAAGTTCCAAATTTTTCACAAGTTTTTTTTAAAATACTACTTTGTAAGGTTTTAACTTTACTTTAATTACCTCCATGACCCGTTTACTATTCAAATCCTCCATCAGCACTAAGTTTTGAGTGCGTTACATTGAGTTTTACCGTAAAACGTGATTTTTCACCCCAAAAAAAAAAGTCGTTTCCCAGCAATAATTTTTGCGTAGGGTGACTTAGTTTGATGTACATAATGCTTGGTTGACGGCTTCGTGAATGGTCTGTTTACACCCTGTATGTAGATAGAATAATAATTAGATAAAATACTTTATTCTCTATACCAAGAAATTCATTCATTCAATCATCATCATCATTTTCATTTTTTTTTCTGTATTATTTCTTTCTTTAAATGTTTCGTCTTCATAATAAAAAAAAAACAGATTGACTTGGCTCGCGAGGTTGACGACATGTGGGATGTGGACTCAGCGATCATTGTGCCGATAGGCGTATCAGCTCATTGCTTAATTGCCAAGAGCCCCGATCAATACCTGAGAAGGCTCTAGGCAGCTGGATCAAGGGCTTGATTCAGAAAGCGGTACTCCTGGACACGGCACGTATTGTTAGTAGGTTCCTCTCTCTGGAGCCCTGACCGCCAGTAGCTAGGACTCTGTTCCCGATACCGGTGGGCTACTATTTTTATATTTTTAAATGTTTTTTATATAATTATTGTTGATAAAAATATTTAAAAATGTAACTAGTACCTAAGTAAGAAAAATGAATAAACGAAACAGATTTGATTGTAGATATAGTACATAGTGTTAGTGACACACAATAGGGTTTTATAATTAAAAGCGATATTTTAGACACAGTATTTTCCAATTCATCGACAGCTATAGGATTTTTTAATTTTTATGTCCTATTTTTTTATATAAATCGTATTATTTGTATTTTATAATATGGGCTACAATTTTTTTTTTTTTAATATTATTTTAGATTCAAATATAATGTAATTAATATGTATAGATATGAATAAAGAAGTTATAATTAGATAAATATAATAATGACGGATAAAATAACTAATTATAAATTGAATAAAAATATTTGAATGTGTTTTTGTTTTTGTTGGAATATCCACATTCTTCCCCAAGTTTTAAATCACATGACTTCATACATCCACGCCTTTTTTCCTTGGGGTGAGCTAAAACAACGAATGCCACCAGCTAGTACGATTCGTACTCATATTACTTCGTCCACGTGAGTCATAAGGCGACCATTTCTAATCTTACTCCTTATTAATATTACAAGTGCGAAAGTTTGGATGGATGGATGTTTGTTACTAAATTACACCAGAACGGCTGAACGGATTTGGATAAAATTTGGCACAGAGATAGATCATAGTCTGGAAAATCACATAGGATACTTTTCTTTCTCACACTTTCACAACAAAAGTCCCACGCGAACGAAGTCGCGGGCATCAGCTACTTAAATATAAGGATGCTCAACCCTATAACCGATATTTAAAGTTGTATAAGATTATCCTACATTGCTTCACCCCGCGACTTCCCTCGCATGAAAAATACATTCTATGGCACTCGGCAATCGTGTAGTTTGCCATCAATGCAAGAATTTTTGAAATCAGATGACCAGTACCGGAGATGATCTCCCACTCCCAAATTTAAACTTTAGCTCTTTATAATATTAGTAAGTATGTATAGCAAAAAATGCAATGAGATTATCGTAATTATTTAAAGTAGCACGAAATATGGATAACGAAATGGAATGAAATGAACACGAAGACCCTATATCGGAATTTTTCTATTTTTAGGAAGAAAAACTGAAGAAACTGTCATAAAGCTGGAAGTTGAGTCAGACACAGAGAATAACAGATCCTCTATGATCTCAACCGCACGAGAGGGCTACCAAAGACGAGCTATCTTCAGAAATAACATAGCCACCATCATGGAAACTTGCACAGCATACCCATTCAAATACAGAAAAGGAACGTACCTGTGTTTCTTCTGTAAAAATACTTTCTTAGAACCAGAGAAGTTGAGAGAACACAACCAACTTCAACACTCTGAAGTGAAACAGTTACTGAAGCCTCGAAAATATGAACCTCTCAAAATGGACTTCGCTACAACGATTTGCAAAATGTGCGGCACGGAAATCGGTGATTATGCTGAACTGAAAATCCATCTGACTGTTGAACATGGGAAGCTAATAGATTGTACTTATGGGGACAGCGTGCTTCCTTATAAACTGAGCAAAGAGGAACACAGCTGTCAAATATGTGGGAAAACTTACGAAATGTTTCTCAGCCTACACAAACATATGAATGATCATTACGAACATTTTATTTGTGAGACTTGTGGGAAAAGATTCGCGACTTCCCAAAGAATGGTGAATCACGCTAGGACTCATGAAACAGGAGATTTTCCTTGCAAACGGTGTACAGAAACGTTCCCAACTTACGCTTCTTTGTACGCACACAATGCTAAAATCCATAGGTCGAATAAGAGGTACAAGTGTCCCATTTGTGACGAGAAATTCGCTTCCTACAAACATAGGTTGAAACATTTGAACACTATCCACGGAGAAAAGACCGCTGTGTTTCCCTGCCCGTCGTGTCCAAAAGTTTTTGACTTATGCAGCCGTAGGACCTCACACATACGGTTCCAGCATCTACAAGAACGAAACCATGTGTGCTCTATATGCGGGATGAAGTTCTTTACGAATTATGAGTTGCAGGAGCATTCTATTAAACATGGAGGTGAACGGATCTATCAATGTGATGTTTGCAAGAAATCTTACGCGAGGCTAAAGACTTTGAGAGAACATATGCGTATACATAATAATGATAGAAGGTTTATTTGTCCAGTTTGCGGACAGTCCTTCATACAGAATTGTAGCTTGAAACAACATATGAGGGTACACCATCCTGCGCATTTGAAAGACGTGTTTTAGTGCTAATAAATAATGTATTATATTTCTGGTGTTTTGATTTTACTCTTCTTCTTTCTCTTGACGTTTTAGACCACATGATTGACAATACCTCATGGTTCTTGTCAACTGAATTGACCAACCTGCCTTGCTTGCGAAGAAACTGTGGCTTAGAAGCCTCAAGTCGGTTTGAATGTGCAATCGCTATACTTCGCAATGGTAGCATTATTTTAACCAAACATCTTTATTAAATAAGTAAAATAATAACAGGGATTTATCATTTTCGTTACTGGAATAATAAAATGGTAGATGTTTTAATTTTTTTGGTCCTAGGACAAATAATATAATTCGCAGAAAATTTTATAATTTTAAAGCATGTCCTGGGTATAAAAGGTGAAGCATAACTCGAAGTATACAGCATGAAAAAGATTTCAAAGAAGATAACAACCCTCATTTCTCATTTTTAGGTGACGAACTGTCTAATGAAGATTGCCATATAGAAAGAGCTGAATTCAAGGCACGCATCGCAGAACAAAAGAAAACCTTTACAGACGACGTTAAAGCTAGGACAAGACACGCAATAATACTGCTGGAATCTACGAAAATATGCCCCTTTAAATGGATGAAAAATCTTTTCATATGCTTCTATTGTCATCAACAATTTCCCGACCCTGCGTCACTGAGGCTACATAACGCACAACATGGTTTTCTAACGACATCCCAAGTTAAATACGCTTTATCTAAGCTTAAGAAGTACGAATTAGTCAAAGTCGATATCACTGATGTAGGATGCAAGCTCTGTGATGATTTGATCCCTGATTTTCCGTCCCTAAAGTGGCATCTACTAGAAAAGCATAACAAGAATTTGGACCCGAAATCCGGGGACGGTGTCTTACCGTTCAAAGTTACACTCAATGAATTCCCTTGCGCTCTTTGTACGGAAAAGTACACGGAATTTAAGTCTCTGAATCAGCACATGAACGTACATTTCCAAAATTTCATTTGCGAGCAATGTGGTACTGGTTTTATAACTCCAGAACGTTTAAGGACCCACGCGTTCTCGCACGAGACTGGATCGTTTCCGTGTGATAGCTGTGAGAAAGTCTTTCGGTCTACTAACGCGAAAAACGAACATTACGCTACCGTGCACATGAAAGTAAAACGCCACAGATGCCCTCATTGTCCAGAAGTATTCAGGAACTACTTTCAAAGAAACAAACACATTTCTGCCGTCCACGGTTTGAAGTTAAAAGAATTCAAATGCACCATGTGTCCTAAAGTTTTCACCATCAGTGGCAAACTAGGTGTACACGTAAGAGCTGTGCATTTGAAATTGAAAAGGTATTCATGTGATGTTTGCGAATGGAAGTTTTATTCGAAATCTGAGTTGAAGGATCACATGGTTAAACACGGAGGCGAAAGAAAGTATCAATGCAGCGTTTGCAAAAAATCTTACGCGAGGAAGTACACGCTTCAAGAGCATATGAGAATCCATGCTAATGATCGTCGTTTCGTGTGTACGATATGTGGAAGGTCCTTCATACAAAACTGTAGTTTGAAGCATCATACGAAAATTCATCATCCTAATTTAGGGCAGGTTGATAAACATGCGTTTGCCTCGTGATTTATGTGCTCTTTTTCGTTTTCGCTTTGGTACGAAGACTGATTTGGTCGATACTTAATTTTATATTATTTTTATCTATGTCAAAAAGCAAATGGAGTACTACTTTTACAAGGATCTGTTGGTAAACATTTGTGAATTGATTCGTAACTTGTAATGAAAATACTGCCTCGTTATTCTAGTGGTTACAAGCGTAACTGCTGAGTCGAACCCAAGACCTCATGTCTTGGGTTCGATCCACAGGGTGGGCAAAGTGTTTTTGAGTTTTTCCATCAGGAATTTCTCAGCAGCAGCCAGGGAGTCTGGATTTGTGCCCGGTTGATGGCAATAGCTTCGCCCCCTATTACATGGGATTTGAACATAACTGGTGAAATGTTGGTGTACTGTTGGGTACACATCTGCCTAACCCTTCATCCCGATAACAGGCGTGATTTTATATAATGAAAAAACAAGATGGAAGCGTTAGTTTTGAATTTGGCCCCGCGCCAAAAGATCCTTGTACAGCTATACTTTTGTTTCTTATACCCTGTCACAATGTTGTGTCAACCTGAGAACCGAATTTTTTTTTTACTAATTTACAATTCATCGAATTGCGAGGTCTTAACAATATTTAATCATTAATTTTTATTTTCTAAAACTCAGCAACTAAGTAAAAGAATCGAATTGAACTGAATAAAATGTGATTATTTCCTAACTTACAACTTTTATTTCCACTCAACAATAACACCATGGGAGCTGGTTCGCTAACATTCACATAAGCACTAGAAAGTAAACACCAAGACAGCAAGATGGCAACTACAATTTTTATTTCTGTTTTTCTAGGATTGGACTCCGAAATACCGGATACGAAGCGAAGAATCATCCCGTTATTCCAAGTAGCTTACGACAGAAGTTTGTGTAGACCTCTTGGGTCATTGTTACCCTTCAATAAACTCCGACAAAAGAGTATTAGAACCTTCTCTTCACCTCCAAGAAGAGACTTCTCTCCATCTCGCAGTCCTTCCCCTGTTTACCAAGCATCTGCACCATCGCCTTTCATAGATAGTACACCGACTTTATCGGTCCAAACTCCAAAGCCAAAAGAGCCTAAAGTTAAGAAAACTCCAGATATCAGACAAAATGCTTTAGCTGTGTTTGAATTTTCAACGATTTATCCATTCGTTTATGGGAGTAACAAATTTAAATGTTTTGTTTGCTCGCAACCGTTTTTGGACTTGAATGAATTGAAGCTGCATATGCACTTGTCTCATACCTTCGCTCCTTTGAAAAGACTAGTCAATAATCGAAGAGAAAATGTCTTGAAAGTTGATGTAAGTGAAATTACATGCAAAATATGTTCAGTCAAACCTCCTAGCCTGGTAGAACTCAAGCGCCATCTTAAAGAAGTGCACGATAAACCAATGGATTTAGAAATCCAAGATAATATGATCCCCTTCAATCTTGAACTTGTAGACGATGCATACAAATGCGTCATATGCGAGCAGAACTTTATAAAAGTGCGAATTTTAGTCATCCACATGAGCGAACACTTCAATAACTATAGTTGCGAGATTTGCGGATCAGTTTTCATGACTTTGCGGCTTTTGAAGAAGCATTTAGAAGTCCACGACTCTGGTAACTTTCCCTGCGATCGCTGCAACAAAGTTTTCAGTACTCCCTATAAACGTACTTTGCATATACGAGGGGTTCACCTAAAGCAGTGTCCGAGAAGATGCCCAATGTGCCCGGAGAAGTTCAACTCAAATTACAAAAGGACTATACACTTGCAAGATGTCCATAATCAAGAGACTAGAGTACATAAATGCAAGACTTGTGGGCGAGGATTCAATCTGAAGTATCACTTAGTCTGCCACGTTCGTTCTGTTCATCTACAGGAAAGGAATCAGCAGTGTGCTGTATGCCATCAACGGTTTTGTAACAAGGAGTCTTTGAAACGTCATATGGTGATACACACAGGGGAAAAGAATCACAAATGTGATGTGTGTGGAATGGCTTTTTTGAGAAGGAAGAATTTGAAGGATCATCTGCGTTTGCATGATATTAGTTAGTTGTTAATCAAGAGACGAGAAGAATCTAATGAGTGTTAAAGTACCCTTAACGAAGCCGAAAGGCACTTGTTCTCTCCGTCAGCGTCATTGCGATCAGTTTTTTGCCCCATACCTGGGAACCTTCTAGTTACGGAGATATTAGCGGTCAAAAACCGAAGTTTTAAAAAAAATACAAGTTTCTTATGTTATAATTTTTCTTTAAATACATCCATGATCCCCGTACTATTCAATGCATCCATCAGCACAATGTTTTGGAGTGCGTTACATTGAGTCCTACCGTAATACGTGATTTTTCACCCAAACAAAAAAGTCGTTTCCCAGCAATAATTTTTGCATACTTAGATAGATGTATAGAATGCTTGGTTGACGCTTCGTGAAGGGTCCGTTTACACCTTGTATGTTAATCTAATAGACGAGTAATTGACGGTTTCTGAATTGACCAATTAAAGTTCCGAACTTATCAAACTTTTCTAAATTAGGGCCGCAATTATTTTAAAATAAAAAAAAAACAAACACTGGGTGCAAGTTATAAATATTATGATACTCTTACTAAAATAACTTCGGCAGTATTTTTAAGTATTTATGACTTCTAAATACAAGTTCCTGGATATCATTTCAGTGAGCTAGAAATAATTTTAAGGATATATGACTGAAAGCAGCAGTACCTAGCTTTAGTTTTCGCATGATGCTCGCTATCAGCATCTCCCTAGCCTTTTCCCAACTACCATGGACCGACTGCCTATCTGACCTCCACAACCCAGTCACTACTCTCTTAAAATACCCTCGGGTAGGACTAGGTGTCAAATTGTATGATTTCTGACTACTTGTAATGACTGTCATAGATCTACAAATAATAGCCGGGACCAACGGCTTTCCGAGACACGGAGGGAACTCGGTATGTAATAGATGGTCACCCATCCACGGACCTACCTCAGCAAGCACCTTTAGCCACGAGCCCATAATTTCAGTGCGCTAGTTATAATTTTAGGGATATAAAGGGTGTAAAAAGACCCTTAACGCAAACGAAAACCACATATTCTGGCCATCATTGGGATCATTTTTTTCTTCTAGACAATACCTGGGAAACCACAGGTTCTGGAGATATTGAAGGTCAAAGTTCCAATTTTTTCACAAGTTTTTAAAAAAAAAACCACTTTTTAAGATTTTAACTTTACTTTAATTTACTCCATGACCCATTAACTATTCAAAGCATCCATCAGCACCAAGTTTTGAGTGCGTAACATTGAGTTTTACCGTGAAACATGATTTTTCACACCAAAAAAAAAGTCGTTTCCCAGCAATAATTTTTGTGTAGAGTTACTTAGTTTGATGTACAGAATGCTTAGTTGACGGCTTCGTGAAGGGTCTGTTTACACCCTGTATGACTGCATTAATTTTTCGCATAATAGTTATGTAACTGACTGGCCGATGGCCAACGTCCTGAGCACTGATTTCATAGTGTTCATCCATAAAGTCAGTGTATAGATCGTTGACCTCTCAAGGCATTAACATTTTTTATATTCATCTTTTATTTTTAATGAGTAATTATATTTATTTACTTAGAAACAAATGTGAAATAAACTATTAACTTGACTCCACACATTAAAATTATTTAGTTTTATTATACAAGTTTTTTTTTAAACCCTTTAGAAAAACTATGTCTGTTACTGCCTCAATGGTCGACTGGTCACAAGCGCGACTACTGAGCATGAGGTCCTTGGTTTGATTACCGGGTCGTGCAAAGTGCTATTGGGTTTTTCCATCAGGAATTTCTCAGTAGCAAGCACGGAGTCTGGATTCGTGTCCGGTTGATGGCAATAAGCTCGCCCCTATTATAATTGGCCAAATTTGTGTGTACATTTAGGTACACCTCTACCTAACCTATCGAGGATCACCTACCGGCGTGATGAATGTTATGTAAATAAATATCTACCTACCTACTTATATCCTTAGTTTGTTTTGTTAAATTTTCTGTGCAGATGACCAGTGGGCCTGAAATGGCCGCTTCAGCAGAATTATAATAGGATTATAATATTTATGAATTACGTTACAACTCGTAAAGTAGTCACAAAGTGACAATTCATTATATTAACTGCTTCTGTGACTATTTTAAGATTGTTAGGGGGCGTCCATTAATTACGTGAAGCATTTCGGGGGGTGGGGAGTTGAGCCGAATCTCACCCAATTTCACGTAATTTTTTTCCTTGCAAGAAACTCAAAATTGCGAGAAAACTGGGTTTAATTAAGTGTACACGCAATCAAGCACAGATTACCGTAATCTGTGCTTGATTGCGTAGAATACTACGCATTTTGATAAATCTCACGTGAGATTAGAAGGGGGTCAAGCCAAATCACACGACATTTCACCAAAGGGGAAGGGGGGTTCGAAAAATCGCTAAACTAGCCTCACATAATTAATGGACGTCCCCTTAACGTGATTCATATTATAATCCTATTATGATTCTTATCTTATATATTATATCTTATGATAAAGCGGCCATTTTAGGCACCCTGGCTTTAAATTCAAGATCTTCCTATGACACCTCTTTTATTTATTTATAATAACTATTCTGCATTTTACTTCTGTGCTTTACTAACGAAATATCTTCTGTTCGATTTCTCTACTTAACTAAGACAAACTATCATTCTACTTAAGTAAGTAATATAAGTTCAAAAGCGTTTGTAAAAAAAAAAAAAAAAAACATCATTAAAAAAATTACACAAACTCATTTTTTTCTTTTAGGAATCATCCAGAAATCAAATTCAACGATCACTCTGAAAGACGAAGATGGATATGATATTAAACTAACAGTTCTTAAGTATCCAATTTCTTTAAATAGTCTAGAATATGAAGTGCAAGATAAGACTCCAAACCATAATTTAAAGAATAAACAAAAAAGGAAAATTTGTATAACGAAAGAGGTCAAAAGCAACGTTAAGATAGAAAACATATCTTTTCGTAAGTTAAAAGAACCAGTACCTATTAATAATGTCGATTGGAACAGCCAAAATGAGCAAGAAAATTTAGTAACATTCAATGTAAAAACTGTACAAGGATTTATCCGAGCAACAACAAGACAAAGAAGCGAAAACGATGACTATGAGAATTGCAAACAGAATGCCTTGATCATCTTCGAAAATTCCTACGTATACCCTTTTATTCATGCAGCCAACAAGTACAAATGTGTCATCTGTTCAAAGCCTTTTCTAGAAGCTAATCTATTGAAAGATCATACTATAAACGAACATACAAGTAAAGAAATGAAACGAGCTTTAAATAATAGAGTTAGAGACAAAAATCTCAAAGTTGACGTCACATATCTGCAGTGTAAAATCTGTTTACAATCACTACCTGATCTACAGAGCTTGAAGACACATTTAAAGGATCATGGGAAGAATATACAGCTGGATTTGAAGGATAATATCATACCTTACAAGTTGGGAGGTGAAAACTTCGAATGCCAGATATGCGGAGAGAAGTATCTGAAATTACGTCTCCTTATAATTCACATGAGTAAACATTTCAACAATTTCAGCTGCGAAATATGTGGTTCTTTATTTATTTCACTGAATTTATTAAAAAGACATTTACAAACTCACGAATCGGGGTGCTTTGCTTGTAGTAAATGCGAAAAGGTGTTCACGAACTCGTCAAAGAGGTCTCTTCATTTTAAAGGAGTACATCTGAAGCAGTTTCCCCGAAGATGCCCGATTTGTCCCGAAAGATTCAACTCAAATTACCAACGGACGAAACATTTGCGTATAGCTCATAACCAATCAACTGGTTTATATAGATGTGACACTTGTGGACGGGAATACGACTTAAAATACCATCTTCTCGTACACATAAGGTCTGTCCATCTTCAAGAAAGGAATCACGAATGTCCAATGTGTAATTCTAGGTTTTTCTCCAAATACTGTCTTTCGAGGCATATGGTGATCCATACTGGTGAGAAGAATTTCAAATGTGAGGTATGTGGGAAGGCCTATGCAAGGAGGAAGAATCTTCGAGACCATTGCAGGTCCCATGAGGTCGGATTGTGCAGCATTTGTGGACTAAACTGTGGAGATCATAACAGTCTTGTTGCTCATTTGAATAGCTTACATTGATTTATTGTGAAAGATTTTAACATTCTGGTAGTTATTAACGAAATCTGTGGGTAAATTCGCCAAACATTGGCGTGACCCAAGGAACTGTTTTTTGACGGCCAATAAAAATAGAAAAAAAAGCTTTACGAATAGTGAAATTAAATGGCATTCCATTGCCTCCACGACACGACGGTCTATATAGTCCATTGAAAAGTTACATTTGGGGTTGCGTTTTTTAGAGGACGCAATCTTATTTTTTTATGTGTAGGGGGGGTCAGTGTAAAGCTAAAATCAAGTTTGTGGGTTCGCCACCCTTGCCCCACGGCCGCCATCTTGAAAATAGGGGTTGAAATGGTTATTACGATTTATCTCTTAAACTAATTATCTGATAAAAAAAAATTGTCAACATTTTTTGTTGCAAATTGAATTCTCTACAATTTTGGTCCAGTATCTTTTTGTCGTAGAATTATAAATAAAAAAGTTATAAGCGAAAATGTTCAGAAATTCGAGAAAAAAAATTGTATTTTTCGATATAATAAAAATAACAATAACTAATATAAAATAAAAATAACTGATGACACATTATTAGTAGACACGTATAATAAATGTATAGTTAAGAGTACTGAAAAATAATACTTACTTCGGAGCGCTGTAGAACCTTAGCTATTGACTTAATTAAAAAATGTTGCTTATAAAAGTTATTCCTTAAAAACGATCTACAAAAATGGTCTGATATCATTTTTTCGTAAAATGATAAAAAAAAGTTATATCGAAAAATACAATTTTTTTTCTCGAATTTCTGAACATTTTCGCTTATAACTTTTTTATTTATAATTCTACGACAAAAAGATACGGGACCAAAATTGTAGAGAATTCAATTTGCAACAAAAAATGTTGACAATTTTTTTTTATCAGATAAATAGTTTAAGAGATAAATCGTAATAACCATTTCAACCCCTATTTTCAAGATGGCGGCCGTGGGGCAAGGGTGGCGACCCCACAAACTTGATTTTAGCTTTACACTGATCCCCCCTACACATCAAAAAAATAAAATTGCGTCCTCTAAAAAACGCAAGGTAAGGCCTAAAAAATGTAACATTTCAATGGACTAATAGCAAAGCAACCCATTGCTGATAATAAAGTATATACTTCTGCAATCACACGCCATTTAATTCTGAAAGACTGTTTTGCCACATTCCGTTGTTGTATTAGTTATTGTTAGTATTATGCTCGAAATACAAATAAGAAAGATCAAATAAATTACTTATGCTTTTACGAAATGCTTTTTATTAAATCAATACAGTTAAAGATTCCAAAACCCCTTATAACTTAGATTTGACAACGTATAGCAAATCAAGCAATCCATTAGGTTCGTATTTAAAGTAACTAACGTTGATATTGTAACTAGTTAACAGACGCCATTTTAAAAAGGCCATTATTTTTATTTTCCTCAGGACTGACGGCAAGACCACGAACGGGACCAAGAACGAGTATCTGGCAAATGACAATATCAGAGAGACAAAACGCAGCAACCTTCCTAGAATATACTACTATCAAGCCATTCTTTTACCAGCAAGCCAATTTCAAATGCTTTTACTGCAACGAAGTCTTTCCCGAAATACACTCCGTCTTGCAACATACCACCTTCCACGTTACCCCAGAAAGATGCTGTTTATTAAAGCAGTATTTAAGAAAAGGAAAAAGAGTCATCAAAGTTGACATATCAGGTCTCAAATGCAGACTTTGCGAACAAAAGTATTCCGACCTTGATGATATTAGAAAGCATTTGACACTAGCACATAAGAAAGAGTTCAATTCAGCAGGGAATGGATTAATGGCGTATGATTTAAATACGAGTAACGGTCAGCTGACTTGCCATAAGTGTTCAAAGACGTTCAACTCTTTCTTCCTTCTCAATAGACATATGAACGTGCATTTTAACGTGGTTTGTGAGACTTGTGGCTTGGGATTCATGTCGCATCAACGCTTGATAAACCATAGAATAGTACACCAGACAGGCGTTCACAAATGTGACAAGTGTCAAGAAGTATTTCCAACAAAATTAAAGCTACGGTACCATTTATTCAAGAAGCATGAAGTGACGAACGCTAAAAAGATAAAACCATTAAAATGTCCACATTGTTTGGAAAGATTTGCAGAACATTATAGAAAGATGACGCATTTGAAGGAAGTCCATGGAATCTCATTCACTTTCGAATGCAGCGCTTGTAAAGCAGTGTTGCCAACGCGTAGAGCTTTGACAGAACACACAACGAAGTTGCATACGCAAAAAATCCAGTGCAAAGTCTGTGGAAAGTGTTTCGGGACCAAATCCTTGCTGAAAATGCATATGAGAGGACATACAGGCGAGAGAAATTTCTTCTGCGTGATTTGCCAGAAAGCCTACATGCATGAAAGGACTTTACGCCAACATATGAGAGTACATGGTCCAGTTTGGAAGTTTACTTGTTCGGAATGCGGAAGCGGGTTCCATAATAGGAATGATTATAACAAGCACATGAAGCAATGGCATCCTCAGTGGCAGTTTAAGACTATCGTAAAGAATTTTGGAAGTGAACTTATGAATTGAATAGGTTCGTTGTGCTAAAGAATATCGTAAAGCTTTAACAAGATCTGTCAAGTACTACGTTCAGTCTACTGCTGTAACAATCACTGTTTATTAAGTACAAAACGACCCAGGTTGGCCGCAGCAAGGAAAACCTGCTCAGGTGGAGATTCATTAATGACTCTGTCCTGGTGTGTAAATGTGGTGCTGTTCCACAAAAAATGGGGCACTTAATATCGTTTCTGCGTGCCCTGTTGTTTGTTCACTACGGGAACGATACCCAAAGCGCCAAACTAGTAGCTCAGTTCTGGGCCGTCACAATTTAGATTGCCATCGACACGCTAAGACACACGATTAAGTACACAAACTCAAATGCTAGTCGCATCTTTATCTAGGGCACAAATACTATAATACTATAGCGAGCTAAAGTTTTACGTTTGTAAGTTAGGATCAAGAGTGTAATTTTTGGAACTACTCATCCGATTCCGAAAATTATTTTACATATGGTAAGCTACGTTATCCCGGAGTGACATAGGCTATTTTTAAAACTTTCCCGTGGGATTTTTTACGACAATAACGCGAGCGAAGCAGCGGGAAAAAGCTAGTACTCAATAAACTTGTAATAGTTATTACTAACTTTTGTATGAATTAGTTATTCGTTTTTTAATATGTCTAGAGTTATTATAAGTCCCGTCATGTAAAAAGAACGCTGAGCGACAGTGGAGGGGATGTGTTTGCGCACGTTATATAGTCGCGTCCTAAAGTACTAAGCTATTGTTTTATAATATAAGTATAATTGTTTCATTGTAGAATCGTAATAGGTACTTTACTAGCTACTTAGTACTTTGGAAAAGGCTAGAATAACAAAAATTGAGAAAGTTTATTTGAGCGGCCAGCGTTCTTTTTACGTGACGCGAACTGTACTGAAGTACAAGAATGCCTTATTTGAACGTTCCCTACACTAATAAGTAAGTTTAACACGAATGGTTCAGGATTTGCAAAGCTACTGCTTAATGCCTTGTCTAGCAACACACTTTAAAAGGGGCGATATGTTTCCGCCATCTTGTAAACGCTGTCAAAAATGACATTTTCCAATATTTAGGTACTCATCAAGCTACTGCAATCTGTCAAATTTCTTTAATAGATTTTCAACTTTATCACTAAAGCATTATATTTAAGGGGCTGTCCATTAATCATGTGAGGCTCGAAAGGGGGGGGGAGGGGTCCATAAAAAATCACGAAATATCACAAGGGGGGAGGGGGGGTAAAGTATTATATCACGTGTACTTATTTTTTCGGCAAGCGCGCGATACTCAACCGAAAAGCGGCGTTACATGTATTTATTTTAAGTCAAACGCGTACAAAATGTTGTTGTTAAGGTGTTGAAGAAAGTCTTGCTAATTTGTGGTCCGAAAATATTGTACATTAAATAATCTTCATGTACTAGTACAAAAAACTTTTTCGCATTTCTTTCATTATTTTTATGTCAGTCATAAACAAACTGCAACCTTTCTTTCTACCTCTGAACGTTTATTATAGTAGTCTTTCATTTTCTATAATAAAATTAGATGATACTTATACCAGTATTTTTTTATAAATAAAAAAATAGATTCTTTGCAGGTACGAAAAAATACACGTGATATAGGGGGGAGGGGGGAGGGGTAGTCTTAAACCTCACCACGTATCACCAAGGGGGAGGGGGGGTCAAAAAATGCCAAAAAAAACATCACGTGATCAATGGATGGCCCCTAAGGTTGATTGGGAAAATTTGACAGTTCCGGGTAACTTGATGTGCTGGCGTATGTACCTTCTCCAAAAAATAAAATGCTTTTTAGCTTTTATTTAGAGGTTATTGTTTGATTTAGTAAGGTTTCTAGTCATTATATTTTATTCATATAACATATTGTGATGGTAGGTGTGTTACACAGTCCCGTGGGGCCGTGTCAGGCGTTACGTCCGAATCGTTACGGATTGTCCATAACAAATAATGATTTACTAAGTTGTATTTTGAGGTACCATGTCTCCAAGATAATCAATAGATAGTGAATAAAAATACACTAACAATCAGTTATAGAAATTCGACAACGTGTAGATTTGTACCCATTGGTAAGAAGCCATAGGTACATAATAATACTCAAAAGAGTTCAAAGTAAACATATCTTCAGTAGGAAATTAGTTACGTGTATGAGAATGTCAATAAACAGTATTTTATATCGAAATACCGTAATTATTTTAATGAACATACCTTGGCGTCTCCACTTCGTAGGTAAGTCTTACCCTGAATGACGACATAAAAGAAGTATTCAGTTTTAAAAGACTACACGATTTAACCACATTTTGGTTGGATTCATTTTATCTGCACAATTACCCCGTCCATGTAACGCATACTAAACAAACGAAGACTCGAACACGAAGAAAAATAAAACACAAACATTTTATCTCCCCAGGAACTGAAGCGAAGCCACGTCAAGGAGCACTGACGAGTATCTGGGAACTCACACTTTCTGAACGTCAAAATGCCTCGATTCTTCTAGAAAATACCACAGCAACACCTTTCGTATACTGCCGATACTATTTCAAATGCTTCTTCTGCAGAGATCAATATTCAGATATAAAAACTCTCCTACAACACACGCTGACGCATGAAACTCCAGAAAATACTACCATACTTAAAGAATACCTCCCAAAAGGAAAACGGACAGTCAAAGTAGACATATCGGAGTTAAAATGCAGAATTTGTGCTCAACATTTTAAGGACCTCGATGAAATACGGAAGCATTTGACTTTAGAACACAAAAAGTCTTTCACTGAGTCAGGAAACGGACTGGTAGCTTACGACCTGTCTTCCAAAAACGGCCAATTCGCCTGCCACATATGCAACAAGATATTTCAGACTTTTATACTTCTAAACAGGCATATGAATGTGCATTTTAGTAACGCGGTATGTGAGACCTGTGGTGCTGGATTCATGACCCATCAGCGGCTGATACAGCACAAAGAAATCCATCTACCAGGAGGGTATCCTTGCAATAAATGTAACAAAGTATACACAACTAATTCTAACCTAAAATATCACATAGAAAAAGCTCACGAAGGGACCACGAAGATGAGAATGTTGAGATGTCCTCACTGTACTGAAAGATTTACTGAACACTTTAGAAAGTTGAAGCATTTGAAAGAAGCGCACGGGATAACGTTTACATTTGAATGTGAAGTGTGCCATTCGGTGTTCCCCAGTCGAAGAGCATTGACAATGCACACAAATAAATTACATACCGAAAAAACTCAATGTGAAGTTTGCAAAAAGAGTTTTAGCTGTATTACTTCTTTAAAAAAACACATGGTGTCTCATACTGGCGAAAGAAACTTCATTTGTTCTCTGTGTCAGAAAGCTTATAGACACCAGAAAAGTTTGAAACTGCATATGAGAACGCATGTTCAGGGAGAGCAATATATCAAATTCAATTGCTCTGTTTGTGGTAACGGGTTTCCTAATAGGAACGATTTTAATAGACACGTGAAAGAGTGGCATCCAAGGACCTTTTTTGATTATTCTGGTCATTGATTAATTCATAATTATACAGGGTGCAAGGGACACCGACGCACAAACGCTTCCCACGTATGTATGAACCCCGATACAGTTTGACCGTGTAGGTATTGCACTTTTTTAGGAAACAACAGATTTTTCTCAAAATAGTTCGGAATGATGTACTGAATAGATGGTAAACGTTTGAGCATCGGTGTCCCTTCCACTCTGTATATAAGATCGAGAATTCTCTGCCCTTAATTCTTATTAGAGCAGTGTCACAGTGATGACGGTTAACGAGTTGTACGAGGTCGTGGGTTTGAACTCAGGCAAGCGAGTTAGTTTGTGTTTATTCTTTCATCACCACTACTCTCGCAACAGTGAAGGGAAACTTCTTGTGGAAACGTCTCTCGTCTCCCAGAAGCAAAAATACATGTGACATCTGTCAAATCGCACTTGGGCTGTTTTTGGATTATAGCCCGCTCCCTCTCAGGCCAAGAGAAAGCCTGTTTTCCAGCTATGAGAACTTTATAGGCAGATTATGCTAATTCATGTTATAATAATAATCCTGTGTTGACAAATATCTTGGCGCCCAGCTGGGCCATGTGGACTCAGTTGGGCGCCAATAACGGCCATAATTTTTAACTTGTACACGATTGTTCAATTACATAAAAAAAACAGTATTATTATAAGACAGTTAACTACTGTACGACTGACTTAATGGATCTCTTTGTAGAACTAAGTTTAGCAATAATATTTACTGAAAATAAAATGATTACTAGTATATTGCTGTTTCATTTATTGAAAAGTACCTAAATCACAATAACCAGTTCCACAGTATTAAAGTACTTGTTCTGTCATTAGTAAGTATTCCGATAACAAATAATGTGTGACTATTTAATGAGACAAATGTATATTTTTTTAATTCCTAATTTCATTTCACAGGCGACAACCCAGCGCTAGAAACAAGCATATGGCAGCTAACGGTACCAGAAAGAAGAAACGCAACTACTTTCATTGAACACACGACTGTCAGACCTTTTATATTCAAAGGATCGAGCTTCAGATGTTTCTTCTGCACAGAGTACCATTCAGAGCCAGCAACATTATTAGAACATACTACAACTCACAACATCGAAAATAGAGAAGAAATCTTCGAAAAGTATGTAGCTAAGGGCAAAAGATGCTTGCAGGTAGATATATCGAAGCTGAAGTGTCGGTTATGTGATGAAAGTCATTCCAATCTAGACACTATTAGAGAACATCTACAAAATAAGCATGGAACACATTTCTTCTTAGCCAGCAACGGTATGACAGAATACAACTTAGAGCTTATCAATAATACTTACGTTTGTCATATTTGTGGAGAATGTTTTCATAATTTTAGCTTGCTTAATGGTCATATGAACAGTCATGTAGGTAAGGTAGTTTGTGAAACTTGCGGAGAAGGATTCTTATACCAACATCTACTACTAAAACATAAAGAGACTCATTTGGCAAAGCCTTTCATTTGCAAAGAATGCGAAAAAAGTTTTGTAAAGAAAAGTCAGCTGACATACCATACGAATATAGTCCATAGGGGAAAACAACGATTTAAGTGGAAGAAGTGTCCCAAATGTCCTGAAACTTTCAGAGAACATTACGCAAAATTACTACACTTAAAGAAAATCCATGGAATTGCGAAGACATTCTCGTGCCATGTCTGCAAAAATACTTTTACAACCCGAAGGGCGCTGACTGAACATCTTACTAGATTTCACACCGAGAAATTAAAATGCGAGGTGTGCAGTAAATGCTTTGGCGTACAATCGAGGTTGAAAGAACACATGCGCGGCCACACTGGAGAGAGAAACTTCATTTGTCCTGTATGTAAAAATGCTTACATGCATCAAAAGACTTTGGCTAAACACATGAGGACCCATGATACAGTTTTTAGATACAACTGTTCGGATTGCGGCGCAGGTTTCAAAAGAAAAAATGATTTTGATAAACATATGAAACAGTGGCATGCGTCTTATGGTGACATTTTGCTGTCAGAGGGAGATAGAAGATGAGTAACTTGGTCTTGGAGTAAAAAAACATAGAATTAACCTTTGAGGAGTTTCTATTGCCTTAAGGTATCAAACTGACTCACAAGGAAGGTATAGTATCTGCCTCCTAGCACAGTGTAGATAGAAGTAAGAGGGCGACTAAAGACCCAATTCTGGGTTAAGCTCGCCATTGTACATATTATAAGCTATGTTATCGCAATTTGTATGTTTTTTTTTTGTTTTTTGTTTGCAATAAAGAATAAGAATAAAGGCAACCGTTGCTTTTATAACATACATTTAGTGATAGTGTTGCCAGTATAAAGAAAATTAACGATTAATTTTTGCATAATAAAATCGACTAAATACAACATCATCATTCTCCTGCCCTTACTCCAATTTATAGAGGGTCGTCGCAGCATGTATTCTTCTTCCATACTTCTCTATTACTCGTCATCTCAGCAGTCATCTCCTTTCTAGCCATATCCTTCACACAGTCCATCCATTGTTTCTTTGGTCTTCCTCTACTCTTATAACCAAATGATTGAGAACCAGAATGAATTATGGTATAAAAAAGACTCCAATTAATGGTAGAAGTTTAGAAAAGACGAAGAATAAAAATCTTCTCGTGAAGCACTCTAAATATTTCTGATATTACGACCAAAGGATAGCCTAGGACTGCGGGACTGTTCGAAAGAGATACCGCGGCCCAGGAACACAAAGGGAAAAGAAGGAACATGGATGGGTTTTAGTCAGTACGAGTCTGACACTCCCTTCCACTCCGCCCGGAGCGGGAGAAGGGGTCATTTGATGATTGCCCATCCGAACAAAAAAGGATAGCCTAAGAGAAGATAGATAACAAATACTAAATAGATAGACCATAGACATACAGCTGGTGACATTCAGAATGTTTTTTTTTTCTTTTTATAAATTGAATCTCAAATAATAAGGCTGATAATTATATTGATTGTAGCAAAAGTATACTTTAGGGGACTTAACCCTGTCGTCATAGGTTTTATGTATGAAATTAAATTAATTTTTCTTTTTCGTGTGGTTGGCAAAGGTGGAGGGCAAAGAAGGAACATGAATGGGTTTTAGTCAGTAAAAGTCTGACACTCCCTCCCACTCCGCCCAGAGCGGGGGGGGGGGGTTATTTGATGATTTCCCATCCGAAAAAAAAGGCATGTTGGTTTGAAACGCACCTCTGATTTTTGCATTCATGTGCGTATTGTATTATCACTTGCTCCGGTGAAGAAAAACATCGTGAGGAATAAATTAATGAAACCAATAAGTTTGTATTATTACTAATTTATTTACTTTATAAACTTACATATGAGCATCACAGTAATGGCAGGTTTAAAAATAAGTTAAAAATAAATTGTATATCCTAAAGAGAACCAAAATACAGATAGCAGGTCAGGTTGAGGCAGCCATTTATTTAATAACACAGGTACTTACTTAAACATTTAATAAGGGCTATCTATATCTACTACATTTGCAGGTAAATAGGGTTGATTTTTGTATTGTTTTCATTTTCAAAAATATTTACACTAAAAGACTAGCCCGTTTTCTCTAACTTTAGGCAACACCTATAAGAATGCATAAATAAAAGCATGCTGTTTTTCAGTGAATTTTAATGGAGCTGTGTAAAACAAGTCACACTTCAGTTAATAGTCGCCTAATATACGTGGAAGCGGTCATTATATTATACAAGGTGTAAACGGACCCTTCACGAAGCCGTCAACCAAGCATTCTGTACATCAAACGAAGTACTAACTCTACTCAAAAAATCATTGTTCGGAAACGACTTTTTTTGGGGTGTAAAATCACGTTTTACAGTAAAATCAATGAAACGCACTCACTGGATGCATGGAATAGTACGGGGGCGTGGAAGTATTTAAAGTAAAGTTATAAAATTAAAAACTTGTATTTAAAACAAAAACGAAAGTTTTACCCACCATTTTGTTACATATTTCTGTCGTTTGGCGTACAGGGCACGCACTTGCTTGTCACGTAGATGTGACAATAGCGTTCAAAAGGTTACGATGGTCGAATAGGTCAACAATTCGTCTAATAATTCCACAAATCAAACATCTCAGCTTGTCAAAAAAATATTTCCCCGGAATCCTTGCTCCTCTTTCAAGGCCACACCACAGTCTCAATCCAAGGCACATAGAACTTCACCCGGGTGTAGATACCCGGCTGGCCGGAGTACCCACAGTTGCGGCCGTACGAAGTGACTCCTATGACCGTGTGGAGGCACTTGGAGAGGTAGGGCTTCGCTTGGAGGGGGCCGCCGCTATCGCCCTGTGGGAGGAATGATATTACAAATTTTACAATGACAAAAACACTATGGGTGTACTTATCGAATATTCTAAAGGGTGTAAAAAGACCCTTAACGAAGCCGAAAGGCAGTTGTTCGCCCCGTCGTTGCGATCATTTTTTTGTTCTGGACCATACCAGGGAACCTTCTAGTTACGGAGATAATGAAGGTCAAAGTTCCAATTTTTTCATAAGTTTTTTTTTTTAACCACTTTTTAAGGGTTAAACCCTTAAAAAGTGGTTGGCTTTACTTTAATTAACTCCATGACTAATTTACTATTCAAAGCATTCCATTAGCACTAAGTTTTGAGTGCGTAATATTGAGTTTTGCCGTAAAACCTGATTTTTCACCCAAAAAAAAAGTCGTTTCCCATCAATAATTTTTGCGTAGAGTTACTTAGTTTGATGTACAGAATGCTTAGTTGACGGCTTCGTGAAGGGTCCGTTTACACCCTGTGTAGCCTAAAATCAAAGGCAGCTAAATCCAAGTCTGTCATAGATTCAGGAAGCCACAAAAACTGATATTTTTGTCAAGGTAGCGACGATATTTTAAATTTTAAACCAGATTTATAAAAACTTATTTTTAAATGCACAATTAAAACCTAAACTTATCACCCGTCAATTTATTTATATCAAAATACTGAATTGCACATCTTTACCAGAGCGTACAAGCTTAATACTTGTGAGTGTTACATAAAGGGTGTAAAAAGACCCTTAACGAAGCCGAAAGGCACTTGTTCTCCTCGTCATTGTGATCATTTTTTTGTTCTGGACCATACCTGGGAACCTTCTAGTTACGGAGATATTGGGGGTCAAAGTTCCAATTTTTTCACAAGTTTTTTTTTTAAATACTTCTTTTTAAGGTTCTAACTTTACTCCAATTACCTCCATGGTCCGTTTACTATTCAAAGCATCCATCAGCAATAAGTTTTGAGCGCATTATATTGAGTTTTACCGTAAAATGTGATTTTTGACCCCAAAAAAAAATTTCGTTTCCCAGCAAAAATTTTTGCGTAAAGTTTCTTAGTTTGATGTACATAATGCTTGGTTGACGGCTTGGTGAAGGGTCTTTTTACACCCCGTATAACAAAATGTTTTTGCAACATGTTTTCATCGTAAGAAAGCGTTGCGGCAAAGACAACATAGGATGCAAGACCGAGCGAAGCGAGCTCGTCACTTGTGGCACCTCGACTCGGACAGGTTAGGTTCGAAGGGGATGGCGGGGTCTAGTGAGCGAGCGAAGTGAACGAACTAAGACCCCGTCTACCACTTCGTGTTAGGTTACTTTAAAACCCTACAGAAAGAAAAAGGAGCCCCGCGCAGCGTTAAAAAAATAGAAGCTTTGTTTTAACAAAAATAAATTACAAAGTTTATAGTGCGCTTGTTATTATTAGATATCCGTTTATAAAAAAAGCTCCGCTTTTCAGTTAATAGCGATGCGTCAACGTAAGTAAATATTAATACTGATTGGTGATCATCGGGCAATGGCCTTACTCTTAGGTTCCTCCCTAATATTAGGTTGATTCCTCAAATACTGACTCTTGCATGAGGACTGGACTACTTAATACTGCAAGGCTCTTCATAGAGAAGCCTCTTAAATCAACCAACCTCACAAGTATCCTTGCCGCCCATCTCATCACCATAGCACATCTGTGTGGTGCCGTTGAAGCCAGTGAGCAGGTGTCGATGTGGGGGGTAATGCACCGCGCAAGACTCCTCGTAGAATGATTGGAGAGATACCTGGAATGCGATATTATGTTGGTATGTGTGGATATATTTCTAAGGAGCTCGTGGCTAAATAATAGCAGCCACTCGGGTCGATCTTAACCCTTTCAGTGCCCAGCATACAGTGTTACAGCATGACATACGTATACGCGTGTTATACGTTCAGTGCATATGAGTCCAATGCCCATATTACGCTGGGTGCTGGGCAGCGAAAGGGTTAAGGTTAAGCCGCGCTTGCCTAGGTTGGTCCGTGGATGAGACCCATTACATACCGAGTTTCCTCCGTGCCTCGAAAAGCACGTTAAGCCTTTGGTGATGAGATATGATTGTAGAATTTTCCCAGAGCAGCGCCATCATAAAGGCTTAAACATAAACTAAATATGAGACAGATATTATATCCTACATCATCATCAACATCTTTGCCTTCTCCGCACTATGTTGGGATGACTTCCAATCTAACCGGATGCAGCTGAATACCAGTATTTTACATGGAGCGACTGCCTATGTAACCTTCAAAACCCAGTTAGTACTGGCAATACTCCTTGGTAAGACTATCAGACCACTGACTACCTGTAACTACTATAACAGGATATCCCTTGGCAGTCCTACCAGAATAAAGTTACTTACAGCTTGCAGTGTATCAGCTAACTGCATATTATGTCCTAGAGCTCCCCATCCCGTAGCTGTCACCACTCCCAGGAACTGATCGTCGATGTTCAGACATGCTGGGTATACGTGAAGGTTGAAAGTCACCCTGGAAATACAGATGAAGGAATTATAAGTATGATTTTTAAAAACACACACATCTGCACACACACACACACAATCACGACATTATTAAACACTAGCTAATGTCCGACGCCCTCAGGCTCGGTGGAGCGACGATCTTCGCAGGGTGGCTGGTAGCAACTGGATGAGAGTTGCTGAGAATCGAGTTGAGTGGCGTGCGATTGAGGAGGCTTATGTCCAGCAGTGGACCGCTATAGGCTGATGATGACGAGGAGAGATGCAACTATAAAGGGTGTAAAAAGACCCTTAACGAAGCCGAAAGGTACTTGTTCTCCCCGTCATTGCGATCACTTTTTTGTTCTAGACCATACCTGGGAACCTTCTAGTTACGGAGATATTGAGGGTCAAAGTTCCAACTTTTTCACAAGTTTTTTTTTAAAAACATGTTTCTAATGTAAGAATTTTACATTAACCACCTTCACGACCCCCGTATTATTCGATCTATCCATCTGCACAATGTTTTGAGTGAGTTACATTGAGTTTTACCGTATAAAACGTAATTTTTCACCCCAAAAGAAAAAGTCGTTTCCCAGCAATAATTTTTACGTAAAGTTACTTAGTTGGATGTACAGAATGCTTGGTTGACGGCTTCGTGAAGAGTCTGTTTACACCCTGTATGTAACTAAAAGAGTGTCGTACCTAGTGTTAGTCTCAAGCAGAGCTATGTCGTGGTACTTCGATGGCGCGTGGTACTCAGGATGTGGTACTATTCGTGACACGTGGTACCGATGCCATTGCTCCGGCGGATCCGTCCGCTTCAGGATACCCATAGCCACGAAACGGACTTTACCTCTGGAAAATAGACTTGGTGTTTGATTGTCAAGATGGGTGGAACTTGGGGCATAATCAGGCTTCTCCGTAATGAGTGGTCGAAGTTCACCACGCAGGCCCGGTGCGGGTTGGTGGTGGTCGCATCCGTTCGTATTTTGAGATCTAGGATCTTGATTTCACTGACTACATATTTAACGACATGACATTGCCAGTCATTGACTGCCTCGTTGGTCTGTCTAGAAGCTGAGTAAGAGGCGTGATGTTTATGTTATGTTAACACATTGCCTGTAATACACGAAGGGTTAGGCAGAGGTGTACCTAATAGTACACCCTCATTTCGCCAGTTATGTTAAAGTCCCATGTAATAGAGGGTCTATTGCCATCAATCGGCCACAGATCCAGGCTCCGTGGCTGAGAAATTCCTAATGAAAAAACCCAATAACACTTTGCCTTACCCAGGAATCAAACCCAGGACCTCTTGCTCAGCAGTCGCGCTTGCAACCACTAGACTAACTGTAACTGTCAAACATCAATCAGTCAATCTTCTTCTTAGCGTGTCGATGGCAATCTAAATTGTGTCAGCCCATAACTGAGCTACTAATTTGGCGCTTTCGGTTGCGTCCATCAGTTCCTGTAGTGAACAAACAACAGGGCACGCAGGACACGATATTAAGTGCCCCATTGTTTGCGGAATCAGTCAATATTTAAGTTGGCTAAAAAAACAAACATAATAACTTACCGTACAGCACTAGAGATACAGTGTCCAGCTGTCAGGATGAACCTGTCGCTGATGAGGGAGCCTCCACACAGCCAGTCAGCCGTGTCCATGCCCCCGCCGTAGCCGAGGAGCGCCTTGAATATATTATATAGAAATATTTTGAAAGACTAAAAGTCGATTAACGATTTACATCAGACGAGCGAATGCTCATTCTATCCCCACTATATCAAATTCTTTTATTGTAAACAGGCGTAGAGCATTCTTTCGTTGTTCTTAGTGCGTTCGCAAAGATTCTACGGAATATTCTAAGAATGCTCGCTCGCTCGATGTAAACGGCGCTAGAGCGCGAGAACAGTTGCTTAGAACGTTCTTGCGTGTTCGGACGTGCTCGCGCCCCTGAGCGATCTCTTCAAAGCGTTCTTGTGTTCTAGCGATTGTATACATATCTTATCGATTAAATTATGGATTAGTCTAAAGAATTATATTAATTCATTACATCAGGCTTTCATAGGAATCTCCAGTTGCCAAAAATCTCAAAGTCACTGCTAGTCTGTCATATATGCAGGAATCGAGTCTCTAAAATTCGTACTTGATTTCCGAATTTTGTTGCTGATCAGAGATAGTAAATGACCAAAATCCTCTGGCGCCATTCTACAAAAGTTTTGGAATTGGCCTCTTTCTTCTTGTTTTTGTAATGTAATTATACATTGAAATAAAGGAATGGTAACTGAAAAAACGATTTAAAAAATGAAAAATTTCCTGAGAAAAATTCCGGTAGAATATGATTCAAAATAAGAAGCTGAATGCACCCTGTCAGTTTGCGGAGGGCTGTCCCTTACACCCTGTATATTATGCACTAATGTTAGGACTCCGTCTGTAAAGGACGCAACTCTCATTTCAGTTTTGAAATATGGCTATTTAAAGTTAAACAGTATATTTCTGGTTTTACAAGCAGATCAAACAGTTGATCTTAAATACTTCGACTTACCATATGCGGGAACTGCCCTCTCCTGGCATCAAAGCCGATATGCGCGGCGTACACTCCATAAGGCACGCCAGCGCCGCCTTGCGAGTACTTGTAGCACTGCTCCTCTTCGTGCCAATGCTTCATCAGGCCGGAGGTGCCGCAGTCTTCGTACGGCAGGTTGGCTAGGTGCTCAAGACATACTGGGGAGAAGACGAGTCTTTGATGTTGGGAAGAGAAGAACGGTTTTAAAAGGCATTGGAAATGCATATGCTACAACAAACAATGATGACACATCTGATTTGTATCCACAAAGGTGTAGACGGAGAAATTCCACATTTTGCCAGTTATGTTTACATTTTTTTTTTGCGCACAGTTAATTACATTGTCCTTTGATATTTATTTTTTGGTTATTTATCGGTTATTAAAAAATAACTTTTTAACCTTTTGACCGCCAGAATATAAACGCTCGCGCGTGTCCTCTACGCCAAGGCACAATTTCACCTACTATTTTGTCACATATTTGTGTCGTTTGACGTAAAGCTTGCTTGTCACATATATGTGACTATGGCGGTCAAAAGGCCGAAACTCAGATATTAGGAAATCCCTTTCCAAGTCCATACAGATAAAATGAGGACTATGCATCTACCTTACCTTAGGTGGTTTTCTCTAAAGAAGCATGAAGCTTTCTAAGAAAGAAAATGAATTTATTCGACTCGCACGGGACAAAATAACAATTCAAAATTAAATAAAAATAATGATTAAAAAATAAGACATACAAAATAAACTGGTCCTGTACGAAGCCAAAACGTCTACCCTACCCTACCTCAGCTTGGTATTGTAACATTAAAAAAAAATATCACAGTGCTGGTATTCTCACAGGATCACGACCAAGCCTTTACGGCAAACAGTGGGTAATAAAAACTTTAAATATACAAACCATCATAAGCTTTTCTGCCTGTCCTGAAATGTATTCCTCCAGCTTTGTCAACGATTGCTTTACTGGAACGAAAGAAGTAAACTTATTAGAAAAACAGCTCCCGCAACTTCAAATAAATTATTGAAAACTTTTGGCCTTCGACCGCAGCTGTGCCTGCGTGGAAGTCGGAAATTATTTGACTCAGAACGTCTACGTCCAAAGTATATTCAAAATGATATTATTGTAACACCAAATTATTTGAAAAGAGTAACCATGGAGTTTCTTACCGGTTCTTCTCTATAGGAAATGACCAACAACCGTGCACCTTTTTGTCGACGTTTTATAAGTGCCCATCTGGGCCTATGTGAAATAAAACATTATGATTTTGATTGATTTTGATTGAATGTTATCGAAATCTGATGCCGTAACGTAATACGTCGATTTTTGAATTGCATTTTATATAAATCGTTTGCAACAAGCACAATCAGTAGCATCCATAGATAATAATATGAATAAAATCTTAAAATTATGAAAATAATATAATGGAACGTGTGTTTTTAATTTTAAAATCGACGTATTTACGTTACTTTTACATCGCGAGCTCGGGCTAGAGCCTCCGTTCAGCCGTTTATGCGTGAAAAGATGACAGACAAACAATCATAGTTAGTTTTGCATTTAAGTATAATTAACGGTGTAAAAATACCCTTCACGAAGCCGAAAAGCTGTCATTGCGATCAGTTTTACGTTGTTTTTCTAGTTACGGAGATATTGAAGGTCAAAGTCCACACTTTTTCCACAAGTTTTTTTTTAACTACTAATTTTTAAGGCAATAATGACCCGTTTACTATTCAAAGCATCCATCAGCACAATGTTTTGAGTGTGCTACATTGAGTTTTAGCATAAAAGGTGATATTTACACCAAAAAAAAAGTCGTTTCTCATGCCCAGCAATAATTTTTGCGTAGGGATACTTAGTTTGATGAACATAATGCTTGGTTGGCGGGTCCGTTTACACCCTGTATAAGTATAGTATGTGTAGTTGTGTTAAAATACTTACTTACTCTATATGTTTAACTTTTTCGCAGTCGGTACAGCATACGATGGGCGTGTTGCCTTGGAACGAACAGATCTGTAACATGTGGAAATGCTCATTAAAATTGCTGTCAAATCTATACAGGTAACTATAAAACTCTGATTAGCAAACCGGAAAAACAACAGCCAAACATTGAGGATTTACATAATCAGGTACCTATATACACCAGAGTTATGTGTTTGATGAGATGTCCGATGGAGTAAGGCTTTGACTGAGAGTGGCCAAGGTTAGGCCAAAGAAACCAGGGCCGTCCTAAAGCTCGTTGGGTCAACGATGTCGTCAAACACCCGAATAAGGGACGCAGCAGTGGCAGTGGGTGATTCCGGGCTGATATGATGGTGACGATGTGTTTCAGAACAAGTCTTCGAATCTATGGTTCTAGAACTAGCCGATTCCGTCGACCGGCCAGCGTTGAATCCACTCGGAAGTGGGGGCCGTTACCACTGCTCAGCAACAGCCCAACAGAATGCTTTCAGGCAGTCTATAATCTATTAGTAAAATCTTACGACTTAGACAAATGCTTAGGTAATCTGGCCAGGGTACCCTGTACGGGGCTATTAAGGTAAAAAATTTAAAAACAAAAGTTTTATTTGTCAGAAACTCGTGCTGATATGAAAGAAGAACTAAATGGAGAAGAACTGACCTGAGGATACTCCCTTTTCTTGACATCTCCGATCATTGACAAACACTGACACGCATTGATGCAGGTCCCGTTCTTGCCTCGTCCGTCGAAACATTGTGATCCTGTGACAAAATAATTATCATCATATGTCTAGCCTTTTCTCTAGCAGTTTTCGCAGCTGCCTACCAGTATTTTACATGGAGCGCCTGCCTGTCTGATCTCCACAACCTAGTACTGGGTAATACGATACCCCTTGGTAAGACTGACTACTTAACGACTGTCAAAGATCTACAATTGACTGCCGAGGCCCAACGGCTTTATAACGTGCTTTCCGAGGTACGGAGAAAACTCAGTATTTAATGGGTGGTCTCCACCGGCCAATCTAGGCAAGCGCGCTTAATGATGATTTATTAATATAATGTTAAGTAGGATGAACTCTTTTTATACTAACTTTAACATCTCTTGCATGCTGACAATTTGTTGTAGTATGTATTGCACTCATGTTTGTGCAAATAAATAAATGATTGATGATTGATTGATTGATTAGGCTAGCATAATTATTCGAAGCCAGCCAAGAACTAGTTATGTCAATTCAACACTACATACCTTCCTCCACATCAAAATCACACTTTGAAGAATAAAAATTGAAAACAAACACATTTAAAATAATAATTAAGTATTTATTTTTCATTATAAAATAAATTAAAAATATTATCTACACGAATCACGGACGGGCATCACCACAAATGTACTAAACAAAACTGATTCATTATACTTTAATTATGGATTCAGAAATTATTTTGATCAGGATTCCACGATAAAAAATGCGTATAAAAACTCAGCAAGTTCATAGAAGTGTTTTTTGAGCATTGTGTAATCGCCCTGGCGCTTCGTAAGGTCATCAGAAACTTATGAAGCAATTGGAATTACCCAAATGACTAAAATTAAACAATTAGAGACCGCTGCTTACCATCTTATAACCCATAGACACCTTGAACTATTTTAGGATTCCGATTTTGGTTATTTCAAATAGTTTATGTCGATTAAAGATGTTTTTATGACTGTACTACTTCTTGTTTCATTTTCGAATCAATGGGCCTTATATGGGTTAATAGAACTTAACATCACGCCTGCAATTCCCAAAGAGTAAAGCAGAGGTGTACCTTATCCACAATTCGCCAGTAGGTAATGTCGAAATCCCGTGTAATAGGAGATGATCCTTTCACCATCAACCATGGCACAAATCTAGACTCTAAACTATTACTAAAAAAAACATAACAGTAATACACCCGAATCGAGAATTCAAAACCAGAAGTTCAGCAATAGTAGCTGCGGGACTGTTCGAAAGAGATACCGCGGCCCTGGAACACAAAGGGCAAAGAAGGAACATGGATGGGTTTTAGTCAGTACGAGTCTGACACTCCCTTCCAGTGGCGGCGTTAGGGTAGGGCGCGGTTGGGCGATCGCCCAGGGCGCCGTACATAACGGGGCGCCGCAGGCGCCCCTTTATTTCCATGTGACTCAGGTTGGCTGGACAAATCTTAAACAAATCTTGACC
This sequence comes from Noctua pronuba, assembly GCA_905220335.1. NCBI lineage: Eukaryota > Metazoa > Arthropoda > Insecta > Lepidoptera > Noctuidae > Noctua > Noctua pronuba. The sequence continues at coordinate 5,392,771 of LR999922.1, read as the reverse complement.
TATCTGCGATCGACAATATCGCAATCCCGATTAACAAGCTTGGCAACTTTGTCAATCGAGAATGAAATTGCTGAAAACCTCGATTTTGATAAAATAATAAGTGGTTATTTCTTTTAATAAATGGTAATTTCATTATATCTTTTTCCTTTTTTCATATGGGTTTGAATTGCAGTTAGGGGGCGCCGTATAAATCTCGCCCAGGGCGCTGGTAGTGCTAAAACCGGCACTGCTCCCTTCCACTCCGCCCAGAGCGGGAGGGGTCATCTGATGATTTCCCTACGAGAAAAAAAGTTCAGCAATAGCGCTCGTATCGTAACCTCTCATGGTTACGATCTCACTCGAACAGTAGCATTTGTCCGGACATTTGTAGGTAAAAAATCTTTGTTAATGTTGTGACTAAGGACTGCAGAAACGGTTCCAGTTTCATAGTAAATCCCAGGTCTAACTCCTGAACCGGGATCGTTCTGCATGCCCTAGTTGTGACCTAGGCTAAGTATGACGATATAACATATGTCATGCGGAAGTAAAGCATCATTCGTGCGTCAATTACAAAAAATATAATCACACAAAAAAGATATCGATCTAGCGATGCGGACGAACTTTTTGACGCCCTTTAATTATTTTCTGATTTTGATACATGTACATATTTTTATTTGTAGTTTAGGTTTATATTATAGTAAATATTGTATACAAGGTGTAAGGGAGAGCCCTCCACAAACTGATGGGGTGAATTCAGTATATCATACTAAGATGACCGGTTCAAGAAATTATTTCAAGAACTTTATGGGAATCCAATTAATTTCCACTATACGGGGTGTAAACAGACCCTTCACGAAGCCGTCAACCAAGCATTCTGTACATCAAACTAAGTGACTTTACGCAAAAATTATTGCTGGGAAACGACTTTTTTTTTTAGGGTGAAAAATCACGTTTTACGGTAAAACTCAATGTAACGTACTCAAAACATTGTGCTGATGGACGGATTGAATAGTACGAGGGTCGTGGAGGTGTTTGAAGTAAAAATCTTACATTAGACACATGTATTTAAAAAAAAACTTGTGAAAAAGTTGGAACTTTGACCCCCAATATCTCCGTAACTAGAAGGTTCCCAGGTATGGTCTAGAACAAAAAAATTATCGCAATGACGGGGAGAACAAGTACCTTTCGGCTTCGTTAAGGGTCTTTTTACACCCTTTATAAAACTCCAAAAACTGTTTGTTGTTTGTTTTCCGTTATTCCTGGGTATAAGGCTACCCTAAAACTTTCACATCAATAACAACAACAGTGGAAAGCCGACTCCAACATAGATGATAAAAGGCTACGCAGATGATAAACACGATGAAGATGGAACGAGGTACCTAAAGGAAAAATAAGACATGATGCTGCGCCGACCCCGAGGTCAAAACACACGCAATAAGCAAGCTGAAGTTGTAGTGTCGCTAGATTCAATACCCAGGTCGGGCAAAGAGTTATTGGGTTTTTCTATCAAAAATTTCTCAATAGCAGCCACGAAATCTGGATTAGTACCCAGTTGATGGCAATAAGCTCGCCTTCTATTACATAGGACTTAAACATAACTCGCGAAATGATTTATACTATTAGAACAACCTCTGCCTACACTACGGTAATTATAGTCGCCATATTACGTCATAACTTGAATATCACGGATATTATATCCATTAGTGAGATAACCGCAAATCAAGAAGGGTGATTAAAGCAAAAAAATTCAAACGTTCGTACCAGTTTCTTGCCAAAACCACATTTATAGGGTTCCGTAGCCAAGGGTAACCAACGGGACCCTATTACTAAGCCCCCGCTGTCCGTCCGTCCGTCTGTCTGTCAGCGGTCGATCATATCTATTGATCCGTAATAGGTAGACAGTTGAAATTTTCACAGAATGTGTATTATTTCTGTTACCGCTGTAACTTTTTTTTTTTTTTGACTGTATATGATCTTTTACTCTGGACGCTCTTAGCTTGCACTTCTTTATACATCGTTCTCACATAAATGTATAGTCTCCACATGAATGATGTAACCAAGATTTTGTAACAATAGTTTGATTGAAAAGAGTGTCCATGGAGTTTCTTGCCCATTCTTCTCCATAGAGATCTACGCCTTGGAATGGGCAACTACCGTACTTTCACAAGTTATTATGCCTTATTGTGTCTGTGACTGTAGCTCCGCTCTTTGTTTTTTTTTTGTGACATTCAAAAGTGCCTGTAATGATCTAATTGAAATACATGCTTTGAGTTTGAGTTTGAAAATTAAAGGGGTAGCCTCTTTAATTTTTGTACGGAACCCTTCATGCGCGAGTCCGACTCGCACTCGGTTTTTTTAGTATCGATTTAACCATTTCTGCGGTTTAAAACAAGTTCTGAAACGCCTGCTCTACGGGTGATTAGTACCTTTAAAGAAATATTTATTTATTTATCAACTTACATCTACCATTACAGCTAACCAATGCGGTAAATGTGCCTTAATATATACTTAGCTTAACTTAATTGCTACTTATAACTAATTACAAATAAAGCATTCCTTGTGAATTCACTCAGAGAACAACAGAATAAGTCCGTCTCGCTGGCTATGAGGTTGAGCGTGCGGAGTGCACGCGTCAGCGGCGCCTCTTTTAAAAGGTTGGTATAATAATATTATGCCGGTAAAGCTAGACGATACCTTAATATACAGGGTGTAAACGGACCTTTCACGAAGCCGTCAACCAAGCATTATGTACTTCAAACTAAGTCGCCTTACGCACGTAGTATTTAAAAAAAAACTTGTGAAAAAATTGGAACTTTGACCTCCAATATCTCCGTAACTAGAAGGTTCCCAGGTATGGTCCCGAAAATGATCGCAATGACGGGGAGAACAAGTGCCTTTCGGCTTCGTTAAGGGTCTTTTTACACCCTTTATAAAACGAAATGCGTTATTTTGGTGCCGCCCATTGTTAAGCAGAACTTACGTTATTATTTAGGCACTAGCTTTTGAGCGCGGCTTCCCTCGTGATCGATAACAGTAACTTATGTGTGTATAATTATGTGTTATTCCAGATCTTAACGTAATCCATCAAATCCGTCCAGCCGTTTCAGCTTTCAGCTGTAACAAACATCACACTACACAAAAAAACAAAAACAAAAAAAAAATCTACGAAATACTACTAGTATGCGAAATACTTTCGCTTTTATAATGCCGGCCACACACGTTCCAGTATACTTGCGCAAGTCCAGACTTGCACAAATACACTAATTTCGGAGGTGACCACAGACGGCTCAAGCATGCTTGCACAAGTATCATTTCAATGATATTTGTACAAGTGTGCGTACATGCAGCGAGCTACTTATGCTATGGATATATATTACATATTATATTTATAAATTACGTTTGGTTCGAATTTTCGGTATTGCTCAATTGTTTTATTATAAGCAGCATTTTTTTTTGTCCCTGTGGTGATAGTCTTTACTTTTTATTTGCCAAAGACTTGGCTCATTTCTGTACATATTTATTAATTCTTCTATAATATCGCGAACTCCTTGCGTCTCGGTAGTCTCGTTCATTTTGGCGCGAAAATGACGTGCGTACATGTAGGTGGCTAAAACAATACTGAAACTTGCGCGAAATGCTCCCACACACGTTCAAGTAAACTTGCACAAACGCAAGTTTGCACAAGTTGGGAATTGAAATTTTGAACTTTTTAAAGAACTTGTGCAAGTCGGAAATTTGCGCAATTATCTTCCAACACACGTTCCAGTATACTTGCGCAAGTCTGGACTTGCGCAAGTATACTGGAACGTGTGTGGCCGGCATAACGGTAGGTACTAGTAAGATTTAATCTCGGACTTGGATGTTGCCTGAGTTGCCTGACGCTTATTATAAGTGAAAAATGCCACAATTATGCTATTAACAATAAGCCATGAACTCGGCTTATTTTATTTAGGTAGGTATTTATTTATTATATTTAGTACAGCATAAGCCATTAATACTAAATGAAGTTATCCTTTTATTCTGTCTTCTCACAGAATCACAAACATTCTAACATTATCGTCTTATTCATCAGCAAACAAGTCCAATCCAGTGTTGGTCTCCACGAGCGCGTTGAGCATCCTAAGCATACGCGGTATAGGGGAAGTGGATCGAGCTGCAGTGCGACAAAATGCTTTTTAGAGCGATTATAATTATTTGGAACAAATAATTGACACAGCTCCGCATGTAAATCTGAGGCGTCGGTATAACCATGTAAAATTTTACACGCTTGTACATAATAATTGGAAACAAATTAAAAATTAAATGATCCGGTCAGGCCTGTCAGGTGACTGACATTTGGTTCAGTATTTAATCAATTATTCACGTTTGCTATTAAAAACCTTGAACTTGCTACTAATTTGTGTAATTAATATGTTGTTTCTATTGACCGCCAAGCGTTTTTGTACGGGGCAGTCCCTGTACGTAGATTCACTAACTACTATTGAAGTGAAACTCACTTCACTTTTTGTGTGCTTAATACTCGTCCTTTTCAATCATCTTGGATCCGGTTTCTACTACGGTTGGTTGAGAGTAGACGTTGAGAGAAAAAACCAATGGTAAAATGACTGGTTCTAGCCGTCTATTGTTAATATTCTGAACTTATTAGTTCTGCTACTACACACTAGATGGCACCGTTGATCTAATTTTACAATTTGGCTGTCTCACGTTGCGAATATGTGAATAACTTATGGAGACTAGATGATTTAAGAACTTATAATTCACATCCCGTCGAAAGAGTAATTGCGATTGAAGAGAGAGAATGAGTGTAGTAGGGCTGTGGATGATGATGAACAACAACAAAACGTAACTTCGCATAATCTGTGACAAATTGTTGTCAAACAACAAACTGTAAAGCTGTCAGTGTCAAAAGTCAAACAAATCAATGGAATCGGAAATGGGTGGTTTTTGAAGTGGAAAAACCGTAAAACTTATAGTATTCCTCTGTTATTAATCTTTTAAAATGAGCACTAATAACCGCAAGGGTCCTATAGTGGACCCTGGCATGTGTAGATGCTGTGGTGCAGTCAAGAAGTGCCGTTTATTGAACGTGGAATACGATTGGTCTGGTCAACGAGAAGTTTACGCTGATATGTTTGTTGACTGTTTTGGGCTTGTGGTTAGTTTAAATATCTCGTTTTACACATAGATTTTATTGCTGTAGGCCGTCGGAAAGGCAGTAGTCTTGGGCCTATTATAAGCTGAGTAATTAGCCAGGTGTGTCGTTTTAGTTTGAACCTGTTTAATTGGCCAAAACCAGCTATGTTTGTGTACTCAAATGTTTAAAAAAAATCCAATAAGAACCATTTCCAAGAGCTAAACTTCCAAATGGATAATTTTTACAGTATTTATCTATGTTTTTATTATAAGAAAAAAAGAAAACATTTATTCGGCACATGCTACAGATGCACACAACAATCAAATAAAAATAAAATAAAAAACTTAAAACTAAACAGAAAAAAAAAGAAAGATAATACTGTGTGTCTCACAGCCGTGCTGAATAGGCCCAGTTCAGCCAACAGCCGAGTAACTAGTGCCCGATACTGGTTTTCAACTGGACCTGAGACGGTGATGTAACGGACATAAAACAGTCTTGTATAACTGAGTTGGGATGAGGACACTTCATACTTTGTGGACCAACGGCGTTAATAGGCTGACTCTAAGATCAATAAATGTCGTCACTTCCTATTTAACCTTTTGTTTTGCTGGTTTTTTCTAGCTATCTCATATGGAGGGCGAGGAAGCGGAGCGCGTGATCTGCGCGACGTGTGTCGTACGTCTGAGAGACGCGTGTGCCTTCAGACACCAAGTGCTGCTCTGTGAGGAGAAACTGTTAAATGCTACAGTGCATATACATGATGGTAAGTGAAATGCTGCAAGGAAACGGGTTCAGGGCAGAGTACTGGCAAAATGGTCTGACAGGATCAACAGGGTTGTTGGCAGACAACATATACTGAGTGGTACACACTGTTTAGAAGACGGCATAATCAAGAAATGCAGTCTATGTGGTTGTGATCTTCCACATTGACAGAACAACAAACTAAATGAAGTAGAAAGTTGATTATGTGAATTTTCATCAGTCTGGAGCAACATAGCTACTCAATTAATGCACTAATAATTCTTTAAGTTTTTTGTTTTTTTTTTGTATCCAAAAAATCAGAGGCGTGTCTTAGGTTCGAAATTGAGACCTATGACTTGCCAATCCAACGGTCACACCACTAGGCTATCACTGCTCAATCTCTATATCAATCATAAGCTTCTTCTTCTTGTCATATCGATGTTCCTTCCATATTACGCGGCTTGGGCCCAGTAGGTGGCCACGTTTATTGCTGCGGCAGTGGCGATACCTGGGACACTCTAGCAGGTAGGGCATAGTTTGATCCGGAGCGCCGCACTCGCACTCGGTGTTGGAGGAACCAATAATGCCCCATTTTGCCAGATTATGTTTGCAGTGGCCTACTTGGGTACGCAATCGGTTCAGAGCTTTCCAAATAGGCCTACTGTAGTTCACTGCCTGGAGCCAGGTGTTCTTGGGGCTTTAAGAAGTCGTATCATAAGCTCACAAGCATATACAGGAATATCTTTTATTCAGTGTGCAAACTTTGACAAATTAAACTTAAATGAATTTTATTAAATACCTATTTTTTATTTTGATAAGTGTTAGTACAAAAAAATAAAGTTATCGTTAACGAAAGATATTTAATTTGAAATTGAATTTATGGCTACTCGCCGCGTGGCTAAGCGCTCACAGGCGTAGGTAGGTATTTACGTGGGTGTGCCCGTGCGTGGCTCCACTCTGCCGCCCGGGAGCGGATTTCACCCCCGCTGCAACACCGCCGCGTACGCCGCACGGTGCGCGCGCCTATTGATATTATTACGAATAGATAGTGTCCATAATTTGCTGATTCAAAGTCGGATAAAAAAATAAAAAAAGTTTTGAACTAATGATGAAAATGTGTTCAGTAATAATTGATACTGAACCACCAAAAATTTTTTGCGCATTGCTTAAAAAATATTCCTGTAGACAGAGAGATGTTGCACATTATGCAGTTTGTAAATAGTTTAATAATCTTCTTTAATTTTTCTTTGATCCAGACAACGAGAATAACTTCAAAATGGAAATAGAAGTTAAAGAAGAGTCTGAAGACGTTCCTTTAAAAGCAGCCAACGACTCTGACGATGACGATGAAGATGACCACACTGCTGACCCCATGGAGGATACTACAGAACAGGATGGAGACGCTGTCACAACTACAAGTACGGGTAACTTACCGATTATGCTTGAAAAATTAATAAAACTTTGTATTGAGAAGAGTATCTGGAAGGACATAGAGGAGGCCTTTGCCCAGCTGTGGGACATTCAACATTTTTTTTTTGCTCAGCTTTAGTGCCTATATTATTTCCTTTATTTAATTTTATACATATTAAATAAATTTTTAAATAGTCTAATATAAAACAATACAAAAAAAACATTTAAAAATATAAAAAATAGTAGCGCACCAGCATCGGGACCAGGGTCCGAGCTACCGGTGGTCAGGGCTCTTGAGAGAGGAGCCTCCTAACGATACGCGCCGTGTCCAGAAGTACTGCTTTCTGAATCAAGCCCTTGATCCAGCTGCCAAGCGAAAGCCTCCTCAGAAGTTAGTCGAGGCTATTGGCTATTCTTTCTTTCTTTCTTATTCTTTATTGCACACAAAAAATAAACATACAAATTGCAATAACACAGCTTATGTACAATGGCGAGCTTAACCCAGAATTGGGTGTTCTTACAGCAAACCAAATTTCGATTGCGAAATTTGCATAAGAGGTTATACGTATGTGCATGAACAGAACATCTCATAACTTAAATTAATTAATTTTATAAACTAAACTACATACATAAAGTATAATACACGTAATACATACAATATATATACACAATATATACAATATATATATTAAGCCATTGGCCGACACGACTATCGGCACAATGACTGCTGTGCGTCCCACATGTCGACAACCTCGCGAGCCAGATCTAGATATTTGAATTGTTTTTTTTTTTCCTATATTAAAGCTAGCCTGTAGTATCCCCCTGCTGGGTAGTGGGTAAAGCCCTCCTTCCATTTTTTCTTTGCTCCTGGATCTGGGCTACTTGTTGCAAATTCCAAAGCAAGACATCCGAATTGTCCCGCCATCTTGATCGCGGTCTGCCGCGGCCTCGTCTCGCGGTACAATACGGCTGGTTATACTTCTATGCGAATATCTATGGGAAAATACATGGAACGGACACCGAAGCGAAAACGGGTACCGTGCATTCAGTACTCATTCTGAGCCCCCCAAATACAGCTGTTCCATACGTTTTGATCGTGAAGGTCACTTTTGTATTTTTTAGGAGCTCGTGGCCTAATTATAACAGCCTCTCGGGTCGATCTTTAGGTTAAGCCGTGCTTGCCTAGGTTGGCCTGTGGATGGGTGTCCACCCATTACATACCGAGTTTCCTCCGTGCCTCGTCCTGGGTGTCATTTGTAGATCTTTGACAGTCGTTAGGAAGTCAGTGGCCCAAAAAGTCTGACAACCAGTCTTACCAAGGGGTATCGTATTACCCAGTACTACCTGGGTTGTGGAGGTCAGATAGGCAGTCGCTCCATGTACAATACTGGTATACAGCTGTATCCGGTTAGACTGGAAGCCGACTCCAATATAGTTGGGAAAAGGCTGGGCAGATGATTGAAAAATTTCTATGTGGGGGCTCAGAATGATGTACAGAATACGTGGTAACCGTTTTCGCGTCCCATCCACCCTGTATACTTAAAGCAAATATGTATCCGAATATCCGATCCCTACTTATAATGTACCCTAATTCCAGTGTCAATACAAGTAAAAGTAGAAGAGGTACTAGAGAGCTCAGTTGAACAGTCGTCGCCGCGACGTCGGGAGGGCGCCACCGTCGACCCGGCCAAGACTGACATGTTGGACAAACTCAACAGTATGAAGAAAAAACTTGATCAAATGAAACATAATGATGGTAAAATATTTTATTTTAATTTAAATAGTCTCAATAAAGATATACTTGATAATTCGAAATCTTAGCTAATTGTAATGTTTTGAAAATACAAGCTAATAATACAGGGTGTAAACGGACCCTTCACGAAGCCGTCAACCAAGCATTATGTACATCAAACCAAGTAACCCTATGCAAAAATTATTGCTGAGAAACGACTTGAGGTGTTTAAAGTAAACATCTTACATTAAAATTATGTATTTAAAAAAAAACTTGTGAAAAGGTTGGAATTTTGACCCCCAATATCTCCGTAACCGTTCCCAGGTATGGTCTAGAACAAAAAAATTATCGCAATGAGAAAAGTGCCTTTCGGCTTCGTTAAGGGTCTTGTTACACCCTTTATGTGACAAAGTTTAAATTCCATTGCAACCAGTAAATTTTTGGACCATTTACTTTCTTCCTTATTTGTACAAAAACCTTACATAGATATTGTTAGATTTTTATAATATTACTAGCTGTTTCCCACGACCTTTGTCCGCGTGAAATAATTATAAAAATATTACTTTCCTTTTTGAATCGGATTTTATTAAGTAACTATTTCATGGATTTTAATATTTTTGCAATTGAACAAAAAAAAAAGTTTTTATAAAAAACTAAAAGCAGTCTAAGTTACTCCTTATTTAGGTATAGGTAGTAGGTGACCCATCCACGGACCAACATAGGCAAGCGCAGCTTAAAGAGGTCCTCTTAAAATATTTTTAACTAGAAACATTATTTTTTCAGAATCTCGCCGTACCGAATCACCTCTCTACCGACGCCCGGTAACGGTGGACAAGGATCTTCACATACTAAGAAACGTGGTTAAAATCGTAGAGAACTCCTATGTCTGTCCGTTCATCACTGTGTTCAGTGACTACCATTGCATATACTGCCGCGACATGTTCCTAGACCCCGACCAATTACGAGCTCATACGATGACTCACGATCCGAAGACTTACAAAGACATTCTAGACCCCAAAAAGCAGATACAAGTCGATATAGAAAGAATCGATTGCAGATTATGCGATGAAAAAATCGATAACATTGACAGTTTTAAAGAACACATCACTACGACCCATGGACAAAAGCTCTACAAAGATGTACAGAACGAATTTATGCCTTTCAAACTCAAAATTGGAACTTTAACTTGTGTTGAATGTGGAAAAAATGTCGCGTTTTTTCATGCGTTAAAAAAGCATATGGCCGAACACTTTGGTACTTTTATTTGTGATGTCTGTGGGGCGCATTATTTTGAAGAAAGACATCTGACGTTTCACAAAAACACGCACAATAAGAAAAAAGACGTACAAATGTTTCCTTGTAACGAGTGTGAGAAAACATTTCGTTCTAAAAACAGTAGAAGCTTCCATATTTCACGGATACATAAAAATGAGCCGGCGTACCCTTGTAACAAATGCGATGAAATTTTTATATCTTACCATATGAGATATAGACACAAAATGAATGCACACGGCGAAAAACGAATGTTTCCGTGTGAAAGCTGCGACAAAGTCTTTGATAGTCGAAAAACATTGAGGGAACACAACCAGAGAACGCATTTACAACTATTTCGTCATGAATGCACTCTATGCGACAAAAAATTCTACCTACCATCCGCTTTAAGAGACCATATGACATCTCATACCGGGGAACGGAATTTTAGGTGTGAGTTTTGCGGTAAAAACTACCCTAGGTCCAAAGCTTTAAAGGTGCATTTGCAATCTCATAGTGCTGAGAAAAAGTATAAATGTACGCTTTGTCCCTCTGCGTATACGCAGGTTACTAATTTTAAAAATCATATGAAGACTAAACATCCTCTTCCGGAAGGAGTGGAGGGGTATCGTTGAGTTTAATAAATATTTATTTGTAAGGCGTAGCATAATCAGCATATAATGTTCCCACTGCTGGGCGGGCCTTCTCTCTATGAGAGGGAGTGGCCTTTAATCCACCACGCGGGCCCAGTGCGGGTTGGTAGATGTCACATGTCTTCGAATTTTTGGTTCTAGGACATGCCGGTTTCCTCATGATGTTTTCCTTCACCGTTTTGAGAGCAGTGGTGAACTGGTGATGAAATAAATTACGCAAAGTAGTGCACCTGCCTGGGTGCGAGCCCGCGACTTACTGTTCGTAAGTCGGGGCCGCCATCACTGGCCACCGCTGCTCTTATTTATAAGGCGTATTCCTTACAAATTCATTCTTAGCTGTGGTGTCTTACATAGCATAACACCACGTCTGGAATCTCTGAAGGTTTAAGCAGCGGTATACATACAGTACACCCACATTTCGTCGGTTATGTTTAAGTCCTATGTAATAGGGGAGAGCCTGTTGCCATCAACCAAACACAAATCCAGATCCGGGGCTGCTACAAAGAAATTTTTGATGAAAAACCCAGTAATACTTATCCGAGCTGGACATATCCAATCGAATCTAGAAGATTTAAACACAAAAATCAAAGTGATACTATAGTATATGCGCATGGGCTGGTAGACTGTTCGAAAGAGATACCGCGGCCCTGGAACACAAAGGGCAACATGGATGGGTTTTAGTCAGTATGAGCCTGACACTCCCTTCCGCTCCGCTCAGAGCGGAGGGGGGGAGGGTGGGTCATTTGATGATTTCCCTTCCGAAAAAAAAGGTATTTGCACATTAACGGACAGATAGAAATACTTGTAGGTTGAAGTCCCTGCTGCGGGACTATTCGAAAGAGATACCGCGGCCCTGGAACACAAAGGGCAAAGAAGGAACATGGATGGGGTTTAGTCAGTAAAAGTCTGACACTCCCGCCCACTCCGCCCAAAGCGGAGGGGGGGGGGGGTTATTTGATGATTTCCCGAAAAAAATAAAAAAGGTTGAAGTCCCACGGACCCGAACAAAGCGTTATGGTTCCACATTTATTGCGCGAACCGCCAGTCTGAGGAATTCACTGCCGGCTTCTCTGCCGTCCGTCTGCCTTCAAAGCAAGAGTGAACAGGCATCTTCTGGGCACGCTCGTTCCATCATACCGACCTAGAGATCATACCTACCATCATAGACCTCATCTACCGCTTTCCATCAGGCGTGATCGAGGTCAAGAGCAGGCCCATTTTGTAAAAAAAAAAAACTGGATCTCTTCAAAGTTCGAGTGAATCGGTTTCTTCTAGGCAAGCGTGCTCCACCCTAGGCCGCGTCATCGCTTCACATCTAGCGAGTTGCGGCCATATGCAAGCCTATTAAGTATTTAAAAAAACCGATGAAGTGCGAGACGGACTCGCGCATAAGGGCGTCCGTACCGTCGAAGAAGGGGAGCCCCCTTTAATGTGTTGTTATAACGGCAACATAAATACACATTCTGTGAAAATTTCAACTGTCTACCTATTACGAATCATGAGATACAGCCCGCTGATAGACAGACGGACGGACAGTGGAGGCTTACTAATAGGGACCCGTTGATTACCCTTTGGGTACGAAACCGTAAAAACATTTAAGCGCCAAACGAACCATTCTGAACTTTACTATTAATTGGAACAATGTGATACAGAAACTTCATCATCTGCCTAGCCTTTTCCCAACTATGTTGGGGTCGGCTTCCAGTCTAACTAGATGCAGCTGAATACCAGTATTTTACATGGGGCGACTGCCTATCTGACCTCCACAACCCAGGTAGTACTGGGTAATACGATACCCCTTGGTAAGACTGGTTGTCAGACTTTTTGGGCCACTGACTACCTAACGACTGTCAAAGATCTACAAATGACCCCCGGGACGAGGCACGGAGGAAACTCGTTATGTAATGGGTGGACACCCATCCACAGACCAACCTAGGCAAGCACGGCTTAACCTAAAGATCGACCCGAGCGACTGTTATTATTTAGCCACGAGCTCCTCGTAGAATCAGAAACTTATACTTACGTAAATTATTTTGTAAGAACAGCTTGCTGTAACTATCATTATTGTTAAAAATATCTGTTATATTTACGAATATAAGGTTAAATAAATATAGTTATGAAATTACAAGTTTTGTGAGTTTTATTTATGTACCTGTTGTTTTATACAAGGTGTAAACGGACCCAAGCACTCTGTACATCAAACTAAGTAACTCTAAGCAAAAATTATTGCTGGGAAAAGACTTTTTCTTTTGGGGTGAAAAATCACGTTTTACGGTAGGACTCAATGTAACGCACTCAAAACATTGTGCTGATGGATGCATCGAATAGTAAGGGAATCGTGGAGGTATTGAAAGTAAATTGATAACATTAAATATTTGTATATAAAAAAAAAAATATTGAAAAAGTTGAAACTTTGACCCCCAATATCTCCGTAACTAGAAGGTTCCCAGGTATGGTCCAGAACGAAAAAAAATCGCAATGACGGGGAGAACAAGTGCCTTTAGGCTTCTTTAATACGGGGTTACAGACCGAAAACTAAGCTCAACTTAGTTAAGCATAGCTCGCATAGCTGACGCAGTTTGTCATACTTGTGTGCGTCTAGCAGACTAAGCTATATGAGCTCTCTAAAATATGCGATTCTAAGTTAGTTGGGTATACCGATGCGCAGCTATACGAGCTAAGCTAAGCCCCTCCCTAACCCGGCACTCCATCGCAGTTCCTTCGCCAGTGCTGTCCAGTATCTTGATTGCCGAGATTGAAGGTGTTGATATATCCAAGGTCCAATGTCTTTTCTTTAGATAATAGTAAATCGATAATAATAAGAACTTCATGCCGTACTATAAGTATGTGCCCGACCCAGTTCTCGAAAATGGCTGTGTCACATTGTACTGGGATCGATCCATCATCACTGACAGGACTATTGTAGCCAATAAGCCTGATATAGTGGTGGTGGATCGATCAGAGCGGCGCGCAATAATTGTTGACATAACGGTCCCACATGATGAGAACCTCGTGAAAGCCGAGAAAGATAAGCAAATCAAGTATCTTGATTTGGTTCGCGAGGTTGTCGACATGTGGGATGTGGACTCAGCGATCATTATGCCGATAGGCGTATCAGCCCATGGCTTAATTGCCAAGAGCCTCGACCAATACCTGAGGAGGCTCTCGTTAGGCAGCTGGATCAAGGGCTTGATTCAGTGCGCGGTACTCCTGGACGACTCGAGGAGGTTCCTCTCTCTGGAGCCCTGACCGCCGGTAGCTTGGACCCTGTTCCCGATACCGGTGGGCTACAATTTTTTATGTTTTTACTATTGTTTTTTTCTAAGGAATATTTAAAAATGTAATTGAATTTGTAAAGATATAAATAGAGGAAATAGAACTTCACAACCCTGACTGAGTTTTCGGTTAGTACTTGGTGTGACCGGGATATATTTCTTGTTTAGCTTAGTAGGTACTTTATCCGAAATTTAGATCCGTCGGGGAAAAAACTTTTTTGCAAAAAATAAAACCGACTTCAAAAACACAAAAAAGTGAAAAATAACTTTAGCTTCTGAAGTCGGTGACTTTTGTTTGTTTGATTCAGTTTTTCTGTCACCGACTCTTCTTTGAAGTCGGTTTTATTTTTTGCAAAAAAGTTTTTTATTTTTCCATTTTTAGTTGAAAAAATTCATACGACTTGATAACCTCCTCCTTTTTGAAGTCGGTTAAAAACTAGTGACGTTGAACGACAACAGAGGACAATAAAACACCCTTTATTAAATTAATTCCATACACATTTAATACTGACAAAAAATAAATAAATCACAAACACAACATTGCAACATTCAACTATAATTGGGGTCCAAATCATATCCCTGATGGTGAGATTTCATATGATTTTTCAAGCTACCATTTTGAGTGAACGTAGAATTACAAATATCACACTTAAACCTTCTCTCATTGCTGTGGGACCGTATATGTTCCTGTAAAGATTGTAATCTGGGATAACTTTTATCACAAAACTCGCATCGAAAATTCCTCTCACCAGTGTGTGTGGCCATATGTTCTTTCAACCTCGATGGTAGATAAAACCTTTGGTCACATAAATCGCATTGGTGTCTATAAACTTTTAAATGATTTCTGCGATTATGTTCCATTAATGTTTTTCGCCTGTTATATACTTTATCACACAATTTACAAGCGAACGTCCGTTTGTCGCCGTGTACTTCTATCAAATGACGGTTTCTTAGCGCGTAGGACAGGAAGCTAGCTTCACATTTATAACAGTTTACTGTTGGCTTTTTCTCATGAACTGTAGCCACGTGCAGGTACCTACTGTATTTAGATTTCAAGTTCTTCCCACAAATTTCGCAAGGGAAACTCTCTTCGACTTTGCTGTGAGATTTAATGTGAGTTCTAAGCGAGTTGCGTTCGAGAAAGCAAGCGCCGCACTGATCGCATATGTAGGTACCGAAATGGTCTATCATATGTTTTTTAAGTACATCAAAATAAGGGAAGGCCCCATTACATTCAGTACAAATTAAGTTATCCATTGTTAGTTTAAATTTCAAGAATTCGTTAGAAACGGGATATAAACTTTTACCGTGTACGCTAGAGATGTGCTTTTTAAACATTTCTAAGTCATCGATTTTTTCGTTACAGAGTCTACAATCGATTCTAGTGATGTCTATTTTCGGTATTTTACGGTTTTCCATCGTATTTTGAAAGAGTTCTATGGGGTCGTGGGAGAGGGTGTGATCTCTCAATTCGTTGGGATTCGTGAATTGGTCCCGGCAATAAAAACAGTAGTATATGCTGATTCTGTTTTGAAAGGGACAGACGTAGGAATTTTTGACTATTGTTAAGGCGTTCGTGTACACCATGAAATCGTGATCAAGTTCCGGTTTTTTTATCTTGATTTTCTGCTGCGATTCTTTTTTTACTGGGACTTCGTCTGCAAGTTCTGCAACTGAAATAATGAAGAAATAATTCAATTTAATTACAAATTTTCATAGTTAAACTGCGTTTGCGATTAAGTTTCCAACAAATATGTGTCAAAAACACATAATTATAAGTACACACACATAATTGTTTAAATCTTATAATGGTTAACTTTTTGAACGCCTTTTGTCACATATTTGTGTCGCTTGGCGCACATGGCACGCGCTTGTCACGTATATGTGACTGGCGTTCAAAACGTTATAACCCCTATCCGAGTAACCTTTTCGATCCCTGAATAAAGGTTAATAACTCAGGACCGATGAGCCAGAGTCATCACGCAGTGGGTGCCAGAAGACGGGCGTCGTCTCCGAGGGAGGCCTAGAAAACGCTGGCGTGACGACCTAGAGGCGATAATGAGAGATTGGCCAGAGAGAACCGCACGGAGAGAACAGTGGAAGTCTATGGGAAGCCTTTGCCCAGCAGTGGGATAATGGTGGCTATTTAAAGCATATTGCATGTCGTTGTACTCGGGGAGCCTGTGGTTCAACTACACCCAAAAGGCCTACAATGTTCTGCGGATCCAGTATATCAACGCGTTCAGGGTGCTGTTGCGTCTGCCTCGGTTCTGTAGCGCGTCATCTATGTTCGCTGAGGCTCGTACCGACGGTTTCGATGCTGTAAAGCGGCCTCGCTGCTAAACAGACTCCGTGGCAGTCCCAACAGCATTCTGAGCGCCATAGTCGGGAGGCATGACAGCCCGTTGGTGAGGTCATTAGTCACCTGTACACTGTCTGTGTTTTTAGTTAAGTACTAACATAGGTTAAGAATATTGTTACTAACACAATGGATCCTGGTTGTCATAATAAATGAATGAATTATTATTACTATACTTAAGTAAAAAAACATTTAACCCTACCTATAGGCTTCTCCAACATATCGTCGAGTTTGGCGCGTAACTTCTTCATCTTGATAGTGATCTCTCGCTTGATGCTGCGCTCGCTTTTCTCCCGTTTGGCGCGAGTTCGCCCCGACACTGGCGCTTCGTCTGACAGTTTGATGTCTTTTACGTCGTCCAGAGAAGTGTCTAAGGCATCTGGGAGGAGAAAAATATAGATAAAATATATATACTTAATTTTTTTTAAATAACTACGCTCAAAAACAGTTATTACAGACGTAGGCAAAAAGGCTGCCAGGCTCAAATGGGATTGGGCGATCCACGTGAGCCGCGGTATCTCTTTCGAACAGTCCCGCAGCCCCGGCAGGCATCGGCCCTTGCGGGCCCCTTCCTGGTTGCTGACATCTCTTTGAGGCGCGCGTGGAACACGAACGCGCCGTCGACACGGCCTGTCGTCATAAGACGGATGGACGGCGAGCTAGCCCATTACTCACCGTCCACATGCCCGCGCCTACGGTGGCCGGGAGCCACCACGTGGCCCGCGGCGGCTGGGATGTGAGGTTCTTTCCCTCTCAGGGCAGACCTCCACCGTGTCCTCCGGACGATCCTCGCACTGCTGTAATATTACATCTTGTAGACTATAATTTATGTGTACCTGTCATGTCATCATCTGCTAGGTCATCCGCATCGTCCATGGCATCAGAATCATCATCAGAGAGCGGTTCCATTTTTACTTCTACCTTACCGGTGCCGTCTGAAAATTATACAGTAAAATATATTACATTGTGACGAAACTTAGACTCATAATTAGATATAATAAACTAGCTTTTGCCCGCGGCTTCGCTCGCGATTATTTAGAAACTCTTAACACACTACTAAAGTTTATATAATAATATAATTGAATCATGATTCGAAAGACACGTGGCGCCATCTATCATAATAAGAAAGTTATTATTGTTTTCCTCGGGCACAGTACTTTTTTCAGGATGAAAGGCTATGGCCGTTTCTGTACACCCGACAACGTATATGCAAAATTTCAGGATGATCGGTTCAGTAGTTTAGTATTAGCGACCCGACCTGCCCCGGCGCGGCAGGGCCAGCAAGTGCCCTTCAGCTTCGTGAAGGATCCTTTTACACCAATTATACCTTCTTTAAGATGTAGCTTGCTGCTAAGGAAGGCCTC
Organism: Noctua pronuba; assembly: GCA_905220335.1. Classification (NCBI taxonomy): domain Eukaryota; kingdom Metazoa; phylum Arthropoda; class Insecta; order Lepidoptera; family Noctuidae; genus Noctua; species Noctua pronuba. The sequence goes on along the minus strand of LR999922.1, from coordinate 5,374,873 downwards.
TTGGGACTGCAACACCTGTTGTCTGAACGCACACGCATCGCGCAGACGTACCACGCAAGTTGCGCAGACACAGCAATCCTTGGAATCTCCATCTAAGTGTGGTAACTGAAATCAAATGTGGGCATAAGGATGAAAGGCCTCTAATGTTCCCAGTGCTGGGACCTCTTCTCTATGAGAGGGAGTGGGCTGTAATCCAAGCGGGCCCGGTTGGTAGAAGTCACATGCCTTTGGAATTGTGGTTCTAGGATATGCCGGTTTCCTCATGCCTCGTTCGCTGTTTTGAGAGCAGCGGTGATGAAATAAGTTACACAAAGTAATGCGCTGCCTGGGCTTGATCTCATGGTCACAACTTGTAAGTCAGGGCTGTTACCACCAGACCTGGGTGGAGGTGGAGGAGGTTTCTCGGGGAGTTGAGGTGGATCCCACCCGTATGCAAAATACGTGCTTTGGTCGTGGAATTGCGGACACCAGCCCGTTATACAATACTTAAGACTTCTTAGTCTAAGCCGACATTTGTATGGTAGGGACCAAGATGCGTTAAGCAAATGTTTTTTCCATAAGTAATATTGAAGAAACAAAAAAATTATTTATATATTTATTCATCTTCTACCTTACTTTATACATTTTTAAATATTCCTATATTAAATAATATTAAAAAAAACATTTGAAGATATAACCACCAGATAGATATAGCCCACCAGTGACGGGAACAAGGTCCGAGCTACCGGTGGTCACGGCTCTTGAGAGAGGAACTGCCTAACAATTATTATTAGCCATTTGTCTCCCACCGCGGGACAAAGGCCTCTCTTCCCTCCTTCTGATGAAGGTCAGAAAGAGAGAAACAAATAGTAAAATTAAAGTACTAGTCTAAACTCTGCAGGTAAATAATATTACAGGTCTCGTCACATAAAAAGAATGATGAGCGCAGTGGAGGGGATGCCTCTGCTCACTTTATACAGTTGCATCTTAAAGTACTAGGCTATTTTTTTTGTAATATAAGTGTAATTGTTTTATTGTAGAATCATAATAGATACTTTACTAGCTACTTATTACTTTTGAATAGGCTGGAATTAAAAAAATTGATAATGTTTACTTGGGCTGTCAGCGTTCTTTTTACTTGACGGGACCTATATCACTGGAGAAGCATTTTTGAATGAGGGTTTTCTGTCAGTAAATTGGCTCAAAGTAACTTAGATAGTCAATTTTATTTATTTATTGTTTAAGTGGATTGGAAAACAAATGCTTATGGTATTAATTGAAACTTTGTACATTTGTGTGCTTCAAGTTTTTAATAAATAAATTGTTTGTCGTGTGAAGTACTACTTTTTATATTTATAAAACAGGAAGATGATACTTACCGGAAAATTGAAAAGGAGAAAATCTATAAAAAAATAAAAATACCACAAAATTGTTACCACAAAATTGTTCCTCTCAATTTTTGTAGATAATCTCTGATAGCATACATAATCAGCATAGATCATTTTCTAAGAAATACGAGATCTTTCCAATAAGGTAAATAAATATAACTGTATTTAATATAGTTTATGTAGACTTCTCCCAAGTTGCACTCAAAATTCGGTAATTCACCGAAAGCATTCAGCTTTCTCAGGAAAGCTAAGACTAGCAGTGGACTACAGTAAACTGACTACAGCACAAAGATAATAAAATACTTACAAGCAGACCGAAACAGTCCATAAACATTTCAGAATAAACTTCTTTCCTGCCCATCCATTCATACTCAGTTGTTAAAAGACGGCATTTCTTTATGGATCTGCAGCAGCGGCATAATGCAGGGTCTATGATCGGGCCTTTGCCTTTTGCAGGAGTCACCAAAGTCTCCATTTCACAACAATTCAGTTATTTTTCCATTTAAAAATAATATTTTCTGCGAGCGATTACAAAAACGTAAAATCGAAACAATTTTCGTTTTGACGTTTGCGTTCCAGTTCCAGTGCCCGCTACTGTCAAATTTTGGTTTTGAAGCATTTTAGATGCTTTTGTCTTTGTAATCAAGCAAAAGGAAAGAAAAAAATATAAACTTTCAAAACAATCGTTTAGAAACAAAATGATTTTATGTAAAGCAATCGTTTGTGTTCTAAAATAAACAAGTGACCCATCTTTATTTCATTTTAGAATAATTATAAATGTTATTGCTAAATAAAATATCTCGACTTGGCACATGAGATTGTCGACATGTGGAATGTGAACTCGGCTATCATTCAGCCGATTGTTGTGACAGCCAATGGCCTTATGGCAGGGGTAGGACAGTTCCATATGTCGACAGATTTGGGGTAATTTCTTTCAAAATGCGACATCTGTTTTTTGCATCCAAAACAATTAGTTACCTTATGTCACCACAGATGGCAAAACCGGCGACACCATCGATCCTGATATAATTTGTGGACTCAAAACTTAATAAATGAAATATAATTTCATTACCTAATCATTTTATTTAACACGTATTATAATTATTTGCAAATATTTATGTAGATTACAATCTGCGTAATAATTACAATAGCAACACATTGAATTATTGATTTGGTAATGATTGTCAAATGTCAAATTGTCAGGTCAAAATTCAAATAATATGGCGACTGTACCCTGCGCTTGCGCTTGTTTGTAGTTTTCATTCAGTGTTTGTGCCTTTCTTCGTGAAATTAATCCGCCGATCCGCGTTGTGTTGAGTCCGGACAGGACTCCGTAGTGAAGTGTACGAATTATTTTGAAAACCCAAGTATTAATGTGCTCATATAGTTGGACTTGTTCAACAAGCCGGATTTTGTCTGGCAAAATCACATATCATGGTGCGGATGAAATTAAAGCAGAGGCGCAAGCTTATAAAATAAACACAAGATAAATAAATAAGTTTTTTATAAAATAAAAGTTGTTTTTTTATGTATCCACTGTGTACCTTTTGAAATTGATGCTTCCTTACTATTTTACTTGTTTTTTTAATTTGATAAAGTTTTACTATGATTTTGTTACTTAGTAAAGAGAAAAAGTAAAATGATGTAAAACTTTATCAACTTCAAAAACAAGTAAAATAGTGAGGAAGCTTAAAGTATAGGTGCACTAATGCATAAGTAGTACCTATAGCTAGTTATAGCTATATATGTCGCAAGTTTGTGGATGCAAATAATAGATGGCGCTATTTATCCGATCAATTGACATTAGCGGTCTTCAAAAAATTGTGCGAGCGGGCTCTCTATACCCGTTATATTACTTTACTCTATGCCTTATGGCCAAGAGCCTCGACGACCATTTTTCGAGGCTCTCGTTAGGCGGTTATGCCGGCCACACACGTTCCAGTATACTTGCGCAAGTCCAGACTTGCACAAATACACGAATTTCGGAGGTGACCACAGACGGCTCAAGCATGCTTGCACAAGTATCATTTCAATGATATTTGTACAAGTGTGCGTACATGCAGCGAGCTACTTATGCTAAGGATATATACGGGGTGTAAACGGACCCTTCACGAAGCGGTCAACCAAGCATTCTGTACATTAAACTAAGTAACTTTACGCAAAAACAATTGCTGGGAAACGACTTTTTTTTTTGGGGTGAAAAATCACGTGTTATGGTAGGACTCAATGTATATCACTCAGAACATTGTGCTGATAGATGGATTGAATAGTAGAAGGGTCGTGGAGGTGATTAAAGTAAAAAATCTTACTTTAAAAACATGTATTTAAAAAAAAACTTGTGAAAAAGTCGGAACTTTGACCCCCAATATCTCCGTAACTAGAAGGTTCCCAGGTATGGTCTAGAACAAAAAAATGATCGCATTGACGGGGAGAATAAGTGCCTTTCGGCTTCGTTAAGGGTCTTTTTACACCCTTTATTACATATTATATTTATAAATTACGTTTGGTTCGAATTTTCGGTATTGCTCATTTGTTTTATTATAAGCAGCATTTTTTTTTGTCCCTGTGGTGATAGTCTTTACTTTTTATTTGCCAAAGACTTGGCTCATTTCTGTACATATTTTATTAATTCTTGTATAATATCGCGAACTCCTTGCCTCTCGGTAGTCTCGTTCATTTTGGCGCGAAAATGACGTGCGTACATGTAGGTGGCTAAAACAATACTGAAACTTGCGCGAAATGCTCCCACACACGTTCAAGTAAACTTGCACAAGCGCAAGTTTGCACAAGTTGGGAATTGAAATTTTGAACTTTTTCAAGAACTTGTGCAAGTCGGAAATTTGCGCAATTATCTTCCAACACACGTTCCAGTATACTTGCGCAAGTCCAGACTTGCGCAAGTATACTGGAACGTGTGTGGCCGGCATTAGATCAAGGGCCTGATTCAGAAGGCAGTACTCCTCGATACGGCTTGCATTGTGGGGAGGTTCCTGTCTCTGGAGCCCTAACCACCGGTAGATTGGACCCTGCTCACGACACCGGCGCACCACTATTTTTTTGTATTTTTTATGTGTTTTTATATGTTTTTTTTTTAAGAAATATTTAAAAATGTGTGTAGAGAAATAAATATAGGAAATAATACAGTCAATCTGGGTAACTTTGACAGATAAGGGCGATATTTTATACTATATTTAAAAAAAATACGCCTATCACTCGAGTGTTTTTTATTTTATCAGTGCTCTCGTATTACTTTCCATCTATAGAAATTCACAGAAAGTTTATAAAACATACCAATATAGTAGAAAATCTCAATTCTGTGCCCTGTCAAAGTTACCTTCATAAAATGGGTAACTTTGACACACACAGAGCCATGCATAAAAAAGTAGTAATAAGTATTATTTTTATCAATCTGGGTAACATTGCAAATCTAAAATAAACATTTATGAATAGTGTTGGCTTCATGCGAAAAAATAATCAAAACTAGTTCATGGTCCCGCTGTCAAAGTTACCCGAATGAATCAAAGTTACCCAGATTGACTGTAATGTTATCTATACTAATATTATAAAGCTGAAGAGTTTGTTTTGTTGAACGCGCCTATCTCAGGAACTTCTGGTTCGAATTGAAAAAGTATTGGATAGCCCATTTATCGAGGAAGGCAATATAACATCACGCTACGACCTATAGGAGTGGATAAAATAATTTCACGTGGACGAAGGTCGCGAGCAACTGCTAGTTGTTATATATTTGACCAAAAAGTTTGTGACATTTGTAATTGTATCATACAGTCGAAAAAAATAAGCGGTCACCTTGCAGACTGCCTTTAATCTATGTACAGCTTGAAATGTTGAGCGCATTCAGATTTATTTTTATTTAAACCATTCATATTTCCGCCTGAGTGATACCAAGATATCACTATAATATACCATCAATTGGAGTCGAGGATTTGTAGACTTATGACAACAATCGATACACAATACGATCTATCGTCTGATGAGAGAATAATACTTCTATGGGGGAAGAAATCTGACAGATTAGTTCCGCGTAGATGGCGCTAAGTGATTGTTACTTTCATTCAGCTACGATGGAGTTCCTTGCTTCCATATTTAAATCGATTTTGTTACCAATTTCAAGGGTTTAACTTTTTTTGCACAGAACCCTAATTCAATAGTTTTATAAAAATAGCCTGACTAACTCCTTATAAAATCAGATATCTGCAAGTAAAAGTCCTGTCAAAATCGGTCCAGCCGTTTCGGAGATTAGCCGGTACAGACAGACAAAATTTGAAAAAATGTTTTTGTTAAAAGTACCGTATATATTTTCATATGCGTTCAGTAAAATGCTGTTATTTTGATATAACAAACAGACGCTTCAATTTTATTTATTTGTTTAGATGGTAAACTTAACAAACATTCAACACTCTCTCGTGAGTGGGTTTGCCCCAATCAAAGGCTTATTCCCCTACAAAGTTGTAGCTTCTTTCAGATAATAGGAATCTTGACACGATTTAAAATCAAAGTAAAGTGGAGTAAAAGAAATCATCATCTGCCTAGCCAAAGGGCTACCCAACTATATTGGGCTCGGCTTCTAGTCTAACCGGATGCAGCTGAATACCAGTATTTTACATGGAGCGACTGCCTATCTGACTTCCACAACCCAGTTATTACTGGGTAATACGATACCCCTTGGTAAGACTGGTTGTCAGACTTTTTGAGCCACTGAATACCTAACGACTGTCAAAGATCTACAAACCAGGGTTGTTGCGAACATCAGCATCAGCATCAGCATCCGCTGATCTTCAGCATCATTTTCAACATCAGCATCCGCATTGATCGATGCTGATTATTAATGCTGATTATTTATGCTGAAGTTCGAGTCATGACATGACCGCAGAGAGGATTATGTCACGTGTAGTTTTTGCCTGCGACTTTGACCAATTAAACACAAACTTGTCTCATTACGTTAATTCGTCATAACGCGTGAAAGTTTTTGTTTTTTTTTTCCCCGTAAACTGTCGAGTGTTATGGGTTGAAAAGTGGAATATGGACGTATTTTAAATTAAGGAGTCAAGAAACTGCAAACTGCAACTTATGTAACAAGGATTATTCACGCAAAGAACGTACTAATACGCACTGATGTTACTTTTTCCCTGTTTTTTAAGAAAATAATTAAAATCAGCATCAGCATCCGCTGATGTCAATGATAAAAGATCAGCATCAGCATCAGCATCCGCTGATGTGAAAAAAATGTGCATCAGCAACAACCCTGCTACAAACGACACCCGGGACCAACGGCTTAACGTGCTTTCCGAGGCACGGAGGAAACTCTGTATGTAATGGGTGGATAAAAGTCAAACCATATAAATTATCATCATTAATGTATTTTATAAAACCTAATAAATAATACTTAATTACTGTGATAGTTATTATGTCTTTACTTAAATCTAAACTTATAATTTACTTACAATAATTATAAATTATATTAAGTAATTATATACTTAAGTTAATTTTAAAACTATTTGTGATCATTAATACAGTCAATCCTTGCATGTTTTTTTATAATATTAAAGCCGATTTGTGGAAAAATAATAAAAATTGATCTCTACTACCATAGATTAAAGCTAGACAAGTAGCAAGAAGGTTTTAAGTAAAGTCAGGGAAATTACTTAAGTTACTAAATTTAGTAGAAATTTGTAAGTAAACTAAATTTGAAGTAGTTGTTACTCAATTTTAAAGACTGTCAACTGTTAAATAAAAATTGTTCGAATATTCAAATAAGAATTGCCATCCTGTAAATCGACGTAAATAATAATTTCCCTCACTCGTCATGGCCGATGCCAAAAAGAGATGGTGCTATTAGTCTTGTATAGCTCTATCTCTCTCACACATTGCCAAATACACATGCCTGTAATTTGCTCAAGTGTGTACGAAACTTGTATGCCATCGTGACATACGGGGTGGAAGGGATACCGACACACAAACGGTTACCACCAATGATATATAAACTATAGATACGTTGCCCGCGCTTTGTAGTGGCAACATGAATGCAAGGTAATTACCGGACCTCCATTTAGTCGCGTACCAACCAGTGCCGCGGCTGTACGTGACATTAAAATAACTTGTGGGAGTTCCCGTATTAAATATATTTTTTTACACAAATCTCAGGTTAGAACGTAATTATATTAAATAATACCTACCTAGAGGTAAATAAAATCAAATGGACAATAGTTCTTATTTTTATTCCAATTAATAAATTAATATTGATTTAAAAAATACTGGAATCGAGATTCAATCCTAGAAAGGCAGTGTCAAAAATTATAAATTTGAGATCGTATTTAATTCTTAATTTGTTATTATTTAAAATTATAATTTAAACAAGATTGAAATCGTTATTGATTCGCCTTACCGTGTCGAAAAATGATGACGTTACTATTTCGTTGATGATGACATCATCATCATATGCCTAGCGTTTTCCCAACCATGTTAGGGTCGACTTCCAGTCTAACCGGATGCAGCTGAATACCAGTATTTTACATGGAGCGACTGCTTATCTGACCTCCAAAACCCAAATAGTACTGGATAATACGATACCCCTTGGTAAGACTTTCAGGCAATTGACTACCTGCTGTAACGACTGATCAAAGATCTACAAATGACAGCCGGGACCAAGGGCTTATAGTGCTTTCCGAGGCACGGAGGAAACTCTGTATGTAATGGATGATACTGAAAATCGTATCTACCGTTCTTTGGCGATGGGGAAACCCGATCTTCTCAAGTTGAATACATTTTATGCGACCAAAATACGGTAGAGAAGTGTTGGTTGTCTAGCAGCGAGATGGGCAGACGCTGTTGCCATCGCTGGCACAGGAAGGTGGAGATTGATCGGCAGGCGGCGTCACGCCACCTTGATGCCGCCTTAACAAGAGCCAGCCGGCGGCAGACTGGAGAAACTACCATCCATATTGCCTGAGCTCATGTGATTCAGGTGATGTGACACCTCATTAACCTTTTGAACGCAATAGCATAAACGCACGCGAGTGCCTACCACCAGTAGTACCTACCATTCTGTCACATATTTGTGTCGTTTGGCGTACAGGGCACGCGTTTGCTTGTCACGTATATGTGACTATGGCGGTCAAAAAGCTAAGGAGGAGGAAGCGAAAGCTACCGCTGAGGGGTCGCTAACGTCATGCAACGCAGTACTCGGGTCCCCCACCAAGAAAAAAGGCGGGAAATTGGCCAAGATGGCGCATTTTCTCCGCCGAAAAAAAGGGACCATGGAGGCACTAACAAAGAGAGGCCTATACCCAGTGGGTGAAGTCGGGAATGCTGATGATGAAGTACGGTAAGAGCACATCTAACGATTTAATTCTTTTATTTGTTTAAATATTTTACATTACATTTTTTATTCAACCCCTTAATGTAATTATTATATTTACATTCTAAAATATATGTAGGTACATTTTTATTCATAAGATTACGTTTATTTGCATTTATATTATATCACTGTTCTGATTATTGCTTGTTTTTTTCTTTTCTATTTTTAGTTGAGTACGAGATGTGCAGTCGCCAGCACATCAAGTTACCACAAGCTGTCAAATTTCTCAAAATGATTTTAAACCATAAAATGTTAGTGGTTAAGTTCAAAATCCAATGAGAAAATTTGAGTCTGTGGTAACATGGCGATGGCGTCTGTACAGACAACATCACATCTGTGGGAACACTTTGATTTTGAGCTGTCTACCGTAGCAAATAATTTCTACAGCATGTACTTACCAGAAAGTTGTGGTCATATTTTAAGATGCGGTACTCTCAAAAATATGGTCACAACTTTCTGCTACATGCTGAAGAGACCAACTTATACTGGTTTTATTACCAAAGACGTGTGGCTTAGTATGAAATTACATTTACACGCACAGTTCAGCATTTTTTTGCATCTTTTTTCCCTTTCTGACACTTCGAATTGCAACTCACCAAAGTGAGAGGTCCAATCGCACGTTAAAGCGCTTCCATTGAATGAATGTGGGTGCTTGCGGCCAGACATCTCGCTCCACCAAATGACGTCTTTACGTGACAGTATGGGATAGAAATACTCGAAAACGCTGATCCGTGCATGCAAATGTGATTTCACCCTTATGGTTGCGCCTCAAATAACAGCACAGATTCGCATTTTTCCTTCTATCCTTTTCCGTCACTCAGAACTGTTATTTGCTAGAGCAAGAAACGGCGGGAGTGCTTTCGCACGTGGCTGCATCGGCGGTGCTCTCTGTTTGGGGGCGTTCAAGTATTACGAACCGCAATTTGAGAGAGGGGGGTCTTGTAAAACGTTACTATGGGTTACGGGGGCGGGACGGGGGATCCAGGAACACGATTCGTAACATTGTTTTTTTTATTTAAATAAAAAAACCTAGGGATTTAAAATCGCCCAAGTTGGGAACCCTTTTCGTTTATGCCTTACGGGGAATCCCTCGATCGTATTGTACACGTAGCAGAAGCTAGCAGCGGCACGCAGCAGCAGCGCGTGAGCGGATTAAAGCCTTAACGGCTTAAAGGTATTTTAGCGATTTTCCGGTACTTTGCGCAACATGATTGTGACTTTATGGTCACTTTTGATGTTACGTAACGTTTAGGGGGTACAGAAAGACGTTACGGCGCTACAAAGGGCGGGAGGGAGGGTCAAAAATCATCAAAAAATTGCGTTACGTTATACTTGAACTTCTCGCTCTAGAAAATGACGGTTTTAAGCGATTCCGTGCTGGACTGTACTGGACTAACGTAACTTAACGCATGAATTATCAATTTTACGAATAACTACGTACATTGATTGTTCTCACGTTTCAAGTACAAACTAGGCACGACTAAAGTGAATACATGGAGTAGTACACAAATGGAGTGTTAACTACGAAGAAAAAGGAGGTTTTATTATCGCCACTTTTCAGAGTTCAAAAAGCAAAGGGTGTCGACAGGGCGCTACAAAATAAAAAATACATTTATTTCAGACCAAGTAATTGTCTCCCTCTGTTTTCTCTTGTCTTGTTCTATTAGGGTTGCTAAGTTTTGCTAAAATAAACTGAAAATATGACATTAAAATACAAAATCAAATTGTGAAAAGTGACATTGAGGAGGTCGCGCTAAGATCTCGCGGAGAGAAAAAGAGAAAAGAGAGCAAAGAGCGAGTGTTATTATTTTGCAAAGAGCGCCGAAAACATGAACCGTAAGTTCATGTTTCAGACTCCCAAAAAAAAGAAAAATTCAAACAAGTTGTAAAAAATAATCACGTAAAACGTCCCAGAAATCATGGAGAAAACGTTGTACGAAGATACATAGAAAAGAAAACTTTGAAAAGGCGATTGAAAATGAAGAGAATAATTTTAACCTCAGTTAAAATATTTTAATAGTTTTAGATTACCTACCGCAGAAAGTAAGATTTTGTATAAAAAAACGCATATGTGTGAACACTCCATTTGCTATGTACTCCATAAACGATTCGATTTTCAACGTACAGTTAACAAAATAGATATGTATGCAGGGTACTTCAAATATTTAGTCATCATTCTCCCAATTTATTTGAAGTCAGCGCAGCATGTCTTCTTCCATACTTCTCTTACACAACTTCAAATATTTAGTACTAAGTAATTTTTTGCCTGTATACCTGCCTTTTTTGTGCACTGTACTACAAATTAATGTCTTATTTTTGTATAAAATAAATAATTATGTAAAAGCTTGTAAAACAATTTACTGTGATGTTTTGTTGCTAATATTAAAATTATTTAATGTACAATACTCCTTTAAAAAATACTTCAGACTATTTTCGTTTCCTAATAATCTCAGAAAGGTGTTTATTAACTTGGTGGTATTTACTTTTTTAGGAGAAGTTGTTAACAGCGCTCATCCAAAAGGTTGGCAACGTCGCAAATAGTTGTCAAATATTTACCTCTTTTAATTAATTTGGCAATATTACTGTATGGAAATAAGAAATATGTCTAATTAGTGAACTAGAATATTAATAACGAATTGCAATTAAAACATTGAATTTGATTTTGGAACCGTTTTAGATGTAAAAAAAGCATTAAGGCATTAGGCTAAAACTAAATATTCGGTGTTACGATAGTAATGATTGCATTTCATAATCAATATTTTAGTTCACTAGTTAGCCATATTTCTTATTTTCATACAGTAATATTGCCAAATTAATCAAAACAGCGAAATATTTGACAGCTATTTGCGACGTTGCCCACTTTCTGTATAAACGCTCTTAAGGTTGCGCATTCTGAAAATTGGTTTGGTATCTTTTTAAATAATTGTCAAATATTTCACTGTTTTGATGAGTTAATTATTTCATTTATTTATTCATATACACCTAATACATTTTTAAATATTCCTATACAATATGGAAGGGACACCGACGCTAAAATGGTTACCACGTATTCAGTACGTACATCATTCTGAACCCCTCCACATAGAAAGAAAAAGAAAGAAAACTTGTTTATTCGGCACATGCTAAGATGCACACAACAAACAAAAATAAAATAAAAAACTGAAATCTACACAATAAAAGACTTCAAACTAAACAGAAAAAAAAAGAAAGATAATATTGTGTGTAAATATATGTGGTAACCGTTTCAGCGTCTTGGTGTCCCTTCCACCCTGTATGTTATTATTTGTGCATTAAATGATAATAATCATCTTTCTATCAAACTTTCTTTTATACCACCAAATTACTAACCACAAAACTAACAAAATTAAAAGTAGCATCCCTCAATATCACATTCCGGATGATGACTTTTTATATGAGACTTCATGCTCGCATTCTGAATGAACGCCTGCCCGCAAATATGACACCTATACCTCCTATCATTCGTATGAGTCCGTATATGGTACTGCAAAGACTTCAATCTCGGGTAACTTTTTTCACAATACTCACATCTGAAGTTCCTCTCACCCGTGTGTGTTGCCATGTGTTCCTTTAATCGAGAAGGGAGGTAGAATCTTTGATCACAATACTCACACTGGTGCTTTAAGACTTTTTGGTGATTTCTTCTTTGATGCTCCGTCAACGTTTTTTGTCGGTTGTAGACTTTATCACACAAATTGCACGGGTACGTCCTTTTCTGTCCGTGGGCCTCTGTTAAATGCTTGTTTTTTAATGCGTAGGACATGAAACATTCGTCGCATCTAGGACATCTTATTATTGCTTTTTTCTTATGTACTATGTCCACGTGCATGTCTTTATAATGATTTGATTTGAAGACTTTGCCGCAGACTTCACATGTATGCCTTTCATCGTCCTTGTGTCTTTTCAAATGGGCATCCAGTCTAGGTTTTTCTAAGAAACATACACCACAGATATCACAAGTATAGTTACTGAAGTGTTCGACCATATGTGTGTTCAATGTGTTAAAATCTTCGAAGACATCGTTGCACATGACACATACTAAATCATTCCAGGTAAGTTTGTATAATAACATTTTGTCCGGTGCTTCAAAATAAATCTTTTTACCGTGTACCTGGTCTATATGTTGTTTGAAAATGTTTAAATCGTCTATTTTTGTTGGACATAGTCTGCAATCTATTCTTGTAATGTCAATTTTGATCATTTTCTTATACCCCATCAGTAGTTGGAACGGTTTGGTGTCATGTGACACTGTATGCTCTCTCAGATCCTCAGGTTTGGGGTAGTAGTCTTTGCAGTAGAAGCAGTAATAGTTATTTCGTCGGTTCTTGAAGGGACACACGTAGGAGTACTGTATGATAGTAAGGAGGTTTTCCTCTGACATACAGTCTAAATCTCGGTCGTAGTTATTTTTTTTTTCGACGGGCGGTTTTTTTGCAGTTTTCGGTGATTTTTTTGTTGATGTTCCTGGAAAGAGATAGGAAGTTCTATCAAGGTTAATATACACAGAGCAAAATATATGCTTTGCTTTAATTAAAATAAAAATAACAAAATACTATCTCGCATGTATTTAAAATTCGAAATATAAAACATTTGTAAGTCTTGTATTTGAAATATAAAATACAAAAAACAGTATTTTAACTATTTTTATTTAAAATACAAAATACAGATTACTAAATACAGTCAGGTGTTAGGTTACGTAAATAGAATAGAATAATTCATCGTGACATTCGCACTTTCTTTCTTCTTCTTCTTTATCGTGTGGTTAGTGCCTAACCTGGTGTCAGACTTTTTATGCCGCCTATTCGTATAATATTAAACTTAAGCAATACACAGAAGTTTCGTGAAAATTGTTTGAAATACTAACTATTTTGAAGTTAGTATTTCAAATTATTTTTCTCAGCGTCAGATATTTGAAATACCAATAACAAAATACATTTTTAAGAAGTAATTGAATTACAAATACCAAATACATATTTGTATTTGAATTACAAGTAATTCAAATACTGCCCATCCCTGAATATACAGGGTGAATTTTTTAAGTGGGTGTGGATGGCCAAATCCGAAACTACATAATTATGAGGAATAGTGAAAAATACTCAAAGGAGTCTCGAGCCCGATTTTGATGAAAACTAAAACTGCATCATTAGACTTTCGGAAAATCGATATTCCTAGACAGGAATCGAACCTGTTAATTTTGAAAAAAAAAACACATTGTATTATTACACCACTAGCTGTGCTCCGCGGTTTCACCTGCCGCTTCCGACTTGTTTTATTTTTGCCCGGCTGCTATTGGTCATAGCGTGATGTTATATAGCCTATAGCCTTCCTCGATAATTGAACTATCCAACACTAAAATAATTTTTCAATTCGAACCAGTAGTTCCTGAGATTAGCGCGTTCAACCAAACAAACAAACTCTTCAGCTTTATATATTAGTATAGATAGTATAGATTTGATAGTGTTGCTAATAGGGATCAAATTCCGGTAAGTAATGACAGGAACCTACCAGCCTTCTGCTTCTTAGCCGCGACCTTCTTCTTCTTCGCCGCCCCATTAGTCTTCGCTTTCCTCTTCGACTTCTTCTTGATAGGCTTATCAGAGTCCGATGATGAAGCCGACCAGTCGCTCGCGTCATCATCATCATCTTCAACATCATTGTCGATATCCTCCTCTAGCTTGGAGTCATCGTCTAAAGGTAATTCTGGTTTTTCAAGAGGTTCTTCTTCTTTGGGAGGCTTGGTCTCTGGTTGCTCTATAAGATCATGTTCTGGAAGATGAGATATACCTGAAGTGGAATAATAAATCTTGGATGAATGTTGGGTCGAGTTGTCAAGGTCGAGTCATCATGTTGGGTCAAGTTGTCGGGGTCGAGTGATCATGTTGGGTCAAGTTGTCGGGGTCGAGTGATCATGTTGGGTCAAGTTGTCGGGGTCGAGTGATCATGTTGGGTCAAGTTGTCGGGGTCGAGTCATGATGTTGGGTCAAGTTATCGGGGAAGAGTTGTCAAGGTCGAGTCATCATGTTGGGTCAAGTTGTCGAGGTCGACTCATCATGTTGGGTCAAGTTGTCGGGGTAGAGTTGTCAAGGTCGAGTCATCATGTTGGGTCAAGTTGTCGGGGTCGAATCATCATGTTGGGTCAAGATGTCGGGGTAGAGTTGTCAAGGTCAAGTCATCATCATTTCAACCGAAAGACGTCTACTGCTAGACATAGGCCCTCCCAAGTGTCGCCACATTGACCGGTCCCGTGCGTTTCGCATGCAGCAGATCCCCGCAACCTTCACCAGGTCGGTCCACCAAGTGGGAGGCCTGCCCTTCTGCTGGTTGGCGTGCAAGGTCAATATTTTCATTAAACACGTCCACCTTTGATGAAAACAAGTGTAAAGTAATATTACCTTCCACAGCTTCAGTGAGAGGGTAATCCATAGACATGTTATCATCGTCATGGTCGGCGCCGCCAGAGATATCGCTGCAGTCGTCTTTAGGCTCGATCTTTAATTCTATGTCCATCTGTGGCTTGTGTATCTTCGGTTCTGTAATAATATATACAGGTTTTTGAATTAAAAGAAAGACTAAATTGTTACAGCGGGTTTGTATTACATACATACATTATAGGGTGACTGGTAATTAGTGACCGATACTTACACACGTGATTGTACTCATGATAACAAACAACTTTCCCAAAGAAACATTTTTTTTTATACTCATTCACTTTTATCACAATAACACAACAGCCGTATGAGATTACACGTCCGATAGTAATGAAACAGAACGGTGTCACGCGGCTAACAGCTGATATGTCTCAGCGCGCGCATGAGAATTTCATACGGCTGTTTTGTTATTGTGATAAAAGTCTGTGTATAAAAAAAGTTTCTTTGGGAAAGTTGTTTGTTATCATGAGTACAATCACGTGTGTAAGTATCGGTCACTAATTACCAGTCACCCTATATTCTTTTTTTTTAAGCTAGAAAGTTTTGACTACTTAGAGATATATGGAACGATTGGGTATAGATTTTTGCACGCTTTGGTACTGTTAGAACCTAAAAAAACTGTAGATTCGGAGTTCTTTTTCATTTTCTAATTTACCCCTAAAAGTGGCCTCCATGTTTAAAATTCATTAATTTACGTTACACGTCCGTATTAGGGTCACCGACTTACATATATGGACCAAATTTCAATTCAATCGGTCCGGTAGTTTCGGAGTAAATTGGCTGTGACAGACAGACAGACACGCGAGTGATAAGGGGTTCCGTTTTTTCCTTTTGAGGTACGGAACCCTAAAAATATTCAATTTAAAAAAAAAAACGCTGTATCGTGGGTCCAGCTAGACCCGGAACAACTACCTGTAGGCCATACAAATTTTTGTTCCCTGCGGGAATCGAAACCGCGACACACAGCGCTGCAGTCAATCGCTTAGCCACTGGCCTACTGCGCCAACCGTGCCGTGCAATTGTAGTAAGATACCAACCAAGATTATGCCCTGTAAAATCATGACTGGTGGACAAAGGCGCATCCCCATGAAAATGTATGTCTGTGTAGGGTAAAGGATTGACCACATCCAGTCAGATTAGCTTTATGTCCATGCAATAAATGTTAAAAGGACGTCATTCCCCTTGTTTCAGTTCAGCATAGCTATTCACAAACGCTTCGATTCGATTCGACAAGTCGTATGTCTATCTTTTTCTGGCATTACGAAAGCGAGCGAGATAGACATACGATTTTCCGAATCGAAGTCGAATCGAAGCGTTTGTGAATAGCTATGCAGACTATGTGACGATATTGCTGATGCTGATTTGTTGGTCAGACCCACCTAATCTTTCGTGGACTACAGCCGTGGTGTTACATTACCAGCCAAGGCATCCTAGTCTTCAATTTCAAGCTAAGGATCAGCTCTTCAAACTAGCACTTGCTGCCTGAACGCACACGCGTCTCATAGTCGTACACACGTCCCATAGACAAACGTATGACACACGTCTCGAGAACGTATGAGACACTTCCCATAGACGAACGTACGACACACGTCTCGAAGACGTATGACACTCGTCCCGGAGACGCACGACACACGTCCCGTAGACGTACGACACACGTAACAAATAAATTTTCTTACCAGCCAAAGCATCCTTGTCTTCAACTTCAAGCTTAGCGCTAAGGAACAGCTCTTCACACTGTAATACTTGCTGCCTGAACGCGCACGCGTCCCGGAGACGTACGACACACGTCGCGCAGACGCCGCAGTCTTTTTCATTGTCATCGACGTGTGATAGCTGGAGAGAGAAGGGTTTATTAAAGACTGGGTTTTGACTGCAGCTTTGCCCACACTAGGTCAGAAATTACTAGGATAAAAAGTATGCTAGATCTTAACCCAGATTGTGCCCTACCTGTATGGCAAATTTTATAAAAAATTGTGCAGGCCTTAAGGCATGTGAAGGTAACAGATAGAAGGAGTTGCTTTGCCTGTATAATAAAAGTAAGTAACATACATATCAGTGGTGAAGGTTCCATACAACTTGATTCCTACCGGCTTCTCTTTGAAAAATGGCACAGTCAGTATTCTATAGACAAATAATATAATCACATTAAAGATATATACTCCGGCTTACCTCTTACAAAAATTGACCCTTCGCTACTGATACATACAGTTTTGACAGCACGGTTGGCACAGTGGCTGAATGATTGACTGCTGCGCTGTGTGTCGTGGGTTTGATCCCCGTACGGAACAAATATTTGTTTGGCCTACAGGTAGTTGTTCCGGGTCTGGCTGTTTGTGTATGTGAACACATAATGTTTGTAAACGTTCCCAGGATACAGGTGACATTCCCAGTGTGGGGCAGTTTTATTTAAGAAAAAAAAAAGAATATGGAAAACAACAGCTTCCTATCTTTCCAGATGCAGCTGAATACCAGTATTTTACATGGGGTGACTGCCTATATGACCTCCACTGCATCAGTAACATTGTTTTTCATTAACATAACTAAGAAAAAAAAAAATTGACGACTTCTTTGATTAAGATTTTACGTGCGAATAAGTACATCTAGCTCGATTGAAGGCACATTACTAATTCATTGGATATTTCCGTTTTTTTTTATGGTTTGGTAATCAACAAGTTCTTCTTGTTAGAAAAACGGTAATCAGTAGTAGGTTCAAATTTTAATCAGATTCAAACACGAAAACAATGATTGAATAACAAACAATACCTTAAAAAGGCTTATTGGTATTGATATTTACTCGGTTTCAAAGTTTCTGTTATTTTTTAGTAAAATCTTTGACTGACCAGTATTCCGAAGCAGTCCATGACCATCTCAGCATACACCTCCTTTTTCTCCATCCAAGTATATTCCGCTGTGAGAACTCTACATTTTTTTATAGCCCTGCAGCATCGACATAACGCTGGATCTATAATCGGCCCGTTATTCTTAACTGTAGCCATTTTGTAGTATTATTGACTACGGAAATGAAAGCTAACACAACTTCTTCATGATATATATTCAGTATTTATCATAATTTCGACTTTTTATGTGATTTTTTCGCAAAAGAAAGCTGCATAAAAATCACTCACTTCACGCTAAGTCGTCCTGTCAATAACACAGATGAACCACAGAGTAAAAATGTCAATAACCGTACTTTGCCTTTGTTTGTGTTTGGCACAGACTTTAAATCCACTCATTCAGTTACGGTATTACACGTCATTACGAGCCATAGATAGTCAACCCGATTTCGCAATCGCGCGGGCGGCGCGGCGGCATTTTTTAGTCTATGCTATAAAATGGCGATGTTTCTTTGAGAAAATCTTGTGTTATTAGATTTATGTAAAATTGCAATCATGTCGGTGGAAAAAACTGAGATAGAGACGTTTTTCGGTAGATGTAGGTGTTGTCTTTCCTATGGCTACTTAAAAAACATGTGGACAGAACATCGTTTTGAAGGAGATGCCGAAATCTACGGGGAGATGCTCGTCCAATGTTTTGCTCTGACCGTGCGTATTTTCTTCTTAGTTTTAATTATGAGCCTATTTGCCCAATATTCTTGGTTCATGACTTTGTTCCAAACTTGAGATTTCGGTAAATAGTTTTGGCGCCTGAACCTGGGATTTAAAAATTCAAATAAATTGGTTGAATTAGTTTTAGTTTACAACAAAACTGCTGAGTGAGTCTGAACTGTGACGCTTGCCACGCGATGTCATGCTACGTCATGATTATACTGTAACGCAACTTATAGTTATTTTGAAAATAATAATTTTCAGAACATAGCTGAATTCTTTCTTGCATGGAAGTCACTATAAAAATTAATAGATATTCAGGCATTACCCTTACCCAGTAAATATTTTTTCCTAGGCACTCTTAGCTACTAGAATCATCAACAATACATTGCAAATCTACTTTATGTCACAAAAATAAAGCTACAAACCCCTTTTGTTTTGATAGCATTGTACTTAAATTATTATTCATGCATAGAAATAGCACTTATTATTTATTTTGTATCTCAAGCATGCATAAATATCTCCAAACTACCAATGAACTACTAGGCCTGCATGGTGGATTATAAGCCCCTTTCATAGAGAGGAGGCCTGGGTCCCTGCAGGGTGTCCATTATAGGATGATTACACTGATATACCTGCCAATAATGATTGTGTTTTTTTTGTTTTTTGTATGATCCACATCATGTCCCTGCGACATATAAATATTTTTTCTTTCTTTCATATATTTAAATAATATCTTTCTATATCTGAACAGTGGGAACACACAGAGGACTCGATGGAACAAGATCAGATTTGCGAGCAGTGCATCTGCCGGTTAAGAGATGCTAACGACTTTAAGAGGGTGGTCTTGGACTCGCAGGAGGAGCTGATACAGCAGATTGATGCTGGTAAACTTTTGTTTATAGTCACATTCATCACACCTGTTATCCCTGAAGGGTTAGCAGAGGTGTATGAATATTGACAGTTATGTTTAAGTGCCATGTTAAAAGCAGTAAGCCTATTGCCTCTGTGCACAAATCCAGACTGCTACTAAATAACTCCTGGCCTTGGCCTAGCCTTTTCCCAACTATGTTAGGGTCGCCTTCCAGTCTAACCAGATACAGCTGAATACCAGTATTTTACATAGAGCAACTGCCTATCTGACCTCCACAACCCAGTTAGTACTAGGTAATACGATACCCCTTGATAAGACTGGTTGTCAGACTTTTTGGACCTCTGACTACCTCTACCGACTGTCAAAGATCTACAAATGACAGGACCAAATGCTTAACGTGCTTTCTGAGGCACGGAGGAAACTCGGTATGTAATGGGTGGTCACCCATCCACAGACCAACCTAGGCAAGCACGGCTTAAACTAAAGAACGACCTGAGAGGCTATTATTATTTAGCTACACATCATATTACCCAGTACTTACTGGGTTGTGGAGTTCAGATATGCAATCGCTTGCATGTAAAATACTGGTATTCAACTGCATCCGGTTAGACTGGAAGCCGACCAAAATTTGGATTTGTACGTAACTATTCCCTAATCATCTCAAAATTGACACCAAAATAAAATGTCAGCTTTCCTAAAAGCTGTCATTTTACCTCCTGTTCCCAAACACCCTAATATAAAATCAACTCAATTCCCAGAAAACGATCTGACCATCAAAGAAGAAAGACTAGACAGTGACTTCCTCGATGATTACAAACATGCTGTGAGTGACGACACTGCGGACACCATGTACGCTGACACTGAATACACAATGGACACTGCTGACACTGCGCTGAGTGTCAAAGATGAGACGGAGTATGAGGAGGTTGAGTATTTGGAAGATGAGGATGTTGGAGGAACTAATGATGCTGCCATTGATACGGGTGAGTTTGTATTGCTTGTGGCTTTGCCAATGTGGAGGTCAAAAATGATCCTCTGGGAGACGAGGATAGAAAGTATACCCTAACACTGGTCAATTCGGCCCCGATGTCATAATTACAGTAAGTCTTATCATAACTTTTTTAATAATTGAGATATAAAAAAAAGAAAAATGTTCCTTAGAGGACTTGATTTAAGAATCACAGTCCTGTAAAAAAGTCATAACACCAATAACACTGCTTACAATTATTGTAATTATGACATTGGGGGCAGAACTTCACCAATTACCAAACTGTTTAGTGAATAGATTGCTGATTTTTAACAGATTAACACACAAAAAATGCCAAAAACGGGCAGTTAATGGACCACTGAACCATTCTATAGTGGAGTTAGGACCAGCATCTGTCCCATTCGGTACACAGGTACAAAGCAATGCTGGATCCTATAATCTCCAATTGGTTATGACTTTGAATGTAATGCTCATTGAGTAGACTGCAATCACTGAGGGTCCAGAATATATTTTTATATTTCTTTATCTATCTTTCCAGACTCCTCCCAGCTCACAGATCAGTCGAAACCAGTAAAACGACGGAAGCAGCCACGCCAACTAACCCCAGATGATGATGAAGAGACTCCAAAGCGTAAATGGCCGAAGAAACTACCCAAATCGGAACGCCACAAGACATATAAGCAGTACTCTGAAGTTGATCTTAGGAAGTGTATTGAAGAAGTCAGGAACAATGTCCTGACGGCTGGAGAGGCGTCGTTGAAGTATGATATACCGAAGAAGACTATCTGTGCCAAGATCAAAGTGGATCCTAATGGTGAGTGTTGGCTAAATCTCTTTTTTTTTGTGTGCGGTTAATTTTGGATTTCCTTTTTGTAGCTTTGCCCAAAGTATAAAGGGTGTAACAATACCCTTAACGAAGCCGAAAGGCATTTGTTCTCCCCGTCATTGCGATATTTTTTTTATTCTAGACCTTACCTGGGAACCTTCTAGTTACGGAGATATTGGGGGTCAAAGTACCAACTTTTTCACAAGTTTTTTTTAAATACATTTTTTTAATATAAATATTTTTACTTTAGACACGACCCCGTACTATACAATGCATCCATCAGTGCAATCTTTTGAGTGCGTTATATGAGTCCTACCGTAAAACGTGATCTTTCACCCCAAAAAAGAAAGTCGTTTCGCAGCAATAGTTTTTGAGTAAAGTTGCTTAGTTTGACGTACATAATGCTTGGTTGACGGCTTCGTTAAGGGTCTTGTTACATCCTGTATATGATGCTGAACGAACAAAAGTCGTTCTGCATTGATTGCACATTTTAAAGTACATATTTTGAAAGAGCTGATCAGGATTTCAGGATACAATAATAATCAAGCTTTGATTTGTTCTGATTCGTTCTTTATATTTTTGTTAAGTTGGTATTAACCTAGCATAATATGGAAGTAATGTTTCTATTTTGGTCACATAAAAATTCGGGGCGAATATTGGAATTGATTACACTAAACATCGTCCATACATGAGAAAAGGCTAGGCCAATGAATGACCTCTTTAAATATTAAGTGTACTGTGATGACGAACCCATTAACTCGGTTGTGTAGGCAATCGCTCTATGTAAAATACTGACTTCAGCTGCATCTGGTTAGACCAGAAGCCGTAGTCGTCAACACTTATACAACCGGAATTGTGAAGCTATTGTGTTAAATGATCTCCTAGGACATTCCGCAGAGACTAATGCATTTAAGACGTCGAACGTCACAGCGGCCTATGACGTGAATATTTGCCTGTATAGACTTCTCACTAACGTCGGTCGGGACTTTTGTTTGAAGGCCTAGGCTTTACAATCACGACTCCACGACGCTACTCAAAAGTAACGTGTTCAATTCACCAATGAGCTGGCAGAATTTCACAGCACCTAGTTTTCTACCTTACATGACGTTACTCACCGACGCGTTATTAAGAAATTTGTGTTTGGTTGCGTTGTTGCGGCCTGTAAGGGCCCAGCATATTACCTTGAGGTACCACAAGCTTTATCGCAGAATACCTTGTAGTATGTCTAAAAAACTTGCACCGTATGTTAAATGTAGTATCCGACCGAAGCTTCAGCTTCGACTTCGGCACCTTCGGGCAAAATATCCACCCTTGGCGAAACCGTCGGCTTCCGTCAAAATGGGTCGAAGTTTTAGCCGAAGCTGAAAGTTTCTAGCAAGCGCCGAAATTTAAATAAAAATAATAATAAGAATTGTCTTACGAAAGCGCGATGGAACAAGTGATACATAATTCGAAGTGTTATTATTTTTGATAACTAGCCTGTTAATTGGAATCATCTCGTTATGTTGTTTTATGAATTATATATATATTATATTTTATGAATTATAAGGCCTTAATTTAAATGTTTGAATGTTAAACGCATTTTTTTTTCTCTTTTACTCAATCTAGTTAGTAATAGTTAGCCGATGTGGCGATAGCCGATTGGCTTCGGCCAGAAATCGACCTTCGGTTGGATACTAGTTAATTGTATGGTTATGAGCTTAAGTAACGTACTGAGTGATAAAATAAATAAGCAGTAATCGTTATTTTCCCTGGGTGGTTAAGAGTGTCGAAGGCTTGCGTTGGATCGATACACACAGTGTAAGAATAAATTTACGAAGCGATGATGAAAACCACATCAAAATGCATTATGTAGTTAAGAAAAACGTAACGGCCACACAGACGAATAGAAAAAATCGTCTTCAATTTAATAAATTCATAGAAATAGATGGTCATTGTCACTTACTTGAAATATAAAGTGCAAATGTATTGTTTGTAGATGTCGGGACAGACTCTACAAACAAAACTACCCGCAAAAATGTGACAACGAGCCAAACGAAGGAACCTACACTATCACACGAAGAAGCTAAAGAGACAGATTCCGAAACAGAGAACCAGGACATACCAAACAAATTCCTAATGCTAAGACATAAGCACAATCTCACTATGATACTGAAATACTCTAACGCTACACTGATCAAGAGTAATTCGGCCGCTGGATATTCTTGCTGGTTTTGCGATAAACAATTTGATCCAGAAAAACTGAAACAACACAACTTTGAGCACGTAGATGTTTACGATGATGCCATCAAAGTACAATACGTCTCGGACTTAATAATCAAACTCGATATTACTGGACTCCAATGCAAGCTATGTGAAGAAATAATCGACAGTCTTGAAAAATTCATGAGTCATCTCCAAGAAGATCATGATAAAACAATCTATACGGATATAGACAACCATTTTATACCTTTTAAATTTGATACGGAGGAGTTACAATGCGCGATTTGTGCCGCAGAATTCAAATATTTCAAGTTACTAACAGAACATATGTCGGAACATTACAGCAACTACAAATGTCCAGATTGCGACCGCGTATTTATAAACAAACAATCAATGCAGACTCATAGATATCGACATAAAAAAGGAGAATATAAATGTTCGCTATGTCCCAAAATCTTCGACAGTCTTATAAAAATGCGAGAACACGAACGCGTAACTCACAGACTAGCTAATAAGAAAAGAAAATGTGGTTTTTGCGAAGAGAAATTCTCTTCAGCAGAAGCAGTAAGGACTCATGAAGCTAAAGAACACGGTGTTACCAAACCGCTGCTGTTTTGCGCAGATTGTGACAGCCCTTATTCTAGCCAGAAAAGTCTTACAGTTCATATAAAAAGAGACCATATGTTGTTACGTCCTTTTGTATGCGAGCCTTGTGGTAGAGCGTTTTATACACGTCAAGAACTGACCTGGCATTCTGCAACCCATTCAATTACCAGAGAGTTCCATTGTGATCAGTGTGATAACTCTTTTCGCACCAAACCTGCGCTGGCTCAGCATTTAAGAGCTCATAAGGGTTACAGAAAATATAAGTGTGAATTTTGTAGTCAGGCGTTCGTGCATATGAGCACTTGGAATAGGCATGTCTTTATGATGCATGGAAAAAAAGCTGGGAGTACCAGAAAAAAATTCAGTAATGCTCCATAAACAAACCAAAGGATTTTTTTGCATTGTTCTTCTTAGCGTGTCGATGGCAATCTAAAAAGTGCCCCATTGTTTGTGGGACAGCACCAGATTTACACACCAGGGCAGAGTCATTAATGAATCTCCACCTGAGTAGGTTTTCCTTGCTGCGGCCAACCTGGGTCCGGAGTCTATTTAAAGACTTCCAGGTCAGCCATGGAAAGTCATGTCCAGGTGGGAGATTTTCAGCAGGTGGAACGAATGGGTTAGGTAAGGATGCACTACCTCGCCACAGCTTTAGTCTTTCCGTGGATCGCTCGCCAGTGAGTGGGGTGACATACTTCCGAAAGCTGAAAGCTTTTTGTATTGGGAATAGAGTAGTCAGAGACAGAGGTATACACACCTCTGTCTACCCGTTCGGGAAACAGGTCTGATGTAGTGTTATGCTAGTCGGTTGTAATTTATGCTTTGTTAGAATTTTGTACTCCTTAATAGAACATAACTAGCGAAATGTGGGTGTTCTATTAGGTACACCTCTGCTAAATCTTCAGGAAGTACAGGCTTTTATTTTTTTAAAGAGCTTCTCGCAGGTCAACCAAGGAGGTTGTCATCTCCTTAACTGGACCACATCCTGTGGGTGCTTACTGCATTACTTTTGCCGCGAACAGGCTTTATTATAAAGCAGAGAGCATCAATTTTGAATGGATAATCAACATACAGAAATTACTGTATAATTTTATTGTTGTAGATGTCTAGATTGACAATACAACTAAAATTAACAATAATAAAGAATGTAGAAAAATACCCACGGCCTTTGAAATCGTAGATTCTAAAGTCATAAAAACAAAAAGCGATGGAAATCAAATGAAGAAGCTCAGGCTTATAATATAATGTTCGCATGCTTTAATTGCTCCAAACACTTTGATTCTCGACCGAAACTCTCTTATACATACGAGGGCTGTGGAAAGATATGTAACACACAAACTGTTTTAACAATACATAGAAATCGCTTACATTTAAACAAGAATAAAAAACCTATAAATGTTCTGCTTGTGAGCTGTCATTTTGAACAAATCAAACAAATCGATTTCTAGAAAGGCGTTTGATATGCGGATCACTTTGGTTCATCATAATATATGCGGAGGAGGAATTCCTTTGTGATTATTGTGACCGCCCGTTTTAACAAAGAAATAATTTTACAAATGGCGCAATGTGGGTGTACTATTTATGTGTTACACCTCTGTCTAACCTTTCGGGGATTACTGGCGTGATGATGGTGTTTATGTTATAATTTTAAAAGGTATATGAGAGAGACCAATGGATAAATTGAGTGATTTTCAAAAAAAGGGATATTAGATATCTCTAACACTCACGCGAGAATACTCAAAGTATCTAGCACACGGTGTTCTAACTTGCAGTGAGAAAAGCTTAATATTCTATGCATATTTAAATCCTTACGTGATGTTATTTTCACTTAAGCAAATAGCAAGTTTATGTTAATGTAAATTAAGTAGATTTCAGAATACCAAACTCTTGGAAGTAAAGTGTAGTGTAACTTAGATTTCAGCCTAAGGTTTTTGTCTGATCCATAATTCATGGTAACTGAGTAAGCACCAATCTGTTTGTAATTTCTAAATGATGGGGACAAATCATTACTTCGTTAGTCTTGTGTGATACATGACGTATGTTTTGTTAATTGTAAGTTTTTGTGATAATAATAAATACCATATTCTTGAAGTGCATCATTTGTTTAAAGAGACCTTCCCAATTGAGGTGCAGCGAATTATCCTGTAAATAATTACATATCTTAATATTAAGTAGGTAGGTTTAGGGATTCATGACTGGATTTTGACTTTACCAAGTAGGAGTTTCATACGATTTTCAAAATTACTCGTAGAAGAATAAGATTCGTATCAGCATAAAACTCTTATTCACATTTGCTCATAGGAATATGACCTCATCCATTGAAACGATTTAACTCAAGCTTTTGATTACATAGAACAAGAACATTAATCGAACAGTTGGATCATTTATTATCCGAATAGCCCCTTTAGAATATACGCTATTTCTTATATGACAATGGGTCCCCAAGAGTGCACGTTGTCAATAAATAAGTCACATATAAAATGAAAATCTGTGAAGGGGTTCCTCAGGGCACAACAATCGGTCTGTACTTATTCGTTGAAGAAACGAGCTAAGAAATGAGCTTAAAGAGTGGAAGGAAAAACTAAAATACACTTATGTACGTAAGTGAAATAAAACGAGTTGTTTATAAGTATCCTCCTCTCGGTGCTGAACATGAGGATTTATAAAGTTTTTAAATGTTTATGAATAAGAATGTACGCAATAATGAAATATACCGACGCAGTTCATTACTCATTAGTATTTCAGAAAAACATCGTGAATCTTTTAATTAATCATTTCTAATAAAACTCGAATTTATGAGCATATCGAGAAGAGATTAAATTAATTGTAGGTACTTTAATTTTAATCATAAGTGTGATCAAGATATGGAAATGAATGTATGAATTTCTTGTTGTAGATGTCCTGATTGACAATACAACGAAATCCAAATTGGAAAGATCTAAAAAGAAACCGAGGAAAAAACCTACAATCTTTAAAACCAAAGCGTCTTTTTTGGATGGAAAAACTAAAAAACTTATCGAGCTGAATAAATTAAAAGCAAAAAGTTTTAAAAATGAGATTGTAACCGCAAAAGACGATGAAATAAATAAGGAAACACACGTAATTGCCATAGAGATTAATATGGAGACTAAGATAGAGGAAATGGAGGAACCTGTGAACGCAGATCAAGTCAGGACCCGATACAAGGCTATAGTCAACGATAAATTCAAGAAAGAGAACAGAGAGCCTGAAAAATTCGAAGTCAACGAAATGAATAAACATAAAGACAATATAGGGACTATATTACAAAATTCCAACGCGACAGTCATCAAAGGCTTTTGGGGAACCGGTTATTCTTGTAACTTTTGCGACGAACAGAGAGAAATTCCTTCAGAATTGAAACAGCATAACTTGGAAACCCATAGTAATGTAGGAGACGATGCTATCAAAGTAAAATACGTATCAGATTTAGTTATAAGACTAGATATTACAGATCTCAAATGCAAACTATGCAACGCTCGTATAGATTCTTTAGAAGACTTTAAAGCACATCTAACTAAAATACATTCGAAATTAATACACACAGATATCAAAAACCACATAATTCCGTTCAAATTCGACACAGAAAACTTACAATGCGCTATGTGTAAAAAGGAATACAAGTATTTTAAGTTGCTTTCGGAACACATGAGCGAACATTACCGGAACTACGAATGCTCGGTTTGCGAGCGTGCATTCATAAATAAACAATCTATGCAAACTCATAGTTATAGACATAACAAAGGTGTTTTCAAATGCTCCCATTGCCCGAAAGTTTTCGATTCTAGGCCGAAAAAAAGCGTGCATGAGAGAGTAGTTCATGCTCTATCTAACAAGACGCGTAAATGTTCCTTCTGTAGCGAAAGATTCGCTACTAAAGACTTAGTTCAGAGCCACGAGGTAAAAGCACACGGCGTTAAACCCACAGTGTTTTCATGCCAAGCTTGCAATAAGTCTTACCACAGTCAGAGTTCGCTGACGACTCATAGAAAACGCTACCATCTAATGTTAAGACCTCACAAGTGCTCCTACTGTGACATGGCATTCTTCTCCAAAATTGAACTGCGTTCCCATACGGTTACTCATACAAAATCGAGGGATTTTAAGTGTGAAATGTGTACCAAGTCGTTCGGGACCCGGTGTAGCCTTAATCAGCATGTTAGGGGACATTTAGATGATAGGAGGTTTAAGTGTGATGACTGTGAAAGAACGTTCGTTCACCGGACCGCTTGGAAAGTTCATATGAGAAGTAAACATAGCAGGATAGTCTAGGGGTTGTTGGTGTGGTGGTCGTAAGCACGACTGATTCTCAGTACGGGCAAAGTGTTATTGAGTTTTTCCGTCAGGAATTTCTCGGTAGCAGCCACGGAGTCTAGGTTTGTACCTGGTTGATGGCAATAGGCTCGCCCCCTATTACGTGGGGTTTAAAAATAACTGAGGAAGTTTGGGTGATGTTATGCTAGTATAAAAAAAATATATACACCGTGACTTTTAGTCGTCTTACAAAGGTGGTCCACTCAATGTGCCCGATATAAAATAGTTCTAGGCGCGATTTTTTTTTTTATCTACCGTAATAGGTACAAAGAAAAATTAATATTATGAAACATCCTGTTAATGATGTTTACGTGTCAAACGGGAGAATATACCTACCCAGCGCTCGAGTCCAGTAGATCATCGCTCACAACAGGGTGTTTTAACTACGTCTTGCGTCATAATATTGAATAATATTTTTATTTTTAAATTATAAAAATCTCATAAATACCATTTTTTTTTATGAATGCTTAGTTGTCATTGGATACATGAAGTGGGCTGCCGTTGTAAGACGACTAAAAAGTCACGGTGTATATATATTTATTTAACTATTAAAAATACATGTTACAAGCCAGTCACAATAAGAAAGCACACGAGTGTATTGCCACTAATCTGATCCTAACCCCCAAACTAGGCCTGGACCTGTATTTTAGGGGTCAGCATTCAGCAAAAAAATAAATTGATCAGTAAATTGTGAGATTTTCGCTTTAAGTCTCGTACTAGAGAATAGGCAGCTTAAAATACGCTCGTAAAAGCAATACTCAATGAGGGAATGATCATATTTTAAACTGAAAGTTAAGGTACAATTCCGAAGGTGACCGCGCAACCGCAAACTACAGCAGCAATGCCTCCCAATCGCTGTAACAGCGACACTGCTGGTGTCTGTATAAGGGTTGCTCCACATCAACAGAGTGAGATCATTGGTAGATCTTTGAGGTAGTCAGTAACCCGAAACTCTGACAACCAGTCTTACCAAGGGGTACCGTATTACCCAGTACTAACTGGGTTGTGGAGGTCAGATAGGCAGTCGCTCCATGTAAAATATTGGTATTCAGCTGCATCCGGTTAGACTTGAAGTCGACCCCAACATAGTTGGGAAAGGCTAGGCAGATGATGAACAGAGCGGGAGTGCTATAGAGCTCGGCAGCAAGCTCTGTTTCTAGCTCTAGCAAATGACGGTTCTGAGCGATGGAAAAGGCTAGGAGCTTGGAAAAATGCAATTCCGTGCTTACTCTACGAAAACGGTAATAGGGGTGTTACTATGACATCTTAAAGCATGAGTAATTCCAGTGTGGAAAAGAGACAGCTATACAGGAAGTCTAGCGCCATCTCTTACCCACACTGGAATTAAAACTGCTTTAAGACATAGTAGGCCACCAGGAAGCAATATTGCAATCTACTAAAGAGTTTTCATAGATTTGAACCAGGATTAGTAGCGTCGTTATGGTCCGTCAGCCTTTGCCGCTGCGATTTTGTTGCTGTGGTCGTCTTCAGAACTGCACCTTTAAGCTAATTTCCATAGCTGAAGCCAGGATTGCTTCTTTGGTTATTTATCTTTAAGTTTTTTTAGGTACTTAATGTTAATAGATAAACACAAATCAATGTTACGGGCAAAGTCTTTCAAATCTCTGCCTAGTATTGCAAGGGATGCATCTATTACTTTACTATTCTCAACTGCCATTTTTTGTGCTGAATTTGCCCGTACCATTTAAACTGATAGCTATATTTTTACATGTTCTCTATAAAAACTGAAAACCAATAAATGAATCTTTTGAATCGCAAACAATCTTTTTTAATGCGCCTCTTTCTTAAAATACCTATCCTAGAACATATTTCTGAAGACGAGATTTTTACTCGAGATATCATCCAAAGAACCGTGAGGAAACTAATAAGCAAAGAGATTTAAAAGACTTATAGAGCGGAAATTGGGAATATTTTCATCCCGAACAGTTTCGATTTTGACACACGAATGCTACCTGACAAGCGGGCGTATGACACTAGACAGAACGATTTGTTACTAAGTAGTAACAAGTATTGGATTACGATTTTATATGTCTTGTCCCGTCTATCACTTGTAAATATCTGAATGTCTTTGCTGATAAGTCATAGAACCAAAAATTCTTCCTTTATGACATCCACGAATACGCCTTGGCAGCGCGCAAACTAACTTTTTCAGAAAGGAGATCTGTATGCCAGTAGTTGCCTCTATGTTAAAAAAGCCTAAAGTCATTCGAAGAAAAATGGAAGTCTTGCTTATGTGTTGAAGATATCAATATATCTTATATTATTGTGAACATCGAAACGTGAATTGAAATAACTAAAGAAGCAACTCCTTGTTGTAGATGCCCAATGGAATATAAAGGCTTCAGAGAATGACAAAGAAAAAAGCAACGTACAGACCCTCAAAGCCACGAAGATTAAATTCACGAAACAGGCCGAAGATGACAAAGAAATGAGCAACTTACAGAAAAACAAGAATCTTGTGGCAAATTTCAAGGCGACCGTTCGTTCTATCTTAAAATTCACGAACGCCACACCAATCCGAGGTTACTGGGGAATTGGATATGCGTGCATATACTGCAATTATCAAACCGCTGCGACCTCTGAACTAAAACACCACACATTAACGACACATTCCAAAAATAACAACGAACTTGAGAACCTGAAATATGTCTCAGATATGATTATTAAACTAGATATCACAGCCCTCAAATGCGAGATATGTGACAGTAAAATAGATTCTCTTTACGAAATTATGAATCATATTAAAATAATTCACAGACAACCTATGTATTTAGACATCTCAAATCATATCGTTCCTTTTAACTTCGAAAAGGAGGGTTTAACTTGCGCTCTTTGCCCCACACAGTTTAATTATTTCAAGCATTTATCCGAGCACATGACTGAGCATTTCCCAAACTATGCTTGCAAAGAATGCAATAGATGCTTTGTCAACCAACGTTCTTTAAGAATGCACGCAATGAGGCATTTAACAGGGACGTTCGTCTGCGCGTTTTGCTCAAAAATCTTCGACACCCGAATCAAAATGAAAGAACACGAAAGAGTTTTACACCTAAAAGGTTCTAAGACTCGTAAATGTGGGTACTGTGAAGAAAGATTCATGGATCCTGTCAAAAAAACTGATCACGAAGTAAAAGAACACGGTGCTCCTGTTCGCAAGTACGCTTGTTCGGAATGCGGGAAGTGTTTCGATAGCCAACGCGCTGTCAAAAACCATATGAATCAATTTCACTTGCAGCTTAGACCGCACAAGTGCGCGGAATGTGGCAAAGGTTTCTATAATAAAAATGAGATGAAACGACATATGGTAAAGCATACGAAAATCAAGGAGTTTCAGTGCTTTGTCTGTTCGAAGTTCTACGTTTCTAGGGGTTCGCTTAAAAGTCATATGAAAATACATGATAGTCAGAAAACTTATTCTTGCGAGAGTTGTGGGGAAACTTTTATACAGAAGATTGTTTGGGTACATCATGTGACGCACCAAGCGTGTAAATTTAAATTGAATAATCCGAGGACTTATGTGCTAAAACAGGTTAATTCTCAATAAACCTCGGAACTGCAGTGGCCAATCTGAAAATGTTTTTACCGATTTTGAACCGCTGCAGAAATAATCTGGCCAAAGACAAACTGTTTTTTAAATATTAAATGGGCCTGCTCTTGACCTCAATCTAGTCGTGAGGACAGAGATGAGGTCGACGATGGACCGAGCTACCCCAAAAGAAGCCTATTAACTCGCGACTTAGATAGATTGGGGTCATATGAACTTGGGAACACCGGCGCAGGCAGGGAATTCAACTCCTTGGCTGTGCGTATAATAAAAGATGTAGCAAAGCGCTTCGTGCGAATTTGTGGAACATATCGACAAGGAATGGGTGATAACCTGCAGTACTTCTGGACTCCCGATCGAAAAGATAGATAGTGGAATGAGCTCGTGGGGATCTTGGGCACACTCACCGAAGCACATGCAACTTAGCGCCAGTGGGCCAGGCTATGAAGCTTGGTACCCACCAGCTTATCGTCAATGAACATCTTGGCTCTACGCTCAACAGAGTCGAGTGTGGCTAAACTTCGCAAGGGTAGTTTCCTATGGAGAAGAAGGCCCTTAGGCGGCATACAAACGCTGATACCAGATGATAAAGAAAGAAGATGGAGAAGAATGCGCAAGAAACTCCATCGTTACTCTTTTAAAATCATCATCATCAGCATTTCAGCCGAAAGATGTCCACTGCTGGACATGGCCTCTCCCAATTGCCCCGTGGACCCGCATCCAGCGGATCCCCGCAAACTTCACCAGGTCATCGGTCCACCTAGTGGGAGGCCTTCCAACGCAACGTCTTCCGGTTCGCGGTCGCCACTCCAGAACTTTTTGGCCCCATCGGCCATCCGTTCTGCGAGCAATGTGCCCTGCCCACTGACACTTAAGTTTGACAATTCTTCGGGCTACGTCGATAACCTTGGTTCTCTTGCGGATGTCCTCTTTAAAAATGTTTAACATTATTTACAAAAGCCAAATGGGGTATCCTCGACACAACCCAAACACAATGCCAGTGGGGCTTCTTTCCCGCCCATCTTGCATGGATACAAGATACAGGTGGTTACCTTCCAAGCCATTGATTGAGCTGTGCAGGTGGCTACACACTAGTTGGATATAATTGTGTTAAATCAACACGTCAAGATTATGATTTCCTTTTTAAACTTAAGAAAGAGTGAACATGGTTCTGATTTTCAATTGAAAGCTAAGTATTGAAAATACTTAGTCAGCGTTAAAATATCTGTGTATTTTGTGTTATATGAAATAAATGTATGTAATCAACGAATTCTAAAGTGTTTTTTTTTTTACACAAAGATTTTTTTTAAGACATCAAATAGCAAACGCCAGTATTGGAAGCAAGTGCAGTGTGCTTAAACGCCACACACACGAATAAATCAAAGCTCTATTATTTTTGTATACAGAGTGTAAACAGACCCTTCACGAAGCCGTTAACCAAGCATTCTGTACATCAAACTAAGTAACCCTACACAAAAATTATTGCTGGGAAACGACTTTTTTTTTGAGGTGAAAAATAACCTATTACGGTAAAACTCAATGTTACGTATTCAAAATATTGTGCTTATGGATGCACTGAATAGTAAACGGGTCATAGAAGAATTGAAAGTAAAGTTGTAACCTTAAAAAATAATATTAAAAAAAAAAATTGGGAAAAAGTTGGAACTTTGACCCCCAATATCTCCGTAACTAGAAGGTTCCCAGGTGTGGTCCAGAACAAAAAAAAAATCGCAATGACGGGTAGTACAAGTGCCTTTCGGCTTCGTTAAGGGTCTTTTTACACCCTTTATAGGGTGACTGGTAATTAGTGACCGATACTTAAACACGTGGATTCATGATAACAAACAACTTTCCCAAAGAAACATTTTTTTGTACCTACTCGTTCACATTTATCCCAAGTAATTCGCAGGCGCGCGCCAGTGACCTATCAGCTGTTAGCCGCGCCATTGAAGTTGCCTCGTTTTAGTACATTTTATTTAATTTTTGTCGGGGTACTTATTTTATTTCAATAATTGTTATCCAAAAAGGGAGCATAAATAGAATCTAATCTTGATACCCTAATAATTCCCTTACGAATCGTACAGGGATTTTTTTAACATATTGAAATTATGAACTACATAGAAATACTATTCAAATGAAACAATAGGGTAGTTGACACCATTCAATAATAATTCCAAGACACAACTTCTCTAAAAAAACTCTTTATTTTAGACCTGATAACCTGATTAAATTTCAATTAATTTCAAAATTGGATTTTTAGTTGCTTTGAAATCAATAAATAGTTGAGTTATTGAGTTGACTAAATAGTGACGTCACAGCGTGCTATTACCATACAAAATATAAGGGGGAATCGCGTTTTGACAGTTTATAAAAAGTATGTCAATTGATTGGTGTGTCAACTACCCTATTGCTCTCACTCGTGGAGAGAGACCATACGGAAATGAACATTTTCGGCAAAATAATAAAGTTCATATTTGTATAAATCGCCGTGCTTGCCTAGGTTGATCTGTGGATGGGTGACCACCAATTACATACCGAGTTTCCTCCGTGCCTCGGAAAGCACGTTAAGCCGTTGATCCCGGCTGTCGTTTGTAGATCTTTGACAGTCGTTACAGGGAGTCAGTGGCCCAAAAAGTCTGACAACCAGTCTTACCAAGGGGTATCGTATTACCCAGTACTATCTGAGTTGTGGAGGTCAGATAGGCAGTCGCTCTATGTAAAATACTGGTATTCAGCTGCATCCGGTTAGACTGGAAGCCGACCCCAACATAGTTGGGAAAAGGCTAGGCAGACGATGATTTGTATAAATCGCTTACATTGTCCTTAGTTGAAAAACTAAAAAAAAACTAATGTCTTTTCAGGCGGCGAACAAGGCTCCAACCGTGAGAAGATGTACCAACTCTTAAAAGAAATCAAAGCAATTCTAACATTCACAAACGCAACTCCATACAAATCCAAAAACGTCCGATACTACTGCGCGTACTGTTCCACCGACGGACCTCACTTCGAGGACCCTGACGACCTCCGGACACATACACGGACAGAACACATGGGACACCGGACAGAGAAGATCGAATACGCCATGCGTCCGTACTGGATGAACGAGGTAATCAAACTTGACATAGAAAACCTTCTCTGTACTGTATGTTGCGTTGTAATTAACAATTGGAATGAAATGTTCAAACATTTGAAAGAAAAACATAATGTACTGTTAGATCAAGCTTATACGAGAGTCATTCCTTACGTTTTGAAGACCGATTTGCAATGCGCGTTATGCAAAGAATCTTTTTCGAACTACCTACACTTAGACGGGCATATGAATGCTCATTATAATAACTACGTGTGCGACGATTGTGGAGACACCTTTCTCGCACACAATCGTCTGAAACAACACGTTAAAATACACAACATTGGCAAATTTGGTTGCAGTTTTTGCGACAAAGTGTTTTCTCTACACAAATATAGAAGGAAGCATGAAGAATTAGTCCACGAACAAGTTTCTAAGTTCAAGTGTGTCTATTGCCCTGAAAGATTTACGGGGGAGTATCTAAGACACCTACATTGTCTTCAAAACCATTCCGAGAAAGTAAAAACTATAACTTGCGAATTTTGCGGAGAAACCTTCACGTGGAAGCAGTACTATATGAATCATATTCGCAAGAAGCATCAGAATAAGAAGCCTTACGAATGCAGCAAATGTGACAAGAAATTTTACGGCAATTATGAGCTTAAAGAACATTTGTTAAGGCATGTAGGGACTAAGAATTTTGAATGTACTATTTGTCATAAGAAGTATGTGTCTATGAATTCGTTGAAGCAGCATATGAAACAGCATAAAAAAAAGAAAGAGGCATAAAAAAAAACTAGTGATCCGCATATGCTTCGCACGGTTTTGACGACTTGAAGCATCGAGATTTCTTTCCTAATGGGTATAGAAGGACCCTTAAGGGGGCGTCCAGTAATTACGTGAGGCGTTTAGGGGGGGGGGCGTCGAACCGAATCTCACCCAATCTCATGAGGGAGAGAGGGGGGTCTCGGCAATTTTTTTCCCCGCAAAGAACAGTGTAAAATCGCGAAAATATTGGGTTTAATTAATTAGACAAATATTTCTCCACTAAAATATGGCTAATTCCTACACAATAATATTAAATAATAAATTCAATTAAAATAAATAAGACAAAATATATTTTTTAAATAAATCCAACGCAATCAAGCAAAGATTAACGTATTTACAATAAAAACTACGCATTTTGATAAATCTCACGTGAGATTAGGTGGGGGGGTAAGGGGGTCAAGTCAAATCTCACGACATTTCACCAAGGGGGTTGAAAAATCGCCAAAATTGCTTCACGTAATTAATGGACGCCCACTAACGAAGCCGAAAGGCACTTGTTCTCCCCGTCATTGCGATTTTGTTTTTGTTCTGGACCATACCTGGTAAAGTGGTAACTCTGTAAGTAACATATCTTGTGTAACATTGATTACAAACGAATGCTCCCCTCACTGGAAGCGTCTATTTGTAACGTAATGCTTAAAATCTCAAAATCTGATTTTTAAATTACAGGCGTATGCGCCGGTTTAGCGTCTTTACTGTTAATAAAGGGTGTAAAATAACCCTTAACGAAGCCGAAATTGTTTGTACTAGACCATACTTGGGAACCTTCTAGTTACGGAGATATTGGAGGTCAAAGTTCCAAATTTTTCACAAGATTTTTTTTAATACTAGTTTTTAATGGTCTTGAATTACGTCCATGACCCGTTTACTATTCAAAGCATCCATCAGCACATTTTTTTGAGTGTGCTACATTGCGTTTTACCGTAAAAAGTGATTTTTCACCCCAAAAAAAAGTAGTTTCCCAGCAATCATTTTTGCGTAGAGTTACTTAGTTTCATGTACATAATGCTTGGTTGACGGCTTCGTGAAGGGTCCGTTTACACCCTGTATATAAACAACCTTTGTAATATAGCCTTTAATATAATTATGTTAAGATCGTGTCACCTGTATGTTATAATTATATACCTCACAGCTAGTTTTATTGTATTTATAGATAATAATCTAGGTAGTAAAGTTTTCAATATTAAATATTTTACGCAATTTAAGAAAATAAGACTAAAATCATTGTGAAATCATAAGTATATGTTGTCTGTTTATTATGTAGTAAAGTTATGTAATACTTAATTTTAGTCATTGTTGGGTAGTCGGGGTTATGTCAAAATCCAACCAATTGGGTAAACACCATCGGCCAAGCCTTTTCCAAACTATATTGGGGTCGGCTTCCAGTCTAACCGGATGCAGCTGCATACCAGTATTTTACATGGAGCGACTGCCTATCTGACCTCCACAACCTAGTTAGTACTGAGTAATACGATAACCCTTGGTAAGACTGGTTGTCAGACTTTCGGGCCACTGACTACTTGTAACGCCTCTAGCGGCGAATTCATGCGCGATAGCCCCCATTGATCACTGTCAACTACCCAAGTCTTTCAGCGTCTATGTTATTTTTTATAGAACATTGTACCAAAGTAGTATAATAGGTATATACATAGTTAATCAAATTGTCAAGAAATTGGATTTGTAAAAATATAGTAATAAATACACAAGTACTTGTTTATATTGTTGTTTTATTTATATTCCATCATTTTACACAACCCGCCTTCACACAGTTGTGCTCTCACCATACTCTTGGAGCATATCCACATTCATTCTCAAAACCTCCTCACGACCATTTCCTCATTCCTTTGCATCACATGCCCATACCATGACAACCGATTACCACACAACTTTTCAGTCACTGGTGCCACTTTCAGACTTTCTCTTATATATCTACGTGTTAATATTACGATTCGACTAAGTCTAAGATTGAAATATACATAAATAAGTTTTGAGTTGGCTTTGCATCCAGCGCGCTTTTGACCCCGCGTAGGCGCTGCGCTAAAGTCGCATATACCTTGTCCAGAAGGAACGAATCCGCCGCGGATCGTTTCATGCGAACTCATACGCATGCTGGCCAGGTACTGGGCGCCAATACATCACATCCCCGAACATCGCGCGAGTTGAAAATTGGCGTGCACTTCGCCATACTCTCACGCGATTCGAGATACAAGAGACTTCTTGATTGCGTCCAGTTTTCGCGCAAACTTCAGAGACAGTGCACGTATTCATGTTTGTGTTACTGACTGACTGAATCCGTCCCCAAATGCTGACACGTTATACGGTCCTTCTGGTCGCAACGTAGGCGCATACAAGACGCGACAGATTTGTCCTTTCTGGCAAGGCATTAGACGAGCGCCGATGCTAGATGCAAAAATGCCAATAAGTGCTTAAAAAATTGTTTAGATCGCTTTTGACTAGAATACACACTGATTAATAGTGCCAGTGGCTTATTTACTATTGAATAAATTCATTAATAAATGCCTGCTTTAAGCTTTCACGGTTTAAAAACTAAACTTATACGGCCACTTACGGGATACCGCGATCATGGCGCTTGCAATAGCGTCGAAATATCGGGAGCTCAAAATAATTGATAATCACGGAAGATATCCCGTAAGTGACAGTATAAGTTTAATAAATACCTGTTACCTACACATACTACAAAGTCACGTAAGTACGTTTGACATAACGTCACGCCTGTATTTCCCCTTATATAATACACTCACATTAAGTTATGTTTAAGTCCCATGTAACCAACAGGGGGCGACCCTATTGCCATCAACCGGGTACACATCTAGATTCCGGGCTACTAGAGCAATATTCCTGATAGAAATATCAAATATCACTGCCCGACCTAGTAATCTTACCCAGGACCATCGTCTACGTAGCCTTTTCCCAACTATGTGCGGATCTGCTACCAGTCTTACCGGATTCCGCTGAATACCAGTATTTTACATGGAGCGACTGCCTATCTGACCTCCACAACCCAGTTAGTACTGGGTAAAACGATACCCCTTGCTAGGACTGGTTGTCAGACTTTCGGGCCACTGACTAGCTGTAACGGCTGTCAAGGATCTATAAGTGAAATCCGGGACCAACAGCTCAGTTCCGTGTGAAATACGGCTGTACGCAACGCATGTATAATCTGAAAGAGATGCTGACTTGTACGTACATACCTATACTGATTCAAATGTTAAAAAACGAAATGAAGCGGACCTATTTGCGGGCCTGTGGACGGTGACTAATGGGTTAGCTCACCGTCCGTCAGTCTTATGACGACAGGCCGTGTCGACGGCGCGTTCGTATTCCACGCGCGCCTCAAAGAGATGTCAGCAACCAGGAAGGGGCCCGCAAGGTCCGATGCCTGCCGGGGCTGCGGGACTGTTCGAAAGAGATACCGCGGCCCTGGAACACAAAGGGCAAAGAAGGAACATGGATGGGTTTTAGTCAGTAAAAGTCTGACACTCCCTCCCACTCCACCCAGAACGGGAGGAGTTATTTGATGATTTCTAATCCGTTAAAAAAAAAGCAGACCTATTTGGTTTCCACTTAGACATGGGAATATTACCCAGGGCCAATTAACAGAAATAAATATTATTTAGGTACAAACTAATAGACCGAGTTCCGGTAGAAATCCGGAGACGTACGTCTTCGATATTGGAAATCGCATTATGGGACTCAAATGGAGTTGGGCAGGACACCTAGCAAGGCGCGGTGATGGCAGATGGAGTAAAACTGTGACCGAGTGGCGTCCAAGGAATGGTAAGAGAAGTGTTGGTCGTCCGGCGGCGAGATGGGCAGACGACATTGTTGCCATGGCGGGAATATCCTGGATGAGGCTGGCACAAGACCGTGGAGCTTGGCACAAACAAAGAGAGGCCTATACCTAGGAGTGGGTGAAGTCGGGCTGTGGATGATGATGATGACATAAAGGGTGTAAAAAGACCCTTAACGAAGCCGAAAGGTACTTGTTCTCCCCGTCATTGCGATAATTTTTTGTTCTAGACCATACCTGGGAACCTTATAGTTACGGAGATAGTGGGGGTCAAAGTTCAAATTTTTTCACAATTTTTTTTTAATACATGTTTCTTATGTAATATTTTTACTTTAAACACCTTCACGACCCCCGTACTATTCAATCCATCCATCAGCACAATGTTTTGAATGCGTTACATTGAGTTTTACTGTAAAACGTGATTTTTCACCCCAAAAAAAGAAGTCGTTTCCCAGCAATAATTTTTGCGTAAACTAACTTAGTTTGATGTACAGAATGCTTGGTTGACGGCTTCGTGAAGGGTCTGTTTACACCCTGTATTAGGTTCTTCAATAGACTCTTCCCCAATTACGTGTAACTTCAACATAGATGGCGTAATGTGGGTGTAGTATAGTGTATACCTCTGCCTAACACTTCGGGGTTTTAGGCGTAATTTTATGTTGTTGTGTAAATATCATTTATCATTATACAGATAAGATTTTATATAAGGTCCCCTTAAAATAGATGGACAAACTTTAAGAAATCATTCAGAAATATCACCGAAATAAGGACAATGGAAAACGCATTAGATACCGTAAAACGGGGTTACTTTGAGAGCTGGGGTAACTTTGATGATAGCTAAACTTGGTAAGTTTTTTCGGATTTATTGCGTGATACTGATCGCTGCCAAAATTTTACTTGTTCTGTTAGCCAGACTGACAGATTGGCCATATTTTGCCGAAGCATCGACGAGTAGTTGTTGTCGGAACTGTATAAAATTATTTGTTAAGGTTTAGTGTCAAAAAGGTTGCAAAAAATTGTCTGAAGAACTTCAGTGGCACAGGCGTAAGTATTATTGTTTGATTTGTAGTTTTTCACTGTTCTAATTATAAGTTTCTTTATGATTTTGAGCAT
Source organism: Noctua pronuba (assembly GCA_905220335.1). NCBI lineage: Eukaryota > Metazoa > Arthropoda > Insecta > Lepidoptera > Noctuidae > Noctua > Noctua pronuba. The sequence continues at coordinate 5,333,928 of LR999922.1, read as the reverse complement.
GTTTGCATTTTTAGTTACGGTCGCCATTTTATTTTGTATGAACACTTTAAGTTCATCGGGGCTACATTGATAGGATATACGGGGTGTAAACAGACCCTTCACCAAGCTGTCAACCAAGCATTCTGTACATCAAACTAAGTAACTTTACGCAAAAATTTTTGCTGGGAAACGAAATTTTTTTTTGGGGTCAACAATCACATTTTACGGTAAAACTCAATATAATGCGCTCAAAACTTATTTCTGATGGATGCTTTGAATAGTAAACGGACCATGGAAGTAATTGGAGTAAAGTTAGAACCTTAAAAAGTAGTATTTAAAAAAAAACTTGTGAAAAAATTGGAACTTTGACCCCCAATATCTCCGTAACTAGAAGGTTCCCAGGTATGGTCCAGAACAAAAAAATTATCACAATGACGAGGAGAACAAGTGCCTTTCGGCTTCGTTAAGGGTCTTTTTACACCCTTTATACGAGGCGACTTTGATAGTTATCAATTTAACCCCTTTTGTTGCTTTTGTTTTAGTTGCCTCATGGTTCGCACCTACAAAAAGACCGCGGGTTCCCGCAATTATAAAAATTACACAGAGGAGGCAATGGAAGAGGCAAATTACCAAATGACGTGATGATCAAAGAATTGTAGTTTTTTATAATATACCTACCTTTTTGATAACACTTTACTTGTTGATTATTTTATAAATAATAAAGGAGTGGGTATCAAAGTAGCCCCATTATCAATACAACTTTGATAAACAGGTTTTTATTTTTTATTTATTTTTATATTCACAAATTTGTATTTTTTTTGTTGCAATCATTAATTTACGTAATGAGTCTGCATTACAGTTTTTTTTTACATTTTTATCGTTGAAATTGCAAGCGTAGCGTCCATTTAAAATTTAAAATTAATCAATGTTACCCCGTTTTACCAGTACTTACAAGAAAAAAAAATCGGCTAACGAAAATACACTATAAATGTTAGTCAACTAAAAGTTACTTTGGTTAAATACAGAATGTCCAGACTCCGTGGCTGCTACTGAGAAATTCGTGATGGGAAACCCAATGACACTTTACCCGATCCGGGAATCGAACCCAGGACCTCATGCATTTCCATCCAAGTAATCTATAAATGTTACAGTAGCGAGGACTGACTGGGTACCTACTTACGAGAACGCACTCGGCGAGGCGCGAGTGCAAGTACCTACCCATGATGGATGTGTTTATTCTAGAGTGCCGGCAATTTATTATTTTAGGTCATAATAAAATCACTTTAATCAGTGTTGCTTGGATATCTTTGGTTAGACGTACTGAACGCTGTGTTAAAATTTGACTATCTATTATAATGGGACCTCATATAAATGATTTACTAATTACATTTCACGTGATTACTTTTAAAAGACAAATGATATTTACTCTTTAACTCTTTTCATATGTGTTTTTAAATGCATAGCCAATGATCGTCTTCTATTATAAATCTTTTTACAAATATCACAGTCAAATGTCTGAGCACCACCATGAGTGAGCTTATGGTCCTTCAACTCACTTTTAGTGTAACAATTGAAAGAGCATTGATCACATTTAAGTTTTTTTTTATCGTTCTCGGGCATATGACAGCGGTTCACGTGATCATGCAGACCAGATCTTCGCGCAAATCCTTTCTCACATTCATCGCATTGGTACGGGTGTCGCGCTCCACCGTGTGCGTCTGCCAAATGTTTCATCCTTGAGAAGTGATCTATGAATTTCTCAGGACACTTCGTACATTGAATCGTCTTATTTTTTTCATGAACCGTCTCGTAATGGACCCGCATTTTCATGTATGTAGCGAATGACTTCTTACAGACTTTGCATTTGATTTTATCATTTTTATGTGATGAGTACGTGTGGACTGCTAATCTATGTTTCGTTATAAACGCAGTCCCACAGGTTTTACACACAAAGGTCCCGAAATGAGTATTCATATGCTTTTCAATCAAACCGAAAGTATCAAACATCCTCCCACAGATTTGGCATTCGAAGTCTGTCTCTTCTAATTTGAAAGGGATTACTCTATCTGGAGTCTTATGCATTTTTTTTCCATGTTTTTTAGACAAATGCTCCCTTAACTCATAGAGATCTTTTATGTCCTTTTTACAAATAGTGCATTTTAAGTCTGTAATTTCCGCATAGATGACAAAGTCATCAGCATAGTATTTGGACAGTAATGTATAGATGCTTCCTTTGGGATGCTTAGTTTCTTGGTGTTCCTTCAATCTGTTATATTTGTAGACTTCTCGGCAATAGAAGCAGGGGTATCCATTTCGATTTTTATTTTTGAACGCAGTTGCGTTACTGAATTCGAAGAGAGTGGTCGCGTCCACCGCCAGAGCTTGCTTCTCTAACGATTTTGTCTTCGTTTCTCTTGTTTTGGGTGTCTCTGTTTTGGATGCCCGTTCTATTGATGTTTGTTCGCCTAGTTTATCTGGAATAGCTTGCTTTTCTGACAATATTGTTTTTGGTTCAACTAGTTTTACTGGAATAGATGCCGCCAGAGCTCGCTTGTCTGACAATATTGTTTTTGGTTCAACTAGTTTATCCGGAATAGATATAATAAGAATAGCCGGCAGAGCTTGCTTGTCTGACTGTATTGTTTTTGATTCAACTAGTTTTTCTGGAATAGATACCGTCAGAGCTCGCTTGTCTGACAGTATTGTTTTTGGTTCAACTAGTTTTTCTGGAATAGATACCGTCAGAGCTCTTTTGTCTGACAACATTGTTTTTGGTTCAACTAGTTTTTCTGGAGTAGATATCGTCAGAGCTCGTTTATCTGACAACATTGTTTTTGATTCAACTAGTTTTTCTGGAATAGATACCGTCAGAGCTCGTTTGTCTGACAACGTTGTTTTTGATTCAACTAGTTTTTCTGGAATAGATGTCTCGAGAGCTTGTTTGTCTGACAACATTGTTTTTGATTCAACTAGTTTTTCTGGAGTAGATATCGTCAGAGCTCGTTTGTCTGACAACGTTGTTTTTGATTCAACTAGTTTTTCTGGAATAGATGTCTCGAGAGCTTGTTTGTCTGACAACATTGTTTTTGATTCAACTAGTTTTTCTGGAGTAGATATCGTCAGAGCTCGTTTGTCTGACAACGTTGTTTTTGATTCAACTAGTTTTTCTGGAATAGATGTCTCGAGAGCTTGTTTGTCTGACAACATTGTTTTTGATTCAACTAGTTTTTCTGGAGTAGATATCGTCAGAGCTCGTTTGTCTGACAACATTGTTTTTGATTCAACTAGTTTTTCTGTAAATGGCTTGAGAGTTTGCTTATCTAATGATTTTATCTTTATTCCTTTAGTTTTGTGTGGTATTGTTTTGGATACCCCCCCTATTGATTTTGATGCCATTAGTTTAACTGGAATATTATATGCTACCACAGCTTGCTTGTCTGACAATATTGTTTTTGGTTTGACTAATTTTTTTGGGATAGAAGGCTCGAGAGCTTGTTGGTTGTCTGACAATTTTGTCTTTGTTTCCTTCTGTCTTTTATCTTTTTCTTTGTATTCTTTTGTTTTGGGTGTCTTTGTCTTGAAAAACCATTCGATTGATTTTGGTTTGACTGTTTTATCTGGAATAGAGGGTACATTATCTTATTATATCTTTTTTTTACTCTATCACAATTCTATCCTATTTGACCCAAAGGTTGACTGGTAGAGAATGCCTTGTGGCATTAAGTCGAAGTGTGGAAGAAGTGTGTTTTTATTGATGTTGTATTTAATTAGGTAAAGGCTTCTTTGCCAAATTCAAATGGGACTGGGCAGAACATGTTTGTCGTGCCCATGGACGAAAACCTGGGCCAAAATCATTCAGAACTGGTGTCCTGAGACACTGAGGCTAGGTCGCTGCAGACCACGAAGGAGATGGTGGGACGAACAGGACAGGTTTCCACAAAGCTGTAAGAACGACACACAGGTTTGCAAAATACATGGACTGCTAAAATCATAACCGTTCCTTTTGGCTGTGCCGCCGTCGGATAATAATGGAAGGAGTGGAGGGAGGCCTTTGCTCAGGAGTGGGACAGAGCAGGCTAGGGAAATTGAATATTATAAAGGGTGTAAAAAGACCCTTAACGAAGCCGAAAGGTACTTGTTCTCCCCGTCAATGCGATCATTTTTTTGTTCTAGACCATACCTGGGAACCTTCTAGTTACGGAGATATTGGGGGTCAAAGTTCCAAATTTTTCACAAGTTTTTTTTTAAATACATGTTTTTAAACGACAGAGCTGTGCAGGTGGCGATATACTGGTCGGGTATTATTTGAGTCTATCGACACGCAAAGAAGAAGAAGTAAGATTTTTACTTTAAACACCTCCACGACCCCCGTGCTATTCAATCCATCCATCAGCACAATTTTCTGAGTGCGTTAGATTGAGTTCTACCGCAAAACGTGATTTTTGACCCCAAAAAAAAAATGTTTCCCAGCAATTTTTTTTGCGTAAAGTTACTTAGTTTGATGTACTGAAGGCTTGGTTGACGGCTTAGTGAAGAGTCCGTTTACACCCTGTATATACGTATTTCAATACAGGCGGGTCGCGTAACGCATAATAGCGGCCGAAAAAATCGCCTGACGAGCGATCCGCCCAATGCACTACAGCTGTCCCAGTCGTGGATCGAGTAGGTGAAGTTTTGGATGTGGCAGCTGATTTTTTTTGCCATTACTATGTTAGTTCCATGGAGACGGTTGTTCAGTTTGATGGTCTGTGACACACCTTTTAATATGAGCTTTTTTTGGGACAAACCCGCCACACTATCTCCTGAAAGCCAGAATCAATAGTGGCGATGACCAGAAATGCGCCGAGACAATGAAGCTCGACGAAGTCCCAGAGAAACAATTTAACTGTCTTGGATCTCGCAACGAAATCAATCAGAAAAGTATAGCGGAGGAGTAGGAAAACCATAATTTCCACTTCCCTCCATATCAGCAGGAGACAGAACAAAACAAGGCCAATAGGCAGGACGTTTACAACTGGGATAAGCCCAGTTGCTTAGCACCACGGATAAATATTATCATTAATATATACTGATAGCCAAGTGGTGTGACCGTTGGACTGTCCAGTCATAGGTCTCAAGTTCGAACCGAAGACAAGCACCTCTGATTTTTCGGATTCATGTGCGTATTGTATAATTTTATTATCACTTGCTTCGGTGAAGGAAAACGCCGTGAGGAAACCAGCATACATTTTTCTCAACGGCATGTTAAACCAAGTCAGAGGCCTACGGGCGGTAAAAAAAACTCTGACAACAGGTTAGGCACTAACCAATTGAAAAAGAATATCATTAATATTAATGTGTCTTAAGTTGTGAGCTGTTATATTATGAGCACACCTGTGTGATACACGTTCCGTACTCCATATACTTACATTGAAGTTTCCTCAAATGCTCATGAAACTTGGGGCATATCTTCACCAGCTGCCTGCGATTAGGCAGAGGCCTTACTGGAGTGAATTTTGACAACAGCTTCTTCTCTCCTTTTACCATTGAGGAAGGCTCATCATCTACTGAACTAGTCTCGCTTCTTGTAATTGTAGAGTTGAACATACTTCCTGCAATACATTCAGTTATTATCAGCAAAGTTTTAGGGTGTTATCACACCAATCGATCGATCGTTGATCGATGGTAGAATGAATTACGGCCATTTTCAATAACTTACTAACAGTTAACGGAACGTTGCTGTCTCAAATAAACAGTTGGAGAAAAATTAACTGAACTGGTGTGTCTATAGCTTTATTGTCAAACGTCTTTTTGACGTAAAGAGCAGGTAGCACCTGTATCCGCTAGCAAGAGCATCCCTCCGAAGCGTTTCGTTTACAATTTTCATCATAATTCCTAAATTAATTAATAATAATATCGACCTAAATCCTTTTCAGTTATTGTTTTTAAATATAAACTTATCGTTTGACACTATTTTCATTAAAATATCTGCACTAAAATTCACATTTCTAAATTTCATTTTCTAGTCACACCAGTTACAGTTGATGTTTCTTCAATTGTTTATCTGAGACGGCAACGTTCTGATAACTGTTAGTAAGTATTGAAAACGGCCGTTAGTCGACGTCGATCGATCCATCGATTGACGATCGATCAATTGGTGTGGTAACACACTTAAATCGATTGATTCGATATTTGAAGAGTTGTGTCTCCCTCACTTATACCAAAAATCCTATCTGTCTTTCCATGACGGATGCGCGAGACTGCAAGCTTCTCATTGTTTTAACACTTTTCGAGCGGCCTAAGTATGGTGAGCAGGGACCGATTAATCGGATTCGATCGATATTCGATGAGATCGAAACCGCTCGCTAAGTGCTGATGGTAAAATGTAAATAGACGTCAAAAAAAACACAAAACTTACCACACTCATCAAGGTCCTCGTCTGTAAGAATATCATCGGTTCCTGAAGATATACTTCCTCCATCCTCATCGATCACAAGCTCATTATCAGTATCAGTCGACCAATCATCATCGTCATTCGTTTGGTCAACGAAAACATCGCTCCATCCATCATCATCATTCACTCGGTCTTTTTCATTCAGTGGAACGTCATCATTCGTTCGTTCTTTGTCGTTTACTCGTATATCTTCATTCATTGGGTCATCAAAAACATCGCTCCATTCAACATCATCATTCATTGGGTTATCAAAACTATCGCCCCATCCATCATCATCAATCATTGTGTAATCAAAGCCATCGCTCCATCCATCATCATCATTCACTCGTTTATTTTCATTTACTCCTCTATCATCATTCGTTCGTTCTTTATAATTCAGTGGAACATCATCATTCGTTCGTTCTTTATCATTCAGTAGAACATCGTGATTCGTTCGTTCTTCATCATTCAGTGGAACATCATCATTAGTTCGTTCTTTATCATTCAGTGGAACATCGTCATTTGTTTTATCATTCGGTGGAACATCATCAGTAGTTAGTTCTTTATCATTCAGTGGAACATCGTCATTTGTTTTATCATACAGTGGAACATCATTCGTTCGTTCTTTGCCATACAGTGGAACAAAACCATTCGCTCGTTCATTATCTTTCACCCGTCCTTCATCGTTGACTTGTCCGTTCTCTGTAGAGCTTTCTAACTCATCTTGAAAGACATCTGGCGATGGGATCATGTTTATGATGTCTAAATTGTTTTCAATCTTAACATCGGTCGTGAAGTTTTGTAGAACTGAAATAGATTTTAATTGTTTTAATGCAAATACAATTTTAGAATAAACGCACATCAGGAAACTTTAGGCGGGTGCAGAGCATCCCGCGAAATTCAAATTTTCTTTCGTTTTTTGCATTTTGCGGGTCAGTGTTGACCAAAATATGATTCGCGACCGTAACCGGTAACACGTATGTATTTTCCCATTGAATCATGAAAAAGTCATTCAATGGAAGTCATTAAATGAACTTCGGTGAGCGGGATTCGCGTGGCTGAGTTTTGGGCTAAACATATTTGAACTTTTTTGCCATCAATACGCTAAGTAGAAGATTAAATGAACTAAGACGGTTGTATCGCATGAGACTGGCGAAATTATTTGGTATACCTCTGTCCAACCCCTCGGGGATTACAAGGGCATGATGTAAGTGATGTTTAAATGAAAAAAAATCCATGAAAAACTTACCATCAACAAATTCAGTATCATTTTCGGGATCGCTCTTGAAAATAACAGTATTGAGGAGCAGTTCCTCAGAAGCTGCCACCATCATTCTGAAGCTAGACGCATCTCGGAGACGAAACACGCAGTTCTCGCATATCAGAGGGCTTATAAGATTGTGTGGTGATAACTGGAAGAAAAGTGAAATTATACAGGGTGTTAGGGACAGCCCTCCACAAACTGACAGGATGCATTTAGCTCCTTATTTTGAACTAGCTGTTCCCCGCGGCCTTCGTCCGCGTAAAATCCCGTCCCATTTTTGCAACATTTTTCATTGCTGCTCCGCTCCTATTAGTCGTAGCGTGATGTTGTATAGCCTATAGCCTTCCTCGATAAATGGGCAATCCAACACTAAAAGATTTATTCTATTCGAACCCGTAGTTCTCGAGTTTAGCGCGTTCAACCAAACAAACAAACTCTTCACTACTATTCTTCTTCATTTAACTTCACTACATTAGTATAGATTATATTCCACCGGAATTTTTCTCCGAAAATATTATATATAAAAAAAACAGTTTCTATTCCTTTATTTCAATGTAAGCAGCACTCCATTTATGTAAATAATATGGCTAAAATCAAAATCCAACAATGGATGTTGAATACTGTAAGATAACGAACGACACGTGAAATCAGCTGTTCACTTCCAGCCTAGCTACAGAGTTCATCGAACTCGGCGTCGCGCTTGCCGTTCGCTACTTGCGTTTTGCCACGGTAACGATACATTGCGAATGAGGAAATAAAACAAATGAATTTTATTGGATTCTTATAACATTCCTGAAATAATTTCTTGTACCTGTCTTAGTATGATATACTGAATTCACCCCATCAGTTTGTGGAGGACTGTCCCTTACACCTTGTATTATTTATTTATTTATTTGAACTTCATGTACAAGAGTTGTTATTGCCTGTAGAATAAATGTAAGTAAAATTAATATAATCCTCTGCCTAGCCTTTTCCCAGCCATGTTGAGGCTGGCTTACAGTCTAACCGGATGCAGTTGAATACGTGGAGCAACCGCCTACCTCCACAACCCAGTTGGTACTGGGTAGTATCCCTTGATAAGACTGGATGTCAGACTTTTGGGCCACTGACTACAAAGACTGCCCAACGACTTTCAAAGATCTCTGACTGTTTAATGTGGGTTTATATTCTTAATCTCTGATAGCCCCTTCGAGGATAACTGGCGCGATATTATTTATTTATATATATATAACATATTAATAGAATGTATTTCACTTTAAACACTATATATAAAAAGCTTTACTTAATTAACTTTTTTTTGCTTTGCTTTATTTTATTTTATCTTGATTTTTATGATTGATGGTACTTTATTTTTGAATTTTTTGTATTTGTGATGATTTATTTTATTTTTTAATACTAATTTTAATTTCACTGTATGGATCATGTTATCTGAATTAAATGAATTTTATTTTATTTTTTTAAATCTCATTAGGTACAATTTAAATTTTTATATGAGTGAATCTGACCATGTTTGCAGGGCTAACATGGCCGGAGATCGCACAGGATGGAGAGGTATGGAAGGAGAAAAGGGAGGCCTTTGCCCATTAGTGGGATACCATGTAAGCTAGCAAAAAAATATATATATATGAGTGAATAAAAACATTTATTTAATCTACAAGAACCCCCCCTCTAATAGATGAAGGCCTCCAAAAACGCATTTTTCTCTATCTTGGGCTACAATTACTTGAGTATTTCATCAAATACTTACCGACAAATTAAAACATTTCACGAAAATATCCCTGTAGACCTCTTTTATGTTATTATAATAGTATTCCTTGTCCACATCTCTGTGCTGTCCTCTCGCTGTACAACATCGACATTGTCCATACTTCGTATAAGCCGAGTCTATGTCAATCTCCGAATTATTATTTAAAGAAATCATTTTGAATAATAAAGTAAACACTGCGAATTAATCGCGAAAATTGATTTTTGTTTTGACGCAGGAAAATTGACAGCGGCTATTTCGATTTTGACAGCTATGGTGACACTAGTGGTGTGCTTTCTCTTTTCAGTTGATCGGTAGAAAGTTGTTTCCATAGAGAAATAAAGGTGCATAAAGGGTGTTTCAGTGAAAAAACCGTAAGGAAATTAGTACTTCTACCCGTCGCGAGATGGCAGTGTTTTCAAACTTGTGAAGTTGGGCGAGGTTACGTTCAAGTCTGATCAACGAAAAGGGATAGGTAGCATTATCCTTCCTATGTGTGTTGGCGGCATTTTTACAGGAATCCAGTTTATATTATACTACATGTAAACGTAGTATCATCTGCAATGACTTTTTCGAGTTACGAAGAGGTCGACTTCCAGTATAACCAGATGTAGCTGAATACCAGAACTTTCCGTCGGCTGTCTCGTTGGTCTAGTAGTCGCAAGCGCGACCGCTGTGCATAAGGTCTTAGGCTCCCGTTCCAGGTCGGGCAAAGTGTTATAATAAATGATACTCCCTTTCTGCTCCTAAAATTGTTTGTCCGAAAATCATTATCCATAACAAGTTTGCTATAAACTTCAGAAACCATATTGTTCAAAAATTCGAAACTTTGTTTTACACAATTATCTTTACTTCTAAAACTATTTTGTCATAATATCGAGTACTATAATAATTAAATCTCCTAATTTTGCATGAAATAAAGTCATATGTCCAAGTATTGTATTATATTATAATGTGTAATATTTGTGACAAACGGATTTAGGGCATATTGTATTTAGGGATTTCAATTTTATGGCATGTGATATTAAGTTCGGGTAAGTTATCATTTGGACAAATGATGATTAGGACAAAAAAAATTATAGCACTTTAGATAATGGATAAAAAGTTAGGGAACACAATAGAGAACCGTTATATATATCCAGATTCCTCAGCATCAACCTCGAAATCTGGATTTGTTTCAGATTGATGGCAATAAGCTCACCCCCTATTACAAGGGACTTAAATGACGAAATGTGGGTATACTATAAGCACACTTTTGCTAAACCATTCGGGGATACAAGACTATGAATGAATGAAACACCAAATTAATACCACAAATTTATTAAATAAATAACCTAATGTACCTATTGTAAACTAAACTCCAAATGATGAGTCTTTAAATGTCCTTTCAAACTACATTTCTGTACAAACGCCTGCCCACAAACAGCACAAGCAAATCTACGATCATTATTATGAATTCTCATATGTTCCTTCAGAGTTTTCTTCCTCGCATACGACTTTTTACAAACCGAACACTCAAATATCCGTTCCCCATTATGTTTAATCATATGAACCCTCAATTCGTTTTTAGTAAAACACTTATAAGAACAAGTTTCGCACTGAAAATCTCGCTCTTCTAAGTGGTCTCGTTTCATATGCCTGGATAAAGTATAGCGTCGATCAAAGGCTTTGTCGCACACATTACATTTGTACTTCAAAGGAGCTACCCCGTGGACTTGTACTAAGTGTTTTTGTCTCCTAAAATACTCAGCGAAACGTTCAGGACATTTCGTGCATTTGAAGCGTTTTAATAGCTTATGTACTGCGTTCACATGGTTTGTAATCTTCTGTTGTGTCGTGAAGACCTTCCCGCATTGCTCACACGGAAAGTTTCCCATATTATGCATGCTCTTTGAGTGTACTTTTAAACGGTATTTTGTTGCAAAACCTGTACCACACTCTTTGCAAACGTAATTTCTGAAGTGGACGTTCATATGCCTTTCTATTGAGCCAAACGTTTCAAAGTTAAAGCCACAGATTTGGCACTCATAGAGCCCGCTTTGGACCAGTTTGAACGGGATAACTCTGTCCGTGTATTCTAGATGCAATGTCTTTTTATGTACATTCACAAGGTGACTTTTCAACTCATTGATGCTGGGTATATTCTTCTCACATAACGAACATTTCATATCTGTTACGTCAACGTAGACGACTAGGCATTCCGCTCCGTAAGTCTTCAGAATCTTTCTTAGTTCCGATTTTTTGTGCTGGTTTGTATGCTCGCGGAGTTTGTCGAGGTTTTCGAAGATATTTCGGCAGTAAAAACAAGGGAAGCCGGTACGACTTTTGCCTCTGAAAGGTATTACGTTGGAACATTCTAGGAGGGTGCCTGCGTTCACTATGTGTGCTAGTTTCTCTGAAACGATCGGTCGTCGTGGATTTGTCGATGGTCGCGGACTTTCCTGGTCTTCTAGTAGTTTTAGGATTGTTCTTGGTAATACTTTTATGTCTGGAACAAGATGAAGATATCAATTACTTTTTTTTAATTTACGTGTTTCTTGTATGCAGAGACCGTGTGACAGCCAAAGAGGTTAGAAGATTTTTGTATGAAGCGTGGCCTTAAAAAGCGCGCCATTTTATTTTATTTTTAAAATAGTGGCCACGTATGAAACCTGTATTAATCAAAAATAAATTATGTAGTTGTTGTGTAGTAATTATGGTGTTGGTAAATTATTATAAAATTACAATTCTCCCCGTTTTTGCAAAAAAATTAATTGATGCTCCGCTCCTATTAGTCGTAGCGTGATGTTACATAGCCTTCCTCGATAAATGGGCTATCCAACACTAAAATAATTTTTCAAGTGCGTTCAACCAAACAAACTCTTCAGCTTTATAATATACAAGTATGGGTTTTACAGTAGCCGCTCGAAGTTTTCGGACTATCCTGTGGGTGCCTTGAGTTTAAATCCTCTAGATAGGGCATAAAACTGAAAAACTAAGCTACTACAAGATAAGGGCACCCCCTGTGGCTGCGGCTTAGGGCACCGCTGGGAGAAAAAGAACAGCGAGCTAGCACCTCATATCTGCATGCTGCAAAATTGGCTGCGAGCATATTGGCGAGGTTATTGTTACGTCGGCTGGTTTACGAGAACATACTAGATTACGTTCGAATCTACGTTACGTTTACGTTCTAATTTTCCACTGTGGAACTTTCTAGAAGATTCGAGAGTAATCCTAGCATAAGCATAGGTTCCATAAAGCTGTGGAACTTTCTCGAAGGATCGGTCGGCATATAAATAGCCGTCGTGTTTGCGGGAGCAGTCAGTCTGATTTAAGTGCTACCACGAAGCGAATCGAAGTGAACTGCGATATCTAAGTGAATAGTGATCAGTAGTGTATTTGTGATTGAGTTATAAGTGTTTGGTGATGCCCCATCAAAGGCACATTAAGCGTCCACAACTCCTAACAATATCCCACAGGTTATTTGCTTTAAAGTAACCGTAATCCACGTAGGTATTACGATACTAATTGAACCAATACGTGATCAACATTCAGAATATTCCATTTAAATTGATACCTTCGCGAGGACTCATTAAAGGGGTCGGTCTATAGAAACAATCAATCTTCCGGGGAGATTCTCTTGTTACCTTACCTTGCAAAACATCAAGTTGTCTACAGTACTCTGGGCATATCTCCGGCAGCAGCTGTCGTGTTGGCAGGGGGGGCAGCTTGACGCGTGCGAAACGCCCCAGCAACGCAGCCTCCCGGTCTACCAGGTCTGATGGACCATCTGACACGTAATCTGGATAGAAAGAAAATACTTTTACTTGCTGTAAATGTGACGCCTAGAAAAAAACCGGCCAAGTTCGAGCCAGACTCGTGCATGAAGGGTTCCGTACCATCGTAGTAGGGGAGCCCCCTTTAATTTATTTTGACTATTTGTTGTTATAGTGGCAATATAATAAAAATATATAATTTAAAACAAAAATAGACATTCTGTGAACATTTCAACTTTCTACCTATTACGGATAATGAGATACAGCCCGCTAACAGACAAATGGACAGCGGAGGCTTTGTAATAGGGTCCCGTTGGTTACCCTTCGGGTACGGAACCCTAAAAAAGTATATCACACAAACATAATATGAAAAAGATGGGGGAAAAAATGCGTCGTACATTTTGAATGTTAACATAACATAAATTCTGTATTGTCCGTTGGGTTATGCAGAGGTATACCTAATGGTACACCCACATTTCGCCAGTTATGTTTAAGTTTCAAGTAATAGGGGGCGAACTTATTGCCATCAACCGGGAATCAATTCCGACTCCGTGACTGAAATTCCTGGTAGAAAAACCCAATACCGCTTGCTCGACCTGGGAATCGCACCCAGGACCAAATGCTGAGCAGTCTCGCTTCCGACCACTACACTAACAGTACATTCCATTTGATAGGTTACCCACAATCGTGATCATCATGATCTGTACCTCAGGACCTCCCTCCCTACTTCAGACATCTGTCTCTATAGAGACTGGTAATTAGTGACCGATTCTTAAACACGAACAAACAACTTTCCCAAAGAAACATTTTTTTATACCTACTCGTTCACTTTTATCCCAATAATACAACAGCCGTATGAAAATCGCGCTCGCGCGTCTGTGACCTGTCAGTTGTGAGCCGCGTGACGCCGTTCTGTTTCTTTGGGAAGCAAAAAAAAGTTTCTTTGGGAAAGTTGTTTGTTATCATGAGTACAATCACATGTTTAAGTATCGGTCACTAATTACCAGTCACCCTATATAAGATTGTGCCATATGTGAACTAGTGCCTGTAATTCTTGATGTCGAGATAAAAATAAAATGATTATCATTGCGACTCGGATGTTAAGATAAGGTATCAGAATGTATCTTACCACTGGGTACGTAGTCAGACTCATAATCCACCACATCTATGTCTTCTTCAAATTCCACCTTGACTTCAGTCTGTCTTTCTATTTTCACATCAATTTGGCTATCCAGCGTGTTCTCGTCTACGTTCACTGTAAATTATAAAAAAAAAAAACAAAATTAATTCTAGATAACTTACGAATATAACTAACGAACTTTAAAAAAGGAAATTGTTTAATTCACTTAAAAAAGGGTAGTATTTAAAGGACCGAAAATAAATTCAAATTATAGGTGTCAAAAATACTGAATATGGGCGACTGAAATACTAAGTGGGCGAATACGGTGGGGTCCGCTCGCTTCGCCCGCTCACTAGACCCCGCCATCCCCTTCGGATCTAATCTGTCAGTCGGGGTGCCACAAGTCCCGAGCTCGCTTCGCTCGCTCTTGCTTCCTATGTTCTCCTTGCCGCAATGACTGAATAAATAGTTACTTGGTATAACAGTTGCCCATTCAGAATATTAGTCGCTAATTACATTTTTATTCACCCGATTAATAATTTCCCAAAAAAAAATAACGACAGCCAGACTGCAGAATATTATAAAAGGGCTGTTTCAATTTTGGTGTACAATAAAGTACACTCTCTCTCTATTCATTTAAAGCATTGGTTCCCAACCTATGGTCTGTGGATCACCAGTGGTTCGCAAGAACTAAAATAAGCTCAAATGCTGTAACCATGATAATATTGTAACACCAAATGATTTGAAAAGAGTAACCATGGAGTTTCTTGCCGGTTTTTCTCCATAGGAAACGACCAACCCGAACCGTGCACCTTTTTGTCGACATTTTGTGCCCAACTAGACCTATGTGTAATACAATACTTTGATATTGATAAGGTTTGCGAAAGAGTACATTTTTTTTTTACTTTTACTTACATGTATCACAATCTCTTAACCTTTTGACCGCCATAGTAAAAACGCACGCGCGTGCCCTCCACGTCAAGCTACAATTTCATCTCGCCATTTGCGCCATTTTGTCACATATTTGTGTCGTTTCACGCGCTTGCTTGTCACGTATATGTGACTATGGCGGTAAAAAGGTTAAACCACATTGATGTAAACCGAATTTCTTTTTCTTTTGCATTCGAACGTAGTAGTAGCGGTTAGTTATCTGAGATAGAAGTTTTGTCTAAAGATTATTTTTGGTATGACATGTGAATAAAGTTTTGGCTTCTTTAGAAAGGTCTAGTGGGTAGTACTCGTTGGCGGCGTGCGTGTATGACCAGATGTATGAACGTGGACGAGGCGAAAGGAGTATGTATGGCGCGAATTACACAGGAACGGCGTAGGCGTAAGGTGCGGCGCAGACGTGGAATTTATAAGGAAACGAAAGAACGGCGTGCCTGCGCCGCGCCGCTTGAGTGTAATTCACGACAGGTCGCCTACATACATTTTGTATTAAAACGTTTTGAAGCGGCATCATCCCTGCGCCGCGCCATCACCGTACGCCGTTTCTGTGTAATTCGCGCCTAAGGATCGTAGCAGGTAGGTTCTGTTGTTTCTGCCCACCCCCAGGGGAGTTTATGTTTGTATGGGAGCGTCCATTAATTACGTGAGGCGTTTAGGGGGGGGGAGATGTCGAGCCGAAACTCACCCAATCTCACGAGGGAGAGAGGGGACCCGGCAAATATCACGTAATTTTTTTCCCCGCAAGAAAAAGTGTAAAATTGCGAAAAAACTGGGTTTAATTAAGTAAACAAATGTCTCTCCACTAAAATATGGCTAATTCCTACACAATAATAAATATTCAATGACAATAATTTAAAAAAATATGATTTTTTAAATAAATCCAACGCAATCAAGTACATCAAGTACAAGATTAGGTGGGGAGTGAGGGGGTCAAGTCAAATCTAACCAAGGGCGAGGGGGGTCGAAAAATCGCCTCATGTAATTAATGGTTGCCCCCTATATAAAAAAAAAATCCTTTTGTCCATACCATTAACAAACACGGTATCCTTATCATCCGCAGCCATGGCCCGCAGGAGCTGCCTCTCCGTGCTCACCGCCATCATGCGGAAGCTGGTCGCGTCCCGCAGACGTTGGACGCAGGTTGTACATATTAGTGTGGTTAGCAGGGCGTTTGTTGATAACTGTAATGGTTTTAAATGAAGGTTTATTACATTGATTTTATTGCTAAATAATAACAGCCGCTCGGTTCAATCTTTAGGTTCAGCCGCGCATGCCTAGGTTGGTTTGTGGATAGGTGACCACCCATTACATACCGAGTTTCCTCCATGCCTCGGAAAGCACGTTATGCCGTTGGTCCCGGGTGTCGTTTGTAGATCTTTGACAGTTGTTCGGTAGTCAGTGGCCCAAAAAGTCTGACAACCAGTCTTACCAAGGGGTATCGTATTACCCAGTACTAACTGAGTTGTGGAGGTCAGATAGGCAGTCGCTCCATATAAAATACAGGTATTCAGCTGCATCCGGTTAGACTGGAAGCCGACCCCAATATAGTTGGGAAAAGGCTAGGCAGATGATGGATGGAGAGGAAGAGGAAGGCTAAAGAAAAGATGGATGGCTTGTGAGAGGAAAGATATGACACAAAAAGGAGTAAATGATACCGTGACAGGTGGAGAATGCAATAAAAAAACATGTTGTGCCGACCTAAAGTAACATGGGACAAGAGTTAGATGATGTTGATGACTTTTTAGTTCAATTAAGAGTAAGCTTGGATGTGTTGGTCATGTTAGGAGGACAAATGAAAGGGGAGTAACAAAAGATAGGCCAGGAGTGGGTGCCCTAGAAGGGCATACACCATGTGACCAAAAGCGCTTGGTACTTGCACCAATATGGGGACCAGACTCTGCGATTGGTACTCAGAAATTCCTGATAAAAAAACCGAATAGTACTTTGCCTGGGCACCGGACCCAGAACTACATGCTCAGCGGTGGCAAATGTAGAAATTTTATATATCAACATTTTGTATGTTGGTTAAGAATTTACAAAGAAAGATAAAAATTCTTGAAGAATAACAGCCATCCTTTAATTTATAAGAATCTATCACATCTACTTTGTTGACCATTCAAAACAGCCACTGAAGACCACAATTTAACTTGTATATCTTACTTAATAGCGTACTAATAAGATATACAAGTAAATATTCTAGAGAACTGTAGAGATAGAACTTGTTACAGTAACTTTACACAACAGATAATAAAATAAACTTTAAAAGTTTAAAACTAAAACTTACAAACAAATTAAAGGTTTCCATAAAAATATCGTAATAAACTTCGCGAATTCCATTAAAGTAGTGTTCTTTCAATAAATCTCTGTGGTTGCCCTTCGACAAGCAACAGCGGCACTCCCCATAGATCGTTTTACTTTTCTTTTTCTCCATTGCTGACTATTTTATTCAATTATTTACAGTATAAACAAACATTTCGAGAAATAAGAACGCGAGCAACGCAAACATTGACATCAGCGTTTGACGTTTCGTTTTGTTGCCTTAGTGATGTATACGTAGGTTTTTCGATATTTCCACGTACGGTTTTTATAACAATATTATTGGAATAGTGAACAATCATGTGAACAAAAACTTTATTATTCACACATTATCTATACAAATAAATCAAATAGAAATGTTTGTATTTTTTTTTAAATTATATACTTATAACAAAAAGTCTTTCAAAAAGTTTTTTTTTTCTGCCTGTCTGTTTGTTCCGGCTAATCTCCAAAACGGCTATATCGATTTTGACGGGACTTTCACTGGTAGATAGTTGTTCTGCTGTTATTGCATCACATAAGGAGTAACTTAGGTACTTAACTACTTTTATTTTAGAAAAAGGATAAAAAGCCTCGTATTTGACAAATAGACGATCTTGCGTATCATTGAGATAAACGTTGTAGTTACCATCTGTTTACTGAACAAACATTTCATTTCGTACAGGCATCCGCACGTCAAGTGTTCTATTCCGAACTGTTACCGCAGATACGCCGTTGACTGTACTCACTTTTACAAATTTGCTAAAAGAATGCTTTAGCCATGTAATCCATTTAGGATAATTAATAAAAGAGCCAACTCAAACCAGCGTCGAGACCACCTATAACCACTTATTTCTAGGCCTCCTCAGTAGAGTACATGGAAGGATATAGGGAGGCCCTTGCCCAGCAATGGGATGTCCCATTGCTGGGCTTAAGGCCATTAAAAAAAAGAGCACCATTTAATAAAATGTTTATTAAAAACAAAACTTTAGGAATGCTTCTCTTAGATTATTTTAAATCAGTCATAATCATAACAGAATGATCCCGTTTCCACACACACACAACACAACAAAGTTTATATACCAATTACATTTTTTTTTGTTAAGAATTTGGAATAAACATCTTTAACTTGACTAAGAAAATCTAATTGAACAGCACAACAGTTTGCATTCTTTTCTTAACTGTGTTAAACCCAGTTTATTTCAGCGTTTACTATAGTTGAAAATTCTTAATCAGATGAAAAATAATAATGAAATATCATTAATATTTTACATCTAATTTTGTAGTTACAATGTCCTCTATACTCTTTGACATAAGGTTTATGCTAGAGGTACAATAACTGTGACAAGACTGAACATCATATTTGAATCAAAAAAAGAACAGTTAAAAAAAAAGTTTAATTATTTTTATCCAGTAGGTCAACATAGGCACAGTCAATAAGGTCTTCATCCTTTACTCCTAGCTTGGTTTGTAAGTCCCGGGCAATGGTCTGGCCTTCTTCCAAGGTCTGTTCAGGTCTCAGTACCACTTCTAACTCCATGTAGTGTCCAAGATCTTGAACTGTGTCTATGTGGATACGGGTCTGGTCTACCATAAAAAGTTTACTGAAAAAAAACAGTTAGGAACTTTTGATGCATATTTCTGATGGTAGATTAAAATAAAGGACATTAACCTATCAAAATTTTTGTACATAAGCTATGTTTTTGCAATTTGTATGTATATTTTTGTTGTTTTGTATGCAATAAAGAATAAGAATAAGAAAATTTTTACTAACCGTTCCTTTACCACTCTG
Organism: Noctua pronuba; assembly: GCA_905220335.1. Classification (NCBI taxonomy): domain Eukaryota; kingdom Metazoa; phylum Arthropoda; class Insecta; order Lepidoptera; family Noctuidae; genus Noctua; species Noctua pronuba. The sequence continues at coordinate 5,314,619 of LR999922.1, read as the reverse complement.
CCACGAATACCCAAACATTTTTTCAGCATTTCATCTAATAATTTCGCTTTTAGACTTTCGCTGACAGAGAAATCCAATAATTCGTAGTTACTCAGCTTTGGACCTCCTTCGACCGCCCGATCATACCTAACTAACGTGGCAGAGGAATCCGCGTAAATCCGCATCTTCAACCGACCTTCATGGACTTTGTAAAACGTATCGTCTTGGTTTATTATTGTTGGCGGACCACCGCTCAATTCTTCTGCCACTTTGCAAATGTTTTCATAATCGGTGATTTTAGCTTTGATTTCTACGTTACGCATGGTTATTTGGAAAAAGTACACTGGTGCTTTCTACAGTTCAATATAGGTTGTAGTTTGAAGTTATCTGAGAACGGAGACGAGTATTGTCACAATAACAATCGAGTAAATAAAAGATTATTAAAATTAAACAAACAACATTAGCAGTTTTCCCGCCGTGTGATAAAAATGACACTGTCAATGTCAAATGATTATGAGTTATCTGGCACTGACCCTTTGCGTTCGAAAATTTATTTTGGATTTTCTTTTCGAAGTTAATCCCACTTTTTTTATTATGTTCTATGCGAAGCTCAAGCAAGTCACGTCGGGAATTTCAATATTCAATCGTTGGTGAAAAATATGTTCTCAGTTCCACAAGGTTCGTCACAATATGAGATCTACAGGGCTAAATTTGTTTCTGAACGGAGGAAATCAATGTCAAGCATTTGCTTTTTTTCCACTTCAGTCAGTAGTACAGTTGTCAAAGTCAAAAAGAGAAAACAAAAATGTATTCCGAAAATAAAACACAATTTTTAATATTTATAAATTAAAATAATGGATGTCGAAAACGTTGAGAGCTGGGCGTCGCAGCCGGATGTGTGCCGCTGTTGCCTGTCCGTAAGCGGGACGTGGGATGTCACAGCTTCTTACATTACGGAGGCCGGAAGCAAAGAGGTCTACTCCGAATTGTTGCAAGAGTGTTATGGGATTTCGGTACGTGTACGTTAAAAGATTGGCAGAAAAGCTTACTTCTAAGTAATTTACCTAACTTATTTAATCTTTGCGTTCAGCCATTTAAATCTAGCAATTCCCTGACAACATGTAGGTACAGTCAAACAAAAAAATAAGTAATAAGTCAGAATTAATGTTGTCAATAAAAACGTGACATTATTTTGTGCCAATTTCATATTTATACAACATTTTCTTCGCTGTACAGTCATCATCCAAACTCAAAGCATTAAGTTGCTTTCAGACTACGCTATAATATAATAGCATATAGTATATAGCTCATAGCACAACAATATCGCGCACCATACATTGTTATGGACAGCCAATAATATATAGTACAGTGTGAATGTGTCCATAATGTAATGTAGCTTTACATCAAAAAATAAAAAAATTGTTTAAATATTTCCTCTACAGTTGTCATACCTTATGGAGTGGGGCCCAAGTAGAATGGTGTGTGCCCTCTGTGTGAGCCACCTGAGGGATGCATGCGGCTTCCGAAAGCAAGTGGAACAGGCCGAGAGGCACTTTGTAGCTTATTGTGGCAGCAGGAAAGGTAAAGTACCTATTGTATAGTGTGCAACTGTTTTAAGTTAATATTTTTTATTTAATGCCTATATTATGTTTTTTAATCTCGGAGACTAAATTGACAAGTGAAAATGTCAAAACTGACTTAAATGCTATTGAAATCTATGTCAGTTTGCCATTTGGGTGCGTCCATTAATAACGTGAGACAATTTTGGCGATTTTTCGACCCCCCCGCCCCCCTTGGTGAGATGTCGTGAGATTTAGCTTGACCCCCTGACCCCTAACCTAATCTCACGTATTTACATTAAACTATGCCATAGTTTAATGTAAATACGTTAATCTCTGCTTGATTGCGAGGGATTTATTTAAAAAAAAAAATCTTTGTATTATTTTCATTGAATATTTATTATTTAATATTATTGTGTAGGAATTAGCCATATTTTAGTGGAGAAGCATTTGTTTACTTAATTAAACCCAGAGTTTCTTGCGGGGATAAAAATTACGTGATATTTGCCGAGACCACCCCTCTCTACCTCGTGAGATTGGGTGAGATTCGGCTCGACCCCTCCCCCCCCTAAACGCCTCACGTAATTAATGGACGTCCCCTTTGTACTTCGTTGTCAATTTAGTCTCTGAGATTAAAAAACAGACTTTAATTCTAAGGATTTCTGAGCTAAAATGGTTATATCCTTTATTTATTTCATACATACTAAATACATATTTAAATATTCTAATATAAAACAATATAAAAAAGATTTAAAATTATAAAAAATAGTAGCCCACCCGCATTGGGAACAGGGTCCGAGCTACCGGTGGTCAAGGCTCTTGAGAGAGGAACCTCCTAACAATACGAGCCGTATCGAGGAGTACTGCCTTCTGAATCAGGCCCTTAATCCGACCGCCTAAGGAGAGCCTCAAAAGATGGTTGTCGAGGCTCTTGGCCATAAGCCCATTGGCCATCAGGACAATCGGCACAATGATAGCCGAGTTCACATTCCACATGTCATATCACATGGTTATATTTCTATTATATTAGCCCTGGTTGAGACTGGAAAACATTACGTCTTTTAAATTAAACTATAAAAAATATAGTTTGTAAAACTGCCATTTGCTTGGTTTTCACGAGAGGAAAAATGTGCAACCTTTTTGTTTTTCAAGTTACTATATTACAAATTCAGTTTTATTTTCATTGTACTACACCAATTTTATTCCTTTCCCAGATATTTTCAATCAAGAAACGATTAAGACTGAAATTGATCAAATACCACTCAATATAGACAGTCCACAGTGTTTTAATAATATTACAGAAGACAGTGAAGGTAGGTAAGCTGTACAAACTATATATTTATTTTTTCCTAGCCTGCTCTGTCCCACTCCTGGGCGAAGGCCTCCCTCCTTGTTAGCTCACGTGGATCAAAAGGCTGCCCTACTCAAATGGGACTGTGCAGGTCATGTCTGCCTAATCTAACTGTGGGCCAAAATAGCAGGAAAGTGGTGCCCTGACAAAGTGAGGTTCCGTCCGAACTGGAAGGATGACGCGCGGGTTCGCGATAAGTGGAAAAAGGTCATTCTATCTTGTGCCTCAAGGTCTAACACCTGCATACTTGATGATCTTATGTATGCATTGATAATATACAAGGTGGATGGGACACCAACGCTGAAACGGTTACCACGTATTCATTACACTAGTCTGAAACCACCCACAGTACCGGATCTACGATTTTTTCGAACCGGGGCAGAAACTTGATAGTGGCGCCCCTCTCTCCAGCGTTTGAGATAAACTACTTTAAAAAACTCTCAAAAATACATTTACTGGTTGTCATTTTTCGTGAATGGGACAATAAAAACCCTTTCATAAAGTTGTACCCTTTACTAGCTATTACCTAATAACTTTTTCATTTGTGTGACATGAAATTATAAATCACCAGGATATGACCTTATTACAAACCGCATACTACAAGAACTACCAGTATCTGGCATAATTTTCCTGACGTCATTATTTAACGCCATGACAAGACTGCAGTTCTTTCCCCTGGAGTGGAAGGTTGCGCAAATTATAATGCTACTGAAACCAGACAAACAACCAGAAGAAGCAAAATCATATAGACCCATAAGCCTGCTACCCATCCCATCCAAAATATTTGAATCTCTACTGCTACAACAAACTCTACCTACCAACCAACCAACAAACCTACTACCAACAAACTATACTCAAAGAAAAAGGACTAATTCCTGACCATCAGTTTGGGTTCCGCAATAAACATGCCACTGTCGACCAAGTTCACCGACTAGCAAATAAAATCATGGAGTCATTGGAGGCAAAGTCTTACTGTAACAGTGCATTTTTGGACATATCTCAAGCGTTCGACCGCGTTTGGCATGCAGGTCTACTTTTTAAACTAAAAAACGCCTTACCAAATCACCTGTACGGAATACTTAAATCATTTCTACAACAGCGTCACTTCTTTGTTCAAAGTGGGGAAGCGCTGTCTGATCTTTGTCTCATACAGGCAGGAGTTCCACAGGGTAGCGTATTGGGTCCCATACTCTACTTACTGTTTACTGCAGACTTACCGACATCCGAATCACTAACTACTGGAACCTTCGCTGACGATACCGCCATACTAGCCACACATAGCGACCCAAAAATTGCCTCACAAATACTCCAAGAAGGACTAAATGACATATCAGACTGGCTTAAAAAGTGGCGGATTAAAGCCAATGAAACCAAATCAGTCAATGTTACGTTTACTTTAAAAAGAGGATCCTGTCCGCCAGTTACTCTAAATGACATTGAAGTCCCACAAGCAGATCATGTGAGATATCTTGGCTTGCACCTAGACAAAAGAATTACCTGGCAGAAACATATTTTCACTAAGAGGAAGCAACTGGGTATCCAAACACGTAAACTTTACTGGCTCATAGGGAGAAAGTCTCAGCTATCTCTCGAAAACAAAATACTCTTGTACAAGGCAATACTGAAGCCCATCTGGACATATGGGATCCAATTGTGGGGCACCGCATCTCACTCAAATATAGAAATTATACAGAGGTTTCAAAATAAAACTCTGCGCATGATAACAAACGCGCCCTGGTTTGTACCCAACGAACTACTACACCACGACCTACGAATGCCCATTGTGAAGCAGGAAATCGCACGCCATACCAAGTCCTATAAAGAACGAATCCAACAACACCCAAATACTCTGGCTCGGTCACTAATGGACAACCACAACAAAGTGCGTCGATTAAAGCGCAAAATACCCCAAGACCTCATTCAACCACAGTTAGCTTAACTACTGGTAAAACAATGAAGATGTGACACAGGTCACATACTGAGCGAGTCAGCGATAGCACCAACCAACATACTTCTGAATGTCCCACGTAGGAGACAGATTGTTGTAAATAAAGAACATAAAAAAATAAAAAAAAATAAAAAAAAAAGTTGTACCCTTTACTAGCTATTACCTAATAACTTTTTCATTTGTGTGACATGAAATTAAATACAGTCCACAAGTCCACTTGTGGTGTGGGCCTGTGTGGCGCCTTTTTCTTACAAGTCTACGATGATCCAACCAGGCTTCCGTATGCTAGGCGCTTTGTGGAGCAAGTTTTTTTTATTTTTAATCATACTATATTATGATTTTGGCGCCCCCTGAAACTGCCGCCCGGGGCGTGTGCCCCGGTTTGCCCCCCCCCTAGATCCGGGGCTGACCACCCACATAGATTCATTGGTATTTTTTTTTAAATCAGTTGTTCCATACATTTTGACTGTGTAGGTATTGCAGTTTTCGAGGACACACACACACAGCCCGACTTCACCCACTGCTGGGTATAGGCCTCTCTTTGCTTGTGCCAAGCTCAACGGTCTTGTGCCAGCCTCATCCAGGATATTCCCGGCATGGCAACAATGTCGTCTGCCCATCTCGCTGCCGGACGACCAACACTTCTCTTTGCATTTCTTGGACGCCACTCGGTCACAGCTTTACTCCACCTGCCATCACCACGCCTTTCTATGTGTCCTGCCCAACTCCATTTCTGAAATTCTTTGTGTTCAGAATGATGTACTGAATATGTGGTAACCAGTTTAGTGTCGGTGCGGGTTTGAAATTTTTGCCATTGATGTGCTAAGAAAATTCTCTCATTGGATTTTAAACATTTGCTCTACTTAGCAGAGATTTATACAGGGTGTAAACAGACCCTTCACGAAGCCGTCAACCAGGCATTCTGTACACCAAATTAAGTAACCCTACGCAAAAATTATTGCTGGGAAATGACTTTTTTTTTGGGATGAAAAATCACGTTTTACGGTAAAACTCAATGTAACGCACTCAAAACGTAGTGTTGATGGATGTTTTGAATAGTAAACGGGTCATGGAGGTAATTAAAGTAAAGTTAAAACCTTCAAAAAAAGTATTTTGAAAAAACCTTGTGAAAAAAATGGAACTTTGACCCCCAATATCTCCTTAACTAGAGGGTTCCCAGGTATGGTCTCTAACAAAAAAATGATCGCAATGACGGGGAGAACAAGTATCTTACGGCTTCGTTAAGGGTCTTTTTACACCCTTTATAGTCTTGGTGTTAGTGAAAATAGGTATAATTCCTTTTTAAATGTTTTCAGATGACAGTAAAGATATTTTGAAGGTAGATTCTACAATACAAGAAACAGACAAAATATTAATAAAAACATCAAAATCAAACGAAAACCGTACTACAAGCAAGAGAAAGAGGCATAAAACAATACTAAAAGGGAAAAGAAAGAGAAAAACGTTTGATTTGAAGGAAGACGTGGATTCAGATACTCCTATAGCTGAGTTGTCAAAAAAAAATATACCAAAAGAAATAGCCGGGAAGGACGAAATTGAAATAACAGATGGTTTGCTTAAAGACAGTGAAGTAAAGGATCTTGATGCTTCCATTTTTGAAATAGGTATGTATATTAGCGATAAGTCACTTCTGTTACATTTTTAGCATGGGGTCCTGGGTTTGATTCCTAGGTCAGGCAAACTGTTATTGGGTTTTTCCATTAAGAACTTCGCAGTAGCAGCCACGGAGTCTGGATCTGTGCCCGGTCAATGGCTATAGGGATTACATGGGACTTAAACATAACTTTCGAACATGAGAGAATATTATGGAATATTGTAAGAATCCAAGAACTACTTAACTTACATATAAGTACTTAATTTTGACATTGATTTGAAAGTAACGATTCCTAATTATAATAATACTAGCGGCCCGTCCCGGCTTCGCACGGGTATAACATGCACGACGCGACAGCATTTATTTTTTCTATTTCTATGACTTATTAAATTCGTAATATCTATTGATTGGAATAGCCGATTTGAACAATTCAAAAAGTAATCTACATGAATTGAAACAGTCTTGAAAACAATATGATTTATTTGGATAAGGATTTAAACAGAAGCATGAATAATATGGTCTAATTTTGGTCGGTATTTCTATCAACTTTTAAAATGTAAAAAGTGGTTATTGTGACAACGATAATAGTTGGACATATAGTATTGCGATGTTTTTTGTAGTTATTGATATGTTCTTTAATATTGTAGAACATACTTTTGTATCAATAATTTTCGCAGCGCATGCGACGTAAGATGTTTTATGGCAATTTTTTTACACCTTGGATTACGTTACTAAAGTTTTAGTAAGGATTCCTTATCTTTTCTAGCAATAAATATAGCCTATGTTAGTCAGGGTGAATGTATGTAATGTTTTAAAATCGGTACAGTAGTTTTTGAGTTTATTCATTCCAAACATACACACACACACAAAAATACAAATCTTTCCTCTTTATAATATTAGTAAGATTAATTCATGTTGGACCTATTGTAAATCACAAATCATAAAATAATTGTACTACTTATTTAATTTATTTAAGAGTGAAATCTGAATATTTGTACACTATGTTGTGGTAGAATGTTAAGGACTTAAACAAACCCATAACTCCATACTATGTAAAACTACTTTTTTACAAATAAATATTTCTGATTCTGAAACGTGGGTGTATGGTCAATATGGTAATTTTAATCATAGTTCTTTTAAGTAAATGTTGGAAATTCTAACGAAATGATCAAAAAAGAAAGCTCACATCTCAATGCTTCACTGTGGAGTTGGCGTCGAGTCTATGTAATCTGCGAAGACATTTAGTGTACAGTCGCCAGCCAACAAGTTACTACAAACTTTCAAATTTTCTATTTTGAACTTAACCAACAACATTTTATGGTTTAAAATAATTTGGAGAAATTTGACAGTTTGTGGTAACTTAATGTGCTGGCGACTGTACGTTGACCTTTATTGGTAGTAGTTATGTCATCAATATAAACAACCTCCTAATCTTATATATAAAAATTTCGTGTCACGGTGTTTGTGGTCGCACTCCTCTGTAACGGCTCGACCGATTTTTATGTTTTTTTTTTCTATATTTGGTATACTTACCGTACGATAATAGGTTGTAAAGTATATCACACCGCTAGGTTGACAAATTCTAGTAAAATATACTGCCGTAAATACTCAGAACTCAAATAAATTTTTGGCTTTTAGGTTACCAACACTCCAGCGGGCAGAACGGAGTCAAACAAGTTTCAGAACGCAAACGTGTCATGCTAACATGTGACACCGTCCTTAGAGACACCACCGCCTGTCCCTTCAGGCATCACAAGAGCTGGTTCCAGTGCTTCTTCTGCCAACAAGACTTCATGGAAATAAACCTCCTTAGAGATCATATGCTGAAAACTCACGCGGACATAGACGTAGAAATTAAAAAAATAAAACGCTACCCGCGCTCCTTGCAAATTGAAATTTCGAATCTCAAATGCCGGCAGTGCAATTTGACATTGACAGATGTCATTTCTATGTGCCGCCATTTTGTTGAGGTGCACAAGAAGGTTATATACAACGAGTGTATAGCTGATTATAAAGTTGATGCTAGTCCTTATTCTTGCCACTTGTGTGGTCTACAGTTTCATGTTTTCAGAACGTTAACAACACATTTAAACGAGCATTACGCTAACTGCATTTGCGATGTATGTGGCAAATCATTTATAAACTCAAAACGTTTGAAAGTTCACAAACGGACGCACGAAAACGGTCAATTTCCTTGTGGCGAATGCGGCAAAATCCTAAAAACGAAAACGTCAAAAGCGAATCACATGGAAAGCGCTCATTCTAAGCGCGTTATCAAGTGTCAAATATGTTTTAAACCTATGAAACATTACAATGACAGGATAAAACACATGTCTGAAGCCCATAATATCACACATAAGTTCAAATGTCCCATTTGTGGGCGAGAATATAACATAAAACATTACCTAGCTACGCATATACGTCAGACACACGGTCAGAAGAATAAGAATTGTTCAGAATGTGGTATGGCCTTTATAACAAATCATGGATTGAAAAAACATATGTTGAAACATACTGGGTTGAAGCCGTTTAGTTGTAATATATGTTGTAAATCTTATGCAAGGAGTTATACGCTGAGGGAACATATGAGGGCCCATGATAATGACAAACGGTTTGTAGAAACTGAGTAGGAGAATGTGAATTTGATCCTGTGTGTATTGCGCTTATTTCAAAAAGGATTTGTACTGATTACCCACTATTATTATTTTATATTTGTCACCGTAAAATTGTAAAAACCGTTAGATTATAATCTATCTCGCGAGATTGTAATCTGTCGAAAGATTGTGAACTGTAGCATACTGCTTACAATTTAACGCATTACTTTTCGGTAGATTATAATCTATCGAAGTGAAGCCGTCAAATTGTGAAATGGCACGCGACGGAACGCACCTCGCGCGTTGATTGATTGAACGTACATCCATAATACCTAATATAGGTAATAACATAAAGTTGTAACTTCGATTCATTTTACTTCCATAACAATTTTATATAAAACTAATTCTAAAACTCAGTTATTTTCAACACGAAATCAATTTACAATCACCAAAACATTTAACAAAAAAATATGGCACATGACGTTCAACCAATGAGCGCGCGAGGTGCGTTCAGTCAATCGTACCTTAATTATTTTTATTAAATAAATTATTCTATCAATTGTATTGTTCTGTAATGTTAAAATGCGGACTTTAATGTAGGTATGATGAGTACGTAATAAACATTTTATATGATCTAGTTTTTTGTTTTTTTTCAACACCTCTAACTTGCTTCTATCGTCGTATCACTGCTGTGTCCTCTGACAGCTGCAGTCCAGCAGTAATGCCTTTAAAAATCTGGTTTTCCTGTTCGAAAAATCGCATCGGCTGTAGCGAATAAGTATGAAGAGTTCCTTATGGATAGTCGTCTAGTTTGATGCTCTGAATCATCACTTTCGCTGCTGCCTCACCGGGAGCATTTGCCTGTAATGTAACGATCCAAGTTACGATTGTGTACAGAACTATAGAAACAAGTGAATCTGAACGATTACCATAGAGTAAAGTACCTAAATTACATTACAGGCGAATGCTCCCGGTGAGAAAGCGCGGGAACATGTATGTATTGAGTTTATTCTGTTACAACTTGTATTTAGCAGCTGCGTGCGATAATCTGCTTAAAATGGTAACACTAAGTGTTGCCACCTGAAATTATGCTGGGTTGAGGGCTTGAGGCCATTGTGGTGTATTTTCTAAGAAGGGTAGGTACAGTCGCCAGCACATCAAGCTACCCGTAACTGTCCAATTTTCCCAATCAACATTCAAACTCAATGCTTAAAAAAAAACAAGGAATGTCACATGAACTTCAATTAATCTAAGTTTAGCAGAGTGGGTTTTCGCGCGTATTTTATGTAGCATCAAGTAAAAAGCGTAAAACAATAATGGTTCTTGACGCCATTAATATTACAAGGCACTTTTCAATACAAAACTAGGAAACTATGTACACATATGTTTTGAGTTTTGCCTGTACAACACTTACAACGTGCCGTCATCCAGTGTATATTGAACCTTATTTTATATTCAACAACTAGGCGTATAATACGTCATGTGGTATGGCGTTCCCACAGTCAGGGCTGTGCCGTCAATCGCGGTGCTCGTACTTAGATGTACGCTCTCTGCGTACGATCGGTTCGCGTAATTTTACTCTAGAAATAAATGTTAAAAGATGCCCGGAGCAAATTATTGTGGTGTATTTGGGTGCATGAATAATTCGAAGGCAAATCCACAGCTCACATTCTTTAGTTTGCCCAAAAATGTGGAAAGGTGATTAGTTGTTTTTACTTTTTCTTTGAAGGCGCTCCCTTGCCGCGCCGGTAGCATTTGCCTGTAAAGTGACAGTTCTGATTCGAGCATTACATTCAGTGAATGAGTGAGAAGAACCTAGAATTACAATGCGCAACCTGTAAAGGTGAGTATAGACTACAACATTTTCTGGAGCATTTCTGTGTAATGTAACGTTCTTACGAATGGTACAATACAGGCAAAAGCTCAGGTTCCAAAGCATTTCCATGTAATGTAACGTTCCTGCGAATGCTCGGCGTTATGTTACGGGTAAATGCTCACAGCGAGTGTGCATTTACCAACATTTCGTTGTACCTTGCGTTAATTCTTCGTTCGTTCGTGGCTCGACGAAATGTTACACCAATACGCTCGTCGAAATGTTACACCAATACGCTCGTTGGTTTGTAACAAAGAGGCGAGCGTGCTCGACGTTTAGTTCGTAAAAAGATGATACACTAGAACATATCATAGAGCGGCTCGTTGTTCTGTTACAAGTAAATGTTGTAGTCTATACTCACCTTTACGATACAATTATTCACTTTCACTGGTTTCTGTACAAAATTGAACCTTGGATTGTTACATTACAGGCGAATGTTTCGGTGGGGGAGTGCCTTGACAGTTGCATTAAAATAAATGTCCGTAAATTCGTACAGACGGCACCCTATTACAGTGCGACAAGGATCCCTTTGAGTTTTGGCACTTAATAATGACTTTGACAGGTGGGCGTTGATTGTAAACATGGGACTAATAAGTACCAAACACTAAAGATCCATCTCCGATGGACAATCGTTTATTTGGCCTAATTTTATTTTAATATTGCTCTTACGCTAAGACCTTGAGTCAATTTGTTCTTCTTTTTGCATACCTAAATATAAAGAGAGAGAAAGAAAAAAAAATGTTTATTCTTACACAAACAGACAAACGCTAAAAGAAATAAAAAATATTGTACCAAAAGTATTGGATGTTTTGCAGAAGAAAGCTGTGGATTTCTGTCATGAGGCGCGAAGATCTTTCAACGAAACGCAACGCGTACGTGTGTTCAACCCATTTTTTACCGACAATGCTGACAAATAAGAGATTAAAGAAAGATGCTGTGCCATCAGAGAATCTACCAGAGCCTATCACAAAGGCAACATTGTCCAACTATAGTTTTTCGAAGATAACTACTGCAAAGACTTCGGACGGAAAAATTGAAATATCTGTACAGGTTTGTTCTTTTTGTGTTAAGTAGATCTTTATTCCAATGCTGCATGGTTCTATGGCTTTTTTTTATTGAAGTGTCTGTTTGTAATTCCAAAATAAAAGCTTTTACTGAATGGTTTCATTCATACAATAATTAAACAAGCAGTTTTTTTTATTATTCTTCAAATTATAGGGGAAAAAATTGACAAATGGCAACCCAGATGTAGGTAACACGGTGGTTTCACTTTTGATGTTCGCGGCGCACCGTCTTCCTTTTTTGTTGGTCTGAGACTACAAGAGAATACCCAGACTTCAATCATTATAAAAAATTACTTAAAAGTACTTAACAAAATCTAGTCTCTATTTTAGAACTGTCACACACTTGGTTGGGGTTGGGGGTACTGCAAAAAGATATAAAAGATTCAAAATAATTGAATGTCGGGGTAGTGATATCCTGATGCGCGATCAGCATGCCCATTCTATGCCATTGCGTAGCATTGATTGTATAAAAACCAAAGACACACGGCGCACAATTCGAAATTGTGCGCTCATTTCAATTAGTATTGCGTCGCCTTAATGCTGTACGGACGTCAAAAATGCCGCGTGTTCGCTAAATAAATGTATAAAATTAAATATTACCTCAAGAACATAGAAAAAGGATGGGATATCGTACTTGCGGTAAGTAGAAGAGTTTATTTATTTGTTTTTGTTGAGTAAATAGCTAAATGGACTGTCATCCTGAATTTCGACAGTTAATTATTTCGACACGGTCCCAATTTCGAAAAACAACAGTTCGACTACTCATTGCTTCGACAGAACATATATTCGACTATCATTAGTCCGACAGAACATACTTCGACAACACACACCTTCGAAAAACACCACTTCGACAGAACCCTTCTTCGATATGCACTTGTTCGGCGGATCTCTATTTCGGAGGAGCATACCGTCGGCATAATACTGCTTCGAAATGTGACAATAATAATAATCAAGAAGACTTATTTTTCAGAAGATTTAAATTATCTGAAGAAATGATTAAACTGTACAAAGATTTGTTACAGGTTATAATTAAAAACCTAATTGATTATTATTTAAATGTTTTTATTCTGTACCTAAAACCATAAGGCGAAATTCAATTAGGTATTATTGTCACATTTCAGAGCAGTAGTATGCCGAAGGTATGTTCCTCCGAAATAGAGATCCGCCGAACAAGTGCATATCGAAGGAGGGTTCCGTCGAAGTGATGTTTTTCGAAGGTGTGTGTTGTCGAAGTATGTTCTGTCGGACTAATGATAGTCGAATATATGTTCTGTCGAAGTAATGAGTAGTCGAACTATTGTTTTTCGAAATTGGGACCGTGTCGAAATAATTAACTGTCGAAATTCAGGATGACAGTCGGTCGAAGTACCTACCTAAATCAAAAACGGCAAATTTCAAAATAATTGAAAATGACAGTTTGTAGCGTGAAGGGATGACATACCACTTCAGGAAAACAAAAAAAAAAAGATCAAATTACATTAATTTCACAAGTAGTAAAAAGAAGTCGGGTCAGAATAGGTTTCAGTTTGGGTAAATTTACACCATATTTTTTATCTTAAAAATTATAATACATTGCCGTATTTTTAGTCCTTTATAGGTGCAGCTAATTTATTTTATTTATTTTGTATCAAAATCAACATATTTTCTAATTATTAGCTAAAATAAAAATATTTACGGACTTCTTCATACATATTCCATTATTATGCACTCGCGGTTCATCATTCCGCGCTCAGAAGCGCTCGTGGAAGGATGGGTGTAGCGCTCTTTTGCAAAAAATAAATACAATAAAATTATTAAAAAATATTGTAGTACTGTGAGTATCGTCGTCGTATAACGTAATCGGACGGAGTTGATACTTTTTCGGACTTAAATAAAGTAAGTACGAGTTTCATACTTTTATTATTAGAATGTGGTTTAGAAATTATGTTGGGTAAGATCGGGGTTATTTTCATGGTTTTTGGGCTCGCTAACAACGAATATAGGGTCATAACTAAAATCCAAGATGGCGCCAAACAATATCAGCCCACTTTTCGTCATGGGTGACAATTTCATGGTTTTTTGGGATCGCTAATAATGGTTATGGGGTCAAAGCCAAAATCCAAGATTGCGCCGACAAAAACTTGGCCACTTTTCGTCATTGATGTCTATTTCATAAAATAATATAGCATTTTTGATGTACCGTTTGACAAACAAAATGGGCCTTGGCAGCGGAACTTTGTAGTTTGTAGGTACTTTGTGAGTTCTACCACCAAGTTTAGCATTTAGCTTTCATGTACGTAATTTTTTATGCTTATCTTTATTTTTTTAGATGCCCCGTATTCGCAAATTTGGATATAGACCAAAAAAATCTACGAAAGTAGCAGTAACTCAAATCAATGAGACTATGTAAGTATTGTTTAGTATACCTTTTTTGTATTTTGTTGTTAAACGTCAATCCTATTACGTCTCGTTTCGCTAGGTAACTTAATTTGACCTTGTATTATGTTTTTGTTAACAGAGAGAGCAGCTTAGATGCCTCGTTAGACCATGATGAAAGTATGAAAGTTCATTTGTAAGTTTTATCAAAGTCTATTCTTTAATTATAACTGTTTACTTCTACAGCTGGTTAATCCTCGATATCCGAGGTCTACGGGCCTAAGGGACCATAACTCACACACACGCAAAAACGCATTGAGTGTAAAAAATAATACATAAAAGATCAGGTTGTAAATAGCATTACTGTCGGTGTACTTTTGAAACATGCCTTTATTAAATAGATTAATAGATTTTACTAATTCCTTGTGTTTTAACTTTTATCGAAATAACCCTAAACCTACTCCACAGTCTCAAAGAAGATCATGCGGAAGTCGAGATTTATTTTAGGGTGTTACCACACCACCAATCGATCGATCGTCGATCGATGCCATCGATCGATGGTAGAATGGATTAGTCGAAAGAGTGAAACTATAATAGTTTGGAGTCGGCATCCCTAAACACGACACAACTTGACTATTTGACTTTGATAAGTACCAACGCGAGCGGTTCTCACACTAATCGTGAAATAGGACACGTTTTTTGCGCGTCGTTTGTTTTCGTTGCTCAATCTGACTTCAATACGAAATATAGAAGAAATAAATGTTAAAAAAAACTTAATTTTTGGAGACTAATAAGTATTTTTTTTTCTATACACTTGAAAACATTACACACTAATCTTAAGATAACCTATCAATAGTATCAAAATTTTATTTTTCAAATAAACAAAAACTTCATTTCGTAAATATTAAAGGCAAAGTGAACTATATTATCGCAAATGCGATTGCGCCGCGTCACCGTCAGTATCGACCGTGCTCTCCCAGTGTGATCACGTCTTTACTTCGCAGGCGCTCGCGAGTTTTACGTAAATATTTCCGAGATTGTACGCCGACTACCACATTTTGATCCAGTAAGTATTAATTTTGATTAGAGTATTTTTTTACTTTTCTTTTTATTAATATTGTTAAAATTACTTTCGTTTTCAATACTTATATTATGTAGAGGTAAGTTTGTTCGTTTGTATGTTTGTAAGTATAGGGGTAACCTGCGAAATTTTTTTTTTTTTTTTTTTTAGCTTTGTCATTTGAATCTTAATGACTGTAAATGTAATTTTACTTGTCACTGTTTTGATTTATTGCACAAAAATAAAATTTATAATGAAATATTAGTGTGCGCTCGGCCGCGGTCGTGAGTGGACACTGTGTCGCTTGTAAGCAGGAGCTCGTGTTAAAAAAGGTCGCTGTACGATTACAAAATATTTGACATACCAAACTTGATACTTGACGTAATATGTAAGGACTACGGACGAAGGTAATATTTTATTCACAGTTTCTTATATTTTTGCTATATTTGCTAGAAGTAGAAAAGGATGATATAAATTCACATTTCGTTTCGGAATTGATGGAGTGACCTGAAGGTATACTTCGAAGACTGCTACTGGAACTAATAAACGAGTACCGCTAGGTGTGCCGCGTTTGGGCTTGTTTTTTTAGTTATGTTGAGATCTTACTAGGTACCGAATTTAATGGAGTGACCTGAAGGTGAACTTCGAAGACTGCTACTGGAACTAATACACGAGTAGAGCTAGGTTTGCCGAGTTTGGGCTTTTTTTGTTAGCTATGTTGAGATTAGGGCATCGGAACCTGTTTAAAAAACCAGGAAATCCCGGTTCTGTGCGTTGTAAAAAAAAACGATTCCAATTTATCGATTACGGTATCATTCGATTCGTCTCAAAAATCCGAGTGTCCTTAGATTGGTGTTTTAAAAAAAAATACAAAATGGCGAATTTTTGGCGCTAAATTGTAAGTGGTTATTTTTTTTTTCAACCAAACCTATCGAGTAGGGTATCAAAATAAAGGAAATTAAAAGAAGATTACAAATATATGTATACACCGTGACTATTTAGTCGTCTTACAACAGCAGCCCACTTCATGTATCCAATGACTACTAAGCATTCATAAAAAAAAATAGTAGATTATACAACATGTGAAAAAAAAGGGAATTTAATTCGAGGTACTAAGTTGGATCCCGAGAGCAGCGAAGGATTCTAGAGTAGAATCCCGAGCGTAGCAAGGGATTCTAGAGTAGAATCCTGAGCGGAGCGAGGGATACAAGAACCGAGATGAATTTTTTTTTCACGAGTTGTGTACTCTACTTTTTACCATTGACTGCGAGAAAATAAATAGAAGTATAGTATTTATATTTCTCGTGGGTGAATAATAACAACAACCAAGCTGGGCTTGCCAAGGTCGGTTTGTGGATGGGTGACCAATAATTCATTAAATACCGTGTTTCCTCCGTGCCTCGGAAAGTACCTATGTAAACCCGTTTGGCCGGCTGTCATTTGTAATTCTTTGACAGTCGTTACAGGAAGTCAGTGGCCCGAAAGTCTGACAACCAGTCTTACCAAGGGTACCGTATTACGCACCCAGTGCTAACTGGGTTGTGTTCTGGGTCAGATAGGCCAGGAAGGAATAGGCTAGGAATTTTAAAATACTGATATTGAGCTGCATCCGATTAGACTGGAAGTTGCCGACCCCAATAAAGTTGGGACAAGTGTAGGCAGATGAGTATTTATCACATTTTATTATATCATCGGTAATTTAATAAGAGAAAAAAGGATTAATAATATAAACATTAAAAATATAGGTTTTAGTGAAATTAGAACAATTTTCGAAATTCAGTCTTGTCGCCACGTTTTATTTCTTTTTTGTTCATAATTCTGCACGAATTATGTGTTCCAAATTCAAAAAGTCTTTATTCACTCAGTGAGTAAAAGAGCGTTTTATTCACTGTTATCGATGAATAAAATGCTCTTTTTCGAGTGGCAATGGTAAAAATGATATTTATGAGATTTTAATAATTAAAAAATAAAAATATTATGACGCATGACTTAGTTAAAACACCCTGTGGTGAGCGATGATCTACTGGAGTCGAGCGCTGGGTAGGTCTAGGTATATTCTCCCGTTTGACATGTAAACATCATTAACCCACATTGTGGGACACAAAGTAGGCTATCAAAAAAAGAAAAACTTATATTCAATAGGGAATATGCAAGAAATACAAAACTGTTTTTATTTCTTAAAAATGCCTTGTATTGGCCCATAAAAACATTGTGGTACACATGTTTAACTTTCTAATACAACACTTATTTTACAGTTTAATATTTTATGTAGCGTGTTTTTGGTGAAACGGAACGCAAACTCAAAACGCATCGCCCCTCGATAACGCCGGTAGTGACGTCAAAGCCTATGTGTCAAAAAAACACTTTTATTTGAAAAGTACTTAAAGTTTCTCTAAGATTTTATTATAATATTGTTATTGCAATGTTTGATTGAATAAAGCATATACAATTAATAAAATTTATATATTAAGGGTAAAAACTTAGATGTAAACATGGCAGATAGAGTTAGAGGTAAGTGACTTCGTTTGAACTGTCGTCGAAAATTGTAGGAGTTTAATATTTTTTTTGAGCGACAAGCAGTAGTTGAACTTAACTTTTAATTATTTTCTTGGGTTGATAGTACTATATTTTATTTATTTTAGTGAAGAAAAAAATACATGCATATTCCCTATTATTGTTTTAGATGCCAAGGTGTAAGCCGTTTGGGAAAAGCTCCCGTAAGAGAGTTTATGCCAGTAGACGTAACGTAGAAAAAGGAAAACGGTTAGTACTTATATGATTATTAAAAATACACGTAGGTATAAGTTAATTTAAGTTTTTAAATGTACTGTTTGTGCACATAGGTTTATCCTCTTCTGCAAATCTCGCTTTCGAAGTGAGGTTTGCTGAAAGAGAACCCAATTCTGGCTTAAGCTCGTCGTTGTACATAAGCTATATACTTAAACACGTGATTGTTTTCATGATAACAAACAACTTTCCCAAAGCAACATTTTTTTTATACTCATTCACTTTTATAAGTAACCGTAAGTCACCGTATAAATATATTGTAATTTTGACAGTGTTTATCTTTTAATTTTGTGTGCAATAAAGAATAAATTGTATAATTGTGAACATTTATTACCACAGAATCCTTTTTTCACAGGAAAAAGTATGAAGGTAGTCGTGATACGAGTATCGCTACTGATACACCCGAAGTCTATCCGGTAAGATATGACCCAGCCAATTGTAGTACTCCTTATGACAACTTTTTGAAAATGTTTTTATAAATTATTACTGTTATGATTTGTATACAAGGTGTAGGTAAACAGATCCTTCAGGAAGTCGTCAACCAAGCATTCTGTACATCAAACTAAGAAACTCAACGCAAAAAATATTGCTGTGAAACGACCTTTTTTAAAACCTCGGTACCTATAATCCTTATCCTTATTAATATTATAAATGCGAAAGTAAGTTTGTTTGTTTTTTTGTTACCTTTTCACGCCTAAACCGCTGAACCGATCATCCTGAAGTTTTGCATATACGTTGCAAGGTGAACAGAAACGGACATACGGTATCTTTCATGCCGAAAAAAAATATTGTTTTTGAGGAAAACAACAATAACGTTCGTATGATAATAGATAGCGCGACGTGTCTTTCGAATCATGATTGAATTATATTATTACTAGCGGATTTACAACCCGAATTGATTGTCAAATTCTAAATTAACGCGAGCGAAGCCGTGAGCAAAAGCTAGTATTAGTATAAAGAAGTAAAAGCTTCTAGCTCGGCTTCGTACGGCATCCCAATTGCGTATAACCAATGATATTACTTATAAATAGATTAGAGGTAGATATCGCAATGACGCGCGCAAATTGTAGTAGACAAATTCAGACAATCGTCGTAATTTGATTTAGTCGGTTAATAGCAGCGAGCGTGACAAAGCGTGTCAGTGGTGCGAGAATAATATACCTAAAATGCCAAGCTGTGTGTTAAGAAAGTGTAAAAACTATGGTTTCAAGATAAATAAGAGTGAAGGAGTTTCATACCATACGTAAGTATACTAAAAGAATGTCTTATTTATATTTTTCACGATTTTATTTATCAATTTACAAATACATTTCGAGTGTGGTGTGACAAGGACAAATAGCATGCGTCATAGATTAATCAACCAGAAGCGAAATCGTAGGCATAAAACAGTGTTAGTAAGCCGCTTGATTGCGCAACGTGAGTATTCTTGTTAGTTTGTGAGCGTCTTTCTAACGAGAATTTTATGATGATCATAATAGGTTCTCGGTTATAACGATTTATAATGAATAAATTAATAAAAAATAATTAAAACAATTTTTTTCTCATTAAGTTTCATTATTTTCCAGATTTCCGAAAGATGATTTTATAAAATATAAATGGGTCAGCATCGTTCGGGCGGAAAGATGTGAATATGACTGGATGCCTACACAGAGTAGTACAATTTGTTCTGCACATTTTAAACAGGAAGATAAATATACTACTGGGAAAGGATACATGCGTCTGAAAAAAACTGCATTACCTATGATGGCCCTGGTAAAATTTAGTATTATAAAAAACACACTCACTATTTTAACAAGAATTAAAAAAAAATAAGTTCGTAAATTATGTAATTTCACAAATATTGTATGTGAAGGCAACAGTGGCGGAGGTTCCATACAACTCGATTCCTACCGGCTTCCCTTTGAAAACGGGAACAATCATTATTCCATAGACAAATTATAAAATCACATTTAAGATATATACTGCGGCTTACCTCTTAAAAAATATAACCCTTCGCTATTGGAAGGCAAATAAAGTATTATAACCCATTCATTAAAAGCATGTAAAAAAAAAAACAAAAAAAAATAAGTTGAACTTATTTGAGGATTTTTTTTCTACTTCTTTTCTTTTTCTCGTCTTTGAACTAATAAATTAAATTATTCCTAATTAAAAAAAAAGTTATTTCTGAATAAATAGATACCAATTTTGTTTGCTGTTTTATATAAATACATCTTTACCAATGTAATATGCCTATTGTAATATTCAATGTCTCTTCTGTGGCAAATCCGCATACTCTATGAACCACGAGTCACGACTAGTGTACTTCAAGCGCAACACACTACAGACAGCTATCTCTTTCTGTATCATACGTTCCGTGTTAACGATCGCAGTCGTAGCTGAAATTATTATAATATACACCTATAGGCAAGTACATTTGTAATAACAATGCGACGATATTTGAACGCCGCTCAGTATGAACGTAGCGTATCTTTCTTTATATTATAACTAGCACTTTGCCCGCGACTTCGTCCGCGTGGGTTACGTACTTTCCTCTAAAAAATTCGAAGGCTGATTTTTCAATTTTATGTAGATATGTATTCGTTAGTACCATTCTGGCCCAATAGATGTCGTTGCATGTATCTAAATTCTTCTATACAAATTTTCACACCCCCTCAAACCCTCTCAGGAGGTAATTTGGAAAAACAAAAAATGCCAAACTTCATAATTTACTTAGATAGATGTTCGTGCCAAGTTTCATGTTTATTAACACAAGTAATAAGATTTTCCATACAAACAAAATTCCCCCTTTTCACCCCCTTAAAGGTTAAATTTCCAAAAACCCCTTCTTAGTGCTCCCCTACATTATAATAGGAAGCCGTGTATAAAATTTCACATTCCTAGCCCCAGTAGTTTCGGCTGTACGTTGATATGTCAGTCAGTCAGTTCTCCTTTTATATATATATATATATAATATATATAGAAGATAGATTGTAGAACACATTAAGAATGATAATCCATTCCAATTCGACAGTTCAACAACATCCATTTCTGTGTTTTTGTGTCGTGCAAACGATTTTTTTTTTAAATTATGAAGCAATGACTATTGTTTAGATATATCTGTTACGGGCAATTTGATGAGTCCGGGCACTATTAATAATGACCGGTCTGTATTCATAATACCCGACTCAATTGGGCAATGTGATTAAAACAGCATGATTAATCACTTTTCCAGGCCATTATGAATAATGCCCACCCTATTTTTTGGGCAAAGTAATAAAATAGGTAAAGTGTAGTGTTTTTGTTTATTAAATGAAATTAAACATACATAATTTTCATGAAAAGTTAACAAAAAATAAACTATTGAACCATAGTAGTAACCTAACCTAACCTAACCAATTTATCACATTGTCCGGCTACAAGTATGGAATTATTCATACTGCCCGGTCCAAGTGCTAAATTCAAGCTATCTCAAACACTGACTTATTACATGGACCACGAGCCGTCGGGCATTATTAATAATGGCCGGTCAAAGTGATTCATTAATCAATTTGCCCGGCGCTCTTGGGCATTATTAATAATGGCCGGTCCTTATTAATAATGCCCAGTTAATCACGTTGCCCGTAACATATCGATGACCTTTAGGCTCAAAGAGCGTATCCACCAAAACACGAATTTTCTAGAAAACCAAAAACAAAAAAAAAACCTTTTTGTCTAGTATCGTGTAAAAGGAATACACGATTCAACGATTTTTACTGGATACAAAAAAATTGCACAGTTATATCTATTTTTTTTACTTTTTTCGACATCACGGCGTAACGCTTAAAAGTTATGCAATAGAATTTACTTTAAAACATAGAGAATAATCTTATCAAAGTTTACTCAAAGTAGTTTTAAATTTAATTCATTTATTTTGTTAAAAACGGAGTAAATTCGTTTTGGCACATACGTCGTTTTATTCCGAGCGCACGCACATTATAGCCATCTCTTCTTTTGCGTTTCAAAAGTAACTGCATCACTCTCGCTCGCTCGCTTAGTAGATCCGTGCGCTTCACCGACGACGAACCTATGACATTATTTTACAGATCGGTGCTATCGGATTTTTGTGATTTTAATAATTGTTAATGTAGTAAAAGTGAGTAGATTGTTACTTTTGTGATTGAACTGGACCTATAACGTATCGTTTTTCTATTTGTGACGAGTGTTTAATTATTTATAAATAAAAATGGGAAGAAATATTAAACCTAAACTAAATAAAGTGCAACGTTTGGAGTACATGAGAGTGAGGGCTCAGAAAATGAGAGAGCGTAAAAAGTAAGTAAATAGTTCATGTACAATAATTATTAGTTTCTATTTTATCAGTTATATGGGTACGTTCTTGACTGCAATCATGCCCGATGGAGGCCATAGATGACATCGAATATAAATAATGAGTTGAGCTCGCGAGCTATAAGTCCCGTCATGTAAAAAGAACGCTGAGCGACAGTGGTGGGGATTGTGTTTGCGCTAGTTATACAGTCGCGTCCTAAAGTACTAAGCTATTGTTTTATAATATAAGTATAGTTTTTTCATTGTAGAATCGTAATAGGTACTTTACTAGCTACTTAGTACTTTGGAAAAGGCTGGAATAAAAAAAAAAGAGAACGTTTATTTGAGTGGTCAGCGTTCTTTTTACGTGGCGGGACCTATACTTCTTCTGTGATTTTTTTACTGTTGTTAGATCCTAAATTCCCAACCAACCCATTTTTAGGGTTCCGTACCCAAAGGGTGCCAACGGAACTCTATTACTAAGCCTCCGCTAACCGTCCGTCCGCCCGTCCGTCTGTTTTTTCGATTTTTAAAAGTCGTAGAACAAAAGTTTTTAAAAATAAATCTGCATGAATTTGATTATGCTAGCTCCACTTGAATGTTGATGAACGTTTTTATTCCAGAAATAAAAGGAAGCAACAATATGATATCGATAACGAAGATAGGAATGAACAATCACTGCCATACGAAATCGAACTTGAAGAAAATGTGAGTTCCCTTATTTTATTTACTATGTATTATGAACTTTCCAATATACAGGGTGTAAACAGACCCTTCACGATGCCGTCAATCAAGCATTATGTACATCAAACTAAGTAACTCTACGCAAAAAATATTGCTTGGAAACGACTTTTTTTTTGGATGAAAAAACCCGTTTAACGGCAGGACTCAATGTAACGCACTGAGAACATTGTGCTGATGGATGCATTGAATAGTACGGGGGTCGTGGAGGTGATTAAAGTAAAAATCTTACTTTAAAAACAAGTATTTAAAAAAATAACTTGTGAAAAGTTGGAACTTTGACCCCCAATATCTCCGTAACTAGAAGGTTCCCAGGTATGGTCTAGAACAAAAAAATGATTGCAATGACGGGGAGAACAAGTGCCTTTCGGGGTGTAAAAAGGGTGACGCGCACGTTATACAGTCACGTCCTAAAGGACTAAGCTATTGTTTTATAATATAAGTATAATTGTTTCATTAAAGAATCGTAATAGGGACTTTACTAGCTACTTAGTGCTTTGGAAAAGGCTGGAATAACAAAAAAATAGAAAATTTATTTGAGCGGTCAGCGTTCTTTTTACGTGACGGGACCTATACCACACGAGTAAACGGAACAGAGACAAAGCTTCGAATTACCGCACGATTCGATTGCACTAATACAAGCACGCGGGGCATGTGTGCGTGACCACTGGCCGCTTGTCGCGTACGCGGCGAGACTGGAAAAAACCGGTTTACGCTTGCACAGCCAGTTGACAATCTCAGGGTTAGAGCAACGCACGTTGTTTGTTTTGTTAGTTGCAAGTTTGAATATTTTTATGTAAAACTTGGTATTTTATTGTTAATAATGGTTGTTTATTGTACTGTATGTTTGAATAATACTAGAAAAACTAAAAATATATCATACTTTAACTATCCCAAGGAGTACAATAGGTGAGTAAATATTTGATTACCTATCACTTTTTCAAGTAAGTACCTACCTATCTTTATTTTATTGTATGGTCCTTTTTTAATTACAAGTTTAGCATTTGTCAGTATCTGGGTGGGTTGGGATGTAGCAAAGACATTAAAATAAATACGAGCAATACGGGACATCACTAAGTCCAGTCAATCGATCTTGTTTGAGACGTCCGTCTGACAGGTCGTATGTCAACGTTTTACTAACAGAAAAAATATTTCGAAGAAAATATGCCTAGTTGCGCTTTGTGATATTGAAAATATCGTAATTTTAAAACAAATGAACATGATTTCACTTAATTCTCGCCACGTTTTTTTATATTAACCCTAATTTAGAATTTTCTTAGATTTTTCTAGAATATTATCCAAATTTGTAATAAACGCCCTCTGTTGTTCAAAAGCAGTAACATTAATTTACTACTGGATTTGAGTAGTTTGTTTATCGAGTTGAATTATCGATATTGTTTAATGAATTAAATGAATGTTGGTACGGAAAAAAAATTGCTGGAAGCTCGAACTCAAAATCCTATTCCAGCGCGCGTCGTAAACGTGTTTTTTTTTTTAAAAAGGGGTTAAAACTCCAAAACAAATATAATAGATTTATTTGTCAAAGAAACATGTACCTAACATGCACAATGTACATAAAAAAAGATCAAAAGTGATGAGAAAAATAATAAATCTAAATAATGATTAACTAAAATAAGAAGGCTTTGCGCTCATCATAGAGAACAGAGGGTAACAATTAGATTTTGAAAAGGTCGGTCGAACAGTTTTATAAACTTGTCGATATTATGTTATCGATAAAATAAATTATATCCTATCTCACCTCTATTAATAAAAAATCATTCGGTTTGGCTCAGAAGTTTTTATTTTATGAGTAATTAGCATACGTACCGATGGATTACACAATTCTAATTTTTTTTTTTTTTTTTTTTTTTTCTTAGCCTGCTCTGTCCCACTCCTGGGCAAAGGCCTCCCTCCACTCCTTCCACTTCTCGCGAACCCTCGCGTCCTCCTTCCAGTTCGGACGGAACTTGTCCAGTTCGTCCCGCCATCTCCTTCGTGGCCTGCCGCGACCCCGCCTCACTGTGTCAGGGCACCAGTTTCCCGCTATTTTGGCCCACAGTTTGTCCGGCATGCGGCAGACATGTCCTGCCCAGTCCCATTTGAGTTGGGCAGCCTTTTGAGCCACGTCAGCTATATTTGTTTTGGAGCGCAGTATTGTGTTTCGAACACGATCCGTTAATTTAACACCTAGTATACTGCGCTCCATTGCTCGTTGGCAAACCTTGAGTTTGGACTTCTGGATGTTAGTCAAAGACCAAGTCTGTGCACCATAGGTTAAGACGGGGAGAATACACATGTCCATAAGTTTGCGTTTCAGTGCCATAGGCAACTCTCCCTTAAATAGTTCCTTCATGGACCAGTAGCTCTTCCAGGCGTTTTCTGTCCGTCTTGCGACTTCTTTATCTTGCCTCGCCTGGAAAGAGACTACTTGGCCCAAGTAAAGGTATTCCTGGACATGTTGTATTGTCTCCCCGTCTACTTTTATTATGGTAGGTCTTTCATTGCACATGACTTTGGTCTTCGACATATTCATCTTCAGTCCAACCTCAAGGCTTGTATCGACAATTCTACGCGCATGAAAAATATTAATATATGAGTTTGAGTTGAATATTGAACTAAAAAGGGTAAAATAAAAAAAAAACCTTTAAAAAAATTAACCGACTTCAAAAACAATCACAAAAAAGTGTAAAATAACTTTTTTTTTCGGAAGTCGGTGGCAAAAAATTCAGTCAAATAATAATAATAATTTTATACTTTTTTGGGATTGTTTTTAAGTTGGTTAATAATTTTTGAAAATGTTTTGTATGATAGTGTTCGGTTCGGATTGCCATTTTTTTTTTGTTTCAGGCGCCATGATTGGCTCAAAGCTGTCGGGCGTCAAGATGTGCATCTAAAACTTGTTGATGATAAAACGAGACAACAATATAGAATATGTGAGAATCACTTCGAAAGAAACTGCATTAAGTTTTCTAAAAATGGAACTGTAAAATATTTGTTTGATTATGCTTTTCCAACACTCAAATTGGCGGCAAACGAAGGTGCAAGCTCGAATTCTATACAAGAAAATGCTTTTCCAACGGTTAATTTGCCATCAAATGCTGGTGCACATTTAAAGCAATTTGACAATATATCCGTACAAGAAAATCAGGTAATCCAGCTTTTGCCCACTAGTGAAATATCGTCAAAAAATTATAAAAAGAAAATTTATAGAGTAAGTAATTTGTAAAGTATTAGTAGTAAGTATTCGTATTATAAAGGGTGTAAAAAAAACCCTTAACGAAGCCGAAAGGCACTTGTTCTCCCCGTCGTTACGATATTTTTGTTGTTCTGGACCATATCTGGGAACCTTCTAGTTACGGAGATATTGGAGGTGAAGATCCAATTTTTTCACAAGTTTACTTTAATGGGTATTGTTATTTTTTTTAATATGTTGTAACTGATAAACCGTTTCTAGGAATAGCGTTACTGATCATTATGGACTAATTAAAAATTAAAAATATTCATATTTGATTGATATTTTTAATAAAATACGATTGACCTTCCTTGCCCTTCAAATGACGTCATCATTGGCCGTACAGTTTTGTATCGTTGCCTCATAAAATAAAAAGTAAGTGGCAAGTATTTTCTACAATCTGTCAAGTGTCAAATTATAAATGTCAAAAATATAAACAAAAAAGTTTTTACAAATTATTCTACAAATTGCCTCATAATCTCGTTTAAATCTATTATAATCGGCAATATTACATAAACTGCAAGTAAAATGGAATACAAGAAGTGCTTTGTCCCAACTTGCAGCAATAATACTAATAATAATCCAAACAAAATTTTTGTTCGTATTAGAGAAGATTTGCGAGAAAAGTGGTGTCGTGATGTAGGCGTGGAATATTGCAAGGTTTATACAATGTACTGTTGCGAAGATCACTTTGATGTAAGTATTTCAGAAGCCTTAGATTCCTTTGTATGTTCATTATGTTGATGCCACCCCTACATACCACGTTTCGCTTTATTTACAGCCTAAAAAGGATTTGAAGAATTATTATCAACATAAGTTATTGAATGAAGAACCACGCCTTAAACCTACAGCTTCTATCTGCTATATTGCACCTAATAAAAGTGAAGACTCAACCGAATTATCTAAGCTGTTAGTGCAACATCCTACCCAAAAAGCAGTAAAAAGGAAATATGAGGATACTATAATTCCCAGTACATCTTCTGCAATACCAGTGAAGGTAGGTTTATTAACTTAGCAATAACAATAATAAAAAAGATCACTCCAATAAACACACCACTTAACACAACAATGAGCAAACCTTGAAACTGGTTGATCGGTAAAATATAGTTCAATATTTAAATTATTTTTAACACTATATAGTATTACTATTTTTCGCATAAGTAACTTCTTTCTGATTTGTAGTTTATTAACATAACTACCATCATCGAGCATCATCCTGCAAAATCAGCTGTACATTGTAAACAAGTTAGAAATCAATCATTTCTCCATATCCTGAAAATAAACCATGTAATTCAAATTCAAATGATTAATTACTAGCTGTTCCCCGCGACCTTCGTCCGCGTCAAGTTATTAAAAATAAAATTTTCCCCGTTTTTGCAACATTTTTCATTGCTGCTACGCTCCTATTGGTCGTAGCGTGATGATATATAGCCTATAGCCTTCCTCGATAAATGGACTACCCAACACTGAAAGAATCATTCAAATCGGACCAGTAGTTCCAGAGATTAGCGCGTTCAAACAAACAAACAAACAAACAAACAAACCCTGCAGCTTTATAATATTAGTATAGATATATAAAATTCTCGTGTCACAGTTTTCGTTCCCATACTCCTCCGAAACGGCTTGACCGATTTTGATGAAATTTTGTGAGCATATTGAGTAGGTCTGAGAATCAGCCAACATCTATTTTTCATACCCCTAAGTGGTAGTAGGTAGGTAGTAGGTAGGTAGTAGGTAGGTAGTAGGTAGGTAGTAGGTAGGTAGTAGGTAGGTAGTAGGTAGGTAGTAGGTAGGTAGTAGGTAGGTAGTAGGTAGGTAGTAGGTAGGTAGTAGGTAGGTAGTAGGTAGGTAGTAGGTAGGTAGTAGGTAGGTAGTAGGTAGGTAGTAGGTAGGTAGTAGGTAGGTAGTAGGTAGGTAGTAGGTAGGTAGTAGGTAGGTAGTAGGTAGGTAGTAGGTAGGTAGTAGGTAGGTAGTAGGTAGGTAGTAGGTAGGTAGTAGGTAGGTAGTAGGTAGGTAGTAGGTAGGTAGTAGGTAGGTAGTAAGTAGGTAGTAGGTAGGTAGTAGGCAGGTGGGCCGAGTAGTAAAAAATAAAAGGAGGTAGTGTACTAGGTAGAAAAAATTGCATTGCAACGCATGCCGGGTACAGCTAGTATTAGTATAGATTAATAAGAAGGCAATGTATAGTGACAAATATCCATGATTGTATGATAACTTTACATACCTACCCCACAACCAGTTACAAGGCTATTATGTTGTGATGGTTACTGAAAAAAAAAATATTATTTTAATTCATGTTGTTAGTGTTATTACTTTACTTTAAATACCTCCATGACCCGTTTACTATTCAAAGCATCCATCAGCACCAAGTTTTGAGTGCGTTACATAGAGTTTTACCGTAAAACGTGATTTTGCACCCAAAAAAAAAAAGTTGTTTCCCAGCAATAATTTTTGTGCGAAGTAACTTAGTTTCATGTACAGTGGTTGACGGCTTCGTGAAGGGTCTGTTTACACCCTGTATAGCTGATATATATTATGTGTCATGATCGTGAACGGGCGCTGTCAGTTGGGACTGGCCATCTCTAAGCTCATAAGCTGCCATGGTCCCTGAATTGTTTTTTCGAAAAAAAAAAAAAAAAATGTTTCAGGTAGTTACCTGTTCTGCCACTGTAATCGATTATTCTAAATAATTAAAGCAATTTACTCTTTACTTTTAATTTCAACCTCACAATTGTCTTTTTTTTACCTAAATAATAGGTTCATCGTGTTTATTATAAATACATTTAGTTTTTTCTAAAGAACATAAAAACGAAATTCAAAAAATCGAATTTCCTGACCTGTGCTCGAAAACTTAATCGAATGTAATGGCAACCCTGTTAGGTTCTGTCAAGTGTCAAGATCGCGCGCTTAACCGATTCATGGCCAATGACTCAACAGTTGAGTCATTAAAAAACCTTTAGGGAGGCCGATGGCTCAATTGGTGAGTCAAACCAAAATTGTATAAAAACGGATATTAAAAAAAAAATATCACTTAAACTACCATTTTTCAGATCTCATTAAACATTTCCGTGAATATCAGACCTGGCCCTTCATTTTACAGAATATTTTTAAAAGTCAGGTGTCATAAACCTTTTGTTAGCCGATAGCCGAGGTGGCCGATTCATGGCCAATGACTCAATAGTTGAGTCAAACGTGTGCCGACACGTTATGGGCCGAAATGTTATGTGCAACGGACAGAGAAAAATTAACGAGAGATGTAATGGAATGTTATCCTAGAGATGGAATTCACAAAAGGGGCGCCAAATCAAGAGATGGGAAGATGACTTACCTCTAATAAAGTACTTGATTAAAATATCTTGTTTGGACTGCCTAATTGCATAGCCTATAAGTAGTAGTTAGTAGTGCTATAAGTAAGAAACCTAGTTTTGAAATAGTCTCGAAAGTCTCGTTTTCCCCGGGAATTTCGAGACCGCATCGAGTCTCGTTTTTTTTTTCCCGGGACTCAGTAATGCATAGAGACTGAAAGCCCTACTGGCTACATTCAGTAAAATCGTCGTTGTCCTGATTATCTACAAATAATATTACAATAATAAATAATGATTGAATACATGTAGGTAAGGTTACTAAAATGTTTACTACCTCTGCAATATTTCATTAAAATCAAAAAATACTACCTTGAAACGCCATATTCACTTTTAATATCCACAAATTCGAATAGGAGAACACAGTAACACGTTTCTGGTTGTCAGACTGGCTCGAATGATGGCGAAAAGCATTAAATCATTACAAGGAGCCAATGACTCATCAGTTGAGTCATCCTTCAGGGAGGCCGATGACTCAAATGGTGAGCCACCGACCAATGAATGGGGCCTGGCTGAAATGTTCACGAAAATGAAGGTGGCAATGAATCGGTTAAACTGACTGTTGTGTTCGTGTTGTTGCCGGTGTTTTTCTATGTACGGTTGTTTTCTTCTCGAATTCCTCTGCGTTTGTGTTATATCCATACCACACATTTTGTGACAATGTCCCGTCAGCTACGTTGTATTAATTGTGGTTTAAATGTGTTCCGGATGAAACGGTATTTAGTTGAATCTGATGACGTTCGTTCATTTTTACGGCAATGGACTTCACATTCTGAGGTAAAGTACGATTCTTATTAACCCGGCGTGAATGAGGTCGGGTATCTCATACCCGCCGATTTGTAAAACACTAGATATTTCTTAACTGTGCGATTCCTGGAACTCGGCTTGGATTTTTAGATATTAAGTCATAATTTCTACATAATGTTGATTTGATCCTAAATAAATACTACTTTGTTTTTTATAGAAGTAGAAATACTTTCATAACTAGGTCTGAGTTATTTTATCATATTACCTCGTTTCCCTAATGTTAATTAATATATTACAGTAAAAAGTATTATTCTAAAATCATTCCAGTTATCAAAATCGTCAATTTTATATTAGGGTATGTCATACCCACCTCGCAGCTTGTGTAACAATTTTTCACCTCATTCACAACGGTTTAATAGAATATAAACTGTTTTAACTGAGCTAAATGTTAATTTCTAACACAACAGTATCTTGTTTGTTTTAGATTCCAAATGACAGTGTTGTTTGTCATTACTGTTGGTTATTAATTGAACAAACAAGTAATCCAACAAGTGCGCCAACTGAACCAATTGTGCATCGAAAAATTTGTGTTGGTTGCGGTCATTCATTGCTTCGCGTAAGGTCTCACGCCTTAAACAACAGTTCAAAAAGAGGAGATGCTATCAGACAATTGATAGAGCAACAGATTGCACCACTACAGGTTAGCAAGGTCCTTCAATGATTTAATGCAGGGCTATCCAAACTACATACGGGGTGTAAACAGACCCTTCACCAAGCCGTCAATCAGGCATTCTGTACATCAAACTAAGTAACTTTACGCAAAAATTATTGCTGGGAAACAACTTTTTTTTTTAGGGTGAAAAATCATGTTTTACGGTAAAACTCAATGTAACTTATATATAACTTACATCTTCGCGGGCTAACTAAAGTTTCTACAAAAGCTGGAGGGCCGCAGAAACATAATTATTTTCAGTTTTCAAGTAAAAAAATACAGGGTAAATAAATAAATTATACCAAATATTGATTATGTGTTTTGACAAAGAATTCTATTATCCAAACCATTTATGTCCAAAACTATTTGCTGATTAATTTACAATTTAAAACATTTGTTGCGGGCCATTGTCTGGACAGCCCTGATTTAATGTATTGCTGGTTGATGTTTTTTTTTTTTTTTATTGCTGGTTGTCGAATCAACTGTTGTGTTTTTTTCTGATTGCAATAAGATTTTTTTTGTTTATGTTACAGCTGAAATCAACAGATGAGATCTGTTGCCCATGTTGGTCAAGAAATGACCGTTATGTTCAACGGAATTTAACAACACCTTCATCATCAAATATTTGTGAACCATCAAAGTCCTCTGATGTATCAACACCATCGCACGTGGAGAGTGAATCAAGTCAGTCAATAGTAGAAGAATTCCAGCCATCTCTGCAGTCAGCAAGACCAGGGCCATCTTCGACGTTGCCAGTCCCACAGGTGCCTATGAATGTCATTGAGTTATTGGGATTCGGCCGGGCATCAGACACTGGGGCTCGACGCTTTTTCCCTAGTTGCCGTCAACTTGAGAGATTGAATGTTCCAATATCAATTAGATGAAGATTATTTTCTTATGGAGTATAATTATTATGTGCCAGAAAACTGTTGAATTTGTTCTCACCATTTGAGGAGCTGAATTGATGGAACCTGAAAATGTTATCCATACACTTACGGCACAACATATTTATGATTTTACAGAATTATTAAAACATCAGACCTCTATTGACTTTGAAGATGTTCAAAATATTCATGACTACCTGGTGCATTATTGGTTTGGTATGAGTAAGGATCTTCCGATTTCCCTGAAGCACAAACTCATCAACATGTGCATTCTGCCCGTTTTAACCTACGGTGCTCAAACCTGGTCACTCACCGAGACATAGAAGTCCCGCCTTGGAGTTTGCCAAAGGGCAAGGGAATGCAGCATTCTGGGTGTCAAAAGACATGACAGGGTTCGTAACACCATGCTGCGTTCCAAGGCTGCTAGCCTAAAATGGGATTGGGCGGGTCACGTTAACCGCATGCACAATGATCGCTGGGCAAAAGTCTCCATGTGATGGTTGTCGGACGGCGCAGCCGAGGTCGGCCCAGAAAGAGGTGGCGAGCCGATCTGGACGCTTACCGCGAGGGCTGGTTCGAGGTGGCACGTGAAAAGAGCATGTGGAAGGAATTGGAGGAGGCCTTTGCCCAGCTGTGGGACAGTACAGGCTACTAAAAAAAAACAAAAAATGAGTAAGGAAGATTTCAGAAATATATTACTAGAAACTTCCATGGCTAGCTAATATGTACAGAAGTTCTGCCATTGCTGCATTTTTAATGAAATTAAGAAATGGTGACTCAGGAGATCGTATAAGTTCTTTATTTCAAGTTCCTAGAACTACATTAGAGGGTTTAATGGCAAGAGCCAGATAACTTTTACATCAAGATTTCGATCCAAGGCATTTAGGTATACGTCACATTACAAGAGGATAATTATACGGGGACCCCGGGCCACGGGATACCTACTTGCCACGGGGGCCCCCAACTTAGAAAAACTAAAGTCATCATCAGCTATAAATTGTTTAATAAATCAATTTGCCGAAAAAAAGGCAAGGAGAGTGTATATTTAATTTTTTGTAAAAATTTTGGAAAAAGTGACAGATAGATAGGTAATTACTAATTATGATGAATAAATATTTCATTTAATTTTATGCAATTTTTTTTTTTTTGAGAAATCTTTACCCTCCCTAAGAGCCCCCAAACAAATTTTTATACGGGACCCCGCCAAGGCACGCTACTCTTCTGGCAATTAGTCAATATTATTGTAATTGTAAGGTAGGTAAACGGACTGTGGGGTGCTGTTCCCACACTATGACCATTTTATGGTATTTAGGTTGGGCTCGGCACCAAAACAACATTGAGCCCCCTGCACTGCACATTTCTTAATGATTTGTTAATTGAATTTGATAACGAAATTGATGATGATAATAATGAATGATAATGGAACCTCGTGAAAGCTGAGAAAGAAAAACAAATAAAATATCTCGACTTGGCACACGAGGTTGTCGACAAGTGGAATGTGGACTCGGCTATCATTGTGTCGATTGACGTGACGGCCAATGGCCTTATGGCTAAGGGCCTCGACGACCATCTTTCGAGGCTCTCCTAAGGCGGTTGGATCAAGGGCCTGCTTCAGAAGGCAGTACTCCTCGATACGGCTCGCATTGTGAGGAGGTTCCTGTCTCTGGAGCCCTAACCACCGGTAGCTTTTTGACCACAATTTTTTTTTATAAATATTTAAAAATGTCAAAAATGTGTATATACAATGAATAAAGGAAATGATAATGGTGAAAACGAATAAAACTATTCAATAACTGTATATTTTTGTTTAATTTTCTCTCTGTAAAAATACATAACCTCCAATTTAAAATATCTGAATAACTTCTTTCTTAGAAGTTCAGTGTAAAAGTCGAAATCACAGAAATGCTTTTGACATTAAACTACATCAAAAAACGTAAGAATTTTCACTGTACATGACAAATTAATATTAAGCCCAAGTTACTATGGACATCTGACATTGTTCTTAATCAGAACAGTAGGAGAAAAACACTTTTAAAAGTCGTTAAGAGCCATTTCACGTTTTCGCGCAAACATCTAAGACTTTACTCGCCTAACTTACCATCTTAGGTCACACTCTGGCATTGTTGAATACATTTAAAAAAAAGACTAGTCTTTCGTATTGATACTTCATGTAACACATTTACAAAAACTTGTTTTTTTACTATGGACTTGTTCTCCCCGCTATTGTGATCATTTTTTTGTTCTAGACCATACCTGGGAACCTTCTAGTTACGGAGTTATTGGAGGTCAAAGTTCCAATTTTTTCACAAGTTTTTTTTTTAATACTACTTTTTAAGGTTTCATCTTTACTTTAATTACCTTCATGACACGTTTACTATCCAAAGCATCCATTTGCACCAAGTTTTGAGTGCGTAACATTGACTCTTACCGTAAAACGCAATGATGTATAAAACTATAGCTACCTATACGTTGTCCGCACTCTTAAAATGGCAACATGAAATGAAGCCAATTGGCCACATTGCGCTCAGTCACGCACCAACCTCAACCTGTCGCGCGACGCTACGTTTGTTTTTAATTTATATCGTGTGTGAAAACCTGTGCAAAACATAAAGAAAACATGCCGTCGTGTGTTTTCAGAGGATGTACAAATTATACCCCAAAAGTTACAGACAAAAATGTGTCATTTCACGCGTAAGTTTACAAAACTACATTATTTTATTTTATTTTGTACGACGCTGCGTCTAATGGCGGCCGGCGCATGAAGTTAGTAGTCACGTGACGTTAGGGGAGGTTGAGACACTAATACACAAGTTTTTTTGGTTGTTAGAATTTATAATATTGTTTGAATATAATATGCACTTGTTATGTTATGAATATACATTATTGTTTTCCGTTTCATTTTAGATTGCCTACAGATGGGCTGATAAAAGAAAAGTGGCTTAACATGATAAGGGTTCAAAGACGTGAAAACGATTGGCTACCAACTCCCTATACTAAAGTTTGCTCAAAGCATTTCTCAGCTGACGATATTTATGTGACGAAAAAAAATTATCGAAGAATAAAAAAAACTGCAGTTCCTATAATTATGGTAAAATTATACGTCATTTTTAAACACATTATTTAAAAGTATTGGTTTTTGTGAAATAACCGGATTGTTTTATATACCTATATATATAAAGGGTGTAAAAAGACCCTTAACGAAGCCGAAGGGTACTTGTTCTCCCCGTTATTGCGATCATTTTTTTGTTCTAGACCATACCTGGGAACCTTCTAGTTACGGAGATATTGGGGGTCAAAGTTACAACTTTTTCACAAGTTTTTGTTTAATACATGTTTCTAATGATTTTTTTTACATTAAACACCTTCGCGACCCCCGTACTATTCAATCCATCCACCAGCACAATGTTTTGAGTGCGTTACATTGAGTTTTACCGTAAAAGGTAATTTTTGACCCCAAAAAAAAAATTCGTTTCCCAGCAAATTTTTTTGCGTAAAGTTACTTAGTTTGATGTACAGAATGCTTGGTTGACGGCTTCGTGAAGGGTCTGTTTACACCCCATATAAATGCAGCTAATTTATTAGGTTGTGATCTCAAACAACCATCAGACCTAAAAACAACATTCAAACACCCTGAATGTGATTTAGATGTTGCAATTATGTTTGACCCTTGTCACATGATTAAATTAGTAAGAAATTCATTTGAATCTAAAAGACAATTTTTTGACGGGAGTGGAAGGAAGATTCGCTGGCAGTTATTAGAAAATTTAGTTAAGCTTCAAAAAAATGTTGGACTTAATTTTGCTAACAAAATCACCCCTCGTGACATTTATTTTAGAAATGAAGTGATGAAAGTCAAATTGGCAACACAACTCATGAGCATGAGTGTTGCAAATGCTCTCAAATTGTGTGATGAGATTTTAACGTCTTCTCTTTTCGTGGACACTAAAGGAACGGTAGATTTTATAGAAATTTTTAATCATTTATTTGATGTTTTTAACTCCAAATCATCCGATTTGTACGGCATGAAAAAACCGCTTTCTCTAAAAAACGCCAATAACATCATAGCTTTTCTAGAAAAAGCAAAACAATATATAGGGTCTAACTTTTTAAACACGAAATATTTCAAGAGTAACTTCTACAAGTCGTAAAGTCGCCATAGCAACGAAAAAAAAATGTTTTTCTGAATGTTTTTATTTTTACGAAATTATTATAGTTCTAAATATTCTTGCGACATTTTGCATAAAACCTTTACAAACTTTAAACTTACTTACTAACTTTTACTTTTTAAACCTTTAGACAGTATTTATTTTGTGGGTCAAGTAATTTTAATTCTTTTTTTTTATAAAAATACACTTAGATAAAAAAAAATTTTTCGTTGCTATGGTGACTTTACGACCTATAGAAGTTACTCTTAAAATATTTCGTGTTTAAAAAGTTAGACCTTATATATTAAATCTTTATATTTTTATTAAGTACAGACGCGAGGTTCGCAAACGAATCACAATAAAAATAATTAAGAAAAAAATTGTGGAATCTAAAAATAAAACAGGCTTTTTGGGCTTCCTTATTTGTATAGAAAGTTTAAAACATCTATACACAACGTTGGTCGAAGGACAACGTTTGCAATATATCGCAACTTACAGGTTGTCCCAAGATCACATTGAAATGTTGTTCGGTGCTATCCGGCGACATGGAGGTTATAACAATAATCCAAACGTTATCCAGTTCAAGGGAATTTTCAAAAAAATCCTTCAACACCTTGAAATGAAATCTTCGTTTTTAGGAAACTGCCTACCGTTAGAAGACATAACTGTATTAACGTGTTCGTCTGCAGTTCGCAACATTAATTCTACAGTAAGTAGAAGAAATATGGATGAGGAGATTGACTCGATCGAGAATGACTCTCAGTTAATAAATGCAACTGCTGTAGAATTTAAATTAACACAAATGTCGAAGTGTTTTCGACAATGTTAAATCAAGAAGGCGTTAAAAAAACCACTGAGCAGATTGTCGGTTATATTTCAGGATGGGTATCCAGAAAACTGGCTTCAGCATTGAAATGTTCGACATGCACCGATAGTCTGTACTGTAATAACAAATTGTGGTTTCACAAACTGATTATTTTAAAAAATATGGGTGGACTATGTTAAGTCAGAATCTATAATTAAAAACCACATTAAAGAAATGGGTCACATTATCCTTCCCGATCACAAAGATATCCAAATTTTAAAAAACCGTATTTTAAAGTCGTTTATCAGCTGCAATGACGTATTTTGTTCTTTACATCAACATTCTTTAGAGCAACATCTTACATTTGATCACAGAGTGCAGCTTATTCGCGCGGTCATTGAGAAATTTATTAATGTTCGCCTACATTTCGCACACAAAAGCTCTGAATCAAACTATAAGAGGCAAAAAAGGAATAAATTAAGTTTGTTTGAAAGAATTTAAAAATATGTACAGTCGTCATCAGATATATCGTAGCGGGCGAGGTACTCAAACATTTCGGAGCAGCATTACTTTTCAATAAATTCGGAGCACATAACGAGCTAAGAATATCAGAAAACACAGAACTACAAAGGTATCGACGCAGTCAAGATGATCATAAAGATCGGAACATTTATGGAAAATATACCTTAAGTCTGTATTACACAGTTAACATCGTTGCTATATTGACTTTGAAGTTGTCAAAAATAGTAAGTATTGAAAAGTCGCTGCTCTTATATTTATGACATATTGCATGTTCTGATGTTATTGGCCATATCTAGTGTAACGAATTTATTGAAAAGTAATGCTGCTCCGAAATATTTAAGTACCTCGCCCGCTACGATATATCTGATGGCGACTGTATCTACAACATAAGTCGATAATATATGACTTCGATTACCATAGTGTTTGATTGTCTATCAATATGTTAATATTTTTTACATTATTAAATAAAGGCTTTTTTTATGTTTATAAAGATTTTTTGTTTTATTTTTAAAGGATCATGACCATCAACGATACTGGTTTTTCTCATGCATCAAGATAAAAACTATATAACAATTATATTCTTTATTTTTGAAGTCATTCTGCAATTAGAATGCCAATTTTGTATAGGGGTTTATTTTGTAAACTTAATAAGTTATGAAATTGTTTTGATAAAATGAATTACCTACTGCCGGCTATTCTTACGTTAAAGTGTTGCCATAATCAAAATAAGTAAATATATTGACAACTCTAATCGATTTTTTTTGCATACGATTACAAATTAATATAAATGTAAAGTCATTGGAAAGGTAAATCGCGGGTTTTTTATAAATAATAAAGCGAGACGATACTACTGTGGTGTGAAATAATTAGTATTTCCCACACACAGTAGTCTTATTATTTTGCTTTCAAAACTTTTTAAAGCAATTTCACTTTGTTGGCTAACGATACATATGAATGATTGCATAGATTTTTTTTTAATTATCTTGCTTCGGTTTGATATAAATCGAACCTTTTTAATAAATCAATGATTATAGAACTAAATCAGTCATTTGAAATAATTATGTGTCGAGTGTATTTATTCGAGTAATCGATTTTCATTTAAAATCTAAAGTGGCAACATTGGTGTTGGTGTCTCAAATTGAATTGTCATTGTCAAAAAGTCCAATGTCAATTGCGCGTGGTGCATGCTAAGTCTTTGTTCATTGCGATTTAAGTATTACAGTTTTTTTGTGTTGATCGAGTCCTACTCTCCACAGTAATTGTGATATTCATTGTAACTATTTGTTTATTGTTTTCAATCGCTATCGCTAACTTTAATGTGAAATTGTGAATCTTACGCCAGGACGTTTTTACGCCAGGAAGTTTTCACTTTGTTTGAAGTTTGTGTGTGATTCGTATTTTGTTGTACTGTACTGTACTACTTAGCGACTACTGAAAATGTCGACCACTTCGCGTGAGGTACCGGCAACAAGAACAATCGACCGGCGAAACCGGTGTATTAACTGTTTTTTTGCAATCCTAAGAAACCAACGCTGGTATTCTTTGGAACAAGCTACTACTCAGATGATCAATGTGTTACAGTCATGGATAACTCCTACTCAGGTAAGCACATTCTATTGACGTTTTCATACCTATCAGTCTATTTCTTGATTTCTCAGACAGTTTAAACCTACCCAGTCATTCTCTCGTTTTTATGTTTTAATTTTTGCTTTTTATAAATCACATATTAAAAACTATAGACAAATGATAGCATAAAATCAATGTCACAATGCTGAAATTGGAAGCACTCCGTGCTGTAAGCACAAAATATAATTATGATGTGCGGCCCATTCAGTTAGACTTGAAGTCGGTGATTGTGACATTCCTTTGCTCATTCTATTATACTATATTCTAATAACCTTTTTTTTATATTTCATTTCAAATATATTTTTTTGATTGCAGCTGTCTCCAGGAAGTATAATTTGTTCCGAGTGTTTTGGACTGCTTCAAAATCGAGTTAACACAATGAGCGAAGGAAGTGCTATGCCTTTGCCTGCTCTTGGACATAGAAGTATCTGCTTTCCTTGTGGAAAAACTATCTTACGAGCACCAAGAACATACCCTGTGCGACATGATCGACAAGAAAGAAACATTTTAATGAGACTGGTTCCACTGCACTTGGTAAATATTTATTAGTATCTTATTGAAAATATGGAGTGTCTAATACAGAATCTGTCTACTTGGGCTAACAGAAAAAATATTTAAGCACCTTATTTTTTTTAGGTTTCCAGAATGGAACGTGTATGTGCTGCATGTTGGAGATCAGCTATGAGAGAAGTACAGAGGCAACAGCAGCATGATTCAAATCGTCCTACTGTAGCACATGCTGTGTCAAGTGATGATTTCAATATTCCTGAGCCACCTCCTCTTCCATCTTCAAGACCAATAGCAGTTCAATTAGCGGTACCAAAAATCACATCATCTTTATATAGACGTGCTGCAAACACATCTGGCCACTGCATATTCGTTAATTGTTTTGAAAATGAACGTCTACTTGTACCATGTTCTATAAAAGATTTATTATTGTATCATTATAAATTCTATGTACCATCTGGTGCACGTGTTTGTCGTCACCACTTGGATCACGGTTCTTGGAATGAATTAACCTCCCAATTGAGGGATTTTACTGGTAGTCAATTTGATAATATTATGACTATGATGCAGCGAGCAGCTAATAACAGATTTGATGTTTCAAATATTAGGATGATGCCTCCATATTTATGTCATTATTGGCTTGGATTCAATGCTGACCAGTTTTATGATTTACTTAACAGTATCCCAAATCTAGCAGAACAGGTACCAAATGCTTCTATAGCCTTGTGCATATATTTCGTTAAGGTAAGAACTGGTGACAGTAATGAAAGGTTGGCTACTCTTTTTAATAAACCTCGAACCACTTTAGAACGGTGGATGTCAAAAGCAAGAAATTGTTTAATGACTGATTTTGTCCCCTTGCACTTAGGATTTAATCATCTTACTGTACAAGATGTTGCTTCTCGAAATAAGATTATACCAGAAGGACTGTTTAGTAATCCTGATTTGCCACCAGATGTTAAACCTGCAATAGTTATATGTGATGCTACCTATATTTTTGTGCAAAGTAGTTCAAATTATTTGTTTCAGAAACAAACCTACAGTTTACAAAAACTAGACAACCTAGTTAAACCATTTTTGATTGTGTGTTGCGATGGCCACATTGTGGAATGTCTTGGTCCATACAAAGCCACTCTTAATGATGCTACAATCACAAATTTAAACTTAAATAATGAGGGATCTTGTATAAGTTCATTTTTTAGAAGAGGTGATATTTTTCTTCTTGATAGAGGATTTCGAGATGTTATAAATGAACTCCAAGAACACGGTTTTGTCACCCACATGCCAGAGTCTCTCCTCGAAAATGAACACCAATTAACAACCCAGCAGGCAAATCGGTCTCGTCTAGTAACCATGTGTCGCTGGGTTGTAGAAATAGTCAATGGTAGGATAAAAAGAGACTATAGACTATTCCGTCATGTATTCAATAATAGAGATGCTATGCACCTCAGTGATGATTTTAGGATTTGTTGTGCCTTATTAAATAAGTTTCATGTTGCCATAGATGACCCACCGGAGGCTTTGGAATATGTTACAATAGCTAAAAGTAGACTTTTTCTAGTAAACTATCTGGCAACATATGTAGAGCAAGAAAATCTTAACAGAAGGAGAGCTAGCTTCCAAACAATTGATGGCAATCATCCTCATTTGGATAGATTCCCACGACTCACAATTACTGACCTTAAGTGGTTTGCTCTAGGTACATATCAATTAAAACAGGCCAGATCTTACTTCGGGGAACATGTTCGTCAGTCTGGAATATATTCAGTGGAAGTGAATACTGAAATTGATGAGGATATTCCTCTGATTTTAGGCCTAAATAATTATTTGTTAAGAGGTAGGATTAAATCCAGGCATGTGAACAGTCGTACATATTACACGTATTTATTAATAAGCAGAGACGATGCTGTAGCAAATACATTGCAAGCCATAGTAGGTTATTGTTGCAACTGCCTTGTTGGTAAGCGAACTGTTGGCTGCTGTGCTCACATAATGACAGTGGTGTGGTTTTTGAGTTGGGCTCGATACAATGATATCACTGCTCCAGCATCTTATTTAGATGATTTTTTTAATGAAAATGATGAATGAAGTCATTCGCTGTTCCTATATGAATAGGTACCTACCTACTTACTGTAAGGGTTAGATATACTATGATTGATTATATACCTACCTACATGTTTAAAGTGCTACCAGTGTCACCGGATCAAATTAAAGATCTCTTTGAATTCTATTGTTTTTTTTTACAGCTCTCCTTTTTTTGTATTTGTAACTGTTTTAACAGGAAATATAAAGGCAAGGTACTGATTTATTTAAGTCTCTATCCCATCAGATATGCTAATTAATCTGCTCTCCAAACTACGACCTTACTTACCTCTATACACGACGGATATTTCTATTTTGAGGTTAAGTTACGTTTTCTAAAAAAACTTGGAAATGCGGGTTTTGATTCCAAAATGGCAATTGTAGATGGTTATTTGGTTAATTTATAAACCATCTAAAACAACTTTGGAATTGACGCAACTCTGTACCGTGGTCCATATTGTCGTGGTCATGATCCTTTAATATGTAACAATAATTACTGTTGCGAAATACACCATTAACATTTAAAAGCTACAATATTGGTATTACTTTATTCGTAAAGTAGGTAACACGGTACAATTATCAATTATTTTATTAACTCTAGAAAATCGAGTGTCCTTTTGTCCCCATATGCCTCTGATAGCTACGTCACTCATGCGCTGGACCAATGAGCATGTAATTTTACTATTACTTATCCTGTGACGTAACTGAAGATGTTTATTTATCTCCCTCTAGCAACAGGCATCCCGCCGTACGGTGTCATATTTTCTTTCCCTTTCTTTACGCGTATAAGTAGTTATCTAGTATTTTCGCCGTTTTTAAGCGCCGAGATGTTGGTTGATAACGTGTCTGACCTATATATAATACATCATTGGAAAGAACGGCGTGCCTGCGCCGCACCGCTTGAGTGTAATTCACGACACGTCGCCTACATACATTTTGTATGAAAACGTTTTGAAGCGGCATCATGCCTGCGCCGCGCCTTCACCGTACGCCGTTTTTGTGTAATTCGCGCCTTACAGAGAGAGAGCTGTGTCCCAACTGTGGGGACGTTACAGTCTGATAATCTTGTTATTATTGTTTCAGGGGCTAGTCAATCTGGACGCGAACGTCGGCACCTCGGCCGTGGACATGCCTTGGACATCATCTCAAAATGCGGTAAGTCAACATTTTATAACTTAAAAACATTGTGTCCGTGCCGGTTTGGGTTGGCATGCGGGTTGCAGGCTGAAAGCTAAGTTCTGTTAAAGGTTAAAGGGGGGGCCCTCTCTTTAGCAAGTGGCCAGACATACGGAAGAGTTTATGTAACAGTTACGTAGAAGTATAAATAAAGCCTTCATGGAAACCAGTTACGTAGACGTATAAAAAAGCCTTCATGGAAACCAGTTACATAGTAGTATAAATAAAGCCTTCATGGAAACCAGTTACATAGTAGTATAAATAAAGCCTTCATGGAAACCGGTAACATAGTAGTATAAATAAAGCCTTCATGGAAACCAGTTACATAGTAGTATAAATAAAGCCTTCATGGAAACCGGTAACATAGTAGTATAAATAAAGCCTTCATGGAAACCAGTTACATAGTAGTATAAATAAAGCCTTCATGGAAACCGGTAACATAGTAGTATAAATAAAGCCTTCATGGAAACCAGTTACATAGTAGTATAAATAAAGCCTTCATGGAAACCAGTTACATAGTAGTATAAATAAAGCCTTCATGGAAACCAGTTACATAGTAGTATAAATAAAGCCTTCATGGAAACCGGTAACATAGTAGTATAAATAAAGCCTTCATGGAAACCGGTAACATAGTAGTATAAATAAAGCCTTCATGGAAACCAGTTACGTAGACGTATAAAAAAAGCCTTCATGGAAACCGGTAACATAGTAGTATAAATAAAGCCTTCATGGAAACCAGTTACGTAGACGTATAAAAAAAGCCTTCATGGAAACCGGTAACATAGTTGTATAAATAAAGCCTTCATGGAAACCAGTTACGTAGACGTATAAAAAAAGCCTTCATGGAAACCGGTAACATAGTAGTATAAATAAAGCCTTCATGGAAACCAGTTACGTAGACGTATAAAAAAAGCCTTCATGGAAACCAGTTACGAAACCCCGGTTTCCTTGACGGCCAAAGCGGCTTTAACATAGCCTCTCTTCCCGGTTCCTCTATCGTTAACCTCAGACCAAATGAAAAGGTGACTACACCATACTTGGGACCTTCTAGTTACGGAGATATTGGGGGTCAAACTTCCAACTATTTCACAAGTTTTTTTTTAAAATTCCTCTACGCTACGACCTACGACCCCCGAACTATTCAATCCGTCTATCAGTACAATGTTCTGAGTGCGTTACATTGAGTCTTACCGTAAAAAGTGTGTTTTCACTAAAAAAAAGTCGTTTCCAGCAATAATTTTTGCGTAAAGTTACTTAGTTTGATGTAAGTACATAATGCTTTGTTGACGGCTTCGTGAAGGGTCCGTTTACGCCCTGTATGCTGACGCGAACGCGCGGCGTGGTGAAGGCGGAAGTGGTATCGCATTCTAGCGAGGTGCAGATATATTGTGATTTTGATCGCGTTGTAAGAATAATATCGTTTCACGCGGCGCTCGGCGTGTGACGTCACACTACCTGATCGACCGACGTGGCTCGTAGGTGCGCTTAGTTTACATAGGTACTCGTCATTTCATTGTGTGCATTTTGCGCCGTTACCGTCGTGTGTTGTTTGATGGCGGAAACTAAAAAAATACCTACCTACAAATATTGTATAAAT
The DNA here is from genome assembly GCA_905220335.1 of Noctua pronuba. Classification (NCBI taxonomy): domain Eukaryota; kingdom Metazoa; phylum Arthropoda; class Insecta; order Lepidoptera; family Noctuidae; genus Noctua; species Noctua pronuba. Next base: position 5,270,015 of record LR999922.1, on the reverse strand, counting down.
CCTATGTGTCAGAGCTCGACAGTTAGAATTAGAACCCCTAGAAAAAGTTTTTTCTTGTACAAACACCTGTACCATGACAAACGGATTTTGTCGACGGTAGAATCGACAAAATGACAAATTTATTTTGTTGATCTGTCAGTTTGTCGATTCTTCCGTCGACAAAACCCGTTTCTACGGTGGCCATGCTACGCGTGTAAGTGACATAAATAAAAAAAAGAAATGGTGAAAAGTAAAGGAATGATTAAATTGGACCTAAAACCAATAAATATGTACTTATGTGAAGGTAATTCTGATGTAATTATTAGTACTGGAGTATAAATGGAATTTATCACATACAAGTCACAACTTTGAAATACTTAAACTTATACTGTCACTTACGGGATATCTTCCGTGATTGTTCATTATTTCGAGCAATATTTCGTCGCTGTTGCAAGCGCCATGATCGCGGGTTGACTGGAGAATGCGGGTGGATGGAAAATAAATTGTTAAGAGCAGACAAATCTGTCTACCCTCTTTCTTTGTCTTTTGCTACGCGCACGACTGGAACTCGACCTATCACCAGGTTTTGTGGAGTCCTTATTGAATTGCCGGCTGCTACATTTGAACTTACTCAAAACTGTGTTCCACGTACTCGATAGAAATTATTGTGTTTGTATAAGTTTAGTTGTAAACCGTAAAAGCTTAAAACAGTGTCTGAAATACGTTCTTGTTTATTAAAATAGTGATGGGAAGCATGAGTTGATAGGCCACATTTTATATCGATACTCGAATCATTCATATAACATAACACCACGCCTGTAATCCCCGAAGTGTTAGGCAGAGGTGTACCTAATAGTACACACTACATTTCGCCAGTTATGTTTATGTCCCATATAATAAGGGAAGACTATTGCCATCAACCGCGCCCACAACTCCGTAGCTGCTACTAAGAAGTTTCTAATGGAAAAATCCAATAACATTTTGCCCGACCTGGGAATCGAATCCCGTCCTCATGCTCAGCAGTCGCATTTGCAACCGCTAGACCAAAGACGCAGTGGTTGATTTAATAACTCGTAAAAAAAAAAAGTAAAATACGTTCGACCGTCTCTGAAAAATTATATCGATACATTCGAAATGGTTTTGTCAACTCTACACGGCGAGCCATAAACTATAGATACGTTTCCCGCGCTCTGTAGTGGCAACATGAATGCAAGGTAATTACCGGACCGGACTTCCATATTTAGTCGCGTACCAACCAGCGCCGCGAGTGTACGTGTCGTTTAAATTTGTGTGAATAACTTCTTCAATAACGAAAAAAAAATGCCGTCCTGTGTTTTTAGAAAATGTAATAATTATACTGCAACTGTGAAAGATAAAAAAGTATCATTTCATGCGTAAGTATCAAGAAAAATGTATTTAATTTAATTTTTTTCGATGCCTTGTAATGGCGGCTGGCGCGTCACGTGCCGTTAGGGGAACATGGGGAACTTTGCATCAGTGTTTATTAAACCTACATTGTTTTTGTTTTGATTAATTATATTGTTTGAATATAATAATGTGTTATGAAACCTAATGATCAATATAATAATTAGATTACCTGAAGATGGGTGTATGAGACAAAAGTGGTTAAGCGTTATAAGGGCTCAACGGCGTGAAGAAGATTGGCTACCCTCAAAATACTCTACGGTCTGCTCGGAGCATTTTCTAGCCTGCGACATATACATAACGAAGAATAATGTTCGAAGAATAAGAAAGACTGCAGTTCCTGTAATTATGGTAAACTTATCTTAATCTTATTTTAATGTCTGCTTATCTAAAATGTTTTATAGGAGCTCGTGGCTAAATAATAACAGCCGCTCGGGTCGATCTTTAGGTTAAGCCGTGCTTGCCTAGGTTGGTCTGTGGATGGGTGATCACCCATTACATACCGAGTTTCCTCCGTGCCTCGGAAAGCACGTTAAGCCGTTGGTCCCGGGTGTCATTTGTAGATCTTTGACAGTCGTTAGGTAGTCAGTGGGCCAAAAAGTCTGACAACCAGTCTTGCCAAGGGGTATCGTATTACCCGGTACTAACTGGGTTGTGGAGGTCCAATAGGCAGTCGCTCCATGTAAAATACTGGTATTCAGCTGCATCCGGTTAGACTGGGAGCCGACCCCAACATAGTTGGGAAAAGGCTAGGCAGATGATATACTTAATTTTATTTTTATGCCTGTTCATCTAAAATGTTTCTTTTTTAGTTTTTGTATATTTAGGCTTCAATATTTCTTCTTTTTCCGTATCCGTAGGTTGAAAATACAACCCTATTACTAAGTTGAAAAAATATTATTTTACCAGTAAATATACTACTTACAAGGTGTAAGCAGACCCCTCACGAAGCCATCAATCAAGCATTCTGTACATCAAACTAAGTAATTCTACGCAAAAATTGTTTTTTGGAGTGAAAAATCACGTTTTACGGTTTTCTTTCTTCTTTATCGTGTGGTTATTGCCCAACCTGGTGTCAGAGTTTTTATGCTGCCCATAGGCCTCTGACTTGGCGTTTTTACGGTAAAACACAATGTAACGCACTCAAAACTTAATGCTGATGGATGCTTTGAATAGTAAACGGGTCATCGAGTTAACTAAAGTAAAGTTAAAACCTTTAAAAGTAGTATTTAAAAAAAAACTTGTGAAAAAATTGGAACTTTGACCTCCAATATCTCCGTAACTAGAAGGTTCCCAGGTATGGTTCAGAACAAAAAAATGATCGCAATGACGGGGAGAACAAGTCCCTTTCGGCTTCATTAAGGTTCTTTTTACACCCTTTATATCAACACGAGAAAATCGAGTGTCCATTTTCCCCTACATGCCTCCTTAACGCGCTCGGCCAATGAGCATGCACCACAGAATGACAACGTAATTCACGAAATATATTTATCTCTCTCTAACAACAGGAATTCCGTAGAAGACATTTAATTTTCTTTCTCTTTCTTCGTGCGTTTAAGTAGCTACCGATAGGATAAATTACGCTATTTTCGTGATGTTTATGCTTGACACGTCTATTTATAATTACGTCATTGATTACATGACGATGTAACAATCAGTATGTAACTACAGGCTAATAGTATCTATACTAATATTGAACGCGCTAATCTCAGGAACTATTGGTTCGAATTGAAAAAATCTTTTAGTATTGGATAGCCCATTTATCGAGAAAGGCTATACAGGGTGTAAACAGACCCTTCACGAAGCCGTCAACCAAACATTCTGTACATCAAACTAAGTAACTTTGCGCAAAAATTGTTGCTGGGAAACGACTTTTTTGGGAAAAAAAAACACGTTTTACGGTAGGACTCAATGTAACGTACTCAAAACATTGTGCTGATGGATGGATTGAATAGTACGGGGGTCGTGGAGGTGTTTAAAGTAAAAATCTTACATTAAAATCATCTATTTTTAAAAAAACTTGAGAAAAAGTTGGAACTTTGACCCCCAATATCTCCGTAACTAGAAGGTTCCCAGGTATGGTCTAGAACAAAAAAAAAATATCGCAATGACGGGGAGAACAAGTGCCTTTCGGCGTACTTAAGGGTCTTTTTACACCCTTTATAATATCACGCTACGGCTAATAGGAGCGGAGCATCAAGGAAAAATGTTGCAAAAACGGGGTAAATAGTATTTTATAATAATTTCACGCGGATGAACGTCGCGGGCAACGGCTAGTTAGTAATATAAGTTAAACAAATGGAACATTTATTAACTTATCAAAATGTGGTTTGTAAGTACAGATTTTTCACTCATAAAATTGCACATAACATTGGTACAACTTATACAACATTATTTTTAGTATAATTATGCGAAACCTGAATATAGTTTGTTCAGAATAAGCAACTGAATCGGTTCCACTGTTTTTTTTTTTTATTTTTTTTTATTATTTGTCCCAAAAATATTTTAAATAGGTTGCAAGTTGGATACCGAGCGACACTAAGTACCGTATCCGCAATCATACGGCGCGGGCGCACCGCCTGTGGGCCCGCGCATGCAGTGAGTATGTTTTTGTAGGAACAACTAGGTAACAGAACAAGCTTATAATTTTGTGATTGTTCATGATACGGTTTTGAAATTTTGTATATAGATTCTTTACATATAAATACTAGACACGTGTTTCGGGTTTCGCATATACTAAAACTAATGTTGTATGCAGTGGGCACTTATGCCAGTACGAATGGAAGATAACATTTATGGCTAAATTAGCTTTTCCTCGCAGCTTCCCTCGCGTTAATTTAGAATTTGACAAACAATTGGGGTTATACTCTGCTTGTAATAATATAATTCAATCATGATTTAAAATACACGTGGCGCCATCTGTTGTTTTAAGAACATTGTAACGGACGCCGATCGAATCATCAGAAATATGTATATAGGTTGATTAAGAATTAGATAATAAGTTAGATAATAAGAATTACGTCGAAATAAACCAATAAAGAAACGTAGTTTGACAAAGTCCCAGGCACGCAAAGTAAACAAACGCTGTGATTGGTCGACCGACGGAGCCGCAATCACGTTTTGAGCAGGTCGCGACAGGTTGAAACCTGTCGGGCGCCGCTCCGTCGGATCGCGCACAGCGTTTGTTAAAAGAGCGGGAGAATGTTGCGTGCCGCCGCGCCGAGCGCCTACGAGCGGATGTATAAAAGACGGGCCGGCGCAAACACAGTTACAGTCGACGATTAGCTCTAAAAGGAAAATCATTTTATTAAATCAGTCTTTATTTGTGCAAAGTAAAGTGTTATTATTTAAATACAGTCCACTCCGAAAATTCCAGGTACTGTGGGGCTGCAGTGAGTTATGTAGTCCACCACAGCTTTTGGTCCTTCTAGCCGAATCTATATTTCATAAACCAGTATATGTGTAAACCTTTTGTGTGTAATTCCAAGTATATAGTGTGTGTAATGTGTGTTACAACCAATGTAACGAACGTCGACTGTCACCAATGTGATCTGGGTAAACGTCGGCCTTGAGCAAGCCACCGTCCGGATCCAAACCTGCCTAGCTATACGGGCTATACATAACAAGTACGTACCTGTGCCTACGAACTTAGGCAGATCGTACAAGTGCGTGCCTGTGACTGTGTTAAAGACAATATAGTGTGCCTAAATCGGTTATCTAGGCAGAATAAGTGAGTGTATCAAGTGTGTACGTAAAACACCGAGCCAGAACGAGTGCCGGTGCTCGGCCTATCGAGGCAGGACTTTTACGCGCGTAAGAAATAGTACTGACTATTCGGGCGGAACATACAGTGCGTGCCGGTGCCTACGAACTTAGGCAGAACGTACCAGTGCGTATCTGTGCCCGGTATATAAGTGGAACTTTACGCGTGTGATAGTAACGAACATACAGTGCGTGCCGGTGCCTACGAACTTAGGCAGACCGTACCAGTGCGTACCTGTACCTGCCATATAGGTAGAACTTTACGTGAGTGATAGCAACGAACTTACAGTGCGTGCCGGTGCCTACGAACTTAGGCAGATCGTACCAGTGCGTACCTGTACCTACCACATAGGTAGAACTTTACGTGTGTAATAGTGACGAACTTACAGTGCGTGCCGGTGCCTACGAACTTAGGCAGAACGTACCAGTGCGTATCTGTGCCCGGTATATAAGGGGAACTTTACGCGTGTGATAGTAACGAACTTACAAGTGCGTGTCGGTGCCTACAATAATAGGCAGAACATACCAGTGCGCGCCTGTGCCTACTATATAGGCAGAACATTAAAGTGATAGACAGTACCGGTTTATAAGTGCGTGTCGGTGCCTAGAATAAATAGGCCGAACTAACCAGTGCGTACTAAGTGCCTACGAACATAGGCCGAATCTACGAGCGCGTGTGCCTGCCTACCTAGGCAGAATAAAGAAGTGCGCTGTATCTCAGGCACATCTTTAAGATGGTTTTGACAAGAAGTCAAGCAGACATAGCCGAGATGGAGGAACAGCGACGCAACCAAGAGGCCACACGTCGCCAAGAGGAAGAGAGGATTGAAAAAGAGCGACTTAGACGTGTTTCATTAGATCCGCCGGCCTCACCCTTCTCAAGGCTGGCGGATACGAGCACAGCTGGGCCCTCCGGGGTCAAAACCACAGTGACCACACAACAAAGAGCGAGGTCACCAGCAAGGTCGCTACGGTCGCATCGGTCGAACACAAGTATAACGACACGATTGCGACTAGCGGAATTGAACGCCGCAGAGAGACTGGCGGCTCTACAAAGAAAACAATTAGAAATGGAAGCAGACCTGGTCAAGAAAAGGCTGGCAGCAGAAGTGTCTGCCATCAACGATGAAGAGAGTATCAACGATGAGCCAACCACTGAAGAACCTCATCAAAAGGTGGACGAGTGGCTAAGAACAAACCCACTCGACTCACGGGGGGAGGAAGCAGCCAAGGGTACCAGGGAGGAGCCAAGACAAATAAGGTTCGAGGTGCCCAGGGCACGATCGCCGACTCCTACCAGAGCGAGGAACAGCATCGAGCAACTAGCCAACACACTAGAGAAGATGGCTAGACCCCGTCCACGATACACAGACCTGCCTATCTTCACCGGAGCCGCCAGCGAGTGGTTGCCATTCAAAGCAGCCGTTCGAGACTCGACATCAATGTACCAAATACCAGCAGCTGAGAACATCCATAGACTGAGGAGCTGCCTAAAGGGAGATGCTCGGGATGCTGTGGCCGCCTTACTACATACGGCCACAGATCCTGACATAGTAATGAAGACGCTGGAACAGTGCTTCGGGCGACCCGAAATTATTATCGATCGGGCGCTCGAGGACCTGAAGAAGCTCCCAAGACCTGGAGCATCGGCAGCTGACCTCAACAGCTTTGCTGTAAAGCTACAGAATATCATCTGCGTGCTGAAGACCATCGACCGAAGGGGCTACCTCTTCAACCCCTTGCTGACGAGGGAGGTGCTGGAAAAACTAAGCCCGCACCTCCGCTCCCGCTGGTGCGACTACGCCTACGACAACGAAGGGACGGCCGACCCAGAAATCGTCGTGATCTCCCGTTTCCTAATGAGAGAGGCGGACAGGGCATTACGTTACACTTATGCCCCGACTACCTGCGCCGCCGCAACACAGAAGAGAGAAACACGACCCGCCGTAACCCTTAAGAAGAAAGCAACGGTATACAACACCGTAGCTGCAGCAACCGAAGAAGATGCAATACCGTGCCCTGGGTGTGAACAAGCACACACTCTACCCCAGTGCCCAAAGTACAAGGCACTCACGATCGAGCAACGATGGGAGTTTCTCAAAGCCAAGAGAATCTGCTTCAAGTGCGCCCTAAGACAACACCGACGCCTCGGGTGTAAGTCAAAGCCCTGCGGCGTAGACCACTGTCGCCGACCACATCACGCGTCCCTACACCAGGCGCCAAGGCGTACAGAAGCTGCCAAACCAGAAGCAGCCAAGCCAGCAGAGACTCCTAAACAAGAAGCCGTCTTGTCCGTGTCACCACAACCAGCTGTTGGGCAACGGACGGTACTACTGAAGATGTGTCCCGTCATTGTGTCCGGACCACGGGGGGAGTCGCAGACCTACGCACTCCTAGACGAAGGAGCAACAATAACTCTCATCGACGAAGAGTTAGCATCCAGCATCGGGGCAGAGGGGCCATCACAACCGCTGCATCTAAACGGCGTCAACATGTCACAGGAAGAGTCAAAGAGTCAGCTCGTCGCCATCAATATTAGAGGAATTAACGAAACTGAGAAGTACAAGGTCAGAGCGAGGACCATAAGAGACCTGCAACTCCATAAGCAGGCCATCTCTGAAACCCTTCTTCAGCACGAGCACCTGAGGGACCTTCCCAGAGACGAGGTGTGCTACGAACGTGCACGCCCCGGGCTTCTAGTGGGAACCGACCACTGGGAGTGCATCGTCTCCCGGGAGCTCAGGACTGGCGGTCCGGACGAGCCGGCCGCATCGAGAACAAAGTTGGGATGGGTGGTGCACGGAACCGCACCACGCAGCGCCATCATACAAGAAGGCAAGGTGCTGCACGTGTATGAGCCCGACCGAGAACCGAACGTGAGCAACCAAGAGCTCCACCACTTGGTCGAGGCCCATTTCAAAATAGAGGCTCTCTGCATAGAGGGGAAGCCACGCATCAAAGAAACAGATCAGCGCGCCATCAAGATCGTCGAGGCGACCACCAAGAAGACCGACACAGGGTACGAGGTGGGACTGCCGTGGCGAAGAGACGACACCGTCTTGCCACCCAGTTATAGTCAAGCACTCCGTCGCCTCACAACCATTGAAAAGAAGATGGACGCCGACCCAAAGTTCGCCAAAGAATACTCCAGCCAGATCGAGAACTTACTGCAGAAAGGCTACGCCACACCGTGCGACGGCTCAGAACGATCGAGCCCGGTGTGCTGGTACCTGCCACACTTTGCCGTGCTTAACCCTAACAAGCCCGGCAAGTGTAGGCTGGTGTTCGACGCAGCAGCAAGAAGCAACGGAGTATGTCTGAACGACGAACTATTGGAGGGACCAGACCTGCTGCTGTCACTGCCAGGAATCCTATTCAGATTCCGGGAAAAGGCGGTGGCAGTAACCGCAGACATTCAAGAGATGTTCTTACGAATAAAAATAAGAACCGAAGACCAACCAGCACAGCAGTTCCTGTGGCGAGGCGACGACAGAGAGACGCCTCCACTGAAATTCAAAATGAGAAGCATGATCTTCGGCGCCGCGAGCTCCCCGTACATGGCCCACTATGTCCGCAATCACAACGCAGACATTCATGGGCAGGAGTTCCCGCGGGCGCTGGGAGCCATCAAAGAGAGCCACTACATGGACGACCTGGTGGCAAGTTATGAAGATCCACTGGAAGCCTGGAAGGTGATTGAAGAAACCAGAACGGTACACGCCAACGCCGGCTTCACGCTACGAGGATGGAGCGCCAGCGACAAGACCGTGCTGCGCGACATACCTCCTGAACTCTACGCCACTGCTCCTACACAACTGGGGGGAGAACAGCCGGAGAGCAAGATACTCGGCTTGTTCTGGAACGCGGAACGAGATGAGCTCGGGTTCAACACCTCTATGAACCGAGTGCCGGCGGAGGTACGAGATCGAACTCGCGCACCGACCAAGCGCGAAGCCCTCAGCGCCGTGATGTCCATCTACGACCCGCTCGGGCTGCTGAGCCATTACACCATCCGCTCTAAGATCATCCTGCAGAGCCTATGGCGCCTCCAGACAACGTGGGACGAGGAAATACCGGCGGAGGAGAACGAACTCTTCGCATCATGGTTGGCGCACCTGAGCGAGATCGCCAAGCTCAGGCTGACACGCTGTTACACGACAAGGAAGTACGACAGCATAGAACTACACGTGCTATGTGACGCCAGCGAACAGGCCTACGCGACTGTAGCCTACTGGAGGATCACAAGCAGCGACGGGAGCATCGCCGTAGTATTGGTGGCCGCCAAAGCCAAGGTGGCGCCGAGACAGGCGCAGACCATACCTCGGCTCGAATTACAGGCAGCGGTCATCGGTGCGAGGCTCGCCGGGACGATCAAACGAGAACATCGCCTGAAGATTGGTCGCACGACCTACTGGACCGACTCATCCACCGTGGTTCACTGGATACACCACGACATGCGACGCTACACACCATTCGTCGCACACAGGCTGGGTGAGATCGCCGAACTTACCAGAAAAGAAGAGTGGCGATGGCTGCCCACGGAACATAACGTGGCAGACGACGCAACCAGGCTCAGCGACACTCCTCTGAGCACACAAGATCGATGGTTCCAAGGCCCTGCTTTTTTATACCAACCAGAAGAGCAGTGGCCCAAGATGTCGACAACGCAAGAAGAAGACGACGAGGTCCTGCACACCAGGGAGCGACCAGAACCAGAAAGCTGGCTACCCGACCCTGCCCGCTTCTCTAAACACGAGGTCCTGGTGAGAGCCACTGCACGAGCACTCGCCTTCATAGACATCTGCCGACGTAAGGCAACAAGAATGGAACACAGACACATCCAACGCGCCGAGACAGAACTAATCCGACGCGCCCAACAAGAGAGCTTCAATGACGAGATAGCCAAAATCAAGGCGGCTCGCCCACTAACAAAGGCGAGCAGACTGTATCGCCTAGATCCGGTTATAGAAGAAGGAATCCTGAAGGTGCGAGGACGGATCGAGGCTTCCTCCGCACCCACCGAAACAAAGCGGCCCATTATATTGGACGGCCGCCATCCACTGACCAAGCTCATCGTGCTGCGGGAACACTGCGCTGCGGGTCACGCCAACAGGGAGCGCGTGACAAACGACCTGAGGCAACGCTACTGGGTCATTCACCTACGACCCACCGTACGCGCGATTGAGAGAAGTTGCGCCTTCTGTAGGAGGCTGAAAGGGACACCCAGAACGCCGGCCACAGGAGACCTGCCGCACGCCCGCCTAGACCCTTTCCACCGCCCGTTCACCAACTGCGGGGTGGACTATTTTGGACCCATGGTGGTCAAGGTGGGTCGTCGCCGTGAGAAGAGGTGGGGGGCACTATTTACATGCCTCACCTGCCGCGCCGTGCACATCGAAATCGTGTCGTCCCTCTCGACCGACTCAGCAATCATGGCGCTGAGACGAATGGCTGCACGCAGAGGATGGCCGCAGCTTATGTACTCAGACAACGGGACCAACTTCCGCGGGGCGGATCAAGAACTACGCAACGCCTACACCGAGTGGCTGCCCGCTCTGAACGACGAGGGGCTGAAACATCGGATGGAGTGGCGCTTCATACCCCCTGGCGCGCCTAATCAAGGAGGCGCGTGGGAAAGAATGGTGCGCTCCGTCAAGACGGCGCTCAAAGTCACTCTGCGGGAGAAGGCGCCACCAGAAGAGGTACTCAGCACGCTACTCACCGAGGCTGAGTTCTCCATCAACGCGAGACCCCTGACCCACGTAAGCGTTAACCCGAACGACCCCGAGGCCTTGACCCCTAACCACTTCCTGTTGGGGTCATCGGACGGCCTACCGAAGACGGGACCCTGCGACGAGGCCGATCGACGAGCGTGGCGAGCTAGCCAAGCACTTGCCGACCACTTTTGGCGACGCTGGCTCCGCGAGTACCTGCCCACTTTGGTACCCCGCGGCGAACCGAAGAACGACGCTCGACCCCTGCAAGCCGGAGACGTGGTCCTCGTGATCGACCACACGCTGCCCCGGAACACCTGGCCGATGGGAGTCGTCGAGCGAACGCACCCAGCAGCCGACGGCAGCATCAGAGTCGTCGAAGTAAGGACGAGAACCGGCATCTTCCGACGCCCAGTAAGCAAGCTCGTCGTCCTATTGAAGAAAGAAGAGGCTACGCAGGCTGCGCCGGGGGGAGAACTGTAACGGACGCCGATCGAATCATCAGAAATATGTATATAGGTTGATTAAGAATTAGATAATAAGTTAGATAATAAGAATTACGTCGAAATAAACCAATAAAGAAACGTAGTTTGACAAAGTCCCAGGCACGCAAAGTAAACAAACGCTGTGATTGGTCGACCGACGGAGCCGCAATCACGTTTTGAGCAGGTCGCGACAGGTTGAAACCTGTCGGGCGCCGCTCCGTCGGATCGCGCACAGCGTTTGTTAAAAGAGCGGGAGAATGTTGCGTGCCGCCGCGCCGAGCGCCTACGAGCGGATGTATAAAAGACGGGCCGGCGCAAACACAGTTACAGTCGACGATTAGCTCTAAAAGGAAAATCATTTTATTAAATCAGTCTTTATTTGTGCAAAGTAAAGTGTTATTATTTAAATACAGTCCACTCCGAAAATTCCAGGTACTGTGGGGCTGCAGTGAGTTATGTAGTCCACCACAAACATTATTGTTGTTTTCCTCGGGAACAGTACTTTTTTTCGGGATGAAAGATACCCTATGTCCGTTTCTGTACACCTGACAACGTACTTATATGCAAAATTTCAAGATGATCGGTTCAGTGGTTTAGCCGTGAAATGGTAACAAACGAACTTGCTTTTGCATTAAAATATTAGTTAAGATTATATTTCATTCAATAATTACCTAGCTTCAACTGTTTTATTTAATTTTATGAGTAAATATGTACTTTTTGAGTTTATCTTGGACATCACAGACATCGGTGAAGGAAAACATCGTGAGGAAACCTGGACTTATAATTAATATAAGTCTGAAATCGCCAACCCGTCTTGAGCAAGCGTGGTGATCAATGCTCGTGCCTTCTCTGTATGAGAAGAGGCCTTTGCCCAGCAGTGGGACAGTAATAGGCTGGTATTATTTAATATATTATATATGAGTAAAATCGAAAACATTATAATTTTTATAGGTAGGTACTCTTAAACATACATTTTACTAAATAGTTATCGTTTTTGAAAACACTTGATACATCATCGGCCTAGCCTTTCCCAACTATATTGGGGTCGGCTTCCAGTCTAACCGGATGCAGCTGAATACCACTATTTTACATAGAGCGACTGCCTGTCTGACCTCCACAACCCAGTTAGTACTGGGTAATACGATACCCCTTGGTAAGACTGGCTGTCAGACTTTTTGGCCCACTGACTACCTACCTAACGACTGTCAAAGATCTACAAATGACACCCGGGACCAACGGCTTAACGTGCTTTCCGAGGCACGGAGGAAACTCGGAAATGTAATGAGTGGTCACCCATTCACAGACCCTAAAGATCGATCCGAGCGGCTGTTATTATTTAGCCACGAGCGAATACGAATAACTTGTAATAATAATGGATTACTACCCGTGCGCGATGAGTTGGGACATGCTCGGTCACGTCACAGTGCACAGTGGCGTGTTTGTAAAATAGCGATGCGATTTGCGAACGGTAGGTACAATACGTACGAGCGCCATCGGGGAAGTCCGGGGGAAGCGGGCGGGGAGTTGCATTCCTAGAAGGTACCCAACCACAGATATAGATAGACCTAGATAACGCGAGAGCAATTACTACTTCGCGTGCCTAGCTTACGTACAAAAATCGAAAGTGGCCAATTTCGCGCTCAGTCTGCATCGGAGCATAGCGCTAGTCGGACGTCAGTTAAAAATATTAAAATGGTTAATTGTGCTGTTATAAATTGTAAAAACTGTACAAATGCGAGGAGAAAAAATAAAGGAAACGTTTCCTTCCATCGGTAAGTAATTTTATGATTAATATTATGCGTAATTAATTTAAAAAACAATTATTTTAATACCCTCAGTAATACCTGGTAATACCAAATTTTAGAAAAACAAAACATTCCTATTACATTGTAGCTTTTACTTGGAGCGGTCGATGAGACGTTTTGTTTTAACAAGTAATGAATATCGAAACAAGCGATACTATCGTATATCGTTTCGGTTTTGTAGTACAGGGACTTTTATCATTTTTCTGTCAATTTTAGCGATTAGTGCTGTTCATCATATCATATGCAACACAAATCGATTCTCAAGAATCGATTTCGGAAACAGAGGAATGATTTTGTATTATACGGGTTGTAAACAGACCCTTCACCAAGCCGTCAACCAAGCATTCTGTAGGTACATCAAACTAAGTAACTTTACGCAAAATTTTTGCTGTGAAACGAAATTTTTTTTTGGGGTCAAAAATCACATTTTACGGTAAAACTCAATATAATTCGCTCAAAACTTATTGCTGATGGATGCTTTGAATATTAAACGGACCATGGAGGTAATTGGAGTAAATTTAGAACCTTAAAAAGTAGTATTTAAAAAAAAACTTGTGAAAAAATTGGAACTTTGACCCCCAATATCTCCGTAACTAGAAGGTTCCCAGGTATGGTCTAGAACAAAAAAATGATCGCAATGACGGGGAGAACAAGTACCTTTCGGCTTCGTTAAGGGTCTTTTTACACCCTTTATAAGTACTTATTATGTACTTAGACAATTTTAATAAATAATCGTAGGTAACGTTTCGTGATTTTTTTAGTTTTCCACATGAACCCAATTTAAAAGAAAAATGGATTGAGGCGACGGGAAAGAAAAATTGGTTCCCAACAAAGAATAGCACTATTTGTTCAATACATTTTGAGGAAGCAAGCTTTGTTGAAGGGAAAAAGCAACGAATATTGACAAAAGCAGCCTATCCAACTGTTGATGTACTGAAGATCACAACTGATGAAGTTAGTTAATTGATAAGTATATGTACCTTCGAGCTTTTAGAAGTGTATAACGGGTTAAATGTTGAATTTTACTTGTACTTGTATTACAGAATATAAAGGGTGTAAAAAGACCCTTAACGAAGCCGAAAGGCACTTATTCTCCCCGTCAATGCGATCATTTTTTTGTTCTAGACCATACCTGGGAACCTTCTAGTTACGGAGATATTGGGGGTCAAAGTTCCGACTTTTTCACAAGTTTTTTTTTTAATACATGTTTTTAAAGTAAGATTTTTACTTTAATCACCTCCACGACCCCCTTACTATTCAATCCATCTATCAGCACAATGATCTAAGTGCGTAACATTGAGATTTACCGTATCACGTGATTTTTCACCCCAAAAAAAAAAGTCGTTTCCCAGCAATAATTTTTGCGTAAAGTTACTTAGTTTGATGTACAGAATGCTTGGTTGACGGCTTCGTGAAGGGTCCGTTTACACCCCGTATGTACCTTCGATGATGATGATGATGATGATTGTGATGGCCCAGAGGTTAAGGCCTCGCCTCTCATGCATGAGGTTGTTTGGTTGGGTTCAAATCCGGGCAAGTACCAATGTGACTTTTTCAATTCATATGTACTTTCTAAGTTTAGCTTGGATATCACAGACATCGGTGAAGGAAAACATCGTGAGGAAACCTGGACTTATAATTAATATAAGTCTGAAATCGCCAACCCGTCTTGAGCAAGCGTGGTGATCAATGCTCGTGCCTTCTCTGTATGAGAAGAGGCCTTTGCCCAGCAGTGGGACAGTAATAGGCTGGTATTATTATTATTATGTACCTTCGAGCTTTTAGAAGTGTATAACGGTTTAAATGTTGAATTTTACTTGTACTTGTATTACAGAATAATAATATACAACATAAGTTTTAGTATATGCGAAACCCAAAACACGTGTCTAGTATTTTTATGTAAAGAATCTATGTACAAAATTTCAAAACCGTATCATGAACAATCGCAAAGTTATAAGCTTGTTCTGTTACCTACTTGTTCCTACAAAAACATACTCACTGCATGCGCGGCCCCACAGGCCGTGCGCCCGCGCCGTATGATTGCGGATACGGTACTTAGTGTCGCTCGGTATCCAACTTGCAACCTATTTAAAATATTTTTGGGACAAATAATAAAATAAAAATTAAAAAAAGAAATCAATGTAAACGATTCAGTTGCTTATTCTGAACAAACTATATTCAGGTTTCGTACTAAAAATAATGTTTTAGATCCAAAAGTGACGCCAGAAAAAGCTACGTTATCGCCAACAAAGAGGTAATTAGAAAAGGTACTTTATTGTTTTATATATATTTTTATAGGTGCTTTTTTATTACATACAAGACCGGATAATAATCAAAATAACAAAAGGACATGTCCGGAAATGGTTTTTTATTATTTAATAATTCTAACCAGGGTAAGTTAAATATATTTGGAAAGACATCTCAAGACCTAGTGCTTCTAACTATATCATACATTTTTAAAGCCCTCCAATTTTTTGAAAAATCGTTTTTTTTTTAGTGAGAATTTACTTCTAAAACGAACAAACCTTTCTAATTTTCTAGGTTAATAAAGTGAACACACCCAAAAAAAAAGTTAACTTGTCAAAATTGACACAGGGGAACTGTCAGTGTCAATCAATATTTGATTTAGTCTGTCATCAATGTAAATAAAACAATACAATCGCTATTACATTATTTTAGTCAAACATGTGTAGCATTATCCATCAAAATCTGGGACACACTGAATAATTATGGTGACTTCACTGAATGTTCACGTGTATATTACAATATTTAACTAAGCAAGAAGTGCATGTTTCAGCATATTACACAAGAGCTTATAATCAGCAGAAGATAATGAATAACAATGTTATATACTGATTGAAACCATTGTTCAAATACAATTAGGAGAATTCCTTTTATTTACTGGAAATCGAGATCGGTATGGATGAAAAGCCCTTCGAAAATTATGCTATTTAAAAATTGATTAATACCAAGCTATAATTGAACTCAAATGTACGGTTTTGTCATGAATAAAACTCAAGTTTTTAAATAGTATTTATTTATTGATATTCTTCATTTTCAATGTCTTCTCTTATTAAAATATTGTCGAGAAACTGAGCAGGTGGAGATATATAATTTTGATGCCGAGCCCATCCAAGATACCAGACAATTGTCATCACATGAGCACAGCTTCCAACAGTCCTTTTCCCAATGCAAAGCAGAAGAATCCGTTGTGAAAAGGCCAAGTCAGTAAAACCGGAAAAATCAGCACAGCACAAAGATAACAATAACGCACAAGAGAACGAACGATATTTTGACGGTCTGCCTCTGACAGATCAGACGAATCACACGCTGAGCCGATAGGGGTGCGATCTAAAATCAATTAATAGAAGAATCGATTTTTCGGGCCAAAAAATACAATTTATCCTAGAAACTAGAGAACTTTTATGCTATATTATCTATTTTCTAATTTAAAATACATTTAGAAAATAAATGTCTTCTTTTATACCTGTTATTTTGATATGGTAATAAAATAATTGCATTATAGTACTATATTATCTAACTCCCGTATCACATTAATTTCAATTCGAGTTAACTTGAAGTGTGTTAACCTAAGTTGGCACATCTCTAACGCCAGTGTCAGATGAAGAATCATCTGTCAAAAATGACATTGTCACAGAGTGGCGGAGCTTTTTAAGGGTTGCCAACAACTAATAAAATAGTAATAACATCAATTATTATTTTATGATTTTTCTCTTAAATGGAGGGGTTTAAAAATATTATTTCAGTATTTCTAAGTTCCATATTTTTGTCGTATTTATTTGAGTGGACTTTGATGCTGGTTAGATTTTTCTCGGAATAAAAAACCAACGTCCATACAAAAAGCGGACATCTCCTTTATAGTAGTGTACAAGTACCTACTAGTAGTACCTACTAATGTATGTTTTCTTGTGCTGTTTATCTAGTTATTATTATAAACACGCCATATAATACAAGCTAGCTGGTCTGTAAACATTTGAGGGAGATCTCTGTTCACCAATAATAATTAAGGTATTTTAACAGCTGACGATTTGATTTTCCCATCACTAAATAGTGCTTGTGACGTCATAATAGGTAGGTAGTCAAAAAATGGCACGCTTGGTTTTCATACAGATCGTGATACTTGCGTTATCTAGGTCTATCTATATCTGTGGTCCCAACTGATAGCGCACGGGTTACTGCACAGGCCCTGCAGTCTCGACATTAGATAGCGATAAAAATCGGTCGTCAAATTTCTTTAATAGATTTTCAACCTTATACTTTCGAAATAAAGTAGAAAATCTATTAAAGGAATTTGACAACGATACGACTTAGCGACCGATTTTTGTCGCTATCTAATGTCGAGAGTGCAGGGCCAGGTGCAGCGTAAATTGAAAAAAAAACAACCTACCCATAAGTATCCAAACTATGATTATGCAACGAACACAAGTTGCTTACAAAACAATGTTATTAAGTACCACATGATACGTACGCACGACGGCAAATCAAGCTATACAATAATTATGCGGATCTCTCATTGTGTAGGAAAACTATACAAAGCGAGGCCAAGTTATACTGGAAATGTACAGCTTCATGTGCCGCCGTGTGTTCAGTCGCGAGCACCAATATGTACCTATACACTTTCCTAAAAAAACTATTTTCGCTAGAAATAACGACTGTAACTTGGAGATAGGATCTTTTCAATAAAAATATGAGATCCAGAATACTATGTTCGAAACAACATGAAATTTTAATCAGAACAGTAGGAGAAAAACACTTTTAAAAGTTGTTAAGTGTTTACATATTGGTGCTTGTGACTGTGCATATAGAATGGTACGTCGCGTCCACAGAACAGATAAAAGAGGTTAGAAGGGCCTTGTGGGCGGGGCAGGCGCGCCGCACTTTTGAGCAGACGCTCAAAAGTCAACCGAAATTTGAATCACCGGTCAACAGTCGCGCTCTTGTTGTGACAGCGTTCAAAACTCCGCGGAAAAAAAGAATTATGCCGTCTTGCGCTATTATAACGTGTCGGAAAAGAAGTCAGGAGTGTAATGTGGCCCGAGGAGGGATTTCTTTTCACCGGTAAGTCCAAAAACCTTAAAATACGAGTGATATTTGTAATTATTACAAAAGTATTATGTAGTTTGTAGACAAAAACGATAAAATCGCATTCAGATGCAAAATTATACATTGCTTGCAATACATGGGTACGATCTTGTACGACGTGAGCGGTCGCGCAATGTATTGCGTTCACTGCGAACGTCTCGTGCGTCGAGCCAAAGCTTCAATTCAGGGAAATCTATGCGCGTCGATAGTGTTGTACCAAATTGTAAACAATGTCGATATTAAGTACGTGTATACGAATGATTATTTTCAGTAATATTACAATTAACTTTGTTTTATTAAAACCAGTTATTGTGTAATGTGAATTACTAATTTAGTTTCTTACGATGAAAACATTTTTTTTTTAGTTTTCCAAAAGATCCAGCTATAAGAAAACTGTGGATTGAGGCAACTGGTAGAATTGAATGGATACCTACTAAATGTAGCACAATTTGTTCGCAACATTTTGCAGAAAATGATTATGTAACAAAACAGTCAGGGAAAAGATACTTAAAATCAGGAGCTACTCCGCACAAAAATATCGTTATGCCTTTTTCAGTAAGTAGTATATAATTTCTATTTTATAAAACTAACTATTAATAAATTACTTACTAATTATTAATAAATTAACATGATACAGTTAATAGATACATTTTTCACAGAGTAGGTAATTCACAATAAATGATTTAGATGATATTATGTTAATTCGACTTAGCATTCGATATGGCCGTGAAATTATAAACTTCTTTTTGGTTTTTTGCAAATTGTAGCTTTGTTTTACGTTTTATGTTATTCAAAATGCTATTTTTCTTTCTTTCTATTATTATGACATAAAACAGAGCTGCAACTAGCATAAAAAGAAAAAAAAAATCGCGGCAGTATCGGATGTCCCCCTTCATTTATTTGACTTTGATTTAATTTAATTTATATGTAACTAGCGACCCGCCCCGGCTTCGCACGGGTGCAATATATACATATATACCTTCCTCTTGAATCATTCTATCTATTGCTGAAAACTACATTCAAGTCCTTTGCGTAGGTTAAAAGATTTAAACGTACAAACAGCGGGAGCGACTTTGTTTTATATTACGAAAGACAAAACTTTTTTTACTCTACTACCTCCCGGCCAAATTCTAAGTTTGTAGCACAAAAAAGAAGGACTTTTATACAAACTCGCGAGGCCCTTTAGACCTCCTTAATCTGGTCCTATCACAAAATCCTTTCTTAGCGAACATTTACTAACTATTAACTACCTCCCGGCCAAATTTCAAGTCAGTCCGGCCAAGTTTGTAGCACAAAAAATGAAGGAGTTTCATACAAACTTGCAAGAGCCCTTTTTCTTTTTTTTTTACGGATGGGAAATCATCAAATGACTTCTCCCGCTCTGGGTGGAGTGGGAGGGAGTGTCAGACTCTTACTGACTAAAACCCATCCATGTCCCTTCATTGCCCTTTGTGTTCCAGGGCCACGGTATCTCTTTCGAACAGTCCCGCAGCCTGGTTGCTGACATCTCTTTAAGGCGCGCGTGGAACACGAACGCGCCGTCGACACGGCCTGTCGTCATAAGACGGACGGACGGAGAGCTAACTCACCGTCCACAGGCCCGCGTCTACGGTGGCCGGGAGCCACCACGTGGCCCCCGACGCCCGGTGCGTCGCCCGCGGCGGCCCGTCGCCTGCCGTTGCCTGTCGCAAAATCCGTTCTTAGCGGACGTCTACTACCTATAAACTACCTCCTTGCCAAATTTCATCTTTATACGTCAAGCGGTTTTCGATATTTCGTGATCAGTGAGAGAGTGAGTGACTTTTCGCTTTTATATATTAAGATAATATTGTTATTTTCCTCGCTAGAGAGCTCCGATAAACGCGTGCGATCGCTGCTAATCATAAAGTGCTATAGGGCGAAGCGCGGGCTTCGACACACTATTGATAGGCTCGCGCCCCCCGGCCGGTACAGCCGCAACCGCTATGTCCCTGCATTTTAAATCTGTAATATCTTCGAAAATATTCATTTAAATTACATGCTGTAAAAGGCCATATTGATCTATATTACATGCACAATGTATTTAAGGTACTTAATTGGATAAGAATTAATGCTGTATTGCTTAAAATCGCTTTTTTGTAAATAAGCCATTATTTTCTCGTAAGTAAAGGATAAAAAATGGTTATTGTGGGTTATCCCTAAGAGATAGACATATACCATCGCGGACTTTTTTGTAGACCTTTTTAAGGTGTACAATACTGTAGGACATTATTTTGATCTATCCCGTAGGGTTCAGCCAGCGTTTACAATGTAAGCGCAAAAAAATGTGTTCATTTACGACCTTACATTAAAAACCTCTAAAATTATCAGTGTTTCTCTACTATATTATGCATGTATTATACATATAAACCTTCCTCTTGAATCACTCTATCTATTAAAAAAAACCGCATCAAAATCCGTTGCGTAGTTTTAAAGATCTAAGCATACATAGGGACAGACAGACAGACAGCGGGAAGCGACTTTGCTTTATACTATGTAGTGATTAGGAAATCCACATTATTCGTACCGTACCCGCAACTTAAAAAATCGCAAACCTTTAATTAACAAAATTACAGTAATTTTATCGATATGATTAATCGACCTTTTGGTCGCCGTAACATATATGAGAAATAAATTGCTTTTACGCGTGTGTGAATGTACGTCCAGTGCAGTATTTGCGTTAGTGTGACAACCAATAGCAAACACGCGATCTAAGTGCGTGTGGTTTATTTGTGTGCGTAATGCGCGTACGAATTGATCTCTTGCTTGTAGTGGAGAGACAGAGTGGGAGACATGCGGCGACACGCGTTCTAATACAAATCAGGAACTATGTCCTTTCTAACCTCTTTTATCTGTTCTGTGGATTTTCCCATCACTAAATAGTGCTTGTGACGTCATAATAGGTAGTCAAAAATGGCACGCTTGGTTTTCATACAGATCGTGATACTTGCGTTATCTAGGTCTATCTACAGGGTGTAAACAGACCCTTCACCAAGCCGTCAACCAAGCATTCTGTCCATCTAACTAAGTCATCCTACGCAAAAATTATTGCTGGGAAACGACTTTTTTTTGGGGTGCAAAATCACGTTTTACTGTAAAACTCAATGTAACGCACTCAAAACTTGGTGCTAATGGATGCATTGAATAGTAAACGAATCATGGAGGTAATTAAAGTAAAGTTAAAACCTTAAAAAGTAGTTTAAAAAAAAAAACTTGTCGAAAAATTGGAACTTTGACCTCCAATATCTCCCTAGAAGGTTCCGAGGTATGGTCTAGAACAAAAAAATGATCGCCATGACGAGGAGAATAAGTGCCTTTCGGCTTCGTTAAGGGTCTTTTTACACCCTTTATATCTGTGGTCCCAACTGATAGCGCACGGGTTACTGCACAGGTACAACGTAAATTGAAAAAAAAAACAATCTACCCATAAGTACCTATATAAACTATCATTATGCAACGAACACAAGTTGCTTACAAAACAATGTTATTAAGTACCACATGATACGTACGCACGACGGCCAATCAAGCTATACAATAACTATGCGGAGCTCTCATTGTATAGGAAACCTATACAAAACAAGGTCAAGTTATACCGGAAATGTATAGCTTCATGTGCCGCCGTGTGTATATAAAGGGTGTAAAAAGACCCTTAACGAGGCCGAAAGGCAATTGTTCTCCCCGTCAATGGTTCTGGACCAAACCTTCTAGTTACGGAGATATTGGAGGTCAAAGTTCCAATTTTTTCACAAGTTTTAAAAAAAATACTTAAGTACCACTTTTAAAGGTTTTAACTTTACTTTAATTAAGTCCATTACCAGTTTACTATTCAAAGCATCCATCAGCACTAAGTTTTGAGTGCGTTACATTGAGTTTTACCGTAAAACGTGATTTTTGACACCAAAAAAAATTGTGTAGTGTTACTTAGTTTGATGTACAGAATGCTTGGTTAGCGGCTTCGTGAACGGTCTGTTTACACCTTATATTGAATGGTACGTCGCATCCATACGATACGGTCCGCGCGAGAGAGGGACGAAATAACAGTAACATATCGGACCCTCTCGCACGATTCGCCGCTATAACTT
This sequence comes from Noctua pronuba, assembly GCA_905220335.1. Classification (NCBI taxonomy): domain Eukaryota; kingdom Metazoa; phylum Arthropoda; class Insecta; order Lepidoptera; family Noctuidae; genus Noctua; species Noctua pronuba. The sequence continues at coordinate 5,247,642 of LR999922.1, read as the reverse complement.
CGAATAGTTCAAAGTCCAAACAGTTGTGTTCAATTAAGTTGATGTGTTTCCTTTCATTTCAACGCTAACTCTTCACCCGCGTCTTCGTTCGCAAAAATTGTGATAGCTCGGCTAATATGCATAATATAAATTTACTTTATAGCTTAGAGTACTCACGAATAATGTAGTTTTTTGTCAGTGGAAGATATTTTAGAATTGGATCATTAGTTCCGGAGATTACCCCTACAAACAAACTTACAAAAAAAATACCTCTTTGTAATACTAAGTATAGACCAGACTATTCAAATCACGTCGGTGTCATCACTGTAGTCTAGTAGTAAATTGTGTACTCCTAATAATTTCGCATTAAAGTGGCTATGACATACAGACCAGGGTTGTTGCTGATGCATATTTTTTTCACATCAGCGGATGCTGATGCTGATGCTGATCTTTTATCATTGACATCAGCGGATGCTGATGCTGATGCTGATTTTAATTATTTTCTTAAAAAAACAGGGAAAAAGTAAAATCTGTCCGTATTAGTACGCTCTTTGCGTGAATAATCCTTGTTACGTAAGTTGCAGTTTGTAGTTTCTTGACTCCTTAATTTAAAATACGTCCATATTCCACTTTTCAACGGATAACCCTCGACAGTTAACGGAAAAAAAAACAAAAACTTTCACGCGTAATGACGAATTAACGTAATGAGACAAGTTTGTGTTTGTTTGCAATCACAATCCCCGCAGACGATCTTTTAATTGGTCAAAGTCGCAGGCAAAAACTACACGTGATATAATCCTCTCTGCGGTCATGTCACGACTCGAACTTCAGCATTAATAATCAGCATTAATAATCAGCATCGATCAATGCGGATGCTGTTGCTGATGCTGATGTTGAAAATGATGCTGAAGATCAGCGGATGCTGATGCTGATGCTGATGTTCGCAACAACCCTGATACAGACGGACAGGACGAATCTAAAGGTTCCGTTGTTTGCCTTTCGGCTACGGAACCCTAAAAACAAGTAGTAATAAACACGGCGGCACATCAAGTTTGACACCCAATAATATAACTACACTACATTCAATACAGAGAACCGTCGGAAAGGTACGAAGCATCGTGGTATCGGCCAATCACAGCGAAGCGTTTGATGTTCTGCACTTACACTGCACACACACAGACGCACTTTTTGCATCGTGTGGTGCCAGTTCCCAAGTATCGCTCCGCTGGGATTCACGTTTATAAGGTTTTTTGTTTTAGTAGCCTGTGCTGTCCCACTGCTGGGCAAAGGCCTTTCATGTGCTAAAAAAGAAAAGTTACATTTCACAAATAATTATTTGTTATTTTCGAAGTGTGCGAATTGTGTGATTTATGGCGCCACAGTTATCACTAGAACAGCGGCATCTGATTGTGGAGTTGCGAGGTCGTGGACACACCATTAGTGAGATTGCAAGGATTACGGGGATATCGGTGAGTTTTATTTTTGTAATACTTTAAATTAATTCTGCTTATCTTCGTGAAGTCTTCGCTTCTATAAAATCAAATGACAACATTTTTATTCAGAACTATTACTTCGAGCGCGACTTCGTCCGCAAAAATTGTGATAGCTCGGCTAATATGCATGATATAAAAATAATTTATAGCCTATAGCATCCACGAATAATGTAGCTTTCTACCAGTGAAAGAATTTTTAGAATTGGATCATTAGTTCCCGAGATTACAGCCTACAAACAATTTTACAAAAAAAAAAATAACCTCATTATAATACTAAGTATAAAGGGTGTAAAAAGACCCTTAACGAAGCCGAAAGGCACTTGTTCTCCTCGTCATTGTGATCATTTTTTTGTTCTGGACCATACCTGGGAACCTACTAGTTACGGAGATATTGGGGGTCAAAGTTCCAATTTTTTCACAAGTTTTTTTTGTAAAATCCACTTTTTAAGGTTTTAACTTGTATTTTAATTAACTCCATGACCCGTTAACTATTCAAAGCATCCATCAGCACTAAGTGTTGAGTGCGTAACATTGAGTCCTACCGTAGAACGTGATTATTCACCTCAAAAAAAAAAGTCGTTTCCCAGAATTCTTTTTTGCGTAAAGTTACTTAGATTGATGTACAGAATGCTTGGTTGACGGCTTAGTGAAGGGTCTGTTTACACCCTGTATAGACCAAATCACGTCGCGTCGGCGTCACCACTGTAGATTCGATGTGTTAGTGGTTTTGGGAACTCTTCAAAATAAACACAGTTCTAACAATTATTTAAGTTTATTAGTTTAATACAATATTACAATAGAAGTTTAATGCTGGCACTTCACACGGCGTATTTGTCGAAATTTTCGCGTTATTGGATCAAAACAAAATGTTTTTTATGCCTATAGTGATATAGTTCACTTTTTTTTAATGATAAAAGGCGAATATTTGCCCAGATCTGACAAGTGTAGTGTGCCACCTTACGTTCAGTTCTCACAATCACGACATTTTTTCGCAGTTATGTATGAAATTTTGGCATATGTAATGTATTCTCTCTAATTTTTATTTTTATTTAGGATTAAGTTATTCTTTTTATTTTACTGTGTAGAGTCAAATACATATTTTTTGGTTTTTTTTTTCTAGACCAAAAAAAATAATTTTATTATTGTACGCCATTAATGGCAAAACATGCAGATCTGCCTATTATTTTTAAGACCTTGCACATATTGTTTGATGTATACTCATGTTTTACAATAAATATATTCTATTCTATTCTACCTTTACATTGGTGCAAAATTATGCAGACCGGTTCACTGGTTAGCGCGTACTGGCTCGGGCGTCCTGGCAGTATAATAATAATATAGTATACTCTGTGGTGAGGGCGACCGAGAGGGGCAACATGCGCGGGGAGCAGGCGGTGGGTCGAGCCGCCAGCCGGCGCGGCTCGGAAAACCTCGGCAATTGTTCGGAGATACTCGGTTAATCGTACGCACGGCGACCAGTCAAGCTATACAAAACCAGTTTATGCGGATGTCTCATTGTACTAGAAATCTTTACAAAGCGAGGCCATGCATGTAATGTATAGCTTGATGTGTCCCCGTGTGTACATTGTCAGAGCAGCCGAACTGTAGGTAGTGTAGATATGTCATAAGCGCGAATTACACAGAAACGGCGTAAGGTGAAGGCTCGGCACAGGCATGATGCCGCTTCGAAACGTTTTCATACAAAATGTACGTAGGCGACGTGTCGTGAATTACACTCAAGCGGCGCGGCGCAGGCACGCAGTTCTTTCAGTTCCTTATAAATTCCACGCCTGCGCCGCCCCGTCACCTTACGCCTTTTCTGTGTTATTCGCGCCTTAGCTATAGCCTACGACCCCTCACTTGGCGCTAGTAGTTTAGTTCAGTAATACAGTCATGTTTTTGTAATAATAATCAAGTACTTACCTAACTGTTGATAAAAATGAAATGAAATAATTATCATTATTTTAGAGGACAACGATCAACTTTTGGTTGCGACGCAATGAGGAGACTGGTGGTGACCTATCCGGTAATCACCGGCAGGTGTACGCACGCGCCACCACCTCTGAGCAAGACGCCAACATTATAGCGGCGCATAAATGTCAGCCATTTTTGAAAACGCGGGTAACTGCTACACAATTTAACGTAAGTTCACTACCTACTTGTAATGAATATAAAGGGTGTAAAAAGACCCTTAACGAAGCCGAAAGGCACTTGTTCTCCCCGTCTTTGCGATAATTTTTTTGTTCTAGACCATACCTGGGAACCTTCTAGTTTCGGAGATATTGGGGGTCAAAGTTCCAACTTTTTCACAAGTTTTTTTTTAAATACATGTTTCTAATGTAAGACTTTTACTTTAATCACCTTCACGATTCACTCCCGTACTATTCAATCCATCCATCAGCACAATGTTTTGAGTGCGTTACATTGAGTTTTACCGTAAAACGTGATTTTTCACCCCAACAAAAAAGTCGTTTCCCAGCAATAATTTTTGCCTAAAGTTACTTAGTTTGATGTACAGAATGCTTGGTTGACAGCTTCGTGAAGGGTCTGTTTACACCCTGTATTAATATTGGTGCAGACGCCAGCGCATAAGCTACTACAATCTGTCAAATTTCTTTAATAGATTTTCAACTTTATCGCTATTAGGTTCAAGCTTGAGTTTCCTCCGTGCCTCGGAAAGCACGTTAAGCCGTTGGTCCCGGCTGTCACTTGTAGATCTTTGACAGTCGTTATAGGTAGTCAGTGGCCCGAAAGTATTACTCAGTACTAACTGCTGGGTTGTGCAGGTCAGATAGGCAGTCGCTCCATGTAAAATACTGGTATTCAGCTGCATCCGGTTAGACTGGAAGCCGACCCCAACATAAAGGGTGTAAAAAGACCCTTAACGAAGCCGAAAAGCACTTGTTCTCCTCATCATTGTGATATTTTTTTTGTTCTGGACCATACCTGGGAACCTTCTACTTACGGAGATATTGCGGGTCAAAGTTCCAATTTTTTCACAAGTTTTTTTTTAAATACTACTTTTTAAGGTTCTAACTTTACTCCAATTACCTCCATGGTCCGTTTACTATTCAAAGCATCCATCAGCAATAAGTTTTGAGCGCATTATATTGAGTTTTACCGAAAAATGTGATTTTTGACCCCAAAAAAAAATTTCGTTTCCCAGCAAAAATTTTTGCGTAAAGTTACGTAGTTTGATGTACAGAATGCTTGGTTGACGGCTTGGTGAAGGGTCTGTTTACACCCCGTAGTTGGGAAAAGGCTCGGGAGATGATGATAGATTATCGTAATCGTATCGTTAGAGTATTGAAAAATATAAGGCTATAGTTTAAGCTTAGTTTTAATAACATTGAAAATTTATTTTTTTACGGTATTTTCAGGTATCAACCACAACAATCCTGCGCAGATTGAAGGACGCTGCAATAAAGAACAGGGTACCGGTAAAAAAAAAAATATCTGCTGCCCATGCTCAAGTTGGGGTTAGTTTTTGTTAAGAATCTTATCTTTAAGAGGGTATTACAAAAAAAAAACGCAAAATTGTAAGGTTTCGTTGTTGAAATTGTTTGTTTTTCGTTCGTTGCTTGAAATAACAATAATTTATTAAAAATAGGTCGTTATCTCTGCTGCAATAATAATAAAAGGAATTTTAGATAACTTTTTTATTTATTTAGTAATCATCATTCTCCCGATGCGTGGCAAATACTCACGGAGACCCTGATTTTGGGGCTCTAATTTGTAGATTCTATTGAATATAGAGCATCCATTTTTTTTTTCATCTCACATAATTGTATCCTATTCTTTAATAGTATACATTTTTGTTATATGCCTCAAGAAAAAAACTGGACCAAATTCAATTATCGACCGAAAAGGTTTCGAAACATGCCGCTATATCTCCGAAGTTGTAGGTACATCATTATGACGTAAATCATACGAGCGATTTAAGCTGATTTTTGCGCTGCGACCCGACCCGCTGCGGCCCGACCCGCCCGACATAATGTGCACGGACCTTATCTGGACGTTTTGATTACTGTTTTGAACTTGTTTTATTTAGTGATATTTGTGACAACTTCGCTTGTTTCTCGTCTACGCACATGTTTATTCCGTTTCGGTCTACAATGAAGATTGTTCACTAATTCTGACTTTAGCTCGTATTTTCTGTTGAAACTAAAAAATACATGTGAACGAGATACGCCAATTAGTTTCCTAGATATGGAATTTTAAAGTGAGCTAAAGAAACCCATGGGCCCAGTAAGGCTAAGCGTATGCTGAGCCGCAGGTGACGCAAGTCTACGCAGCGCAGGGCAGATTGGACTTTGTATGTAATGCATGAACTAAGAGCTGTGTAGGCTGCGGTGCAGGCATATGTGATGCAGACAAGCGTCTACCCTGCTCTGCGCCTCGTTGCAGTGTACACAAATATCATATCTGCGCGACGCGTGCATGTCAAACCAATCAATCAATTTATGTTTTGTTTTAATTGTTTATCAATTTATGTTAACAAAATGGTATTTTTCTTATTTCTTTTTTTCCTCTCTCTGGAGCCCTGACCTCCGGTAGCTTGGACCCTGTTCTCGATACCGGTGGGCTACTATTTTTTATATTTTTAAATGTTTTTTGTATTATTTTGTAAAGGAATATTTTAAAATGTTAATGTTACGTATAGAAATGAATATAAGAATAACAATAAAGAAAGTAGTGTACAAGTACATACCTACTGTTAGTATATACTAATGTATATTTTCTTGTGTTGTATAACTTGTTATTATTAATATTTCTTTATTCATTAATTTTCTTATTTATTACATTTTTAAATATTTAAAATAAAACAAAAGTATACAAAAGATTTAAAAATATAAAAAATAGATGGCCCATCGACAGCAGGAACAAGGTCCAGGCTGCCGGTGGTCAGGGCTCCAGAGAGAGGAACCGCTTCACTATGCGTGCCGTGTCCCTATGTCCGTGTGTTTTTATATTAATATTAATACCATATTATAATACAAGCCAGCTGGACTGTAAATATTTGAGGGAGACCTGTACAGCAATTGGGTCGATCTTCAGAGGCATGTTTTTTCGTGTTGGGCGGGATAAACCCATTTAAAAATCGAAAAACGTTTTCAAAATATTTTTTTATAGACAGTTTGGTGTCTACTCTACGTGGTACAAAGCTAATATTATGAATAAGTTTATTATGAATATTAAAAAAAAACTTAAACCCTAAAACCCAGAGCGATCAGCTCTGGGTTGACCCAACTCTCGATAGAATGTTTTTTTTTTTTAAAGTTTTTAATGAAAAGAAAAAATCTTATGAGACAACTTATTTAGATTACTAACAAATAGTTAATCTTCATAGTAATACAATATTTTTTGTCATATTAACAATACTTTTGCCACAATTTTAATTTAAAATCGTGACCGGGCATTTTATCTCATCGCTCTGCGCTGAGGTAAAACATCGCGCTCAGCTCTAGTTACGCTTTATAGACACTCTATTGACTATTCCCCTCCCGCGGGGCAACGCCAGTAGTGGTCTAACCGCCGAGGAAGATACCTGTGTGCCACGTTCCCGCATTCCAACATTACGAAGGTATGTTTATGATGGCTCTGGATTTGGTTCTCGAATTTTATGATTGCTATGGCACGTTATTTAAATTCAATAGTAAGCTTGCGAATGTGTGTTATGATGTTTTTTATGAGACGTAATCACAACTTTCTACTGCTTTTAAATTCGGCTATATTTATGATTTTGTGACTTTTTCTGATCGTTATGGCTCTGATTGCTCTGTCCAAAAAGAACAGAGCGATGATATTTTGCATTAATTGTACCTACTATCTATTAACTTTATCTATCTATTTTAACACTTTCGCTGCCCAGCACCCAGCATATGAGTCCAAAGTCCATACTACGCGGGGTGTTGGGCAGCGAAAGTGTTAAGTAGTAGTACCGGACTGTAACAATGACAAACGATGAACTATGCAAATAACCTTTAATTTATAACCTTTCCTGGGTTTCTTCGGATAACGTAAACCCATAAACAGATTTTGACGTATTTTACCTTGATACCTTGCATTTAGCTACCACAACTGTAACCCCTTCTCTAAAATTTAATGGCAACTATTGTTGCAGATTGAAATCATGCCTCGAAATAAATTGTCTATTGAAGAAAAACGTCGTAGGAAGAAATTGGCTGAGCGTCGTAGAATGGCCAAGATAAAAAATGATCCAGAGCTATATGCACAATGGCTTGTAAAGTCAAAAGAGAGTTACCAAAGGAAAAAAGCTCGGGGCACAGTACGACCAATGAGTCATTTGACTCCAAACCAGCAAAAGGTTCTAAAATAATACATTTCTCTTACATAAAGGGTGTAAACAGACCCCCTTAACGAAGCCGAAAGGTACTTGTTCTACCCGTCATTGTGATCACTTTTTTGTTCTAGACCATACCTGGGAACCTTCTAGTTACGGAGATATTGGGGGTCAAAGTTCCAACTTTTTCACGAGTTTTTTTGTAAATACATGTTTCTAATGTAAGATTTTCACTTTAAACACCTTCACGACCCCCGTACTATTCAATCCATCCATCAGCACAATGTTTTTAGTGCGTTACATTGAGTTTTACCGTAAAACGTGATTTTTCACCCCCAAAAAAAAAGTCGCTTCCCAGCAATAATTTTTGCGTAAAGTTACTTAGTTTGATGTACAGAATGCTTGGTTGACGTCTTCGTGAAGGGTCTGTTTACACCCCGTATAATCTTGTACACGTACACTGAATATGACTGAAAACGGCTAAATAAATAACATTTTATCAATATTTATTTTTTTGTGCACCTGATTTCACCATTTATGATCGCTCTGGCACCAATTATGGCAATAAATATTTCCATAACTATTTGTGTAAATTGAAGGCAACTAGTAAAAATATACCATTTGAATATCATTCATTTTAATGAGATACGTAATTACCATTAAATATCAATTTGTGAAAAGCACCAGAGCGATCACACGAATACGCTCGTTTTGGAGATTTATCCAATTAGTGCCTTTCAACAGCTGATATGATAACAGTGATTGTTTTGTTTATAATATGATTTATGTTTCAGAATGTCAACAAATTAATTAAATTAAACGAAAATACTCCAAAGAATAAAAAGAGTTTAAAAGAATTGAATCATACAAAGGAAAAAGTTATACAGCAAAACAAACAAATAAAAATACTGAGGGAACGGAACTGTCGCAAAGTCAAAAAATACCTTCATTAATAGAATGCTTTAAAAAAATTGTTAATTAATAATGAGCAAGCTCATGTGCTTAAAACAATCAACGTTTACAAATCAAGAACTTTATTTTTATTTTCCTCTGTCTATCTCTCTCTCTCTGTCACAAAATCGATTTAAATTATTGTTAACTAGCTGTGCCCCGCGGTTTCACCCGTCGCTTCCGGCTTGTTATATTTTTGCCCGGCTCCTATTAGTCATAGCGTGATGTTATATAGCCTATAGCCTTCCTCGATAATTGGACTATCCAGCACTAAAAGATTTTTTCAATTCGAACCAGTGGTTCCTGAGATTAGCGCGTTCAACCAAATGAACTCTTCAGCTTTACAATATTAGTATAGACTAGCTGTTCCCCGCGACTTTCGTCCGCGTAGAATTATTAAAAATACAATTTTCCCCGTTTTTGCAACATTTTTTCTTTACTGCTCCGCTCCTATTGGTTGTAGCGTGATGTTATATAGCCTATAGCCTTCCTCGATAATTGGACTATCCAGCACTAAAATAATTTTTCAATTCGAACCAGTGGTTCCTGAGATTAGCGCGTTCAACCAAACAAACTCTTCAGCTTTATAATATTAGTATAGATAATTCATTACTGTACACAATTACTCAATAAATAATATTCGTACAGTAATTTCGAAATGGTATGTACAGACGCCAGCACATCAAGTTATCCGAAACTGTCAAATTTTCCCAATCAACCTTGCACCTAATGCTCTAGCGATAAAGTTGAAAATCTATTAAAGAAATTTGACAGATTGTAGTAGCGTAATGTGCTAGCGTCTGTACAAGGGCGAAAATTCAAAAATGAGTTTTCTCCCAGCAAACCATTGAGTGATAGAGAGAGATACTGATACTGCTAGCCTGCGTCATCCCACTGCTGGGCAAAGGCCTCTCCCCATGACTTCCAGTTGTTTTGATCCAGGGCTAATGTGGGCCACTGGTCGTTGGTTCTGTCCAGCTCGTCCCGCCATCTTCTACGAGGTAGAAGAGAGAGATATAAAACTTAAATTAATCATAAGGTGTTTCAATCGAATATATTTACGTGTTGAGACGGGTGCCGCACGCGGCGGCCATCTTTGAATCGATGTGTTTTTCCCATCACTAAATAGTGGTTGTGACGTCATAGTAGGTAGTCAAAAACTGGCACTCATGGTTGTCATACAGACCCTGATACTTGTGTTATCTTAGTCTATCTATTATAGTAACCATGGAGTTTCTTGCCGGTTTTTTTTATTATTTATTAATTAAAGAACAAAACAAAATATAAACAGAAACATCTTAAAAGCCTCAATAGGTTTGTCCGGATGTTGAAACACTTTTAAGCTATCTTAATACTAACGTAGCAAATAATCATTGTTAATTTATAGTTAACACATAGTTTATAACAAATTGTGAGGTAGTTCGTAAATAATAACTAAGAAAGATTACAAAAACAACGACATCGCGTCGATGCTATACCTAGTTACTAATTGAATGAAATTTAAACAGGATGATACATTTTCAGAGAGAGTCAAAGAATTGTTTGTATTTATTTTTATAATTACTATTTGTTATTTCCGATTGAACTTTTGTTGGAACGTCATTAATAAGAGTAGGTATTAAATAAGCGACTGTTCGTTTCCCGTAATAGTTCTTGTATCTCGGTACTACCAGTTTTGATTGGGCTGCCAATCTTGTTGCTACACCATGATTGAATTTAAGGTTCTCACCGGCACCCGTGCGCCTTTTTGTCGACGTTTCATAAGTGCCCATATCTGGGTCTATGTGAAATAAAACATTTTGATTTATGTCTGTGAATCTACCAGTTGTTTATTTTTATTATTAGCATGGCGTTTTAAAAATTAAATATTGTTACAGATCCCGGCCCAAGTCGACTCGGAAACTGACGGAGAGGCCACGCCTTGGTCATTGTCTGAAAGAACGGTAAGTCAACAGCTTTACGTTATAATATAATACAGGGTGTAAACAGACCCTTCACGAAGCCGTCAACCAAATATTCTCTACATCAAACTAAGTAACTTTACGCAAAAATTATTGCTGGGAAACGACTTTTTTTTTGGGGTAAAAAATCACGTGTTACGGTAGGACTCAATGTAACGTACTTAAAACATTGTGCTGATGGACGGATTGAATAGTATGGGGCTCGTGGAGGTGTTTAAACTAAAAATCTTACATTGAAATCATGTATTTAAAAAAAAACTTGTGGAAAAGTTGGAACTTTGACCTCCAATATCTCCGTAACTAGAAAGTTCCCAGGTATGCTGTAGAACAAAAAGATGATCGAGAATAAGTGCATTTCGGCTTCGTTAAGGGTCTTTTTACACCCTTTATTATATAACTAGCTTTTGTCCGCGGCTTCGCTCGCGTTAATTTATAATTTGAAACTTAAAATCTGAACACACTACTAAAGTTTCTATAATAATATAATACAATCGTGATTCGAAAGACACGTGGCGCTATCTATTAACATTACGAATATAAGTCACAGCACACATATCAACTAGGAAAGGGATCGGCACCGTCTCGTCTTTCGCCTCGCCGTCAACCAGGCGTCAACCTAACGTAAGCAAGCGGATCAGCAGCTCCGATAAAGCACGCGATAAAGCGGTGAAGCAGTGATAGCCTAGTGGTGTGACCGTCGGACTGCCAAGTCATAGGCCTCGAGTTCGAAACCCAAGGCACGCACCTCTGATTTTTCGGATTCATGTGCGTATAGTATAATTATCACTTGCTTTTCGGTGAAGGAAAACATCGTGAGGAAACCAGCATGCCTGAGAGATATTTCTTGACGGCATGTAAAGCCAAGTCAGAGGCCCATGGGCGGCCTAAAAACTCTGACATCAGGTTACGAACTAACCACACGATAAAGAAAGAAAGAGCAACTCCGATATGTCGCTAGCTCGCCGATGTCGTGCTTACTGCTCGTGGACCGGTGACCCGGTTGGCACCAGATCAGTTTGAATCCGAGCGTGAAGTGTTGCGCACGGTTATGTCCCGGTTCACAATACGCGAGATGGCTATCATAGCCATAGCATTGGACGAGGAGGAAAACGAAAATAGAAATAAACGAAGAAAAAAAAATTTGGTACGTACCTACACAATATGAATAAAGTAGTGTGCGTAAGGGCGGTCGAAGAGACGTAAGCTTTTTTTATTTTTATGGATGGGAAATCATCAAATAACTCTTCCCGCTCTGGAGTGAGAGAGGGAGGGAGTGTCAGACTTTTACTGACTAAAACCCATCCATGTTCCTTCTTTGCCCTTTGAGTTCCAGGGCCGCGGTATCTCTTTCGAACAGTCCCACAGCCACGGCAGGTATCGGCCCTTGTGGGCCCCTTCCTGGTTGCTGACATCTCTTTGAGGCGCGCGTGGAACACGAACGCGCCGTCGACACGGCCTGTTGTCATAAGACGGACGGACGGTGAGCTAACCCATTACTCACCGTCCACAGGCTAAGAGACGTAAGCTCGGATACGGAGAGACGTAAGCGCGGGGACGACGAGCCGTAAGCGAGTTGACCACGCACCGCACCGCGGTTCGTGAGCTTGTCCCGAGACGAGGCGATTACGTTACGATTCCGATTAGCCTGCGTTGCAATAGGGAGTCTCATGCAAGCAATACTGATCGGCTTGAGTTGATACGATGCCGATCCCTTTCCGAGTTGATATGTGTGCTGTGACCTTATAAGAGGATTACTCTAGTTTTTTAGAGCTTGTATGAAGTGTCATAAAATATATCTACTTGTCTGGTTTTGAGGTTATTTTCGATTTGATAAAATTACTCCGGTTTTGTTTGCAAAAATAACTTTTGTAGGAGTTCATATGATAAGTGTAGACTATTACATTTGCATGCTATATTAGGGCAGAATGTACATGGATCCTATTATAGTTTAACAACTTATTTTTATGTACCTACCTACATTCTTAGCAAATAAAGACCTATTCTATTCTATTCTACTATATAAAACAAAGTTTGATTTTGATGCAGCATGGGACGGGATTCCATACATCCATAAGCACCACTGTTTTTTTTCTGTTCAGCACAACGTTTTGAGTGCGTTACATTCAGTTTTACCGTAAAACGTGATTTTTCTTCCCAAAAAAAAGTCGTTTCCCAGCAATATTTTTTTGCGTAGGATTACTTAGTTTGATGTACAACATGCCAAGTTGACGGCTTCGTGAAGGGTCCGTTTACAGCTTCTATACCTGCGGTTAAACTCAAATAGCTGATGCTGGCCTTACAGCTGCTAGGTTGAAGTGGAACTGGCCTGGTCACGTCTGCCGCATGTCGGAGGAGCAATGGGCAAAAATTACCACTCAGTGGATATCAAATGGCAGGAAACGACAACGCGGCAGGCCCAGAAGGAGATGGCGGGATGACCTGGACTCTTTCGCAAAGGATTGGCCTACAATCGCACTAGTTCGCGAAATGTGGAAGGAGGGAAAGGCCTTTGCCCTGCAGTGGGACAATATAGGCTTATTTTTTTAATTTATTTTTTTGTTACCTATGTTTCTCTCTATACACTTAATACCTGCGGTTCCATTCTTTTCAAACATTGCGGATTTAACCTACCAGTTTATTTTTTCATGGCGTTTATTAAAATTATCCATTGTTACAGAGTCCGGCCCAAGTCGACTCGGAACCTGACGCCGAGGACGTGCCTGGGACATTCTCTGAAAACACGGTAAGTCAACAGATTTACGTTATATTCGTACGGATGAAGATGAAATTAATGAGATTACTTATTTATTTACTTAAGATTAGCCAACAATTGTTTACACGTAATATTTTCATTGCGATTGACAGGTATACAATAGCAAGTGTAACAATTAATTAAAAGCTAACACCGCCGCATGCACACGAAACGGATTAAACATACAAAATCAATTATTATATATTCTTTGATTATGGTTTAGATTAGTTTTTTATTCTTAAGATTAGGTTAGTTAAAACATTCAAATTAATTACTTATATTAATTAACAAGAAAATGGAATCACAAATAATAAAGATGTCAAGTTAATTATTAATTAGGAACAAAAATACATTAATTAAGCTCATCGAAATTTAAATAATGACATATAAAGCAATATAATTAAAATTTAATTATTCTAAACTAGCTGTTCCCCGCGACCTTCGTCCGCGTAAAGTTATTAAAAATACAATTTTCCCCGTTTTTGCAACATTTTTCATTGCTGCTACGCTCCTATTGGTCGTAGCGTGATGATATATAGCCTATAGCCTTCCTCGATAAATGGACTACCCAACACTGAAAGAATCATTCAAATCGGACCAGTAGTTCCTGAGATTAGCGCGTTCAAACAAACAAACAAACAAACACTGCAGCTTTATAATATTATTAAGTATAGATTAAATTAATGAATGGGATTCAAAATTACGTGGGACCAAGGAAGAGTTATTTGGCTGAAAAGATAACTAATGACGCCTTCTTTCGGCCAATTCAATTTGTCAAATAATGCAGCAACACCCTGTATCTACGGTGGAACGGACACCGACGCGAAAACGTTTACAAGATCGCGGCACGTAAGTTGAACTTTGCGCAGTGACCAATGATATTTTAGTAAACAGATAATGTTATGACCGCGCAAAACGTGAAGACTAGAAAACGTCCTAATTGGGACATATTGCCTTTAGTCTGTGTCACGCACTACTACGAGTGATACGTTGCGCGCTGCTACGTAATTACCATCCAAAATCCATCGTGCCATCGTGTGTATTTAGAAAGTGTACCAACTATGATACCAAAGTTAATAAAACACAAGGGATCTCATACCACATGTAAGTACGCAATTTACTTCGATTTATTAATATTAATATATTTCAATTATTTTCCTAATATTCTGATATTTTGAGGTTAGAAAAAAGAAAGAGATCGAAAATACATTTTTTGTCGTAAGAACGACAAGGATACGTGCACTCCGGACATAGAATAAAAGTACAGATGCGAATATTAGGCAGTAAAGTCATCTTTACTCCGGAGTTCTAGTTTCCCTTTTAATAACTTTTCGTTATAATTTTGTTTGTTATACTTAATTATAAATTAAACATGTCATATGTAGGAAAAGAAAATATAAATAGCTTATCGTTACCATAATATGTCACAGATAGTGTTTAAATAAAGCTACCATTGAGATCAGGCTTCAAGAATGGATTGCAATTGTTCGTAAACAAAGAAATGAATCGTTTATATTACTTTACTGTGTGACAACAGCGAATTTGACTATTTACCGTCTTTTCTTCGTAGGTTTCCAACCACTGAGAGCCGGCTTCAAGAGTGGATCGCAATTGTTCGTAAACAAAGAAGTGAATCCAGTTGGACGCCTTCAAAAAGCAGTAGAATTTGTAGCGATCACTTCAAGGTTATTGATAAATATACTTCAAACGAAGGTCGAACACTTCTCAAAAAGAACGCTGTTCCCGTTATAGAGGTAATTTAAAGTGTAAAAAATGCGTATTTCGCAGTCTACCCTACGATTTGCTCTAGCATTTGTTCTGGCATTTTAAATAAAACATTATTACATATTTTTCACCTACCTACCTTTTAATAGTGTTTATTCGTTGCATAGGCACAAATCCCGTCAACAAATTCTGTACACGCGGTTTGTACCTTCTGCCTAGTTAATTTGTTAGTCTATGATGCCAACGTGCGGTGATTGGTGGCTCGAATAATGTTTGCTTACATTCACGCGCAATTGACAACATCTAGCTGTCACTTTTTTTCTTGGTGGTTTTATCAAGCTATCCTTTTTACTTGTAGTGAAATGTAAAATGAATGAAAATATGTGTGCTGCCTCTCGGCGCGGAACACTTTTTTCTGTTGATTTGTAAGTGTATAACATACTTATCTGTTTATTAGAATATCATTGTATAAAAAAATATAATTAAAATAGGTACCTACATAGATTTGATTTAATTTAATTAAACTAAATTAAATTGATGAATGGGATTCAAAAATACGTGGGACCAAGGAAGAGTTATTTGGGCTAAAAAAAATACCTAACAAATGACGCCTTTTTTCGGCCAATTCAATTTGCAACAACCTGTATCTACGGGGTGGAAAGGACACCGACGCGAAAACAGTTATAAGAGCGCGGCACGTTAGTTGAACTATGCGCAGGGACTGATTTTCGGGTCTCAATCGAAGTGCGGTATGAAGTGCGCGGCGAGGGGCACGCGTAACCATTGCAACGCGGCGATGCTAGCCGCACTCCGTCCCTCGCTCCCCGCGCACGCCCCGCGCGGCTCTGGACTCTGGAGTACAATCGCGCAGTAAGTGTCGGTTCTTTCACATTTATATTTCTGTCAAATGTGTGATCATTTAATTTAATTTCAAGAAAATGGCTCCACGTCCACCACAACCAACTTTAAGGAGACAGGGGGAAGAATGAATATTATTTTCTTTAAAAAAATATATTTTTTTTAAAGAAAATAATATACTTAACTGATTCTCTGAATAAAATCGCGGAAGCTACGAAAAAGTTTGTATTCACAGTTAAAAGGAATATAAAAGTTCAGAATATATTATAGTTACTTTTAGGACCCCTAGTAAAAAGAGAGAACGAATAAAACCAGTCACAGGCATAGACGATTTTGACAAGGGGGTAATAAAACGATGCATTCACAATTTTCATATAACTGAGAACGAATTACCGAACCTTTTTTTTTTTCGAATGGGATATCATCAAATGACCGCCGCTCTAGGCGGAGTGGAAGGGAGTGTCAGACTTTTACTGACTAAAACCCATCTATGTTCCTTCTTAGCCCTTTGTGTCCCAGGGCCGCGGTATCTCTTTCGAACAACCCCGCAGCCCCGGTAAATTACCGACCTTTGGTAAACTTGTGCAAAATTACGTTCTGATATAAATTTTGAAGGTTCTGATAAAAGTCTTCGACGCATCATTAAGGAACTCGGATTTAAATGGAAAGCTACCGAGAATAATCGGAAAGTTTTAATAAGAGACATCAGCCATCAGATTATTAAGGCGAGGTTACCCTGATAAACGGCCATTTATATTGTGTTTTATTCGTAAATAGCACGGATTTAAATTCTGAAAAAAACATATTACATATTTCACACTTCGATCTAGATGTCACGGTGGTCCGATACACGATTACTTGCACTTTACTGCATCCAATTAAATCGCAAAGACAAGTCTAAATTAAGATCTAATTTATTATTTCATTTGAGTTATATTAGATGTTGAACAATAAAACTTATACCATAATAAAGGTTGTAAAAAATGTGACATGCAGCGGTCACCATCATTTGAAATATGAAAATACGTATACCATCAATTCCAACCCCAACTGTTTTCATCATTTCATTCGCTCGCAACGCGTCCTTTAGTCCCGAGCGGAACGCGTTGGAGGAAGGACGTGTGTCAATTTTGCGAACCCGCCACCGGCACCGCCCCGCTAAGTTCTGTTACGAGTTGAGCCAAAAATACTTTGTAAAAAATAACCTTTATTTTTAGTTTTCATATAGTTATAGTTAGTTTTTTTAGGTACTTAGTTATAATTTTGTCGAAAAAATGGGCAAAACTAGAAAAAATAAAAACTTGTCATCGCTGGCTCTACGGAGGCTGAATAAACAAAAAAAGGATGCTTTGATAATATTATTATTATTTACCTACATTATATTATATTATATAAAGCCATAATATAGTCTCAATATGTATAGCAGCATTTGTATACCTAAGCTTATAATATTTGTTATTTACTACTGATATGTCCGTTTTCACTTATCTCACTCCTAAATAAATGCCCAAATAAAAGCGAGAATTTTCTACGTGGGAGTTGAATTTCAACAGGCAATATTTAGGCATTCATTTAGAAGTAAGACAAGTATCATTACGCATTAGGTACCTACTTACAGGTACCACAACACAATAAATAATATTATCATGGTGTATGCAACGATTTTGTAGGTCTCGTCTTTACCATGTAATACGGGCAGCACACTCGTGCCATAGCAGGTCAGACGAACTCCGCAGTTTAGGTATGAAGATACAAGTACTACTGCGGGTCCGTCCGGAGTTCCGGACGGACTTATTCAGTAGGGCCGCGCGGTCAGCCTCGCGTTGTTTGTCAAGTCATTCCAGATTTGATACGCATTTACCTACCTACCTACCCACCTAAAAGAGATATTTCATTTCATACAAAATGTAGGTGCAGAATAACGTATGCCGTATGCCTATCTTCTTAGGTTCAAGTATCTAACCCGTAAAGACATTGTAAAATAAAATAGTTCTCTGATCTACATACTACATACTAAAGTAAGCACCGAGCCTAGGTTTATTTGAAACGTTATTTGACCACAAAACTACAGTACCTAATAGGCAACGTAGTCAGAAGGTACATAAGATAAGAGTTACGCGATAGAAAGAGAGGCAGCTTGTAGGGGAATATAACTATAGGTAACTAGCGCTGTACGGCCTGAATTGCATTTTATTGTGTCACGACAAAAGTCCAATTTATGATTTTGCGGAGTGAATCTTCTGTACTTATACTATTATTTATTCTGCGGCCATAGTGTAGAAATGTGACAGTATGCCCATTTCGTACAAATATTATTTATAATTTTCGTTAACGTTTAGGTTCAAGCTCGTTTTTGCAAACACCACTGACAAAATGTGAGAAATATTTTTATTTATATAATTTTTTTTACTGTTGGTGCAGTACTTGTGTACAGTTTTCTTTTACAAATTGTGCCAAAATTTGATGCCGTTATTATATTTTTCCTCAATTCTATCCAA
This sequence comes from Noctua pronuba, assembly GCA_905220335.1. Lineage (NCBI taxonomy): Eukaryota > Metazoa > Arthropoda > Insecta > Lepidoptera > Noctuidae > Noctua > Noctua pronuba. Next base: position 5,229,121 of record LR999922.1, on the reverse strand, counting down.
TCACTGCAATCCCTTTGTAGGACAGTGCTTCTTTCAATATTTTGCCTATCATTTGTCCAGACTTTTAAATTGTTGAGGAATTCTTCCTTGGCTTTTTCTAATTGATCTGGACTCATATCGGGAGCTGAACTTGTAGGCCCATAGTTGTGCTGTGCAGAAGTACCTTCAAATCTTCTTATTTTTTTTGTGGGATGATCTCTGTTCAATTTTCTTTTTAGTGACTTCTTCTTCTCAATTTCTTTCACCTTTCCTCTAGGACTGCTTCCAAGATTTTTTCTTTAGACACATGAAACCGCAGATTCACTGTTAAAAGAAACCACAGCGGCTGAACATCGTCCTTGATAGCCCCGTCTCAGTGAAAAATGTATTCTTTTTCCTCCTACAAATTTGGCAATAACGCTATTAAACCGTTCTACTACATTTGTGTCTACATCTTCAATGAGACTTCGTGCTTTACCTGCTACAGTAGCGATGATAGCATTGATCCGAAAGAAGAAAGTAGAGTTTTGAATTTCTCTCATTGTACTGTTATTAAGATTTTTTTCTTTTGAGCAGTTATAATCATAACAAAGTCGATGATCACCGTAAGCATGCGCCGCCGAATTAGTGATATTTTTATGCAGCAACGTTTTTTGAATTTCCTGCATTTTTGTGAAATTTTATTGATTTTACAATAACTTTTCACATTTGTAAGTGTTTTTCTATCTTTTACTGGATATTTTGTCTCTTTTACAATAGCTCGCAATTTATTACAGAAGTTTCGTAGGATGTGATTTCTGCATTCAATTTTTTCTACCGTCGAGTTTAGGTGGTCATAGGGTTTTGCTTCCAACACTTTATTATAAGTAGCTGAGTCTCCATCTCCAATCATTCTTGCATATATTAATCCATACATTTCAACTGATTATTTAAAGCCTTCAGTAATTATGTCAGCTTCCATGGCACTAGAGGATCCGTTATAATTTTTATAACATGCGTGATCTTTAGGCGCGAGTCTTTTGGGCTCTGGCACAAACCAGACAGTATTTGTTTTTCACTCCCATATAAAGCACTTCTCCGAATTGTTTTCCTATGATTACTGCTGTCCCTGATATTGATCTATAATTATTACCATAAGATCTTAATCCCCAAGCTCCATCAACATACACGTCTATGAGAGCCAATCCCTTTTTCATTCGACCGTCAGCAATGGCCGCTTCTTTCTCACGTTTGGCAGCCTTTTCCATGGATTCTGCTGCAGTTTTCTCCCAATTTTCATATACAAAATCTTGTAGATGTGTATAAAATTTTTGTGAAAAAACCGGCACGTCCACAGTAGAAAGTATCTCCTCAAATTGCGGAAATCCAACACCAGCAGCTATAATGCCAGTGGTTGCAACAACATTTATATTGACATTTTCTGCATTGTCACACTTCTCTGATTCGATCACAATAATTACTTTCCTACAGACGTTATATTCAGACTTCTGGACAGTTTTCTTTTACAAATTATGCCAAAATTTGATGCCGATGTTATATTTTGTCTTAGTTCTATTTATAAATGCTTAATAGAAAAAACTAGTAACTAGAATTCGCAGATAAAACGGTTTCGGTTCGGTTAACAACTCTTGCGGGGCGGCTAAATTCAGCAGCATATGCGTTCTCACATAGTGTACCATCTCAACAGGAATGGTGTTATCAAGGTTGACAATTCAAAAGTGCCTGAAACAGGCCTACTTGAAATAAATGTTGTGATTGATTTTGAAAAGTGTTTACTTTTATTAGCAAATCCATTTGATTTAAAAACAAACAAAAAATCCCGTCACGTAAAAAAAAACATTCAGACGAATTGATAACCTCCTTTTGGAAGTCGGTTAAAAAGAACGCTGACCGCCCAAATAATCTTTCTAATTTTTTTTTATTCCAGCCTTTTCCAAAGTACTAAGTAGCTAGTAAAGTACCTATTACTATTCTACAATGAAACAGTTATACTTATATTATAAAACAGTAGCTTAGTACTTAAGGCCGCGGCTGTATAACGTGCACAAACATATCCCCTCCACTGTCGCTTAGCGTTCTTTTTACGTGACGGGACTTATACTACCTCTAACCCTTCTTGAATTACAATATTGATATTATTTCTATAATTAATTAAAGAATTGTAACACAATATTCTCCTAACTAAAGTTAGTGTGCAGGCCTACCTACTGCTTGATGTTTTATACCAAGACACGAAGATTTCGCACCCTTATGGTAAACCGAATGGCGCGCGGCGTGTTGTTTTGAACCCGTATTCATGATCTTAGTGTCAGTCAGATTTTAAAATTTACGTTACTCACAAATATAAATAAGTACTTATACCTACTTATTTTTAGTTATTAGTAACTAGCTTCTGCCCGCGACTTCGTACGCGGATCCTGTTGCTTATGCCAGCGACAACGGGGTCGTCAAAATCGAAGATCTGAAACGTCTGATGTCGAATTCTAAGAGCCCGGGGACGGGAAAACAACGGGATGCGCGAGACGATTCGAGACGTTCCATATCTTTCATTTTTGTAAGTCAGAAGTCGATGCGTAGATACGCTTGGAACTCAAGCGTAATTCTCTATCCGTGAACGTCTCCGACTCGCGAGACAATGCGTGACGTTCACGATCAGTGGTCAGTCGCGCATCACGTTCCCCACTTGTCTCTAGAGACCTAGAAGTCGATGCATAGATACGCTTGGAACTCAAGCGTAATTCTCTATCCGTGAACGTCTCCGATTCGCGAGACAATGCAAGACGTTCACGATCAGTGGTCAGTCGCGCATCACATTCTTCACAGTTCTCTAGAGACCTGGATGTAGATGCGTAAATACGCTGAGAACGCAGGCGTGCTTCGTTATCAAAGAGGAAGAGAAGAGAAGAGAGGAAGAGGTTTCCACGGAGCGAGTTGCAGCCTGATGTTCTCGAACAGCATCAAGTCTCTCCTGACGTTCTTCGGTAGATTCTTGGGATCTTATGATCCTCAATCTTTTAGCTCCTTTGGAACATTGGGAAAGATTTGAAAAATAAATAGAGTTTTGTCCAGTAGAGTCAGATTTTCAATGATATACCGTCGTCATCGAATATCAGTCCTAAACTGTTACCGCCTTCACCGCGTGGAGATACTCCCAGCTTATGTTATTTTATAATTATACAGTGAAATTAGTGATAGTTTTGATTTCCACATCAGATGTTTCTGATCTTCGATTTTTATAAATCAACAGGAAATGCCCATCAGACCGAACAACTTTTGCTAAGACGTCATTCCTATATGTGTTATGGTGTAGCTGGGCTCTTGGAGTTCCACAACAGGTGTTCCAGATCTTCGATTTTTATAAGTCAACAGAGAGTGCTCATCAGATTGAACAATTTTTGCTAAGACTTCATTCCTATATGTATTATGGTGTAGCTGGGCTCTTGGAGTTCCACAATAGGTGTTCCAGAACTTCGATTTTTATAAATCAACAAAGAGTGCTCATCAGATTGAACAATGTTTGCTAAGACGTCATTCCTATATGTGTTATGGTGTAGCTGGGCTTTTGGAGTTCCACAACAGGTGTTCCAGATCTTCGATTTTCACAAGTCAACAGAGTGTGCTCATCAGATTGAACAATGTTTGCTAAGACTTCATTCCTATATGTGTTATGGTGTAGCTGGGCTCTTGGAGTTCCACAATAGGTGTTCCAGAACTTCGATTTTTATAAATCAACAGAGAGTGCTCATCAGATTGAACAATTTTTGCTAAGACGTCATTCCTATATGTGTTATGGTGTAGCTGGGCTCTTGGAGTTCCATAACAGGTGTTCCAGATCTTCGATTTTATAAGTCAAAAGAGAGTGCTCATCAGATTGAATAATGTTTGCTAAGACGTCATTCCTATATGTGTTATGGTGTAGCTGGGCTCTTGCAGTTCCATAACAGGTGTTCCAGATCTTCGATTTTTATAAATCTACAGAGAGTGGTCATCAGACTGAACAATTTTTGCTAAGACGTCATTCCTATATATGTTATAGTGTAGCTGGACTCTTGGAGTTCCACATCAGGTGTTCCAGATCTTCAAATTTATTCTCTCAGCAGAAAATGCTCACCACGTGGAACAATTTTTGCTATGGTACTATTTTTGTATCTCTTATAGTTTAGCTATTCTATTGCGGTTCTGCATCAGGTGTTCAAGTTTCCAAGATAAATTATAGCCTATATGTTGCCCAGACTTAATACCCACACAACAAAAAAAATTCTTTCAAAACCGTCTAGTAGTTCCGAAGATTAGCGTGTACAAACAAACAGACAAACAGACAAACAGACAAACAGATAAACAGACAAACAGACAGAATTATTTTTTTGGATTCGTGCTCTATTACTGTTTCTAAACCCCCCTCATTTTTTTTTTTTAAATATATTCAATGTACAGACACAGTTTTTTTACTGTCTTATTATATGTATAGATATAGATTATGTTCAAGTTTATACAATACGTAGGTACCTAATCTATCTATAACCAAAAGGTACTTTCTAGAAAAATAAAACAAAATAAACGTATACTTATCAATTCAAGTTGATTTACTGCATTGCTCTACTCTGTAACGCAACTTAGTACCTACGCGGGCTTCTCGAGTTCGTGAACTCATGCGCGCGCGATTCCCGCGTCGCGTAATTTGTTACGTATCGCCTCTCCGTCCGGGGGCTGGGGTATGCGATTAATGCATACGGCGCTCGGGTTAACCTCGCCTTAAGAATAAATCTATACTATAATATTATAAAGCTGCAGTGTTTGTTTGTTTGTTTGTTTGAACGCGCTAATCTCTGGAACTACTGGTCCGATTTGAATGATTCTTTCAGTGTTGGGTAGTCCATTTATCGAGGAAGGCTATAGGCTATATATCATCACGCTACGACCAATAGGAGCGTAGCAGCAATGCAAAATGTTGCAAAAACGGGGAAAATTGTATTTTTAATAACTTTACGCGGACGAAGGTCGCGGGGAACAGCTAGTTACTTATAAAAACTAAGACAGTGTCGACAGCAAAACAGACCAATTGTAAACACAGATGAGTCATAATGTTCACATTACTCACACAACACCGAAAAGTTGGAAAGATGGGTCATTCATTAGATAGGTCAGATTTATTTATTAGTATTCCTCTAACTGTTCTATTTATTAATACGTAAAGACCAATTCCCACGCCACTGTTATTCGAGAAATACGATAATTTGAAAGAAAATGCGAGATATTTTTATGAAATTTGATTTTTCGTTTAACTTGCCTTTAATTAAATTACTTCACTCCATTTTCACACTAAATAAAAAAATATATTTAAATACGACAAGTTCACGATTTTTCCTTTAAGATTTTTGAATTTCCCGGGCAACCGCGTATCATGCGTCTAACACTTTTGTTCATAATTGTACCTGCGCGAACGACCGCCATTTTGGTTCAACTTACGTGCCACGATTTTGTACCACGTATTCAGTACATCATTCTGAGCCCCCCATATAGAAATGTTTCATCGGTTATTATAAAAAAAACAGCTGTTTCCTACAAAAGTGCAATGCTACACAGTCAAAATGCATGGAACATCGATTTTTTTTAATCTAAATACCAGCCTATTACTGTCCCACTGCTGGGCAAAGGCCTCTTCTCATACAGAGAAGGCACGAGCATTGATCACCACGCTTGCTCAAGACGGGTTGGCGATTTCAGACTTATATTAATTATAAGTCCAGGTTTCCTCACGATGTTTTCCTTCACCGATGTCTGTGATGTCCAAGATAAACTTAGAAAGTACATATGAATTGAAAAATTGATTGAAAAATTGATTGATTGAATTTTTTTAATCTGTCAGAAAAAATATCGAATACTCTTATTGACTGTACTTTGCGAGCTATATCTTATCTTTAAACGTATAATAGATGGCGAGACGAGAGTTTTGTATTAGGCAATATGAGCCCAAACGGAAACGTAGATAGGAGTAGGTGACCTTGACAGGCGTGGGCTTGGCCTAACTGCGTCTAAAAATAGATTCAAGAAATTGCACGCGGTCATGGCCGCGCACGTGACTTGACTGCGCATACAGCGCCCCGACGCTCGAAAACGATTAGTATTTCCGCGCCTATGTATAGGCTATGGTACTAGCAACCATTTTAGTCGTGTCCAAGTGTTAGACCTGTGTGCACGCTAAATTATTACAAATTGTTATAACTTTTTAAGCGATTATAACGCATTAAAATGCCTTCATGCGCGGTAAAGTGGTGTGGTAACCATTCCAAGACATCTAGTTACACAAAGGATGGCATAACTTTTCATCGGTAAGTAACAGTTTGAAAATTATTATTGATTTAATCAGATTATGAGCCACCGCAGGGGTCTAGTTAAAATGGTGGCTTGGTGCAAGAGCACACGGTTGGAGTCCCGCGTTGATGTCTTTTGGAAAAGTCTCGTTCGTTTATCAGAGAATTGTATACGTCTGTCTCTTTCTTTCTCTTTGTATTTTTATCGTAAACATCTGTGGGCTTACCATGAGTTTGAAATGTATTATTCGTTATCGAATACTATCGCCCTGTCTCTTTCATATTCATCGACTGCTTTACGACACGAGAAGTATATCCGATAGTTTTCGATATCGAGGACAGTTTTTTACAAACTCATGGTAAGGGCACTGTGATGTTACCTTTAATAGTTGAAGTCGATATCGAAAATAATAAAATTAATACAATTTTTATTTAATTCAACTACTGCAATACCTATCTACTTTTAACCGACTTCAAAAAAGGAGGGGGTTCTCAGTTCGTCGGTTTTATTTTATGTATGTCCCCGGATTACTCGAAGACGGCTGGACCGATTTGGAAAATTATTTGTTTGTTTCTCTTTGTCCCCGACCGAGATCATTTTATGTCGTCAGGCACCGCTGGGACCGTTCGGTCTCAGTGTGGTCGGGCGATTATTACGTAACGTAATGTCTAAAATCGTTTGTGAACGGTTTACCTCTATGGGCAATAATATTACCAAGCCACAGATAACAACAAATTGGTACACCTGTCACTTATATTCACTACAATTTCGTGGAAGACGGTTGTACGTCATAGTGAATTTGATAATGTTCTTTCGTTTTGTATAGCTACTTTTCACTTTCTTTCTTTATTCTTTATTGCACACAAAACAACAAAAAATACACAATGGCGAGCATAACCCAGAATTGGGTTTTCTTACAGCAAACCAAAGAATCATGACCACGACAATATGGACCACGGTACAGATTTGCGTCAATTCCAAAGTTGTTTTAGATGGTTTATAAATTAACCAAATAACCATCTACAATTGCCATTTTGGAATCAAAACCCGCATTTCCAAGTTTTTTTAGAAAACGTAACTTAACCTCAAAATAGAAATATCCGTCGTGTATAGAGAGGTAAGTAAGGTCGTAGTTTGGAGAGCAGATTAATTAGCATATCTGATGGGATAGAGACTTAAATAAATCAGTACCTTGCCTTTATATTTCCTGTTAAAACAGTTACAAATACAAAAAAAAAGAGAGCTGTAAAAAAAAAAACAATAGAATTCAAAGAGATCTTTAATTTGATCCAGTGACACTGGTAGCACTTTAAATATGTAGGTAGGTATATAATCAATCATAGTATATCTAACCCTTACAGTAAGTAGGTAGGTACCTATTCATATAGGAACAGCGAATGACTTCATTCATCATTTTCATTAAAAAAATCATCTAAATAAGATGCTGGAGCAGTGATATCATTGTATCGAGCCCAACTCAAAAACCACACCACTGTCATTATGTGAGCACAGCAGCCAACAGTTCGCTTACCAACAAGGCAGTTGCAACAATAACCTACTATGGCTTGCAATGTATTTGCTACAGCATCGTCTCTGCTTATTAATAAATACGTGTAATATGTACGACTGTTCACATGCCTGGATTTAATCCTACCTCTTAACAAATAATTATTTAGGCCTAAAATCAGAGGAATATCCTCATCAATTTCAGTATTCACTTCCACTGAATATATTCCAGACTGACGAACATGTTCCCCGAAGTAAGATCTGGCCTGTTTTAATTGATATGTACCTAGAGCAAACCGCTTAAGGTCAGTAATTGTGAGTCGTGGGAATCTATCCAAATGAGGATGATTGCCATCAATTGTTTGGAAGCTAGCTCTCCTTCTGTTAAGATTTTCTTGCTCTACATATGTTGCCAGATAGTTTACTAGAAAAAGTCTACTTTTAGCTATTGTAACATATTCCAAAGCCTCCGGTGGGTCATCTATGGCAACATGAAACTTATTTAATAAGGCACAACAAATCCTAAAATCATCACTGAGGTGCATAGCAGCTCTATTATTGAATACATGACGGAATAGTCTATAGTCTCTTTTTATCCTACCATTGACTACTTCTACAACCCAGCGACACATGGTTACTAGACGAGACCGATTTGCCTGCTGGGTTGTTAATTGGTGTTCATTTTCGAGGAGAGACTCTGGCATGTGGGTGACAAAACCGTGTTCTTGGAGTTCATTTATAACATCTCGAAATCCTCTATCAAGAAGAAAAATATCACCTCTTCTAAAAAATGAACTTATACAAGATCCCTCATTATTTAAGTTTAAACTTGTGATTGTAGCATCATTAAGAGTGGCTTTGTATGGACCAAGACATTCCACAATGTGGCCATCGCAACACACAATCAAAAATGGTTTAACTAGGTTGTCTAGTTTTTGCAAACTGTAGGTTTGTTTCTGAAACAAATAATTTGAACTACTTTGCACAAAAATATAGGTAGCATCACATATAACTATTGCAGGTTTAACATCTGTTGGCAAATCAGGATTACTAAACAGTCCTTCTGGTATAATCTTATTTCGAGAAGCAACATCTTGTACAGTAAGATGATTAAATCCTAAGTGCAAGGGGACAAAATCACTCATTAAACAATTTCTTGCTTTTGACATCCACCGTTCTAAAGTGGTTCGAGGTTTATTAAAAAGAGTAGCCAACCTTTCATTACTGTCACCAGTTCTTACCTTAACTAAATATATGCACAAGGCTATAGAAGCATTTGGTACCTGTTCTGCTAGATTTGGGATACTGTTAAGTAAATCATAAAACTGGTCAGCATTGAATCCAAGCCAATAATGACATAAATATGGAGGCATCATCCTAATATTAGAAAAATCAAATCTGTTATTAGCTGCTCGCTGCATCATAGTCATAATATTATCAAATTGACTACCAGTAAAATCCCTCAATTGGGAGGTTAATTCATTCCAAGAACCGTGATCCAAGTGGTGACGACAAACACGTGCACCAGATGGTACATAGAATTTATAATGATACAATAATAAATCTTTTATAGCACATGGTACAAGTAGACGTTCATTTTCAAAACAATTAACGAATATGCAGTGGCCAGATGTGTTTGCAGCACGTCTATATAAAGATGATGTGATTTTTGGTGCCGCTAATTGAACTGCTATTGGTCTTGAAGATGGAAGTGGAGGTGGCTCAGGAATATTGAAATCATCACTTGACACAGCATGTGCTACAGTAGGACGATTTGAATCATGCTGCTGTTGCCTCTGTACTTCTCTCATAGCTGATCTCCAACATGCAGCACATACACGTTCCATTCTGGAAACCTAAAAAAAATGAGGTGCTTAAATATTTTTTCTGTTAGCCCAAGTAGACAGATTCTGTATTAGACACTCCATATTTTCAATAAGATACTAATAAATATTTACCAAGTGCAGTGGAACCAGTCTCATTAAAATGTTTCTTTCTTGTCGATCATGTCGCACAGGGTATGTTCTTGGTGCTCGTAAGATAGAATTTCCACAAGGAAAGCAGATTCTTCTATGTCCAAGAGCAGGCAAAGGCATAGCACTTCCTTCGCTCATTGTGTTAACTCGATTTTGAAGCAGTCCAAAACACTCGGAACAAATTATACTTCCTGGAGACAGCTACAATCAAAAAAATATATTTGAAAAGAAATATAAAAAAAGGTCATTAGAATATAGTATAATAGAATGAGCAAAGGAATGTCACAATCACCGCCTTCAAGTCTAACTGAATGGGCCGCACATCATAATTATATTTTGTGCTTAAAGCATGGAGTGCTTCCAACGTCAGAATTGTGACATTGATTTTATGCTTTCATTTGTCTATGTTTTTAATATGTGATTTATAAAAAGCAAAAATTAAAATATAAAATCGAGAGAATGACTGGGTAGGTTTAAACTGTCTGAGAAATCAAGAAATAGACTGATAGGTATGAAAACGTCAAAAGAATGTGCTTACCTGAGTAGGAGTTATCCATGACTGTAACACATTGATCATCTGAGTAGTAGCTTGTTCCAAAGAATACCTGCGTTGGTTTCTTAGGATTGCAAAAGAACAGTTGATACACCGGTTTCGCCGGCCGATTGTTCTTGTTGTCGGTACCTCACGCGAAGTGGTCGACATTTTCAGTAGTCGCTAAGTAGTACAGTACAGTACAACAAAATACGAATCACACACAAACTTCAAACAAAGTGAAAACTTCCTGGCGTAAAACGTCCTGGCGTAAGATTCACAATTTCACATTAAAGTTAGCGATAGTGATTGAAAACAAGAAATAAACAAATAGTTACAATGAATATCACAATTACTGTGGAGAGTAGGACTCGATCAACACAAAACAACTGTAATACTTAAATCGCAATGAACAAACTTAGCATGCAGTATGCACCACGCGCAATTGACATTGGACTTTTTGACAATGACAATTCGATTTGAGACACCAACACCAATGTTGCCACTTTAGATTTTAAATGAAAATCGATTACTCGAATAAATACACTCGACACATAATTATTTCAAATGACTGATTTAGTTCTATAATCATTAATTTATTAAAAAGGTTCGATTTATATCAAACCGAAGCAAGATAATTAAAAAAAATCTATGCAATCATTCATATATTATGTATCGTTAGCCAACAAAGTGAAATTGCTTTAAAAAGTTTTGAAAGCAAAATAATAAGACTACTGTGAGACTGTGTGTGTGAAATACTAATTATTTCACACCACAGTAGTATCATCTCGCTTTATTATGTATAAAACCCCGCGATTTACCTTTCCAATGACTTTACATTTATATTAATTTGTAATCGTATGCAAAAAAAATCGATTAGAGTTGTCAATATATTTACTTATTTTGATTTTGGCAACACTTTAACGTAAGAATAGCCGGCAGTAGGTAATTCATTTTATCAAAACAATTTCATAACTTATTAAGTTTACAAAATAAACCCCTATACAAAATTGACATTCTAATTGCAGAATGACTTCAAAAATAAAGAAAATAATTGTAATATAATTTTTATCTTGATGCATGAGAAAAACCAGTACCGTTGATGGTCATGATCCTTTCGATTGCGAAATTTACATAAGAGGGTATAGTCTGGTAAATGAGTGCTCAAAAGGGGTATGTGGTTGGAAAAGTCGAAAGCAGAAAATCTGACTTATGAACTTTGTTTGGACTAGTTAGAAGATAAACATATTAAAAGTCCTGACCCCTCCGAGGTGAGCCCGAGGGATGGGGGGGCAAAGAAGGTCCCGTTTTTTGGTTTTTTTGCTTATATCTCGAAAACGATGCGTCGTAAAAAAATTTGTTGTACTACATAATAAAACCTCATAAAATTCTCTACAACTTTGTTTGTCACACTTTTTATCAATCTCCAAAAAAAAAAAAAATATATAGCAAAGTTGTAGAGAATTTTATCAGATTTCATTGTGTAGTACAACAAGTATTCGTGCGATGCGACACACCGTTTTCGAGATGCAAACCAAAAACGAAGACGAACGGGACAGAGAATTGGACAAATTTTTAAAAATTGTTCGTTTTTCGGAGCTCATACCAATTCAACGATAAGAGATAGATAAAAAATTTGAAAAGCAACGTTGAAGAGAATTTTATGCTGTTTTATTATGTAGTACAACAAAATTTAATACGATGCATCGTTTTGGAGATATAAGTAAAAAAACAGGACCTTCTTTGCCCCCCCCCATCCCTCGGGCTCACCTCGGAGGGGTCAGGACTTTTAATATGTTTTATATGTTTATCTTCTAACTAGTCCAAACAAAGTTCATAAGTCAGATTTTCTGCTTTCAACTTTTCCAACCACAATCATTCATTGCCCAGATGTGCATTAACAGTACATTTTATTACTTAAATTAATTAATTTAGGTTATAAACTAAACTACATACATACAATATAATATACGTAATATATACAATATATATACAATACAATGCCTATAGAATCCTATTTACCTACATATTGATCATTTCGACTAGAAATGTTCCTTTATTCCTTTCTTGAACACTTCTAATTTTGTAGTTTTTGCGGGCGGTGGTCTTTGATGTTAAAAAGATTTTTTCCTCTGTGTGTTTGACATTATACATGTTGTTTCATTTTAGATTTCCGAAGATTCCGGAGCTAAAAGAAATATGGATAGATAAGGTTAACAGAAAAAATTGGTTTCCAACAAAATACAGCGCTGTTGGTTCAAGGCACTTCACTCCCGATTGTTTTGAATATCTCAAAGAACGCCGCCGGTTATTTAGTTCCGCGGTACCAACGCTGTTTTTGCCTATTTTGGTATGTTTTGGTTTTAATTTTTAATTTTATTTTACCCAGTACTAACTGGGTTGTGCTTGTGGAGGCACAGATAGGCAGTCGCTCCATGTAAAATACTGGTATTCAGCTGCATCCAGTTAGACTGGAAGCCGACCCCAATAAAGTTGAGAAAAGGCTAGGAAGATGATGAATTTATTTATTTATTCAGTAGTACACATACATTTTATTCATTTAAGTTGGTGCCATCATAAACTCTTGACTCTTAAATTGATATAAAGGGTGTATAAGGGTGCGACCTCTCGCTCCCGGCCCTGGTTCAGGCCATGGTCCGGAGCGAGAGGGAATGGGAAGCTGTCACCTCCTTCTGCGAAGCAGTCATGCTAGCGAAGGAGGTGGCGGGACGTGAGAGGGAGAGAATCTCACGTCCCAGCCGCCGCGGGCGAAGCACCGGGCGTCGGGGGCCACGTGATGGCTCCCGGCCACCGTAGGCGCGGGCCTGTGGACGGTGAGTAATGGGTTAGCTCACCGTCCGTCCGTCTTATGACGACAGGCCGTGTCGACGGCGCGTTCGTGTTCCACGAGCGCCTCAAAGAGATGTCAGCAACCAAGAAGGGGCCCGCAAGGGCCGATGCCTGCCGGGGCTGCGGGACTGTTCGAAAGAGATACCGTGGCCCTGGAACACAAAGGGCAATGAAGGAACATGGATGGGTTTTAGTCAGTAAGAGTCTGACACTCCCTCCCACTCCACCCAGAGCGGGAGAAGTCATTTGATGATTTCCCATCCGTAAAAAAAAAAAAAAAAGGGTGTAAACAGACCCTTCACGAAGCCGTCAACCAAGCATTATTTACATCAAACTAAGTCACCCTACGACACAAAAAATTATTGCTGGGAAACGACTTTTTTTTTGGGGTGAAAAATCACGTTTTACGGTATAACTCAATGTTGCACGCACCCAAAACTTTGTGCTGATGGATGCTTTCAATAGTAAACTTGTCATGGAGGTAATTAAAGTAAAGTTAAGACCTTATTAAGTAGTATTTAAAAAAAAACTTGTGAAAAAACTGGAACTTTGACCTCCAATATCTCCGTAAGTAGAAGGTTCCCAGGTATGGTCCAGAACAAAAAAATGATCGCAATGACGGAGAGAACAAGTGCCTTCGTTAAGGGTCTTACTGTATGACAAGAAAGAAAGAAAAAATATTTATTTGTCGCAGGGACATGACGTGCATCATAAAAAATAACAAAAAAAATACAATAAACATAGGTAGGTACAACGCATAACAAATATTTATAATTTCAACAGGACGGGACAAAAAAAAGAAAAAAAAACGTTAACATCTTGTACGTCGTGACTGCGACAAGCAGGTTACCACCCAGCATGATGCTGTGCTATGGGGAGCCCACAGCACAGCGCTGGTTTTCAGTGGTCACCCGTGAAAAAACGTACGGAAGCCAAGACAGCATAAATATTTTTTACATGAATAGGGAAATAAAATAAACAGGTTATAATATAAAACAACGACTTATAAGAAATATAATAATAAACACTACAAAAAAATATATGTTACTAAGTTACCTTGCTTGAAAAAAATAATTAGTCCATTTAAAAGTAAAATAAAATTTTTAAACAATTGTTTTATGCAATGATAAAAATCAATATAAATCTCGGAACGGGCGTTCATGAGCTTTAGTCCGCGCCAAGCGTTTACTGAGGGTGGTCGTATCGCTCGCTGTTGCTACTTTGTGCGCTACGTCATATTACCAATTCGCCAAGAATATAGCGCAACTAAACCTTCTTGATACAAGTTAGTATTTTTTTTAAATTTAGTTTTGATCTGATTGTAATGTAAATATATAATTGTATTAAACGTTTCCTATGATATTCTAATGCGAATATATTATAGAAAATAAACATATACGTAAATATAGAAGTTTGTATTTTTTCTGAATTGGTTTTTTAATGTAATCTCCAACTTAAATTGAAATTAATTTGAAAACGCGAAAATACTCTTTAATTAAAATAACTACATATATCAAATAGCGCACCTTTTAATCCAATTTATTTAATAAATGCTCTATACGGGGTGTAAACAGACCCTTCACCAAGCCGTCAACCAAGCATTCTGTACATCAAACTAAGTAACTTTACGCAAAAATTTTTGCTGGGAAACGAAATTTTTTTTTGGGGTCAAAAATCACATTTTACGGTAAAACTCAATATAATGCGCTCAAAACTTATTGTTGATGGGTGCTTTGAATAGTAAACGGACCATGGAGGTAATTGGAGTAAAGTTAGAACCTTAAATAGTAGTATTTAAAAAAAAACTTGTGAAAATATTGGAACTTTGACCCCCAATATCTCCGTAACTAGAAGGTTCCCAGGTATGGTCCAGAACAAAAAAATGATCCCAATGATGGGCAGAATATGTGGTTTTAATTTTCGTTAAGGGTCTTTTTACACCCTTTATATTAAATGGAAAAGTGAATGTTTAGTTTTACATTATTACAACTTATAATTTTAGTATAAAATAGTGCAATAAAAAATCAAAACCAAATATTACATTTAAGACTCATTTGAATTTATTAGTACTCAATAAAATAAAATAAAAAAATGATCTATATTGTAAATACCACAAAAGCCATTTTACTATTTTAATTTGAAATATCATAAAATGTTTTTATTTTAAACAAATAAGCGCCTTCGTCCTCTCTCCTATTACCTATTAATTTAACTTTGCTGTGCCCGACAGGGTCCATAATTGATTCAATGTTTTAACATACCAACTGTTTTATTTTAACATTATGGAATGCAATAAAGTATTGAGTATTGAGTAAATTTAATTCTTTATTTTCAGACATAGTTCATAATAATGGGCAAAAGAAATAAAAATAAAACTTATGGTGCTGTCAAAATAAAAAAAAAGGTTTTGGTCGATAGTTTGAAACGCGCAAGAGAAGCTTATCGGTGAGAATTTTGTTTTAATATCAGAAATGTGTACTTTACATTTACTCTGTAATAATATTGTAGTTAACAAATATTTACATAACAACAAACGCCAATGTACTCTTCACTATTTCGCGGTAGAAACTTCTCGTTATACACCGTGAGTTTTTTTTAGTCGTCTTACAAAGGTGGTCCACTCAATGTGCTCGACATAAAATAGCTCTAGACGCGTTTTTCTTACGGTACAAAGAAAAATAAATAAAACGTTAGAAAAAAATATGAATCATCCTGTTAATGATGTTTACGTGTCAAATGAGAGAACATACCTACCCAGCGCTCGAGTCCAGTAGATCATCGCTAACAACAGGGTGTTTTAACTACGTCATGCGTCATAATATTGAATAATATTTTTATTTTTAAATTATTAAAATCTCATAAATACCTATTTTTTTATGAATGCTTAGTAGTCATTGGATGCATGAAGTGGGCTGCCATTGTAAGACGACTAAAAAGTCACGGCGTATTTTTATACGACTCCTAAAAAAAGGCTGTTATGTTTCTTGAGTACTTATATGCATGTACACATTTGTACGTACATTTTTTATTCCATTCCATCAAAAAAAACAATTTTGCTTTTTTATAGGCTAAAAAAAGCTGAAATGCAGCAGGGTCAACAAGTAAATTCACCAAATGAAAATATTGATTGTGATTTAACACAGGTAAATTTTATGTTATAACTAAACTTTAAGTGCGATTGTACTGTTGTATGCATCCATAAGCACTATGTTTTGCGTGTTACATAGCGTGCTACTACAAACAGTGATTTATCACACTACTACACTACAGAAGGGTTGTTACCCCAGTAATAATTTTTGCTCAGATACTTTGATAGGCAATATGCGTAGTTAACGGTCTCTCTTTACACCCTGTGTAATATAGATACCTTTATCGGACTATTTTACTTTTACAGGAGAAAGAAAGTACATTTGACCCAACGATAGATTTTACAGATAATTCAGACAGACATTCTTCCCGAAACCATAGATTCGAGGAAGGCACGGTCTATGCCACTTCACTATTATACTTTCTTTTTTATTCCGTCTTTGTTTTTTTTTATGTACCAGTTGTACCCATCCATCTATATATATAAAATTCAAAGTCCTGACTGACTGACTGACTGACTGACTGACTGAGATATCAACGCACAGCCCAAACCGCTGGTCCTAGAGACATGAAATTTGGAGGGTGTATTCTTTGTAAAGAGTAGGTATCCACTAAGAAAGGATTTTTCGAAATTCCACCCCTAAGAGGGTGAAATGGGGTGTTGAATTTTGTATGAAACTTTTTATTCTCGCAGTCGATTTACTTGAAAATTTGTGCACATACTCTTCAAATAAAATTATGAGATACGTGTATCACAGTTTTTCCAAAATCATCCCCCAATTTAAAAATTCAATGACTTGATTGGTTGACTGATATATCAACGCACAGCCCAATCCGCTGGTTCTAGAGACATGACATTTGGAGCGTGTATTCTTTGTGAAGAGTAAATATTCATTAAAAAAGGGTTTTTCGAAATTCCACCCCTAAGAGGGTGAAATGGGGTGTTGTATTTTCTATGAAACTTTTTAGTCTCGCAGTCGATTGACTTGACAATTTGTGTACATACTCTTCAGATAAACTGATGAGATACGTGTATCACAGTTTTTCCAAAATCATCCCCCAATTTAAAAATTCAATGACTTGATTGGTTGACTGATATATCAACGCACTGCCCAAACCATAGGTCCTAGAGACATGAAATTTGGAGGGTGTATTCTTTGTGAAGATTAGGTATCCATTAAGAAAGGGTTTTTGAAATTTTACCCTAAAGAGGGTGAAATGGGGTGTTGAATATTCTGTAAAACTTTTTATTCTCTGAGTCGATTGACTTGAAAATTTGTATACATACTTTTCAAATTAAAATTATGAGATACGTGTATCACAGTTTTTACCAAAATCAAAATTATCCCCCAACAGAGTCAAATAGGGCTTCGAAGCTCACGTAGACGGGCGCATGGCGCGCAGTGTTGCGTGGGGCGTGCGGGTGTATTTACCTATTAAGTAAGTAGGTAGGATTTTTCTGAGGTAGACGTCTGTAAATATGGTTTATTCCACAGATGTTCGCGTTGGCTTGTGATACGCGACATTGATATTAAATATTATGTAAAAGTTTAATGTCTATAAATAGATTCCTAATTAATCATTTGATTGTTGTCCCCGGTGTCCAATCTCAAACCACGGTATCATATTTCACGTTCAAATGTAATTTAATTGATATTACTATGAACGAATGTTTGCAAGTTATAAGCAAGTACATGTAAATCTATGTATGTACTATACATAGATAGATTACTTATTATCCTAGAAGTAAGATCCCGTGGGCATTTCCCGAACTCCACGCGGGCGAAGCCGCGGGCATAAGCTAGTATAATAATAAGTTATCTCGAACGATTCAACATTTAAGGATTGCAACACTATATATAATAGTAATAATAGTCATGAAGTCTTTAGATGTGCACACCTTCCTTTATCTATCACATCATCGTATCGTATGCATTTGAAATAGTATCCCTCCGAAGCTTCGGCTTCGGCTACCTTCGGTCTAAAAAGCGAAACCTGCGGCTTCAGCCAAAAGTATAAAAAATATATTATTTAAACTGCATACAAGTATAAGTACTAAAATTTTTACCTACCTACTGAATAAATTACGTATAAAGACATTTCGTAAAAAAAAGTATATCCATATTTAAAAAAGTATTTTATAAGTAGCGGCGTTACAAGTATAATTATTATACTTGTAACTATAATAGATATACATACTCCTATAAGTCGTTTTAGGTGATAACATTAATCGGTACAAATAATATTCCATGAACTATGATAACAGTACCATTTATATCGAACGCAAAGTGGCAAAGGCTCATGTTGGTTTGTTCCTCGTATACGAGGCATAGCTGTTTGCATGTGTACGTAGCGTACTTCGCTAGACGCACACGTGCGCATCCGCTGCCTCACGCCGTCTAATTTACCTAAACTGAGTTCTTTTATTTTGTAATAGCGCTCTTAACGAAGCCGAAAGGCACTTGTTTTCCTTGTCATTGCGATCATTGGAACCCAATATCTCCGTAACTAGAAGTTACGGAGATATTGGGGGTCAAAGTTACAACTTTTTAACAAGTTTTTAAAAAAATACATGTTTTTATTGTAAGATTT
The DNA here is from genome assembly GCA_905220335.1 of Noctua pronuba. Lineage (NCBI taxonomy): Eukaryota > Metazoa > Arthropoda > Insecta > Lepidoptera > Noctuidae > Noctua > Noctua pronuba. The sequence continues at coordinate 5,210,287 of LR999922.1, read as the reverse complement.
TTACTTTAAACACCTCCAAGACCCCCGTACTATTCAATACATCCATCATACGATGTTTTGAGTGCTTCACATTGAGTCTTACCGTAAAACGTGATTTTTAAACCTAAAAAAAAAATTGTTTCTCAGCAATAATTTTTGCGTAAAGTTACTTAGTTTGATGAACATAATGCTTGATTGACGGCTTCGTGAAGGGTCTTTTACACCCTGTATGTGGGGGGTTCAGAATGATGTACTGAATATGTGGTAACCGTTTTCGCGTCGGTGTTCCTTCCACCCTGTATACTATCTTAGTAAAAACAAGAAAGAAGATAAAAATAGATGATTGGTTAAAAAAACGAATCGAAAATTTTTGAATACTTTGACAAAAAAATCTTATATTACTCAAGAAAATGAAGACATTTTAAGTGACACAGGTGTACAAAATCAAGAAATCGTTAAACGCCAAATATTGACATCATAAAAAGGACATATTATAGGGTGACTGGTAATTAGTGACCGATACTTAAACACGAGATTGTACTCATGATAACAACAACTTTCCCAAACTACCTACTTTAGTATTGTTATCTGTTTTCGAAAAAAACTCCCACGCAACACTTTTTTTTACTTCCAGGAGCCATTCTGAATTTATTAAAATCACAAAACAAATAACACAAACTAATAAAACTGCAACAAAACAATAAACAACGAACAAACGCGGACTCGCGGCTCGGACGTTCGGTCGGTCGTCGGGCTCGCTCGGAGTTGTTCGGGCCTCGCGAGTCGCGGGCTAGCCGCAAGCCCCGCGGCACTCGCCGCGCGCGCTCTCCGAGTCAACTCGGTTTGCAGATATTTTGACTCGGGCTGACTCGCTTACGGTCTAACTCGAGTAACTCGAGTCGCCCATCACTAAGGACGGGTGACATTCCTTTAAACCTCGTATAGAGTGTCATGTTCTTAACCCGTATACAAAAAATCAGTCAAATCCCATGAATACTTTAGCCACAGGAAACTATTTTTCATTTTCTTATTTTACAACATGATGTAGATCTGAGTCCGTAATAATAGTCAAACATTGTCAAGGTCAAGAACCTGTGCAAAAACGTACGATTCTATTCTCTACGTCTCAATATGCTTGAAAGACAGAGAAAGGTGTCATACCATTACACTCTAACGCGCCCCGCCCACTCCCACAAAATACTACAATTAGAAAGAAAAAGAAATATTACTTACGCAAAAAATGCATTAGTGGTGCATAGAAAATTGCGAGTGTGTGTTTGAGTGGAATTTTTTCGACAAAAAGACCGTTATTGACTCGGTCGGTAACTATACTATGTCAGTCAGTGCATAGCGGAGCCTTTTGATGAGAGCACATGCTTACTTTTGTTATCACAAGACGAGACGCGCGCGCATTGTTGTTTTATGAAAAATTTTAGTTCTTATTGTGATCAAAGACGATTTATGATAGTTGGATTAGTGCATAGGTTATTGTGAGATATTGTTAAGTGTTAGTGTAATATTAGTTAGTTAATTAGGCATTTATTAGTTAGTTTTGTGATTTAGGTTAGGTTTGTAAGTTTTTAAGTTTAATTATGCCTAAAATAAGGCACACTTACACAGCTGCCGAGTACAGTGATATGATAATTATGTACGGGGAATGTCACCAAAATGCGGCTTTAGCATTGCGTACGTATCGGGAGAGATATGGTGACACACGATTCTGCCCTACCAACAGCCGTGTTCTTACCCTGGCCGTTCAGAGGTTACGAGAGAATCGGCCTTTGGTTCCTCATCCACAAGGAGCGGGCGTGTCTTCCAATTCAAATATCGAGGAGCGGATATTACATTTTGAAAATAACCCGACTTCTAGGCTCCGGAACGCAGCGCGGCGGTTTCATGTGAGTCACAGAACTGTGTTTGAAATTCTGATTGTGATATGATTGTATTGTATTGTATAACGGGCTGGTTTCCGCAACTCTACGTCAAAGTGCGTTTTTTGCGTGCGGTATTATTTTTTAAATTATATTTTTGTGATATGATATAATGTGATTAATTATTCAATCAGTGATCTTTTATTAATCGGATTTGTTGTTCTCCGACTAAAGTATTTATCTACGTCCCGCAACGCCGCCAGGTCAGTGACTTTTCGAAGATAAAGCGTTTTTACTTTTTATGTAGTTGATTTTGCTATTTATTTTGTTTGAAAATTGCAATTTTTAAACTACCATTAAGTAAATACTAATCTTCGTGTTTTAACATGTTTTGATGGACTAGTACTGTGCTAGTTTTAATTTAATGTCGTAAGTCCATATCCACATTGTATACATTTTGGATGAAAGGGATGCGTAAGAGACATATGTCTGCGCCCCGTCCGCGTCTTACGTCTTTTCTGTGTGGCTTGCGCTTTAGGCTAATGCAATTGTATCTCTTACCTTTTCCTTTTCGCATTACCTGTCTCTTTCACCCACATGCAAAATGGCGCCCATTTTCGTAACAAGTGCGCAACTGTCACTTGCTTCTCGTAGTCTTGTTCAAACACCAGCAAGCACCTTGCTTCGATGCTGTGTGTTCTCCACACACATAATAACATGTTTACCTGCTACAAGTACTCTGAGAAGTTGGTATCAATCCATTGACGGTAAAACAGAATTTAAAAAGGAGGCAACTTTGGCTCCGCTCCAAAACAAGAAACACGATTTTTTAATCGATTGCGCGCGGTCACGGTCGGTCACTGGTTCTTAACCTTACAACTTCGGAACCAAATAACAAATCAGAACGATCTCGGTGCCATTTAAAAGCTCATCGTCTCTAGTTTCTATAATATTAGTGAGGTTCGATTGACTTCATTGGAACTCACCGAATTATAGGACACTAGCTGTTCCCCGCGACCTTCGTCCGCGTAAAATCCCGTCCCGTTTTTGCAACATTTTTCATTGCTGCTCCGCTCCTTTTAGTCGTAGCGTGATGTTGTATAGCCTATAGCCTTCCTCGATAAATGGACTACCCAACACTGAAAGAATCATTCAAATCGGACCAGTAGTTCCAGAGATTAGCGCGTTCAAACAAACAAACAAACAAACACTGCAGCTTTATAATATTTTTTATTAGTATAGATTAGTGAAAATGGCCCGAGCAAAGTCAAGAAAAGGGCCTGGGGAATCCGAATAGACCATGAGCCCCCACAAAGGGCACTTTCAAAAGCACGCAGAAACCATACCTACTATATTTAAAAAAAAAAAACGTTAAAGAACTTAAAAGGAGAAAGTTTATTTGGATCAAATGCCAATAAGTCGAGTGATTTTTCTGCGGCGTCAACTTTAAGGGCCAATTGGGCACCTGAAGCTGGTCCAAGCTGGACAAATAACGAATTAACGGATGTGGAGGACCTGTAAGTCCAGAAAATGACCACGTTGATGCATCTGATATGCTTCGTTTACGAAATGGCAGCATCATTGAATGATTTGCGCGCTGTGAGTGACATAATATGTGTGTCATGCGGCGTGTGATAAGCAATTATAAAGAAATGTAACGAATGTGTTTATATAAATGTCTGTTATCTCTCGATATGTTCTTTCATTCATTCCTGGCCCTGCAGTCTCGACATTAGATAGCGACAAAAATCGGTCGCTAAGTCATATCGTTGTCAAATTCCTTTAATTGATTTTCTACTTTATTTCGAAAGGATAAGGTTGAAAATCTATTAAAGAAATTTGACATCGATTACACTTAACGACCGATTTTAGTCGTTATCTAATGTCGAGACTGCAGGGCCTGACTTCCCTTTTACCGCCTTTTACATACGAATTCACGAAACACTCGCAGCCTAAAGTAGTATACAGTAACGACAGTATTGCCCAAATGGATTTTTTTTAAATGCCAGCAAATTTTTAAAATGTTACAAAAAAAAAATGTTGTCAGAGATAAAATTTAATAACTATAAAAGAACTGTTTATTCGCGGTTCCATTCTTTTCCAACAGCGCGTGTATGAAACCTACCATTTATAAATAAAAATAATTTTGTTTTAGAGCTTGGCTCAAGTCGACTCGGAAAACGACGCCAAGGACATGCCTGGGACATTGTCTGGAATTACGGTAAGACAACATTTTTAACCTTCAAGGGAGGAGCGCCAGGGTTGCCCGCATAATTCAAATTATTTCCTTATTTTAGATTTATTTTTGCTCATAAAACAGTCATTGAATGGGATTTAAAGAGTAGTATTGATGATTTTAATTAGCATAATTCTGTAAAGCCATATTTGTTATGGTCGCGTATCATATTTTGTTCAACATACTGTCTGACACTGACCTGCAAATTGCTAAAAACAAGAAAATTTGAATTTCGCGAGCTATCCTGCCGCTTCCACCTTAATGCACTTTTTACTATAATTACCCGACTGAGGGAGGGTAATGTGTTTATCAGCTTATATTTTGCAAAGTCAGATGCCGAGTAGACTGTATAGTCTTTAAAACTCCAAATGACAGCCAGCTTTTTGAGTCGATTGACAGATATAGCTAGACGTGAGACGTCAGCAGCGTTGCTAGATTGAGAATCGTTAGGGGAAATTTTGTGGAAATAATATTCTTGGAGAAAAAATCTTCAAATTATAGAACAAAACCAAAAAATGCGGTATAATTTAGGAAATCGTGAAACATTACAGCCGAATCAGTAATTTGTAATAATAACTTTTGTATAATATACCGATAGCATGGAATCGTGCGTGAACGGGAACGGGCAATACATACTTACACTATGATACTTTTCGTTGCCAATTGGTACCTTTTGTGAATGAACATAGTTTGATACCACTCCGTTAGTTAAATTCCTGTGTGAAAATTGAATGGGGAAAAAACTTCCAAAACGAATCGTTTTGGGGAAAAAAAAAAAAATATGGGGAAATTTCAAAAACCCGAGCTAGCAACCCTAAACTTAAGTCAGTTTGTTCCTTTGGTTTATATATAAACACATTACACAGAGCATCATAATATAATACGCGGAGGTTTATGTATTAGTGTTAGATTCTGTTTTGTTTTCTCGGTATTTTTGCCCAACAACAAGTTTATCACTTATTCGTAATGTCGTACAAATTAAAATCAGCTATTGAAATGTTATTATTGTTGGAAGAAGACGACGACGACGATGACGTTTTGTTGAGTTTATTAGCTTTGCTCTTGGATAAAAGCAGAAAGGAAAGTACGGTAGGTTTTATTATCTAACTACACACTTTTGCTCGCGGCTTCACTCGCTCTATGGTCGGATATTATTCCACGGGAACGTCTGAAATATAACCTATGAACTCGGGGATAGTGTTTCATGAGAAGCTCGTTGCTAAATAGTAACAGCCGCTCGGGTCTATTTTTAGGTTAAACCGTGCTTGCCTAGATTGGTCTGTAGATGGGTGACCACCCATTACATACCGAGTTTCCTCCGTGCCTCGGAAAGCACGTTAAGCCGTTGCTCCCGGGTGTCATTTGTAGATCTTTGACAGTCATTAGGTAGCCAGTGGCCCAAAAAGTTTGACAACCAGTCTTACCAAGGGGTATTGTATTACCCAGTACAAACTGGGTTGTGGAGGTCAGATAGGCAGTTGCTCCATGTAAAATACTGGTATTCAGCTGCATCCGGTTAGACTGGAAGCCGACCACAACATAGTTGGGAAAAGGCTAGGAAGATGATGATGAAACTCGGGTATAGTGTAGCTTCCCTTTGAGAAGAATTTTTGGAATTGGATCAGTTTCTACATCCAAACTTACAGGCTGCACCTCTGTAGTATACGTATTAGTATCGAAAAACGGGCTTAATTTTAGACGCCCTGTAATTCCTTTCTCGTTTTAATAAATCTCGTTTAAACAAATCGTCGGTATAATAATAGCCAACTAACCAATGTGAAATCTTCAAATTCAAATTCATTTATTGCAAATATGGGTAGTTATACAGGTGGGTTTTTGAAGAACAGGAAAGTTGTTAGTGTCACCATATTCTGCACTAGGCAAGCAACATTTAGTTCGGAAAGTGGTTAGTCCCTAAATTAAAATTATTAATAAATTAAAGTTCAAAATTACATGTCTATTAAAGTCAAAGTAAATAATGTCAAAGTTAATCTATTATGCTCAAATGTCAAGAATTAATCATTGTGAAATACGCAATCTATGTCAAACTCTAAATTTAATCTCTCTCAATTTCTATCTTGGTAGTTTGGTTTGTTCGTTTTTGTAACCACACTTATTGTGGCTATTAAAACAAAATAAGCGTGTTAAGAATTATTTTCTAACCACTCATTGAGGCAAAATATTGTATACTAGCGGCCCGTCCCGGCTTTGCACGGGTGGACTTTTATTTTTTAAACATTTTGGGATAAAACATAGCCTATGTTACTCAGGGATAATGTAGCTTTTGTAATGGAGAAAAATTATTGAAATCGGCACAGTAGTTTTTGAGTTTATTCATTACAAACATACACACACACAAAAATACAAATCTTTCTTCTTTATAATATTAGTAAGATTTGGTATTTCAAATATACAGAAGTAAAAATACCATTTCTACGGAGGTAAACTCATCCATGTCTGCCTAAACAATTTGAGATTTTCAAATTGGTTAGCTGACTTCTGTTCCAAAGATACAATTATTATAATGTACTTAATAAAAAGCCAATGTTAAAGTAAAACGTAACAAGTAACAACCTTACGTAGACATCAAACTTTCTAATTTATCTAATATACTAGCTTACGTCCTCGGCTTTGCCTGCGTGGAGTTATTTAATTGTCCCATGGGATCGTACTACCAGGTTAAAAACTATCTTTGTGCCAAATATGGTCAGTAGTTTTTGCATGAAAGGGTAATAAACATCCATACATCCTCACAAACTTTTGCATTTATAATATTAAGTAGTATTTCTTCATCAGTTTGCCCTTATCCCAGGCTATTTGGGGTCGGCGCAGCGTGTCTTCTTCTTTCATACTTCTCTATAACTCGTCATCTCAGCAGTCGCCTCCTTTCTAGCCATATCATCTTTCACACAGTTCATCCATCTTTCTTTGGTCTTCCTTTTCTCTTATAGAAATCTACATTCATACTCAACATTTTCTTCACTACATTTACCTCATTTCTCTGCATCACATGCCCATACCATGACAACCAAACTTTTCAGTAGTATTACCAATCTATACATAAAAATCAATTGCTGTTCGTTTGTCTCGCTAAAACTCAGAAACGGCTTGACCGATTTTGATGAAATTTTACACAGTTATTCTGCATAGGTCAGGGATGGTAGGTAGGTAGTAAGTTGGTAGGTAATAGGTAGGTGGTAGGTAGAAGGCAGGTAATATATAGGCAGTAGGTAGGTGGTACGCGTGGTGCTGTCAACCTTGCATCTTCATTTCCCCTCATTCTCCTTCACACACCTGACTTATCTGAAAAACATCACTGAAAATTTCAGTGTATGTTTGTCTAGAAATAAAACCATAACTATTTTTTTTTTGACGTGAATACTTTTTAAAATTGCTTCCATAGTGGGTGGCAAGTCAAAAAACAAATGATAACAAAATCGGGGGATACAGTTTGGTGTTGCAGCTTCATATCTTTCTTCTCTATCTTAAATTCAATTACACCATTGGATAGCTAAAAGATCAAAGAATTCATTACGCCAAGTGAGGACTGTGACACATCGCGCGGGGTGGAGGGGGAAGCGCCTCCATTTTGAGATTTCTGCTCAGTACAACTTTGGACTCGGAAAAGCTACGACGTTCGTTGCGTTTCAATCGTCAGCTCCCGTCAATATCTATCGATTGTATACAAAACATTAGTATAAAATAGTGACAATAAATATTTTGATTGAAAAGAGTGTCCATGGAGTTTCTTGCCTATTCTTCTCCATAGAGATCTACGCTTTGGAATGGGCAACTACAGTACTTTCACAAGTTATTATGCCTTGTGTCTGGGACTGTAGCTTCGCCTTCTTTGTTTTTCTGACATTCAAAAGTGCCTGTTATGGTCTAATTGAAATAAATGCTTTGAGTTTGACAGAGTGAATATAATGTGTTAAAAAATATATATATCTTATATCTAAATATATAAAAGCGAATGGTCACTCACTCACTCATCACGAAATATCTAAAACCGCTTGACGTATTAAGATGAAATTAGGCAGGGGGGTAGTTTATAGGTAGTAGACGTCCGCTAAGAACGGATTTTGCGACAGGGCAGGGTTAAGCAGGTCTAAGGGCTCTCGCAAGTTTGTATGAAAGGCCTTCTTTTTTTTGTGCTACAAACTTGAAATTTGGCAGGGAGGTAGGCTGTTATCGCGGACGAAGTCGCGGGCAACAGCTAGTCACAAATATAAAATGTCGGCCTACACGCGTCGAAAAGCCAAAGCGAAATACAGAGATCGTATACGGTTAGAAAGGCTTCTAGCTTGTCAAGAGCAACCGAAGCGTACCAATAAAACACCATATGAACGAGTGAAGCAGTGCCGGGAACGTAAAAGATTGAATGCGCGCAATACGGCCGAGCCCATCAACGACGGGGTCAGTACAGTCACGAGCACCAATAAGTATACACTTTCCTTTGACGACACGGTTGGCGCAGTGGCTGAGCGATTGACTGCTGCGCTTCGTGTCGCGGGTTCGATTCCCGCACGGAACAAATATTTGTATGGCCTACAGGTAGTTGTTCCGGGTTGGCTGTTTGTGTATGTGACTTTAACATTCGGTAGCCGACTTGGTGTTAACGTAGCTGTAGTAATACTTACACACCTGTATACGGGATTTTATTGAGTGTGTTGTTCTGTGAGTCATGTTCCTAAATTTAAAAGCAATTTTAGCGAGAAATAACGACTGTAATTTGGAGGTAGGATCTTTTTCATAAAAATATGACCTCCAAAATACTATGTTCGTAACAACATGAAATTTTAATCAGAACAATAAGAGAAAAACACTTAAAAGTTGTGAAGTGTTTACATATTGGTGCTCGTGCTATACATCAGTTCGTTACGTAAACGAATACGTTTACGTAACAGTACGTGACGTACAACTCACGGCCGTGTTCATGACACAGCCACACCTAATTTTTTTTTTTTGATGTGAAACTTCTTTACGCACGCTTGACTTGGGGAGTAAGCTGGCGAACGCGTGACGTAAGCGTTACGAAAAGTGTAATCGGGCGAGGCGAACGGGAATTGAGCGGTGGATATAAGCAAGAGACAGCAGTGCGCGCGGCCATTTTCTTTCTCTTTTCCTCTCATAGCCAAATACGTTCCGTATATCTAAGCACACTGCAGGCCTATTGTCTGTATCACAGTGTAGGAGCAAGAGAGCAGTGCGCGCGCACATTTTCTTTCTCTTTCTCTTATAGCTAGTAAATGAAATATGTATATATTTCAGTCAGTAGTTCGTTTGCGAGTTTACTAGCATTACGCGAACGGTGATTCTTTGGTTATTTTTCGTAATTCTATTTCGTTTTGAACAAGTTTATGAATTAATATTTTGTTCAATACATTCAATATTCTACGTTTAAAGTGAATAAAATTGTAAATTCATTTTAAAGTTCATGTTTTGTGAATTTTCGGGTAAATAATAACAAATTATGGAAAGAAGTGACACAGACTCTAAGTATGGAAGCGGTGCTCCAGAACCACCAACTAAGAAGAAATTACGTACGGAAATTGTGCATAAAAAGTGTGTGACAACGGATTCAAGGCAAGATTTTAAACCTAGTGAGTTCCAATCAACTGATAATGAATCACGAAGGTGAGTACGTATCTCATACTAGTTGCTGGCGTCGTAGCGTCATATGCAGCGTTGCTTCATCCTTGACTATTTTCTCCCTCTACTAATACGCGGGATTCTACTCTCGACATTGGGGCGCGTTTGATTCTCTGTCCTTGTCTTGCCTCTCTTTCTCTCTCGCTTTTTCCTTGTTACTCTTCCGTATTTTGGCCTCACGTTTCTACAATTTACTCCAGCAAAATTTTAAAATAGGATAACTTAAATTTTAACTAATACGTAAATTATAAAATACTTATTTATTTTAGAGGTTTACCATTACAAATAATTGGTGACATCGTGATTGAATATGACAATAATCAAATGGAAGTTGATGATGGAAATCTCACTATAGATCATGTACAAAAACCGAAACAAATTATTGGAGTTAGGTAAATTATTTTTTATTTTACTTTTATGATCATTCATGACCAGGGATCGGATATTCGGATGCATATTTGCCTAAAGTTTAAGTGTTGACAAGTATAGAGCGCGCGTCAGTACGGAAAAAGTCCCGGTTTATTTAAATACATAGTCTTTTTTTCATATTAGTGTTTTAGTTCAAATGAATTGTCATATTTACCATTTTGTCCTATACGAATATTCAGCATCGTATAATTTTGTACTTTTACGTGTTATTTTCAACAAATTGCTTGCCTGTTTTTAAATAGATTTTAAATATTTATTATGCTTATGAGTACCACATTTTATACACACTGTATTATTTCTAAAATACCGCGATCCCGCGAAAAATTGGCATTTTAAGAAGCCGCTTCCATACTTTCGTACCTTAGGCCGGGCAAAAACGTACTTTAGGTAAATATGCATCCGAATATCCGATCACTATTATATTCATGACTATAATAATAATTTACTAAATTTACAAAACTAAAATGATGGAATTATAGGATGAATAAAGCGCCAAAAACTTCTGTAGCACGTGGTCGAGAATTCAGAGCACGAAAAGCACTGCTTAAACAACAATGTAAGCAACAACAGGAACCGGATGCAACAGTTGAAATGGCTACAGAAGATATTCGAAGTGCTGGTCCATCAGAAAAGAATCAAGTCCCTGAACCCTCTGAAATAAGGACAATAGAAAAAAGAGCAAAGTCTGCAGAGGCAACACGGCGATGGAGAGAGAAAAAAAAAGGCGTTAGTGGGTTATCAAAAAAACAGGCGAAAACTGCAGCTCAACGCATGCGAGAATACCGAGAGAGAAAAAAATTGTAAATATTAATCTATACTAATATACAGGGTGTAAACAGACCCTTCACGAAGCCGTCAACCAAGCATTCTGTACATCAAACTAAGTAACTTTACGCAAAAAAAATTGCGGGGAAACGACTTTTTTTTTGGGGTGAAAAATCACGTTTTACGGTAAAACTCAATGTAACGCTCTCAAAACTTAGTGCTGATGGATGGATTGAATAGTACGGGGGTCGTGGCGGTGTTTAAAGATGAAAAAAAAACATTAAAAACATGTATTTAAAAAAAAACGTAAAAAAGTTGGAACTTTGACCGCCAAAATCTCCGAAACTAGAAGGTTCCCAGGTATGGTCCAGAACAAAAAAATGATCGCAATGACGGGTAGAACAAGCACCTTTCGGCTTCGTTAAGGGTCTTTTTACACGCTTTATATTGTGTTGTTGATAAAAAAAAATTAGGCTCATATTGTATGTTTTAATATATATCTTTTTCTGTTCATAGTAATAATCCATCGGGAAATAATGAAGAACAATCAAACCTCTGTGATTTAACTTTGAAGTACGACGACATTACGAAATATAAAAAGGCTCATGAAAATTTTGATAGAAAAAGTGATCGCTATGACGGGGAGAATAAGTGCCTAGGTTCTGAAGAATTAGGAGAAAACTATCATACGTTGCCACTAAGTTTAGCAGGAGATTTCAATATTAATTTCGCATCCGAAGATGGACAACTCTTGGTAAACTTTCTACGAGATAAATTAGAACTACAAATCTATACTAATATATAAGGTCTAACTTTTTAAACACGAAATATTTCAAGAGTAAGGTCTATAGGTCGTAAAGTCACCATAGCAACGAAAAATTTTTTTTTATCTAAGTGTATTTTTATAAAAAAAAAAAAAATTACTTGACCCACAAAATAAATACTGTCTAAAGGTTTAAAAAGTAAAAAAAAGTTTAAAAAAGTAAAAGTAAGTAAGTAAGTTTAAAGTTTGTAAAGGTTTTATGCAAAATGTCGCAAGAATATTTAGAACAATAATAATTTCGTAAAAATAAAAACATTCAGAAAATTTTTTTTTTTTCGTTGCTATGGCGACTTTACGACTTGTAGAAGTTACTCTTGAAATATTTCGTGTTTAAAAAGTTAGACCCTATATATATAAATCTGAAGAGTTTGTTTGTTTGGTTGAACGCGCTAATCTCAGGAACTACTGGTTCGAATTGAAAAATTCTTTTAGTGTTGGATAGTCCAATTATCGAGGAAGGCTATAGGCTATATAACATCACGCTATGACCAACAGGAGCTGAGCAAAAATAAAACTAGTCGGAAACGGCGGGTGAAACCGCGGGGCACAGCTTGAATAATAACCGTAATGAGCCAACTACAAGACATGGAACAACAATCGATGCAGTTTTTCTACATATCTGTCTAATTTTAATTCGAAAATATATGTATATTATTTCTCATACCATAAGCCTATTGTTTCGGTTTTACAATTAACCACAGTAATTACTGATGTATACAATAATGAAAATAATGAATAAAAATAAAAGATCTATGCAAAAATATTAATTTACCAATGAAAACATAAAATAAATTTAAATATTTGTAGAAAATGAATATATGTATATATTGTACACACACATATATATATACAGATGGAGCGAAAGAAGTTTCACTTCAGTCGTGTGGTCATAAGCACACTCGTTTTTTTTATCTCTTAAAACGAATAATAAAAATCAATTCAAAATTAAATGGTGGGCTCTCCTAATACGATGATACGGAACCCTTCATGCGCTAGTACCTTCACACACCTGACTTACCTGAAAAACATCACCGAAAAGTTGAGTGTATATTCTTCTAAAAATAAAACCGTGATTTCGACTTTTTTTGACGTGAATACGTCATATATATATTTTTCATTTTACAATACATTTTTTTTTGTTTTTTCTTCACTGCATATAACCGGGTTTCCATATAAAGCGTTTACAGATATTTTTTTTTGTTCACAGAATCAAGACTCTACCAGTGGTAATGAAATCAAAGTGTTTTGCCCGAAATGCAACACGGAAGTTTCACACACTGCCGAGGGAATACAAGAGGTACAATACATGTCCATACTTATAATCTGCCAAGCCCTTTCCCAAATAGGTTGGGGTCCAGTTTGGAGAATCCAGATTTTGTGTGCGTGTATATATTAATTTATTTAACAATTTATGTACACACTAAATACAGAAAAGAAGAAAGGAACAGAAAATAGTACAAAGGTGATGCTTATTTCTAAAGAAATCTCTTCCAGCGAGAGATAATTGAATACATAAAACAGAGCAATTTAAAAATTATATACCATATATGGTATTCTTAAAACAATATACTAACAAACTTATAAATACAAAGACAAAACATATCACAAAATAAATATTAATCTATAAATACAATTAAATAAATAATGATAAATACTTATACAACTATGGCGAAATGGAAAGATAATGTTCATTCACTCTTCTTTTGAAAACTGCAACAGGTATATTGTCGCTTTTGTTGATATTGTTTGGGCGAACTGCAGATTCTTCAGATTTAGTGAACACCCACACTATCTTCTAGAAGTTTTGCCTGTTCAAGTAGTTTTGGTTAAGGTCTAGAGATGAAAAACAGCGTTTGTGAAAGAATCAAGATTTAATGCTGAATATACTTGCTGAAAAACCCTCCGGGGTCCCCACAAGTATGTAGCGACCTCCACAAACGACACAAACACTACTTTACCTTTTTAAAATACAAGTAAACAAATAGATTTTTAATTATTTTCTCAGGATAAAACAAAAATACTCGTCGCAAAAGTGTACCATTATTTTGAGCAAGAGTATGAAGAATTAAAGAAGATGTACGGAGGCCTGGACCTGACTCCTCTGTCCAAGTTCCGCCAGCGGACTGCGCTGGCCACCGGAGTGAGCGAGACGACACTACTGCAGATACTGCAGGAGGAAGAGGAACGGAACGCGGACAAGCGACGGGAACCGCCTCAGAAACGACGCGCAGCTCGCAAGAGACGCAGACAGACGGAGAGGTATGTGTTTGTGTACATGTTGTCATATTACAGTGTTGGTACATAAGTATGAGAGGACACTTGTGAGAACTGTGGTGGTTATAAGTTTGTGTAATTAATTTCATAAAAGAAAACATTGTGAAGAAACCGACATGTCTTAAAAAGTTAGAACCAGACATGTGCAGATGTAGACGCAAAAGGGTAATGCAAATGTTGTACCCCCGAGGGAATAAAGCGTGAGTGTATACGAAGACTGACTGAAGATGTGACATCTACCAACCTGGGCCCGCGTGCTGGACCCGCTCCCTGTCGCAGAGAAGAGGCCTGTATCCCAGCAGTTGGAACACTATACAGGGTGTAAACAGACCCTTCACGAAGCCGTCAACCAAGCATTCTGTACATCAAACTAAGTAACTTTACGCAAAAATTATTGCTGGGAAACGACTTTTTTTTTGGGGTGAAAAATCACGTTTTACGGTAAAAATCAATGTAACGCACTCAAAACATTATGCTGATGGATGGATTGAATAGTATGGGGGTCGTGAAGGTGTTTAAAGTAAAAATCTTACATTAGAAACATGAATTTAAAAAAAAAATGCGAAAAAGTTGGAACTTTGACCCCCAATATCTCCGTAACTAGAAGGTTCCCAGGTATGCTCTAGAACAAAAAAATGATCGCAATGACAGGGAGAACAATTACTTTTCGGCTTCGTTAAGGGTCTTTTTACACCCTTTATATAGGCTGATTATGTATGAGAGGATGGTGTGGGCCTGACAACTAGGTACTAGGGACCAGGGTACTTATCAAAATCGTTAAAAAAGATAAAAATGGAAAAAAAATAACAAATATTATATTTGGTTTCAGTTCAAGCGAAGAAGACAGTTCTGATGGTAATGACGAGGATATGGAGCAACCAAGCTATGCTGACGAGTGAGTATAGTTTAATTTAGTAAGGATACAGTACTTTGCGCTCACGGCTAAATAATAATAATAAATAAATAACAGCCGCTCGGGTCGATCTTCAGGTTAAGCCGCGCTTGCCTAGGTTTATCCGTGGATGGCTGACCGCTGGGTTTTCCTATCAAGAATTTCTCAGTAGCAGCCACGGTGTCTAGATTTGTGCCCGGTTGATGGGACCTAAACATAACCGGCTAAATGTGGGGGTACTATAAGGTACACCTCTGGCTAATCCTTCGCGTACAATTACAAGCGTGAAGTTATGTTATCAGTAACCAAGTATATAAAATGTGTGATGATAATGTTAAAAATGTTTTTCTTTCTCTTTTTTCAGGGTACAGACTTTGGTAGTGAAGATGGAACCTCCAGAATTCAACAAGTAAGTTATAACAATCACTAGGATTTTCTTATTTTTGACATACTGGTATTCAGCTGCATCCGGTTAGACTGGAAGCCGACCCCAATATAGTTGGGAAAAGGCTAGGCGCTTGCGATCACTAGATCGACGAGGCAGTCAAATGTCATTTATTTATCAGAATTATTTTATGTACAGATTCTAATTATATTTATTTTAATTTCAGTGACGAACCTGAAATATTCTTACCGACGGAAGTGAAGTTGGAACCTAGCGACGGTGACAGCAAGTAAGTAACAACTTAGTTCAGTATTCGAGCTGTTTGGGGTTGAACAAACATATTTAGATATACAGGGTGGAAGGGACACGGTTACCACGTAATCAGTACATCATTCCCAACCCCTCCACATAGAAATTGTTTATCGATATTAATTTAAAGAATATATACTTACAATTTCGGCCAATGAAACAGCATTGCCATACAACGTGGCAAGGTACTCCCTTTTTCTCCTAAAATTATTTGTCCGAAAATCATTATCCATAACAGGTTTGCCATAAACTTCAGTAAAAAATTCGAAATTTTGTTTTTACATAATTACTTTTCAAACTATTTTGTCATAATATCGAGTACTACAATAGTTTAATCTCCTAATTTTGCAAGAAATAAAGTCATATATCCTAAGTATTGTATTATATTATAATGTGTGTCAAAACCGCAACGTATGGGTAATTAGCAATTTTCCTAAAAAATATCCTAAAAGTCTTTGCTAGCTGGCGTGAGGAGCGTAGGACGATATTTGTGACAGAAAGTGTGGGTGTGTAATGTAAAATGCGAGCGTAGCGAGTGCGCGTCACATAGTCTTAGGTTTAGGGATTTCAATTTTATGACATGTGATATTAAGTTCGGGTAAGTTATCATTCGGACAAATTATGATTAGGACAAAAAAAAATATGGCACTTTAGATTATGGATAAAAAATTTGGGAACGCAATAGAGAACCACGTGACAATGCTGCCAGCCATTTGGGCAGTTGTCCCCTTGAGAGTGATCTGGATGAAATTTTTGATGTCCTTTAATTTCGCCCCCCTTTTTAGACATGTTCAATTATTGTAATTACATATAATTATTATCTGAACACTGTTGGCTAATAATTATATGAGGTTTTCTCAGTAGTTTATGTAAAATAATCATTTTTTGTTTTCAGGGCGCAACTTCAAACTGACCCAATTTCTGTAGACGTGAAGACTGAACCACGAGATGATGAACTGGATACGTAAGTCAACAGTTTTCACTATTGTAGAAGTCGTCTATGGTCTTATGATAGTAGCGGAGACCCGGTGGTGACGGTCGCAGGTCGTGGGTTCGAGCCCGGGCACCGCATTACTTAGTGCAGTTTATTTCATCACCACTGCTCCCAAAACGGTGAAGAGGAACTTGGTGAGGAAACCAGCATGTCGTAGAACCAAACATTCGAAGACACGTGACATCTACCAAGCCGCACGGGACCAGCATGGTCAATCAATCAATCAATCTTTATTTGTGAACAAAGGTATTACAATAAAGGTCTTATGTATGCATTTTAGTGGAGCTGTATGCCCTACCAATGAAATTAGTGTACCTTTACGACCCTTAACGAAGTCGAAAGGCACTTGTTCTCCCCGTCATTGCGATATTTTTTTTGTTCTGGACGGTTCCCAGGTATGGTAACCTGGGAACCTTCTAGTTACGGAGATATTGGAGGTCAAAGTTCCAATTTTATCACATTTTTTTTTAAATACCACTTTTATAGGTTTTAACTTTACTTTAATTAACTCCATGATCCGTTTACTATTCAAAGCATCCATCAGCACTATGTTTTGAGTGCATTACATTGAGTCCAACCGTAAAACGTGATTTTTCACCCCAAAAAAAAGTCGTTTCCCAGCAATAATTTTTGCGTAGGGTGACTTAGTTTAATGTACAGAATGCTTGGTTGATGGCTTCGTGAAGGGTCCGGTTACACCCAGTATGTGCCCTTCAAAAAAATAATTACTTTTAAGTTACATGAGGCCAATTTAACGGCCTTACCCTTATAGGTCCACATGTTGGCTTACATTGACTACTACCCACTCCTCTCAGAGAGCTGGCCTGGCCTAGCTGATCATGCTCATGCTAGGAGCAGTAATCTCAAGTTCCGTTATCTTTGGTTGCAGCACTAACGAGACTCCCGCTCTGCATGAGCCAGCTGCCACTAAACGTAGGGGAAAGAAAATATCAAGAAAAAATGACGACACATCCACACGGTAAGTAATCATAACATAACATCACGCATGTAATACTATTACTGTACTGAACTGAAGTGTTCTATGTTAAGGGGTTTGGTTTCCGCACTTAGTCCTTAACACATTGAATGCCGACTACGGATAGATACGTAGGACTTCAATACGATTTTCAACAGAATGTACTGTAACTGGCCTCATCAATAGAGTATTTTAATATAGGATGGCATCTCACATAAAACAATCTTTAATAAAAGAGTAACTTTATGGACTATAAGTAAAAAAAAACACAAAAATTTAAAAGCTCTTTGGACGTTTTTAGACTCAGTAATCTTGTTTGTTGGATGTGGAACCTAAATTTTTGTTCTGAAAAGCAAACAACGACTAACTACTAGCTAATTACTTATAATTATTTCAATTAGTTTACGTATTTATCCGTATACTGGCACCCAGAGTGCTTTTGTTTTCTCTGATGCCATATACGTATATATCCATACATAGACAAATGTATGGTGGCAACCGACTTTGGCCGTGTAGCCAATGTCGGCATTCAATGGGTAAAAGTGGACCATTGTACGTGAGCCATGGTGGCGTTACTCCAACCAGCCCACCTCCCTCCAGAAGCAGATCAAACTTCCCGGTCTTCTCAGGACATCCGGAAGGGATCTTGGTGTTCCAAGAGTCTCCTCGCGGATTTGGGTGACGCCGGTGCACTCGAGGAGTACGTGCGCCACTGTATTGTACTGTTTAAATAGCAGTGATAGTCTGGTGGTGTGACCGTCGGACTGCCAAGTCATTGGTCTCAAGTTCGAACCCACGGCACGGCCTCTTCGGGGCTGCGGGACTGTTGGTAGATGCCGTATGTCTTCGAATTTACGGTTCCAGGACATGCCTGTTTCCTCAGTAGTGCTTGAGTCCACTAGACTTGGAAAAATAGAACGTATAGATGTTTATTTTTATTTTTGCAGCCAGCACACACCCGGCGAGTCCTCAGCCCCAGCTGCCTCGAGAAGCGTTCCACTCACGGAGACATTACATGAGTGAGTACAGGGCCCATTATTCTAACTAATATTATAAATGCGAAAGTTAGTTTGTTTGTTTGTTACCTTTTCACGCCTAAACCACTGAACCGATTATCCTGAAATTTTGCATGTACGTTGTCAGGTGTACAGAAACGGACATAGGGTACATTTCATGCCGAAAATTAGTACTGCTCCCGAGGGGTTCGATGCAGAATGTGCACTTCGCAAATTGTGCACTTGACGCAAAATGTGCACTTCGCAAAATGTCCACTTCTCAAAATAGCACTTCTCTTCTTACATCATGTATAAATTACATTTCATTCACTTCTAAAATGAGTATTTCTTTTTTTCAGAAGCTGGCCGTCGGGCGAGAGAGAGATAAAAATAGAAGAAGTAGAAATACAAGAAGAAGGATTTAGCTAATTATAAGATTGACTAATTTTAATAGTGTAGAGATTTATAGGGTGACTGGTAATTAGTGACCGATATTCAAACACGTGATTGTACTCATGATAACAAACAATATCCCAAAGAACGGCGTCACGCGGCTAACAGCTGATAGGTCTCAGGCGTGCGAGCGCGAATTTCATACGGCTGTTGTGTTATTGGGATAAAAGTGAACGAGTAGTATGAAAAAAAAAAGTTTCTTTGGGAAAGTTGTTTGTTATCATGAGTATAATCACGTGTTTAAGTATCGGTCACTTATGGCCAGTCACCCTATATAATGTGATCAAAATTAGAATTTTGTGCTAAAGTATTTTAACTTTTAAGAATTTTCTTCGGCTGTCATTGATTGATCTTTACATCGTGAGCAGTAGTAGCCGGAGGTAACGAGGTGCAGGTCGCGGGTCGAGCCCACGCAGCGCTGGTTACTTTGTGTAATACTACTCTCAAAACGGTGTAGAAAAACATCGTGAGGAAACCGACATGTCCTACACGCGTCGCATGACCACCGTAGAAACGGGTTTTGTCGACGGAAGAATCGACAAAATGACAAATCAGAAAAATTTGACATTTTGTCGATTCTTCCGTCGACAAAACCCGTTTCTACGGTGGTCATGCGACGCGTGCTGGACCCAATATTTGATGACATGTGGCGTCTACCTACCCGCACTGGGCCCGCGTGACTCCCTCTCATAGAGTGTGGACTATGTCCCAGCGCTGGGAACCAGGCTGATTATGCGTTCGTAGATCTATGACAGACGTTACGGGACATGAGTTTATCGCCTGTGGTAATCTAATTTTGATCTCATGTTAATTTTACGTGATTTTTCTTTTTATGATTTTTATAAATGCCGTGTGACGCTCGGCCAAAAACGACTGACTATTACGTCTCTATGTCAATTTAATTCCTATGGAAGTGAATATTTTTTAATTTACTAAATAATAAAAAAGTTAATTCGAGTTAATTTTGCTGTGAATATGTAGATGCCTACCCTCAGTTAGTAATTTGTGATTACTTTACTGTTTATGTTAAGATTTATTTTAATACTTACTTTTTTAGTAAAAATACAGGGTGTAAACGGACCCTTCACGAAGCCGTCAACCAAGCATTATGTACCCAGAACAAAATAATGATCGCAAGGACGGGGAGAACAAGTGCCTTTCGGCTTCGTTAAGGGTCTTTTTACACCCATTTTGCTTTACTATGTGCAGTGTCACAATTTAATAAAAACAAATTGTTACAGTCAATCTGGGTAACTTTGACAGATAAGGGCGATATTTTATTTATTTATTTATTTATTAAACTTTATGCACATAATGTACAAAGGCGGACTTAATGCCTTAGGCATTTTCTACCAGTCTACCTTAGGGTGATGCAGAGACAAAACAGTAGGTGCAATAGTACAGATAATTTCCGAAAAAAAAAAAAAATAATAATAATAAATACATATATACATACATACAATAGTCCGGTCATTTTAGACATAAAAATAGTGATCAAATAAAGAAAATTCCGACAGAGCCAAATCTTCGTAGAGACCTTAGGTTTACCACAAGGAATAAAGTGTCAAAAGTCCCCATCAGTCCCATGTGAGCTTAGGGACTTATTCGGGGCCCAAGGTCAAAATTTTAGGTTTTTTGGATTTTTCTCGAAAACGGTAAGTTTTATCGAAAAAGTACCTCAGAGCAAAGTTGTAGATCTTAAAATCCTCTATAAAAATGGTCCCTATAATTTTTTCTCTAAGACCCACTATTTCCCAGATATTGCGCTTGTAAAAATCACATTCTACATAATAAAGGGTGTAAAAAGACCCTTAACGAAAACGAAAACCACATATTCTGCCCATCATTGGGATCATTTTTTTGTTCTGGACCATACCTGGGAACCTTCTAGTTACGGAGATATTGGGGGTCAAAGTTCCAATTTTTTCACAAGTTTTTTTTTAAATACTACTTTTTAAGGTTCTAACTTTACTCCAATTACCTCCATGGTCCGTTTACTATTCAAAGCATCCATCAGCAATAAGTTTTGAGCGCATTATATTGAGTTTTACCGTAAAATGTGATTTTTGACCCCAAAAAAAAATTTCGTTTCCCAGCAAAAATTTTTGCGTAAAGTTACTTAGTTTGATGTACAGAATGCTTGGTTGACGGCTTGGTGAAGGGTCTGTTTACACCCCGTATGCACACATTTCCACACCACCTGTGAGGTAGTGTACTTGAATGTAAGTGTAGAAACTTTATGAATTTTTCGGCGATAAATCTTCACTTTCTTCTTTTCTGCTTCTTCATCCGCTTCATCGCCACAAAATAAGCAGTGGTTTTTAAAACAAAAGCTGGATTCACTTATTCGCGCTCTAGTATGAGGTGGACTTACTTTTGAAGTACTGGCCTGTTCTTCCTCACGTTGTCTTTTTGATGCAGAGATTGAAGTTTTCCGGGTGTATGATTTTCTGCAATCCACGTGAATTGTAACGGACTTTTGGCTTCTTAAATAATCAGCAAACTCATCACTTCTCGCGACACTAGCATCGATTAAAGTTGGCATTCCACGACTGACCACAACAGTTTCATCTTCAGTCAAAAGTTTATTACAAATAAAGCAAAAATGTGACATTTTTTTTTAAATATTAATCAGCACTAACTTCAATAGTAGACAATTGTAATAAATACGTATAGTCACTCGAACTGCTCATTCAACACTAAAAGAAGCAGGTATACGTGAACGACACCACATGGACAAAAGAATAGGCAGATGTTTTTCAAGGCCAGATGTTATTCAAGTAGAGGGGATTCGGTAAGGGACCGGCGGTCATTTTAGAGGAAATTTTCTTAGAATAGTATAATGTATACATAAAAGAGACACGAGTAGGCATTTTTGCTTGCTTGAGTACCTAAATATGTATATACGTGGCATACTATGTAGAACATGATTCTTACAAGCGCAATATCTGGGAAATAGTGGGTCTTAGAGAAAAAATCATAGGGACCATTTTTATAGAAGATTTTAAGATCTACAACTTTGCTCTGAGGTACTTTTTCGATAAAACTTACCGTTTTCAAGAAAAATCCAAAAAACCTAAAATTTTGACCTTGGGCCCCGAATAAGTCCCTAAGCTCACATGGGACTGATGGGGACTTTTGACACTTTATTCCTTGTGGTAAACCTAAGGTCTCTACGAAGATTTGGCTCTGTCGGAATTTTCTTTATTTCAATTGTCTAAAATGACCGGACTACAAACAAAATATACAAAGTAAAGAGATATAAAAATGCATAGATGAAGAAAATCAACAAAATTAATTGTGAGACGAGTCTGCCAACTTCTTACGTAAGTGTTCGCGAGCTTTTAACTTGAATGTGAACCGACTGGTGGCCATCCTGATATTCTGAGGAAGAGCATTCCAAAGGAAAACCGCCTGGACAAGAAAAGAGGATTTTAGAAAACCAGAGCGGTGAGAAGGACATCGTAGAAGACGATTATTGGAGGAACGAAGATTCTTGCTGTGCGCAGAGCATAAATATTGAAAGTGAGAAGTCAGATAGGAAGGAGAACTGGGTTTGTCTAAAAGAGAAAACAAAGTCGTCAAAGCCCTTAGCGCTCTGCGTTGTCTGATGGGTAACCATTTTAAGATCGACCGATGTGCGGACACATGATCATACTTACGGAGATTAAATACGAATCGAATGCAGTTATTGAGAAGTCGGTCAAGTTTATTGAGGAGATCTGCATTCAGGTCATAGTAACACACATCACCATAGTCAAGGATGGGGAAGATAAGGGACTGAACCAGCATTGCCTTTACGTGTGATGGGAGAATATTTTTCAATCTATAAAGCGACCGCAACGTTCCGGTGACTTTTTTGCTCACACTCGCGACCTGCTTACGCCAGTCCAGGCAAGTGTCGACATACAAACCCAGATCCTTGACCTCGGAGCCAAACGGAATGAGTGTGCCATCAAAGGTAACCGGCGGTACCGCTAAACCATATTACATACTATATTTAAAAAAATTACGCCTATCACTCGAGTGTTTTTTATTTTATCAGTGCTCTCGTATTACTTTCCATCTATAGAAATTCACAGAAAGTTTATAAAACATACCAATATAGTAGAAAATCTCAATTCTGTGCCCTGTCAAAGTTACCTTCATAAAATGGGTAACTTTGACACACACAGAGCCATGCATAAAAAAGTAGTAATAAGTATTATTTTTATCAATCTGGGTAACATTGCAAATAAACATTTATGAATAGTGTTGGCTTCATGCGAAAAAATAATCAAAACTAGTTCATGGTCCCGCTGTCAAAGTTACCCGAATGAATCAAAGTTACCCAAATTGGCTGTACTGGTTTTCGTCCCAATATTGTTTGGAGTTGATAGCTTCAATTTAACATACTCATGTTGTTTTTTTGATCGAAATATAAGACTACTCTGAGCGATTTCGTTTTATTTTCTACCTGTTATATATTGTTTCCTCTACAGTCCTTTCTCAATTTATTTTTCAATACATTCGAAAACTGGTTCTTACCGCACTGCGATTTTTAATATTTAATATTTTTAATATTCTTCCGCACACGTGCGGAAATAAAAATTTCCACAGATCACTAAACTTATACTAAGTCCAAATGGGTTCAATGATTAGTCGGCGGCGGTGACTGTTTTTTTTAAATTTCGGCAGAGTTAAGCGTCTTTACGTCGTCAATATTTTTGAGTATTAAAATTGTTTTTATAAATAGAATATCATAGATAAACATGATTATTTAAAACAAATATTTACTTTTATGATACATTTTTACATAATTATGCTGTTTAGTCTCTCGGGGGAGAGCGGCGGTGACCCAGTGGTGGAAGCAGCAGTGGGTACGAACTCAGGCAGGCGCATTACTTTGTGTAATTTATTTCATCACCTCTGCTCTCAAAATGGTGAAGGTAAACATCCTTAGGAAACCGACATGTCCTAGAGCCAAACATTCGAAGACATGTGACATCGACCAACTGGGCCCGCGTGGTGGATTATAGCCCATTCCCTCTCATGGAGAGGAGGACTGTGTCCCAGCAGTACTGAATATTATAGGATGATGTCCTTTAGTAGAAATACGAATACTTTTTTTAATACACGTTGGAAGAATGGCGTTGAGGCCAACGTGTGTAGCCGGTCTTACGTCTTGCTGTAGCTGTCAATCGACCAAGGAACTTGTATATGGGCAACAGACCTGAAGGCCCGCATTATCGCGGTTCTGCGCAAACCGTAGAAAGCGATGGCAGTGAGAGTCGTACGGGGATATATCACGATCTCCTAAGACGCGGCTTGTGTACTGGTCGCTGCCAACCGTTGTTCACTCGATGGTCGGCAGCGCAGTGAGTCCTGGGATGCGGTGATGTCCTTCTGCGAAATCGTCATGTCGCAGAAGGACAGCTGCAGAAATGAAGAGCTCCCGCCTATCCCGTAGCAGACGCACCGGGTGTCGGCAGGAGGCGGATAACGCCCTCTTCCGCCCCCCCTAAACAGTCCAGGGGCGACGGATCCGGGGACATTCGTCGCCCCTTTTCACACTGGATCCGAGAAGGCAGCGCCACTCTCCCCCGGGACGAGGCCCGCAGGTCAAGCGGGCCGGTACTAGGCCGGGGCCGCGGAAGTCGCATTAGATCCCTCTGCCCCCCGACGCAAGTGTGCGAGGGAACACCGGTGTGGTTTTAGTAAGTACAGAGCGGACGACATCCATTGAGGATTTACACATAGAGAAAAAAAATAGAATAATAAAAGAAAAAATCATCATCTTCCTGCCCTTATCCCATGTTACTTGGGGTCGGCGCAACACGTTTTTTTCTTCCATTCTCCTCTGTCAACATTCACGCTATCATTTACTCCTTTATCTTTCATATCATTCCTCACACAATCCATCCATCGTTTCTTTGGTCTTCCTCTCCCTCCGCCTATCAACGTTTATATTTATCATTCTTTTTAGTCACATGCGATTCGTAGCTTCTCATCATATGTCCATACCAAGACAATCGATTCCCTTTCAACTTTTCTGTAAGTGGTGCAACTTTTAAACTTCCTCTAATATACTCGTTCCTTACCTTATCCATTCTTGTCACACCACACATCCACGTAATAATAAGAGAAACAATATGGTAGACAATAAAACAATATCCTTCAGAGCATAATTTTATATTTCGTTAAAGAAATAACATGAGTAAGTTAAATAGAAACTATCTACAATAATATTGGGATGAAAATTAATGTTTTAAATTGTAACTCAACTCTAGTAGAGCTTAGGTCATACAAAAATAAAAACTTAGCTTTAAAACAATTAAGTTATTACAAAATACTGACTGTGAAGTGTAGACAGCAAAAATTGGAACTTATACTTATACTACTACTTACTTACTTTTACTTATTATTATTTAAAGTAGAAAACATCAAAATATTCAATTCCACAGGAATTAAATTACCATTACAGTTTGTTTTTTAATCCCTGAGACTAAATTGACAAGTAAAAATGGCAAACTGACATAGATTTCAATAGGATTTATGTCAGTTTTGACATTTTCACTTGTCAATTTAGTCTCAGGGATTAAAAAACAGACATTGGACTTGGTATAGTCAGTCGTTTTTGGCCGAGAGTCACACGGCTTTTATAATAATCTTAAAAATAAATTACTTAAAATTAACGTTTCTTGCCCGTGGTACTACCAGCAGTATCACAGATTAAAAAAATCCTGTTGAGCTACCAAGCGATCCAGTAGTACAACGGGAAGTTTTTTTTACCCGTGTTACTCTTGGGATTGGTACGTAAGATCAACAATCATAATCCCAACATATTAACTTATAATAAACATCATCTGCCTAGCCTTTTCCCAACTTTAGTGGGGTCGGCTTCCAGTCTAACCGGATACAGCTGAATTCCATTATATTACATGGAGACACTGCCTATCTGACCTCCACAACAGAGTTAGTACTGGGTAATACAACAACATAGAGCAAAAAGTACTACAGCGCCATCTATGACACAGACGATGAACTAAACATCGAAATTCACCTAAATCATACATCGCGCAAGTAAAGTTATCCGCGACTTTGTATATAAGAACCCGACAACAACTGTCGGGCAGTAGCCCACCAGAGAGAGTTGCTGTAGTACTCTTTGAAGTGACGCTATATACCCATCCACATTCATACTCAAAACTTTCCTCACGACATTTTCCTCATTCCTCCGCATCACATGCCCATACCACGACAACCGATTACCACACAACTTTTCAGTCACCGGCGCTACTTTCAGACTTGGCACTAAATTCTAAATCCTTCATGTGTTTTTTCTTTCTCCAGAGAGACAGCTTCTGAAAAAAAAATTGGCTGTCTGTAAAGTTGGTTTACGGTCGATAGTTTAACGTGACAACGTCATAACAAAACATTGAATGCGGCACAAGCGTAGGTACACACGGCGGCACGTGAAGCTTTACATTTCCAGTATAACTTGGCCTCGCTTTGTATAAATTTCTTATACAATGAGAGATCCGCATAAACTGGTTTTGTATAGCTTGATTGGCTGTCGTGCGTACAATGAGCGTAACGGGACACGGTGCGTAACGTGCCACTGTGCGTAACGGGACACTATGCTTAACGTGACACTGTGCGCAACGGGACAATGTGTATAACGGGACAGTGTGCGTAACGGGACAATGAGTCATCCTTTTTCGTGCATGCAGCCGGCGTTCACAGATTTATTAGACGTTGTCACGTCAATAAAAAAATTGGTTGTCTGTAAAGTTGGTTTACGGACGATAGTTTATCGTGACAACGTCATAACAAAACATTGATGAAATGATTGCATACTTTTATGAATAAAATTGAATTATTTTTATTGAATTATCTCTATTTTGTATGGATACAGAGGAGTGAAATGAAATTTACAATTTAATTGATAAATTTCCTTTTATTTGCACCTATTAATTTATTACAGATTATTTTTAACTATAACTTTTATACATGTTTGCTATTTAACTTCTACCAATCTGTGTTATTCTGTTAAGGATTGTAATTTTTTTTTTGGTTGGGAAATAGTCAAATAACCCCCCCCCCCCCGCTCTGGGTGGAGTGGGAGGGAGTGTCAGACTTTTACTGACTAAAACCCATACATGTTCCCTCTTCTGATATCTCTTTCAAACAGTCCCGCAGCCCTGGCAGGCATCGGTGACGCAGAATGTGCACTTCGCAAAATGTGCACTTCTCAAAATGAGCAATTATCAAGATGAGCACTTCTCAAAATAAGCACTATTCAAAGTGAGCATGTATTGAAACTATCAAATAGTTGATAGTTTGTTTCAAAATGTTAGGCAAAACCTGCTCATTTTTAGAAGTGCTATTTTGTGAAGTGGATGTTTTGCGTCAAGTGCACATTCTGCGTCAAACCCGTATCACTGTATCCGTTTCAATATCCGCTGAGTGAGCAGACAAACTCTTAGAATTAACACCTTCTGAATCTTCATCGTCATCCCCGGGCGTCTTCCTCGTCAACGAAATCATTAGCGTTAGCATACCACGAAGCACACTCAATACACTTGATCTAAAGATGCAGGTCGTTCTTCATATCGCTGATTTATGTTTTTGGTCCAGACATTAGTGCTGTCTCCATCGATGTCTTCGCGGTCCATTTGTTGACGATGTTTGCGGCAACGTTATCTTACTGTCGGCCACACTGTCGGGATGTACAGTGTGTGGTTCTGTTGCCAAAGATTGACGGTGTTGGTTTGTGAGCTATCGTTGAGTACTATTTTGGACATCGGTTGACCTTCCTGCTGAACGAGGAGATGCAGTAGTCGATTCTAATGAACCACTTGCAAGACCCAATTTAGCAGCTTTGCGTAGCCTGTAGTTGCGTTTTCTTTCGGCTTCTGATATCCTCGTAGCTGTCGACTGTTCAGGAGTTCTCGATGCTGCAATGCGCTGTCTGTACTCACGTTGTCTCTGTGCACTTGATTTTGGAGCAGCGATTGTTGGTGGCTCAGTGAATGGCGTTGCAGACGTTGATGCAGCAGCATCCTGCGTCTCAACGGGTGCATTACTCCTCGAAGGTAGTGGCAGATCCGTGAGATACATAGGCTCGTCAGGTTTATCAGCCATTGGGTAATTGTACGCGGTTCTGCAAAGAAAATGTTGATAATTTATTGTTAAAAAAAATTAAAAATTATTTTGATAAAGATAATGTACTTCTTAAGACATTGTTAATCTAAATTCAATAACTTGTAATTAATTTTAAAAACTGGCGTTTAGCTATAAAGTTTAAATATAATTATGAACAAGCTTTCATAGAAATAAACTGTAATCAAATATCTATCATCAATAATATGAATCACCATTATTTTTTAGTCAATTATAACATAACCTATTAATACTGCACTCGCCGACAGATGCTACTTTTTTTAATAATAAAAGAATAAATACTTGAAATTATACAAGTAATCAGATTTTTTAAATGCAAGAATAATTAACCTTTATTAAAGAAATTGTTGTAGTAAGAAAATTTAAAAGTTAAATGAAAACCACATTCTTCTTATCGTGTCGATGGCAATTTTAGATTGCCATCGACATCGCAATCTAAATTGTGTCGGCCCAGAACTGAGCTACTACTTTGGCGCTTTCGGTAGCGTCCATCAGTTCCTGTAGTGAACAAACAACAGGGCACGCAGGACACGACATTAAGTGCCCCATTGTTTGTGGAACAGCACCACATTTACACTCCAGGGCAGAGTCATAAATGAATCTCCAGCCGAGCAGGTTTTCCTTGCTGCGGCCAACCTAGGTCCGGAGTCTATTTAAAGACTTCCAGGTCAGCCCTGGCAACTCGTGTCTAGGTGGGAGATTTTCAGCAGGTGGAACAAATGGGTTAGGTAAGGATGCACTACCTCGCCACAGCTTTAGTCTTTCCGTGGATCGCTCGCCAGTGAGTGGGGTGACACACTTCAGAAAGCTGTTTCGGCTTTTCAGCCTTTGCAACACGGGGGTATTTAGATGTAAAGGGTGTCGTGTGTCTGATACCATTTTCGCTCTTTCGCTAGAGCTTGCCACTGTTCCGCGAACTTCTGGTGGCGCTATTCCTGCCAGTGGGTACAGCATCTGTACCGGGGTCGGTTTGAGGCAATCAGTGATGATCCGGCACGTTTCATTCAGAGCTGTATCCACTAACTTTACATGGGCTGAACGGCTCCATACGGGGCACGCAAATTCGCCAGCTGAAAAATATAGTGCCAGCGCAGTAGTCCGCAAGACATGAGGCGAAGCACCCCACTTAGAAGAGACTAGTCGCCACTAAAACCACATTAACTTTTCACTTCACTTTATAAACAGTCGACGAAACAGTTCACGTGTAGATGTAAGTTGTGTGCTGCCGCTGTCTGTCTGGACGCATAGGCCAATCGAGTGGAAGAGAGATAGATGCGGCGTGTACAATGAGCGTAACGGGACAAAGAGCGCAACGGGACAAAGGGCATAACGGGACAATGAGTCATCCTTTTTCGTGCATACAGCCGGCGTTCATCGATTTATTAGACGTTGTCACGTCAAAAAGCCAGTTAAAGAGGTAGCGCCAGTGTAGCCCGCTAAATTCAAATTTTCTTAGGTTTTTTGCAATTGGTTGTGATGGCCCAGAGGTTAAGGCCTCGCCTCTCATGCATGAGTTTGTGGGTTCATATCCGGGCAAGTATCAATGTGACTTTTTCAATTCATATGTACTTTCTAAGTTTATCTTGGACATCACAGACATCGGTGAAGGAAAACATCGTGAGGAAACCTGGACTTATAATTAATGTAAGTCTGAAATCGCCAACCCGTCTTGAGCAAGCGTGGTGATCAATGCTCGTGCCTTCTCTGTATGAGAAGAGGCCTTTGCCCAGCAGTGGGACAGTAATAGGCTGGTATTATTTATTTTGCAATTAACAGGTCAGGCTATATGTGAAACATGATATGGTTCACGACCGCAACACGTATGTAGTTACAGAATTATAATCATTAAAATCGTCAATACAACCGTCTAGGCACGGTAATATTATAATTACCGTGGTCTAGGTTCATTTAATCCCATTTAATGACTATTTCATGAAAAAGTCATTCAATCGGATTATATGAACTTAGAGGGTTGTATTTATGAGTTTAATGACTATAAGTCTGTAAAGCCATATACAGGGTGTCAAAAGACCCTTAACCAAGCCGAAAGGCACTTGTTCTCCCCGTCATTGCGATCATTTTTTTGCTCTGGACCATACCTGGGAACCTTCTAGTTACGGAGATATTGGAGGTCAATGTTCCAATTTTTTTATAAGTTTTTTTTTTAAATACTACTTTTTAAGATTTTAATTTTACTTTAATTAACTCGATGACCCGTTTACTATTCAAAGCATCCATCAGCACCAAGTTTTGAGTGCGTTAGATTGAGTTTTACCGTAAAACGTCTTTTTTCACCCCAAAAAAAAAAAGTCGGTTCCCAGCAATAATTTTTGCGTAGGGTGACTTAGTTTGATGTACATAATGCTTGGTTGACGGCTTAGTGAAGGGTCCATTTACACCCTGTATGTCACGGTCGCGAATCATATCTAAAGCCCCGTATTCATGGTAAACATTTGTTTCGCAACAATGTTGAATCAACGTGTTGCGGAGTTGCTGTCAACATGTTGCTTGCAACACTGCATGTTGCAGAGTTGATCACGCCATGTTGCAGAGTTGACGCCCGGCGAGCGAAAACATCAGTTTATCAACAAATGTTGACGTGTGTGGACGTGATTGCAACTGTTTATAAACATGGCAGTAGTGTGGAGTAATGATAAAATAATGCAACTAATAGAATTATTTTAATCAAAACCATTAT
The DNA here is from genome assembly GCA_905220335.1 of Noctua pronuba. Classification (NCBI taxonomy): domain Eukaryota; kingdom Metazoa; phylum Arthropoda; class Insecta; order Lepidoptera; family Noctuidae; genus Noctua; species Noctua pronuba. The sequence continues at coordinate 5,179,391 of LR999922.1, read as the reverse complement.
TATGGGATTCTTCTATAAAAGAATACAAAGATAGAAACAAAAAGAACGATGCATTCGAAGAAATTTCTAAAACCCTAAATATACCCAAAAAAGATGTGAAAACTAAAATACATGTACTGCGTATTTTTTTATTAGAAATCCTATACATCAGATACAGAGAACACAACAACACTACCTCCTCGGGCAACATTTTAACGCAGACTGGCGTGTGGACAACCTGTATTGATTTAAACATAGTTGCTAGCAACATTCTCGCCGCTCACCAACAATGTTGATCAACTGTTCCTAAACAAATGTTTACCATGAATACGGGGCTTTAATCAACATACAACCTGACAATGACCAGTAAATTGCAAAAAAGGTAAGAAAATTTAAATTTCGCGGACTACCCTGTCGCTACCATCTTAAGTGCGAGTCAGAACACACACTGTGAAGGGTTCTGTAGTTGAGATATTGAAAAACATGCTGGGTAATACGATAACCCTTGGTAAGACTAGTTGTCAGACTTTCGGGTCACTGACTGCCTGTAACGACACCTGCCTAGTCTTTTCCCAACTATGTTGGGGTCGGCTTCCAGTCTAACCGGATGCAGCTGAAAACCAGTATTTTACATGCAGCGACTGCCTATCTGATAGAGTATTACCTTGTACTAACTGGGTTGTGGAGGTCAGATAGTAGAGATTGCAAACCGGGCCCGGCCCGGCCGGGCCCGGTGCCCTTTTAGACATCCACCGGGCCCGGTATGAATGGCCGGGCCCGGTGGATGTCTAAAAGGGCACCGGGCCGACAGTCGTTACACGTAGAGATTGCAAACCGGGCCCGGGCCCTTTTCTACATCCACCGGGCCCGGCCGGGCCCGGTTTGCAATCTCTACTATCTGACCTCCACAACCCAGTTAGTACTAGGTAATACGATACCCCTTGGTAAGACTGGTTGTCAGACTTTTTGGGCCACTGACGACCTGTAAGGACTGTCAAAGATCTACAAATGACAGCCGGGACCATTCCGAGGCAAGGAGGAAACTCGGTATAAAAAAAACTAAAAAAAACTCTAAACATTTATTTCAATTAGACCATTACAGGCACTTTAGAATGTCAGAAAAACAAAGAAGGCGAAGCTACAGTCACAGACACAAGGCATAATAACTTGTGAAAGTACTGTAGTTGCCCATTCCAAAGCGTAGATCTCTATGGAGAAGAATGGGCAAGAAACTCCATGGACACTCTTTTCAATCAGAATATTTTTACAAGATCTTGGTTACATCATTCATGTTGAGATAATACATATATGTGAGAACGATGTAGACAGACGTGCACATTAAGAGCGTCCAGAGTAAAAGATTAGATCAACAATTTAAAAACAAAGTAGTTAAAATAAACCGTGGCAGCTAAGAGACGACCAGTCCCAACTGACAGCGCCCGTTCACGAACATGACGCATGGATCAGCACCATTCAACTCAACCATTTTGAAGGGAACTAAATGATCCGACACACCCGCCACCATCAGCGAGACATTTGAGTGAGCATGACATTCTCTCAACCGCCAGGGCAAATTCGAGTCAATGAATGATAACTAAATGTAAATGGTAGCTTTACAGTACATAGTACTCACACATGTGCTATGCAATTATATAATACTAAGTGATTGAATCTATACAATGCAAGGATATTTTTACAATCTTCTGTCCAAAACAAAATCCCCAACTTATGTACAAGGTGTAAACAGACCCTTCACGAAGCCGTCAACCAAGCATTCTGTACATCTAAACTAAGTAACTCTACGCAAAAATTATTGCTGGGAAACGACTTTTTTTTTGGGTGAAAAATCACGTTTGACGGTAAAACTCAATGTAACGCACTCAAAACTTAGTGCTGATGGGTGCTTTGAATAGTAAACGGTTCATGGAGTTAATTAAAGTAAAGTTAAAACCTTTAAAAGTGGTATTTAAAAAAAAAACTTGTGAAAAAATTGAAACTTTGACCTCCAATATTTCCGTAACTAGAAGGTTCCCAGGTATGGTCTAGAACAAAAAAATGATGGCAATGACGGGGAGAACAAGTGCCTTTCGGCTTCGTTAAGGGTCTTTTTACACCCTGTATATGATGGATGGTCACCCATCCCCGGACCGACCTAGACAAACGCGACTTAACCTTGAAGATCGATCCGTGCTGCTGTTATTATTTAGCCACGGCTTCCTCCCTTCCTTGCTGCGTAACTTGTGCATTACTTATGTACTTACTCTTCTAATGATTCCCTTAGTTTGCTTCTCGAAGATCCCGGAGTCGAGGACTCGTCTTCTGTGTGTTGCCTGCACAAAAATATTACATACTTATTTATTTATTTATTAATATAGGTTCACCAACAGCTTGTGTGTACAACATATCAGAATTATACATAGGTTTTAGTCTTAGACTTACACAGTCGCCAATTATAGGTTAACCAGCATTCACAAAAGTAAGTGATAACATAAGAAAGAAAAAAAACAGAAATTTAACGAGTGACTCTAGATAACAAATTTAACAGTAACCTCCTTACATTTAAGGATTTACTTAACTTACGAAATATAATATAATGAAAAACGGTATCACTACTATTTTATTAACCAATTACTACTAAAAATTAAAAAAAAATATAGGTAAGTATATAAAATTATTAGTGCTAAAACAAAATAAAAAAATGAGATCAAAACTGAGATCACAACTGAGATCACAACTATTAATAAAAATAAAGAAAAAGTAGTATAATAAAATTTAAATTAAAATAAAATAAAACCAAACAAAGGAATCATTCTTACTAACATAATAAAACATCGTGTTGCGATTTTCGGGAATCCAATAATTGGGTTTTAAAGATTCTTGCGGAGTCATGGTAAATGTCAACATCAGGTGAGGATTTAATAAAAGAATTCATCTGTCTACAGAGTCTGTTAAGTGGCGAGTTTACCCCAATATTTGTGTTAGATCCTTGAGTATTGAACAGGTTGGTCATAGGATATCTAGGCATATTGTAAGGTACTTTTAGACCAATACGCTCAACTAGCTTACTGCAGTCCAATTTGTTATTTACTAATTTGTACAAGAACATGAGATCTTGCATCAGTCGACGGTCGTGCAGACTATTCATTTTAAACGATTGAAGACGTTGTTTATATGGACACCGGGGAGATATTTCACTGAAGGTATACGCTAGGTGTTTTGTAAAGGCTCTCTGGATGCTTTCGACTCTCTGTGAATGTACTGCATAGTGGGGGTTCCACACCACGCTGGCAAATTCTAGGTGGCTACGAACTAAGGCGTTAAAAAGTACAGTTTTAGTTCTTACCAGCTTAAATCCTTTAGTACTTCTCTTAAGAAATCCTAGCAACCGCGCTGATTTCATAACAATATTATCGATATGGCTTCTGAAATTAAGTTTACTGTCCATGATGACGCCAAGATCGCGGACCTCATTAACGGTTTCTAATAATTCTCCTTTTATTTTGAATGAGACAGTATTGGATTGCTTTTTCCTAGAAAATCGTATGTGGCTACATTTTTGTACGTTAAGCTTCATGTGATTCAGGTTGCACCAGTGCTCAATTCTATCCAAATCCTCCTGAATTAGGGAAGCATCTTCATCTGACGTGATAATTTTATAAATTTTAAGATCATCGGCAAACATTAGGTATTTACAGTGGAGGATTTGATCAGTTATGTCATTAATGAATAGTGAGAATAAAACTGGTGCAAGGTGAGAACCCTGAGGAACTCCTGAGTCAGCATAGTAAGGGTAAGATTCATAACCATTAACGACAAGAATTTGCGATCTACGGGATAAATAAGATGAAAACCAGTTTAATAAAGAGCCATGTATACCATTATATTCTAACTTTGACAGTAGCAGAGAATGGTCTACTTTATCAAACGCACTACTGAAGTCAGTGTACACGGCATCTACTTCTAATCTTTTGTCAAGAGCTAGGGTTACATCAGAAACAAACTCGACAAGGTTTGTTTCTACGCTGCGACCAGCTTTAAAACCATGCTGACTTTGTGAAAGAATTTTATCAATGTGGTGAGTAATTGTTGGACAGACAAGAGACTCAAAGATCTTTGAAAAACATGATAATATTGAAATAGGGCGGTAATTTTTAACATTGGAAGGATCTCCTTTCTTGAAAATCGGGACGATTCTTGCGCTTTTCCATACTTCAGGGAAGATTCCTTCGGCAAGAGAAGAATTAAAAATTAACCGCAACGGTAGAGCAAGTTCATGGCCGCAGCGTTTTATAAACAAAGGTGGTATGGAATCAGGCCCAGCCCCTTTGGAGGCATCTATGTGTTTGAGCTTGTTAAAAATTTGCATTTCCGTAAACATAATAGTACTAATGACAGAGTCAATACCTGAAAATCCATTGGAAGTATTGTTAGTAGTAACTGGATTATGACTGAAAACAGACACAAATTGATCTGCAAAAAGGTTAGCAATTTCAGGACCACTACTAGCGACCCTATCATTCATATACATGTCAGCAGGTATGCAAGATTCCCCACGACGTTTATCTTTTATGAATCGCCAGAAAGCTTTAGGGTTTTTGGGAATATCGTTTTCAATTGTACATTTATATGCATTGTAACATTTATTTATTAATGTATGGCAGCGACTACGAAGTAATTCAAAGGTTAGTCTGTCTCGCGGACACATACCGTAAAACGTGGTGATTAGAAATGCAGCGGTGAATCGAGACAAAACTTTAAGAGGGATTTTAACGTACAAAATAACAGCTTTCTACTGCAAGTTTATACGGTACTTATAAAAAAAAAAAAAAAAAAAAAAAAAAAATTTTGTCTTGTCTGTTTGTTCCGGCAAATCTCCGAAAGGGTTAGACCGATTTTTGACGGGACTTTTACTGGAAGATAGCTGATGTTATAAGAAGTAACTTAGGCTACTTTTGTTTTAGAAAAAGAATTAGCGTTATGTGCAAAAATATCAACACGTACCCTCCACGCCAAGCCAAAATTTCACCTACCATTTTGTCACATATTTGTGTCGTTTGGCGCTTAGGGCACGCTTGCTTGTCACGTATACGTGACAATGGCGTTAAAAAGGTTAACAGAATCCGATTCAAATAAGGAAGTCATAATTTCACGCGGTCGAAGTTCGCGTGCAATAGTTAGTAATAAAAATATACTCACTGTATGGATGTGTCGTCACTGTTTCTTGATATTCTCCTTACTTTACGTCTTCTATCATCAGGGTCACTGAGTGCGAGGGTCTCGTTGGTACTGCAACCAAACAAAGAAAAATGAGGTAAAGAAGAAAGAAAGAATACCTTAGTTATAAGAATCGAAAATTATTGTAATACCTCATTATGTTCCTATTCTAGTGCAATAATTTGTTAAGTTAGTACCTATGAAAAAGAGTACAGATATGTCATCCATTCGTTTCTTTGCTATAAGCTTTTATTTTATATTTCGTATACCAGAAATGGTCAATATGAGGATTCTTACTGTTATATTATGTAATGTAACATTTATTTATACCACCTACTAACCCATATTATACGAATAAATTATTTGATTTGATTTTGAGAACAAATATTTATTTGTAGCAGGGACATGAAATTCATCATACGAGGGATATGACAAAAAAATAACAATAAATAAAGGGTGTAAATAGACCCTTAACGAAGCTGAAAGGCTCCCCGTCATTGCCATCATTTTTTTGTTCTAGACCATACCTGGGAACCTTCTAGTTACGGAGATATTGGAGGTCAAAGTTCCAACTATTTTTTTTAAATACAAGATTTTAACAAGTTTTTTTTTTAAATACAAGATTTTAATGTTGTAACATTACTTTAAACACCTCCACGACCCCCGTACTATTCAATCCATCAATGTTTGAGTGTGTTATTTTGAGTTTTACAGTAAAACGTGATTTTTCACCCCAAAAAAAAAATCGTTTCCCAGCAAAAATGTTTGCGTAAGGTTACTTAGTTTGATGTACAGAATGCTTGGTTGACGGCTTCGTGAAGGGTCCGTTTACACCTTGTGTAATAGATAAAAGTGATGACTTACGTATCCATTTCATCATCTCGTGGTTCAGGCTTCACGTCCAAAGAAATTGGGTCAGTTTGCTCCCTGTAATAAAATAAAATCTTAATTAACATAAAAAATAACATAACATCACGCCTTGTAATCAGCGAAGGGTTAGGCAGAGGTATACCTAATAGTACTCCCACATTCCGCCAGCTATGTTAAAGTCCCATGTAATGGGGGGTGAGCCTATTGCCATCAACCGGGCACAGATCCTCCGTGGCTGTTACAGATAAATTCCTGATGGAATGAAAAACCCAATAACACTTTGCCCGACCCGGGAATCGAACCCAGGAAGCACAGCAGTTGCCCTTGCGACCACTACACCAACGAGAAAGTCATGAAAATCTTACCCCGCGGGAGTGTGATAACAGAAGATGACATCGAGTATGTGGTGGGGTATCATATTATGCCCAGCCATAAAAATGACTGTATATTATTGTTTTTAGCGTAAATGCATCAGGTTATTCTTTTTTATTGTAATAAAAGAATAAAACAACTATCTTTTTTAATATAATATTATAAATGCGAAAGTAACTCTGTTTGTTTGTTTGCTACCTCTTCACGACTAAACAGCTGATCGGATCGTAATGAAATTTGGCGAGCAGATAGATTATATCCTGGGGATCAAGGACATAGGCTATATTTTTTTTTCCCTCACTCATACTCATTAAAATTACCACGCGAACGAAGTCGCGGGCAACAGCTCGTTTTTAATATATCTTGTAGTGGAACAGATAACGAATTAATCGCATGGACGACGTATGGTGCACAAATAATGTTGGACACCACACTCCCGCAGGGTTAAGTACACAACATTAATATTTATGTTCAGTCCCAAATGACTAAAATAAAGAACTGAGTTACACTTACTTGTCAGTATCTCCATCGCAAGGTTCCATTTTCACTGGCGGTATGAAAATTTCAGGTTCCTCACTGAAAATAAAATAAATATTGTTAGAATCTAATCTAAGTCAGGCAACCAGGCCTACCAAGGTAGTGATGAAAGTGCTTCAGGCTTTTAAATCTTTGAAAAGAACTCGACTCGGTTATGACTAGAGATCGGATATTATTTATTTAAACTTCATGTCCAAAAGTGGCACATAGGCGGACTTAATGCCACAAGGCATTCTCTACTAGACAACCTCTGGGTCAAATAGGACAGCATTGTGATAGAGTACAAAAAAAAAATAAGAAAAAGAGAAAAAAAAAAGAAAGAAAACAAAAGGAAAAAAAAGGAAAGAATAAAAAAGGAAGGAAGGAAAGAGATATTCGGATGCATATTTACCTAAAGTATGTTTTTTCCCGGCTCAGGGTACAAAAGTATAAAAGCGGGTTCTTAAAATACATTTTTTTTCTCGGGATCGTGGTATTTTATAAATAATACAGTGTGTATAAGATGTAGAACTAATAAGCATAATGAATATTTAAAATCTATTAAAAAAATATGTACGAATAAAATACAAAATTATATGATTTTAAATTTTACTGCTGAATATTCGAATAGGACAAAATGGTAAATATGACAATTCATTTGAAATAAAACACTAAAATGAAAAACAAAATTAAAACGCGCGCTCTAAAGGGTGTAAAAAGACCCTTAACGAAGCCGAAAGGTACTTGTTCTCCCCGTCATTGCGATCACCTTCCTTCCTTGAGGAACCTTCTAGTAACGGAGATATTGGGGGTCAAAGTTCCAACTTTTTAACAAGGTTTTAAAAAAATTAAAACGACTTTTTAAGGTTTTAACTTTACTTTAATTACCTCCATGACCCGTTTACTATTCAAAGCATCCATCAGCACCAAGTTTTGAGTGCGTTACTTTGAGTTTAACCGTAAAACGTGATATTTCACCCCAAAAAAAAAAGTCGTTTCCCAGCAATAATTTTTACGTAGGGTGACTTAGTTTGACGTACATAAATAATGCTTGGTTGACGGCTTCGTGAAGGGTCTGTTTACACCCTGTATGTGACAATGGCATTCAAAAAGTTAAATATTTATGATTGTTCAACCCCAAACGACTTGAATAAGAGACAAAGTTTTGACTCACTTGTCGATTTCACCATCGCTAGGTTCTAGCTTCATTTCTGCCGGTAAGATCATTTCAGAGTTGTCAGGTTCCTCACTGAAATCAAAATTAATATTATTAGTCATTAGTCATCTATACTAATATTATAAAGCTGAAGAGTTTGTTTGGTTGAACGTGCTAATCTCAGGAACAGCTGGTTAAAATTTAAAAAATCTTTTAGCGTTGGATAGCCCATTTATCGAGGAAGGCTATAGGCTATATAATGTAACGCTACGACCGATAGGAGCGGAGCATCAATGAAAAAAATGTTGCAAAAACGGGGAAAATTGTATTTTATTAAAAAATCACGCGGACGAACGTCACGGCAGCTAGTTTATTAATATGTTAACACAAGTACATACGATAAATAGTTGTTATAAAAAAAAAAACAATTATTTTGATCAAATTTCGATGGGACCAATCGGAAAGAATATCCTTTCACATATAATTTTTCAAATTGATTCATAAAAGATGGAACAAAAATACAACTGGCGGTTTAGTAATCGTAATATGCTGAGTTGCATCATTGACGAAGTATGTGGGAGCGGGCAATCGGCTCACCAGTCGCCTACATACCCCCGCCCTGCCTCGACGCATACATAGTACGTAGTTAGCTATAACGAAGTATTGTGGAACTTGAATTAAAGACATTCGTTTCTTTGGAGTCCGATTCTTTATCTATCTCACCGACAACATAACACGCACAACACAACCAAATTGAGAACCTCCTCCTTTTTTGAAGTCGGTAAACAACGAGATGGGGTTGGAGTGTCCCATCCGACTACTCTGAGAAGAAACATTCGCAACAAACTCAGAGATCACATTCTCTATTAAAGTCCAGACATACTTGTATACTCTTCATCATCTGCCTAGCCTTTTCCCAACTATATTAGGGTCGGCTTCCAGTCTAACCGGATGTAGCTACCAGTATTTTACATGGAGCGACTGCATATCTGACCTCCACAACCCAGTTAGTACTAGGTAATACGATACCCCTTGGTAAGACTGGTTCTCACTTTTTGGGCCACTGTCTACCTAACGACTGTCATAGATCTACAAATGACAGCCGGGACCAACAGCTTAACGTGCTTTCCGAGGCACGGAGGAAACTCTGTATGTAATGGGCGGTAACCCATCCACGGACCAACCTAAAATTGCAGTGGAATATGAATCAAAATAAGGATCTGAATGCACCCTGTCAGTTTGTGGAGGGCTGTCCCTTACCCTGTATGTACATCTGTGATGCCGGTTTATTCTTCAGTCATTTAAAATCTCAGCCTGTGTAATTGTTCTTATGTCCCTAAAAACTTTTGGCAGGGACTCTGAAATATTTCTTTGTATTGGTTCACAAGCTATGGATGATTGAAGGTGGATGTGTGGTGTGACAAGAATGGATAAGGTAAGGAACGAGTATATTAGAGGAAGTTTAAAAGTTGCGCCAGTTACAGAAAAGTTGAAAGGGAATCGACTGTCTTGGTATGGACATATGATGAGGAGGGACGAATCGCATGTGACTAAAAGAGTGATGAATATAAACGTTGATGGCTGGAGAGGGAGAGGAAGACCAAAGAAACGATGGATGGATTGTGCGAGGAATGATATGAAAGATAAAGGAGTAAATGATAGCGTGACGGTTGACAGAGGAGAATGGAAGAAAAAAACGTGTTGCGCCGACGCCAAGTAACATGGGATAAGGGCAGGAAGATGATTGGTTCACAAGCTTTAAATAAGCTCGTGCCTTAATAATAACAGCCGCTCGGGTCGAGTCATATGAAGCATAGCCTCTCATCATTGGGGTAGGCTTCCAGTCTAACCGATGCAGCTGAATACCAGTATTTTGAAACAAAGAAAAGCATGATATAACTTACTCGTTGCAAGCAGGTTCTATTTTCACTTCCACCGTCTGAGTCCTGAAAAAATAAAAAATTAGCATAAGCATAATATTGTGGGCTGCGGGACTGTTTGAAAGAGATACCGCGGCCCTGAAGCACAAAGGGCTAAGAAGGAACATGGATGGGTTTTAGTCAGTACGAGTCCGACACTCCCTTCCACTCCGCCCAGAGCGGGAGGGGTCATTTGATGATTACCCATTCGAAAAAAATAAAAATAAATTATTGGCGCGGCTGAGCAGCGTTCGGGAATTTGCGCGGGGGAAAGTTGTTTGTTATCATGAGTACAATCACGTGTTTAAGTATCGGCCACTATTACCAGTCACCCTATACAGGGTGTAAAAAGACCCTTAACGAAGCCGAAGGGTACTTGTTCTACCCGTCATTGCGATCATGTTTTTGTTCTGGACCATACCTGGGAACCTTCTGGTTACGGAGATATTGGAGGTCAAAGTTCCTACTTTTTCACAAGTTTTTTTTTAAATCCATGTTTCTAATGTATTTTTTTTTACTTTAAACACCTTCACGACCCCCGTATTATTCAATCCATCCAACAGCACAATGTTTTGAGTCCGTTACATTGAGTTTTACCGTAAAACGTGATTTTTCAACCCAAAAAAAGTCGTTTCCCAGCAATAATTTTTGCGTAGAGTTACTTAGTCTGATGTACAGAATGCTTGGTTGACGGCTTCGTGAAGGGTCTGTTTACACCTTTTATACTATACGTATACTCACTCGTCAGCATGGCGTGGTTGCTCAGAATCCTCGACATTATCATCAGAACTGCCTTCTTCGTTTGAACTGAAACAAAAAACACAATATTTGCTGATATCTTTCTATCTTGTTAATTTACTTGTTCATATACGTGACGAGCAAGCGCGTGCCCTGTACGCCAATGACACAATTATGTGACAAAAAATGCGGTGCACTATATGGGGTGCGACGCGAAAACGGTTACCACTTATTCAGTACATCATTCTGAGCCCCCCCCCCCCCATAGAAATTTTTCATTGGTAATTTAAAAAAAATCAGCTGTTCCTTACATTTTTACCGTGTAGTTATTGCACTTTTGTAGGAAACAGCAGTTTTTTTTTAATGAATGATTTAAGTACTGAATGCTAGGGTACAGGCCTCCTCTGTGTCAGGGATCAGGCCCAGTGACATTGGCGTATCTAGAGACATTTTCCAGGGCGGGCCTGGCCTGCTTTTTTTTTTCGATGGGAAATCATCAAATAACCCCCCCCCCCCCGCTCTGGGTGGAGTGTCAGACTTTTACTGACTAAAACCCATCCATGTTCCTTCTTTGCCCTTTGTGTTCCAGCGCCGCGGTATCTCTTTCGAACAGTCTTTGATCTTTCAGTCAGCAGAATTGTTGAGATACATTAAATAGCTCTACTTATACTTCTTATGCAGTGGCGAACCTATCTTACAAGCCGGAAAGCCGGGCTTGCCTAAAAATCAAACTCAAGAAATAAAAAAAACATTTTTACAAAAACATAAATTTTTGTCAAACAAGAACAAAATTCGCTATCTCCACAACTGTGTCCTCTATGACAGAAATTATTTTAAATTCGCGCGCTTATTCTCCGATGCCGGCCGCGATACTCTGGCTCGCTCTAACACTATACAAAAAAAGAGTTAAACGTAGAATTTTAGTACGCAATCGTACCTATGCGCGCTCGCTAATGCTTTCTCTTTCTCACCCACTGGCTTGCATTTGGCTTCTCTGACCTTTCAGTTTTCCTAACAAAATGTCTCTGTTATTGATAACATTGGTAGGTACTGATTTGAGAATTTGTATAGAGTTTAAAGCTGGGCTTTTCTTTGAATGTGTGCGTGTAAGTCTGTGTAAGTTTGAGAGAGAAGTGTGTTCGCACCGAGGATGCGCGCAATTTATATGCGCTTCGCGCGAATTTTGATAGGTACAAAGTACGATTTCATGATAGTTCGTATTTTAGTTAGTTTTGAGCGATTAGGAACTGGTGCATTTGTTTTTTGTGGTTTTATTTTTTCGATTTCTTGGGATTTAAAGTTTTTTATTAGTTATTGCCGTAATTAACTGTGTTTTGAAGTGAACACTAAAATTAATTCGGAAACGCAATTTTTCCTTGTGAAGGATTAAAGTGTCTGTAATCGGTACCTACTTAGCAAGATAAATACTTTGAGTTTTACAGAAAAATATAATCTCGTTACTTCACCTAAATAAACCTACCCCTGATTTGAATATTCTCAGAAAACTAAAACCCATAATGTGCATTTTAGTCGATCAGCGTAGGTTAGCGTGTTCAATGGCTGTTCGGCTGCTCTCATTCAAACAATTTGAAAATCTATCTAGTAATAGATACGTGGTGACTTCTGTGTACTTTGTTGTTTGTCATCTGTCCGGGGTAAAGAAGCGAATAATGAAGAGTTGAGTTGTGGCTGTTTACATTGTGAGTAATTACAAACATTTACAATAATGTGTAGTTAGAAACCAATTTATTGTTCGTGCGCCATCTCTAACAAAGCGAGGGAAACAATTACGAATTGACTCGAAGAGTTGAGTTGCTACATTTAAGTCAATAGATGGCTCTTATATCATTTACTTGATACTGACAACTTAATTGAATTAGTTGTTGTAATTTTGTGACGGTATATAAAATATGAAAAGTTAATAACCACTATTTGTATTTTATATTTAGGCATATTTAAATAATAGGAAAATAAAACCGGCGTTATTAAATACCAATGTCAGAACTCGGAACAGATTTTCTCGGTCAATTCCCCCCCCCCCCCCCTAAATATTTTCAGTTATTTATTCAAGGCTTTGACTCGATTTCATGCCGAGCACGCCACTGTTCTTATGTAGGTACTTTGTCGCTGTAAAGTAAGTAAAATTTCGAATCGGTAACCCAACATCCTGGGGTGGGCACCAGACCATTCTGGGGTGGGCACGGCCCACCCGCCCCCCCCCCCCCCTATATACGCCTATGCCCAGTGAGGTTGAGGGAGTGAGACAAGCCGATTTCCTCACAATTTTTTTTTCTTTTGATGAAATTAATTACACAAACTCATAACCACCACAGTTCTCACAAGTGTCCTCTCATACTTATGTACAACCCTGTAATATGACAACATGTACACAAACACATACCTCTCCGTCTGTCTGCGTCTCTTGCGAGCTGCGCGTCGTTTCTGAGGCGGTTCCCGTCGCTTGTCCGCATTCCTTTCCTCTTCTTCCTGCAGTATCTGCAGTAGCGTCGTCTCGCTCACTCCGGTGGCCAGCGCAGTCCGCTGGCGGAACTTGGACAGAGGAGTCAGGTCCAGGTCTCCGTATATCTTCTTTAATTCTTCATACTCTTGCTCAAAGTAATGGTATACTTTTGCGATGAGTATTTTTGTTTGATCCTGAGGGAGTTATTAATATGTACATTATTGGGAATCTTCAAGGTTTGAGTCAGTCTGGATTTGTTTAATTGTTGGTAATAAATAGGCTTGCACCTAATCATATTTTTTTTTAAACCGGTGTCGATTCCAGGGATGCCTCACTGATCCACTGATGGTTGGTGTTCAGAAACAAGAAAGTCTGGCAACCAGTCTTACCAATTGGGTTGTGGCAGCCAAATAGGCATTCATAAACATATTAACTTTCGCTGCCCAGCACCCCGCGTAATATGGACTTTGGACTCATATGCTGATTGCTGGGCAGCGAAAGTGTTAAGAATCTGTTTGATAATGTTGAGATGGATGTGTGGAAATACTAAAATAGATAATGTAAGAAATGGGCATTTCTTAGGAAGTTTGAAAGTGGAACACTTACTTCACGAAGCCGTCAACCAGGCATTCTGTACATCACTGTACGCAAAAATTATTGCTGGGAAGCAACTTTTTTTTTGGAGAGAAAATTCAGGGTTGCGGTATAACTTAGTGTAACGCACTCAAAACATTGTGCTGATGAATGCATTAAATAGTACAAGGGTTATGTAGATATTTTAAGTAAAGTTATAACATTAAAAAACTTTAATTAAAAAAAAAAAAATGTGAAAAAGTTGACCCCCAATATCTCCGTAACTAGAAGGTTCCCAGGTATGGTCTAAAACTAAAACATGATGGCAATGACGGGGAGAACAAGTGCCTTTCTGCTTTGTTAAGGGTCTTGTGACACCCATTATGAAATTCTGGTATGCAGCTGCATCCGGTTACACTGGAAGCCGACCCCAAGGTATTTGGAAAAAGGTAAGCATATGATGAATATGGATGTTGATAGGTACCTCTTGTATTCCCTCGGCAGTGTGTGAGACTTCCGTGTTGCATTTCGGACAAAACACTTTGATTTCGTTCCGACTGGAGGAGACTTCACTCTGTAAAGAAAATAAAATAGTTTAAGATAAGATAAGATAAGATTCTTTATTTGCGTTTAAATAATAATACCAGCGCTATGACTTTTTTTAAATGTTGCAACACCATGCTAATTTCATATGCTTTATCTTTACTTATTTATATAATTTTTAAGGAGGAGAGGTTCTCAATTCGTCGGAATCTTTTTTTTTATGTATGTTCACCGATTACTCGAAGACGACTGAACAAAGGAAAATTCTTTTTTTGTTTGAAAGAGAATACTCCCAAGTTGTTCCCATAGAAATATTATCATAATTTGATCATGGACTTTGGGAGATATGGAACGGAACTCTTCAATAATAGACGGCAAATCTATCGTGATTGCTGCAATCGCTTGGATGTTTATTGTTTACACAACATCATAACATAACATCACGCCTGTGTGCTCTGAGGGGGTACGCAAATGTGTACATTACACTCACATTTCGAGAGTTAGAAATGTTAAGTTACATTTTATTGGGGATACGCTTATTACCATGATATGTATTGTTAACAATGTAAAATAAATGCAAAGCAATTTTTTGTATAGGATATTACAACAAAAATGGAAAAATAAATAACTTTTTTGCAAAAAATAAAACCGACTTCAAAAACACAAAAAAAGTGAAAAATAACAACAACAAACAAAAGTCACCTACTTCTGAAGCTAAAATGAATTTTCACTTTTTTGTGTTTTTATTGTGCATCCAACCATATTTTTTTTGTTTTGTGTGAGTCTAATAAATTATTTTTTCTTTTTTTCTAAATTCTTTATAACTAAACCCAAGGGGCTGAGCATTTTTGGGGTTCTGTACCCGAAGGGTAACCAATGGGACCCTATTACTAAGCCACTGCTGTCCGTACGTCCGCCTATCTGTCAGCGGGCTGTATCTCATAATCAGTAATAGGTAGACAGTTGAAATTTCCACAGAACGTGTATTTCTATTGCTTAAACAACAAATTATAAAAATAAATTAAAGGGCGCTCCCCTACCACGATGGTACGGAACCCTTCATGCGCGAGTCCAACTCGCACTTTTTTTTCAATGTTAGAATTTTCATAAAAGACGAATGAAAAAAGAAAAATATCAAGATTTCACATGACATAATCTACAGTAGGTAATAATACAAATAAAGTTTGCAAGTTTGGGCATCGAGGGAAGAACGCAACTACGAGTACTCATCCGATTCCGAAAATGAGTCACACAAACACATCAAAATATTACTATAAAATTACTGCAATTAATGCGCGTACTCGTGCAAATAATAAAAGTTTTTGTTCCATCGAAATCGGGCCAGGATTTCCAAAGTTACAGCGTTGTAAAGTTTCACCGCTTTTTTTTTAAAAGAAAGGACAATGCCAGAAACTCTAACCAAAACCAACTTATACACCGTGAATTTTTAGTCGTCTTACAACGGCAGCCCACTTCATGTATCCAATGTCTACTAAACATTCATTTAAAAAAATATTATTCAGTATTATGACGCATGACGTAGTTAAAATACTGTTGTTAGCGATGATCTACTAGACTCGAGCGCTGGGTTCGTGGTATGTTCTCCCGTTTGACAAGTAAACATCATTAACAGGATGTTTCATAATTTTTTCTAATGTTTTATTTATTTTTCTTTGTACCTATTGTGGTAGGTAAAAAAAAAACACGTCTAGAGCTATTTTATGTCGGGCACATTGAGTGGACCACCTTTGTAAGACGACTAAAAAGTCACGGTGTATAGAGCTTTGACACATCAAATAAAAGTTGGTGTACAAGCATGCCAAATGTAGCATTCTCTTGGTGCTAAATTAGTATTATCTAAAAACATGTATAAATGCCTTTAGAAGTTGCGGTTTCTGTTAAATCTAAGAAAAAATATTACATTATTATTTCCTTTATTCATATTTCTTACTTAATAATTACATTTTTAAATATTTTTATCAAAATTATATAAAAAACATTTAACATTAACATTATTTATCATTTTATTTCAGATCAAATTAGTCCATAAAAAAAAAAACAAATATACAGTGAAAAAATACTATACAATAGTTTTTTTTTTTTTTTTTTTAATTATGTTTAGGTACCTCAAGTTTAGGGTAATTGCAGTTATAATTGTAGAAATAATTAAATAAGTGCTGTATATTGTTAAAATGTTATCCTAGGATGTTTGGCTATGAAAGGAAGGAATGACATAACATCTGTTGATCGGTAATAAAATAAAACAAGTTATAAAAGTGATTGATTTATTAATCTTCAAACGTTATTAAAACATTATCAAGAAAACCTGCGGGCTGATCAAAATAAAAAGGGTGTAAATAGACCCTTAACGAAGCCGAAAGGCACTTGTTCTCCCCGCTCTTGCGATCATTTTTTTTGTTCTAGACCATACCTGGGAACCTTCTAGTTACGGAGATATTGGGCGTCAAAGTTCCAGCTTTTACACAAGTTTTTTTTTAAATACATATTTTTAAGGTTATTACTTTACTTTAAATACCTCCATGACCCGTTTACTACTCAATGCATCCATAAGCACAATGTTTTGAATGAGTTACATTGAGTTTTACGGTAAAGGGTTATTTATCACCCCAAAAAAAAATGTAATTTCCCAGCAATGTTTACACCCTGTATAAATATATTTATACAAATATATATTTATATATTTTTATATACAGGGTAAACAGACCCTTCACGAAGCCGTTAACCAAGCATTCTGTGCATCAAACTAAGTAACTTTACGCAAACAATATTGCTGGGAAACGACTTTTTTTTTTGGGGTCAAAAATCACGTTTTACGGTAAAACTCAATCTAACGCACTCAAAACATTGTGCTGATGGATGGATTGAATAGTACGGGGGTCGTGAAGGTGTTTAAAGTTAAAATCTTGCATTAGAAACATGTATTTAAAAAAAAACTTGTGAAAAAGTTGGAACTTTGACCCCCAATATCTCCGTAACTACAAGGTTCCCAGGTATGGTGTAGAACAAAAAAATGATCGCAATAACGGGGAGAACAAGTACCTTTCGGTTTCGTTAAGGGTCTTTTTACACCCTTTATATATATCAAGATCTGAACCTGTTGTTCTTGTGTTGGAGGTAGGGGTGGTGGCACTGGTATTTCCTGATGAGGCACCGGCATTTGCTCTGGATAAACTTGTTGATTTGCAAGTTCAGCACGTGCATCTGTGGCTGGTTGTCCTCTTACATCTTTTGATAGTTGGCGACTAGCACGCATCCAACACAGATGGCATACATATGCATGTCTTGATATCACCTACAAGTAAATAAAACATTTGAATACATAACAAATAACTTAATTAAAGTTATTTTTCAAAGGTTTTTAAAAGGCAGCCTAGTGTTTCTAAGACACAGACAATATTTTATGAAGGCCGGTTGTGATGAAAAATGATATCCTTCGGTCGTCCTTTGCGTTCCAGGGCCGGTGTTCTGTTAGGACAATCCCGCAACCCTTGGTAGTTAGCTTAACAGTTTACAGACAGTATAACATAATATATAATGTACGGTTTAATATAATTATCACTTGCTTTTCGGTGAAGGAAAACATCGTGAGGAAACCAGCATGCCTGAGAGATATTTCTTGACGGCATGTAAAGCCAAGTCAGAGGCCCATGGGCGGCATAAAAACTCTGACACCAGGTTACGAACTAACCACACGATATAGAAAGAAGTTTACAGACACATTAGTTGAGTGATTGATGTGAATCATATTGTGTCACGGGACAGGGAAAGTGGTTAACACTGTCCCTGTCACCCATTCCATCACATTTTCCATAACAGCACGCCAGTAGTTGTAAAAATTATTTGTATTCGGGAGGTCAGGGCGGATCCCAGGCCCTGCAGTCTCGACTAACATAACGACAAAAATCGGTCGTTAAGTGTAATCGATTTCAAATTTCTTTAATAGATTTTCAACCTTATGCTTTCGAAATAAAGTAGAACACCTATTAAAGGAAAGAGACAACGATACGACTTAGCAACCGATTTTTGTCGCTATGTAATGTCGAGACTGCAGGGCCAGGCGTCTTGAAAGATTTTCTTTTGGACCCGCCGGCGGCTCCCTCGGCCTCTTGTAATAATTTTAACTTTGACTCACAGCATTCACAATCAGCAAATTTGGGAGCCACCGGCGACCTCCATGACCTCCTGAACTTTAAAAGCTTTATATATTGTCGGCAGGGAGTGTTAATACATTACTACTGACCTCATTGTGAATAATGTCCCATGTAAGTATAGTAGCTATTAATGGATCACTGGCTTCTAGTGTATGATATCGCACACGTCTGCTTGTTTCTAAAACAGATCGTCCACATCCCAGACAAACATGAGTGTGACCTAGCTCTCTTTCAGCATTCAGATTCCCATTTCTACAATGCTGGTCTAGCTGCAAAAAGCACTCTTCACAGATTACAGCGTCTGGTGGAAGCTGTAAGGTAAGAAACATACAGGGTGTAAATAGAACCTTCACGAAGCCGTCAACCAAGCATTCTAATCAACTAAGCAACTTTACGCAAAAATTATTGCTGGGACAAGACTTTTTTTTGGGGTGAAAAATTATGTTTTACGGTAGGACTCGATGTAACGCACTCAAAGCCTTGTGCTGATCGATGGATTGAATAGTAGATGGGTGGTGGAGGTGTTTAAAGTAAAAATCGTACATTAAAAACATGTATTTAAAAAAAAAACTTGTGAAAAAGTTGGAACTTTGGACCCCAATCTCTCCGTAACTAGAAGGTTCCCAGGTATGGTCTAGAACAAAAATATTATCACAATGACGGGGAGAACAAGTGTCTTTCGGCTTTGTTAAGGGTCTTTTTAACCCCTTAAATTAGTATATGTCGCGATAGACAAGTTCATAATTATATCCACACAATCCACACAGCCCCCAAAAGATAAACTTGACTATTTTGCCTATTATACTAGTTATTTAAGATACGTATAGGTAGGTTTACTATTTTATTCATATTTTGTTGCATTAGTTACAAGCCCAGCAAAACCGCAGGTGGTACAATCATTATTAGGAAGGATTTCTCGCTACGGTCAAATACGATCAATAAATAACGTAGTATCTACATACCTGTTGCAACGATTTCCATCTAGCGAGTAGAGTTTGCAGTGCAGATTCAATTGAAGACACAACATGTCTTAGCATCCTGTCGACGCACAAGTGACAATTTATGCACCTCAACATCGTTACCCAAGTCGCAAGCAGTGATCCGAATATGTCGCACGTCGGCGCAGCACAAAGTCGGCGAGTAGGCGAGATCAAGTCCGTGTACAAAAGCAAAATCGTCGTGAAAATATAATAGTAGATCACAGAGAGAGATTAAGGAGCATAAAAAACAAACAACCGAGCGAATGTCAATGAAATATGAATGTCATCTTGACATAAGCATTGGCGCGCCAAGGACGTTTCGTTACATGTAATCACTAACGCTCAAATGCCAAATAATGATTAGAATATACATTCATAATATATTAAAAACATTATTTTCATTAACTACGTGTATTTAAACCGAATACATATTAAAATCTGTACATAATACATTAATAGATGTCATTTTTTTAAATCAAATTACCGTTTTGTTCTCGTGTATGCGTACTAAGTAACGCTGGTGGTCGCAATAAAAACAGGAAATAGGCGTTGGGTTTTTAAATTCCTTTTATCACTAACTTTTTATCCGCAAGTGTAACAGAATAACAGTTAAGTAACCAAGGATCCTATTTTCATTGGATAATTTTCATCAATTTACATTTCTTGTAAATTAATGAAAGGGTGCGGCAGGATCTGGCATTGTCCTGTTTTGTTAAAAAATCTTATGTAAATTTTACGTAATTAATTCTGCTATTCACGACGCGATAGAAGTTGGAAACATATTTGAAAAAATAAAAAAATATTGAAACGATCTGTACGTTTTTTGTTCAAATAGAAAATCTCAGTTTCATTTAAATGGATGAATCCTAATTCTTAAAAGCGAAAAATTATACATTTGTTGCCAAAAATTAACTTAAGCGTTTAACAATAAGTACACTTTACTTATTTCTCCTTTTATGTAAAGAAATTCCAATGCATTTTATGTATTAAATATACATTTACAATAGAGTTACAATACATAATATAATAAATTCAATGATCTACAAAATTCGCCGATCGAAAAAAAAAACCTTAAAAATAAAAATAAAACCTTAAAATTTGGAAACTCTTGAGTTTTTTAAAAAAATTCTTTTATTAATATTTTTTTTGTAGTGTATATGTCACCGTCAAATTGTAAAAACCGTTAGATTATAATCTATCTCGCGAGATTAATAACTGTCGAAAGATTGGGAACCGTAACATACTGCTTACGGGGTGTCCTGCGTGGGCGACGAATACGACGCGTCGCGACGCTGCGAACGCGACGAACACGATCAACTCAACGGCATACCCTACTTGCGGCCTATATGGCAGTCTGCGGCGAGACGCGACGTAACGCGTACTTGTTTTGAGGGCGACCAGACGCGACACCACGAACTACGAAATGGTTGATTCAGAAGCGTTGATCGCCACAGTGCGAGAGCATAGATTGTTGTGGGGCAAAACACACTTAACCATATTAGAATCGTTTCTTTAATTATTTTAGAAACTTTCAAGCAAAATTGTACTGTACTTCTCCATGATTCGAGAAGTAATGACCAAATTCACGTAGGACATATGTCGCGTGTAGCATCGCGTCGCATTGCATCGTGTGGTGTCGCGTCGCATCGGGTCGTATTCGTCGCTCACGCAGGACACCCCGTTACAATTTAGCGCATTATTTTTCGTTAGATTATAATCTATCGAAGTGAAACCGTTAGATCACAATCTGTCACGCGTTAAATTATCAACTGGTCGAAGGCTGTCCCTGATTGGTCGGGTCTTACAGTAGGTCGTTCTGCGTCCATAGAGTTAGGAATCAAACACAGGTGTCAGTCAAATAAAATAAATGCACTTCAGGAATTGTGATATCAAGTGTGTATTTATTATTTAATAGGTAATCAATAATTCTGAAATCATAACGGTAAGATTTTTTTTTAACTAAATAAAAAAAACAGAAACGTAACAATATTTTCTCGTCATAAGTACACAAATTAAAATTGAAAAATTAATAAAATTTTCTCTTAGACAAAAAAACGATCATAAAATAAAAACAAGTCGAAAACATATTAACGTTTTCTCACAGAAACACATTAAGGTGACATTAAAAAGTAAATTAATACTGACCTCTGGAATGTCACTGAGTAGTTCTGCTTTTGGAGAGGAAAGAAAAGTATTCAGAGGCATCCGATTTTTGATTCTGCTAAAAGCAGGGCCCACTTGATATAATTCGTTCTTTTTTGTTGAACTTTTTCGAATCAGGTTTTTGCTGTCCAAAGCTGTATCAGGTTTTGGGACTTCAACTAATATAGTTGAACCAGTACTGATATCTTTAAACTTAGACGTGGATATCATTTTATCTGCCGGTCTTTTTAAATTTATTCTTCTATTGATGTCGTCAGAAATCAACGGTTTCACGACAATTCTTTTTTTTGTTAAGCTTTTTTTCGACAGACATGTTTTACACAAATTTATAAATATTGAAACCGCAAATATTGGCACCAGATATTTATCTTTCAAGGCGTGAACTATTTTGTCTCGCCGTCCATGTCCTGTGGCAATATGCGCTTCGAGTATCTTTAGATAATATTCTTCCGTTGGAATTATTTGTACTACAGGATCTGAGATATCTTTTCTTTTCATTATTAAAACTTTTTGGTTACCAATATTCATAACATCGTATTTTCTTGAATGATGGTAATGCCTGTTTGTGGGTTTCTTACCTTGAGATTTTATTGTATTATACTCGTCTAATAATTTCATTACACTTTGTATTCTTTGATTTGTCCATTCTAATTTTTTACTATTTTTATTATGCCCACTGTAATAGTTTTGTAACTCTATGGTAAATTCTTCCTGATTAACAATAACTGGTATTTCTGAGTTTTGTTGATGGACGTGCTCAATATCCGACATTGTTAATATTATCAAATGAAATCACATAGGTTCACACGCATAAAAAATATTAAAACACGCAAATCGTATGTAACTTAGGTTACGTTCAGTGACTAACACTAACTTATTTATCGTTCAAACTGCACTTCTTTGGTTAATCACACATTCATTTTACTTTCACAACAATTTTACACAACTAATTCTAAAGTTTTGAGTTATTTTCAACACGAAATCAATCTACAATCACCAAAACACTGTTTGTTTACATTCGGCAACAACGAATTAACCAACAAATATGGCGGCGCAGGGCACATGACGTTCGACCCATCAGCGCGCGAGGTGCGTTCCATATCACAATTTGACGGTTTAACTTCGATAGATTGTAATCTAACTAAAACTAATGCGTTATATTGTAAGCAGTACGTTACGGTTTACAATCTTTCGACAGATTACAATCTCGCGAGATAGATTATAATCTAACGGTTTTTTAAATTTTACGGTGACACGTACAATACAATCTTGAGAAGTTATGCTAGCAGATTTAAAAGAAATCACGTTTGAAGATATCACAAAACCATTAGTTACTTCTCGTTTTCTTGTTTCAGTCGCTCGGCTTTTTTTTTTCAAAAAATTTTCAACTGTCATGGTGCTTTTGTGTCGAGTTTTGTTTTTTATAAAAACTTGTATTTTCTTGCTGCATTTTTTGACAAGGACTGGGTCTGGTTTCACTTCGTAATTTGTTTCTAATGGCTCTAAACGATCCTCATTGAAGGTTTTATGTGGAGCAGATTGAACAACATAAATTTCTTCAATATTATTGTTCGACGTAGTAGGTAAGTCATCATGAAGTATTTTATTAACTATTTCATTTTTACGACACTTCTGAACAGCAAGTCGTTTTTTTACTCGGCTTCGTTGTTTTTTAAATAACAATTTATGTGGCACAACATCTTTTTTAAGCTTTAGTAGTCCTCCAACTAATTTGTATTTGACATAATTTTCCATATCATTTTCAATCTGCAACATAAAAACGTGTGTATGAAATAATGCAGTCGTACTACTGTTTTGTAATGATGAGCCTCCACCAAGATACCCAGTATCGATATGCCATGGTCATACATAATAAACACACACAAAAAGCACCAAGACCCAGAAAATGAAACTTTAAACTCATCTGCTAGTAATAATAAATCATATTTTCTTTTTTTTTTGTTATTTTTTGTATGCGTGTAGGTATCAATAAAATTAAAGGTTTGTTACACCTGACTTTACTGTCAGTGTTGTACCAGGTGTGATCTTGGTAAACATACTTTACTTTTAAAATGACTAGATACCTATTACAAAACATCTAGTTATAACATGTTCTTTATCCCTGACTATCAACATACTTGACCTACTTTTATTATCTGCTAGGTACTATAGTCTTGTGTGGCTAAGTACGTAAAAGGTACTAATGACTAAAATTCGAAGACATGGGTTTTTTTTTAAAACAAAAAGTCAACGCGAACTCAACCTAGGAAGCGCGTCAAGGCGCGCACGCCCCGTCCTTCGCCATCCGCGAGGTCATTACCCTGCACTATTCAACTAAAGTTTTACTTTTTAGGTTATGTGTCAATTGCTTATAAGAAACACTTTTGGATGTAAATACATAATGAACACAAAACTTACGTCGAAATGATCTTCACAGCAATGCACGTGACTAGTGGCCGTGAGGGGTTCTGTTCTTTCCATAGCTTTTAACCACTTTTTCCGAATATTATTATCATTTGGTACCGAAAAAAACAATTTTTGAGGTGTTTTTTCACTGGAATTGGAACACGTAGGCACAATACAGTATTTCTTAACCATTTTAGTGATCCACTATAAGAAAAACAATTAAATTTATAGCGAAACCGCGAGAACGCAACGAGCTAAAATATGTAGGTGTTCGTAAGCGTTGACTCGCAGCGTGACGTCACACGTTAGCGCGGCCGCTAGGCGATTCTTCCATAGCACCGCGCTCTGTCGTTTTTGTATTTTAATTTCATCTATTTAGTTGAGTTTCTTTCTAGTTTTGTGATTGTAAATATTATATACAGGGTGTAAACGGACCCTTCACGAAGCCGTCAACCAAGCGTTCTGTACATCAAACTAAGTCACCCTACGCAAAAATAATTGCTGGGAAACGACTTTTTTTTTTGGGGTGAAAAATCACGTTTTACGGTAAAACTCAATGTAATGCACTCAAAACTTGCTGCTGATGGATGCTTTGAATAGTAAACGGGTCATGGAGGTAATTAAAGTAGAAGAATAAGTTATTTTTTTATTACTTAAAAAATGAAAGGAGATTGCCCGATTTGTAAGGTAAATTGGGTCCCAGTGGTAAATTGTTGTGCCCTGAAGATTTTTATTTTAAATAATAGTAAAAACATTGTATTTTTATAATCAGAAACCATTTTTAAATTATTCACCCTGGTTCAAGAGATATCATTGTTTTTCTGTTGTAAAAATCTAGGTTATAATTAGAAATTGACATTGACATTTTCTCCTTATTCTATTTAGGTTAAGTACCTACTTCTACCTATCTACTATACATCACTATGGGGTGGGATTACGACTATATTACTTTATGCACATATAAATATAATAGCAGCATAGTAAAATGAAGATAGGTACCGTACTCATAGATGGTGTACAATTAACGTTTAAATATTAAAAAATGTATAATTAGTTAACAGCTTCACCACTAGACTTTAATAAATAACGTTATTGATATGTAGTTCATTTCTAAGTACCAAAGGAAATAAATCAAATCAAAACTTGAATAAACCATTTATTCTTCATAAAATATACCATCCAAGAATTGAGCTGGAGCACTTACATCGTTGAAGCGGCCCCAGCTCAATCATCTAAAGTTAATCTAGGAAAATGGTTTAAAAGAGGAGCACTGCTGTCTATGTTTTGGAAAACCGTACATCTCCTATTGATGTTTTCCCTTTGAATAAATTCCCCTAAATAATTCCTGGTATTTAATCTGGTGGTATTTAGTCACATATCTGGATCTATTCGCTTGGTCAGTTGTCAATTGATGTTCATTTTCCAATAATGACTCGGGCATGTATGATTTATAATGATACCTTTCCAATTCAGGGATCACATCCCTAAACCCCCTATCCAATATAAATACGTCCCCCTGTCTAAAAAATGAGCGCATTGGACCACTTTCATTACTAAATAGATCATTTTTTGTTGCTTCATCACATGTGATTAAAAACGGTTTAACCAAATTGGCATATTTATGGAGACTATATGTCTGTTTCTGGTATTTGTAGTTACTACTACTCTGTACATAAACATATGTACCATCACTTATGACAATGGCAGGTTTAGTATCTGAAGCCATGCTACTATCTCCAAATAGACCTTCAGACATAGTCCTGTTACGTGAGGCCACATTTTGTATACTTGTATGGTTAACTCCCAAATGCATTGGTACAAAATGTTCTGTTAAACATTCTCTAACAATCTTCATATTTTCTCTAATGTAGATTGTGGCAATTGAAAAAGAGTTGCCAGTCTTTGGTTGCTGTCCCCTGTCCTAAGCTTTTATACGAGAAATATGTGAGCATATTTCTCGTAAGGCAAGGCTAGGTTTTGTAACTTTATTATTTAAAGATGGAATGCTATTTAATAGTTCATTAAATTGCACTTCTGTAAGTCCCAGCCAATAATGGCGTAAATGTGAATCCATGGCTGCAATATCATTAAAATCTAAGTGTCCTTTGGGAAGCTCTTTCGAGCATGGAAAATATATCATCAACTTGAAAGCCAGTAAAGTCATTTAAAGTGGCATTCAGTTCATCCCACTGATTACTATTTAAGTGGTGACGGCAGATTCTAGCATTTAAGGGTATATATATATTGTACTGCAATAACAACAATTCCTTGATAGTCATAGGCACTAAAAGACGGTCAATATTTTCACAACCTACAAACATGCAGTGACGAGAAGCTGCGGAAACTCGTTTATACTTTTGTGAATTAACTTTAGATTGATGATGTGGTACTTGTTGTGATTGGTGTGTTGGAGCTGGCATTGGAGGTGGTTCAGGCACCCCAGTAACATCTAAAGAAGGTGAAGCTGCATCCATGAAACTGTCAGGTCTGTTTGTATCTTGAACCTCCAAACGTCGTGTTTCCCGAGTTGCTGCTAACCAGCAAGGAATGCACACTCTTTCTAAATGTGAAGCCTAAAATGAAATACAGTTGGTATTAGTGAATATCAGAATATACACCCGAGACTTTGTACGTTGTTGCAAGAATGTGAAGTGGTCTTTGGTCTAGTGGTCGCAAGTGCGACTGCTGAGCATGAGGTCCCGGGTTTGATTCGCAGGTCAGGCAGTGTTACTGGAATTTTCCATTAGGAATTTCTCAGTAGCAGCCATGGAGTCTGGATTTGGGCCTGGTTGATGGCAATAGGCTTGCCCCCTATCACATGGGACTTTAACATAACTGGCAAAATGTGGGTGTACTATTAGGTAGACTTCTGCCTAACCCTTCGGGGATTATAAGCGTGATGTTATGTTGTTATTACAAAAAATACTGACCAGGTGTGCTAGAGTCCATCTTAAAATCATACTCCGTTGTGGGCAGTTTAACTCAACTCTATGGGTTCTCCGACTTGCAATAGAGATACCACATCCATAACAAATGTGCAAGTGGCCAAATGCAGGTGACATATCCTCGTGGGATCCAGTTATATTTGATAAGATACGTTCTTGCAACAACAAATAACATTCAATACACAGGATATCATCCAACGCTACCTGAAAAAGATTATAAAATCATTACTCTTCTATATTTATAACTGTTTCACTGACGTTTAATGTTTAAGTATTGTAGGCAGGCAGTTGTATGGTCCATTTACTTAATCTTACTTTCAACACTTTGATGAAATAATAATTTTGACATATCGGTGTGTTTTTTAAAATTACGTTTTGACTGAAAAAGACATACAAAAATTGTATTTACCTAAAAAAACTCTCAAGTGTTTTGTTTACTCTAATCATGTCATTTAGAAGTTGCACAAAGCAGTTCATTTTTTTTTTATTGCATTGTAAAGTCCACAACATTTTTTTAAGCACATGATAAATAACAAGACTTACAGGTGTAGGCATTGTCCAGGTTCGTAAAAGAACTGTCATTTGCTCGTTCAACTCCTCAACTGTATACCGGCGTAAATTAGGTGATAATAAAATCGAACAGTTAATACAGATTCGGGAACGCTGACGCTGTGTCCGACTTCTAACTGGGGTAGACATGGCTCTGACAATAACGGTAAGAGTCAAATATCTCACAAAGAACAGCACTAATAAGAGTCAAATATCTCACAAAACGTAATGCACTCGAGGAACTTATTAGCTCAACTCGGTAGTAGCAGAAAAAGCACGTATTGTAAATAATAACTAAGTAAAAGATTACGGAATTCAAAACTCAACCGTATCTAAACAAAGCAATCACACACGTAATGACGTAACGAACCACAGAATAAAGTCTGTGACATGCGCAAGTTAATGTTGCCAGATCATTTTTTTTTTAATCTATTACTAAATCGTTATAAATTAATCGATAAAAACTACTTTGTTAATAAAGGGTTTTCTAAATAAATATGGCTGTCTATCTTTGTGTCTATTGCTTTTGTGAACATTTATTATTAATCAATGTAGACCTTATAAGAATTGATGCAACCTATTATTGTCATCGTTCCATCGATTTTACTCGCATCGACTATGAGCAGTTTACAATGAATAGTTTACATAAACTCATATTTGGCGTACACCTATCATAGTTAATTTCAGTTATATATGGTACAACAATACGTATAAAAGGACAGGGATAACATCATTCTACCTCATCATTTTAAAACAAAATGCTAACACAGTAGCGTTGAAGTTGTCGAATGTTGAGATCTAAATCTAAATGTTGAGGTGTAAACTGCCCATAGGTTATATATACTTAATTAAAAATAATTGTTTTTGTATTGTTTAATTATCGTTTTATTTAATCGATTACTCAATTGATTAAAATATGTCATTAGTTATTTAATTCTTTGATACCTGGCAACTTTTTTTTGTATACTAATCAAACTAGAGGTTTGCACCGGTGCGAGATTTCAACAACCGATTGAATTCACCGGTGATTGGGCAATCTCCGGTGAAAAACCGGAGATCACCGGAGAATAAAGAAATTTTGTTTCTTTTTTTAATTTATACATTAAAGATGAAGAAATAAGAATAATCAATTGATATACTTTATATAATCATTTATTTTAAAAAAAAGTTCAATAAAAACAACAAAATAATGGTGATTTTGATTTAAGAAACACAACATGTCAACAGCGTCATAGCGTACATGTTTCTTCTACGATATTTTAGTGTTTGTCCTGTCGCCGAAAATACTCTCTGTGACCTTACAGAAGTAAAGCACAGGTAGGTATTTAAAGGCTATTTCGTCTAAAGGCTTTAAATGTGTGTCTTTTATTTGTGTAAATTTATTATATAAACAAAAAATAAGATGCGACGATCACCGGAGATCAATCGGTTAATTACCGATTATTTCAATCGAGTAAATGACCGGTAAATCACCGGTTATTCTCCGGTACTCACTGCTCCGGTGCAAACCTCTAAATCAAACCACAGACTACATTGAATCAAACGGATGTCGACGTAAAGTTTAACTATTAATTAACTTTAACTTTATTCCCAGGGTGAAAGAAATTGTTTAAAAAATACCTTGTACACAAAAAAAAAAAAAATATAGGTCATTATTCCAATCAGGCACACGATACCACAAAAGGGACCTGCTCTGTGGCAATCTCCTTTGTTGTGAATGCAATAGGAAATGTTCAATAATAATATTATAAAGCTGCAGGGTTTGTTTGTTTGTTTGTTTGTTTGTTTGTTTGTTTGAACGCGCTAATCTCTGGAACTACTGGTCCGATTTGAATGATTCTTTCAGTGTTGAGTAGTCCATTTATCGAGGAAGGCTATAGGCCATATATCATCACGCTACGACCAATAGGAGCGTAGCAGCAATGAAAAATGTTGCAAAAACGGGGAAAATTGTATTTTTAATAACTTGACGCGGACGAAGGTCGCGGGGAACAGCTAGTGTTCAATAAAAATACAAGTTGTGTCTTTTGATTTGATTTAATTAAAAATAAATTTGAGACCGAAAAATATTTTCGCCTCGACAAAGTACTTTTATCAGATTTTTGTGTTTTATTTTCAATTACCTGTAGTTTTATTTTCTTTCTTTCGGCGTTCAATTTTCTTTTCCTTGCATTTTTGCAAGAGAGACACGTTGAGGTTTGACCATAACGTTCATTCGCTGCATTTTTAATCTGTGTACAATTCTCAACTCCAGTCAACAGATCAGTTTGAGTTTGTTTTTCATTCCGAGAACATCCTGGAACGTTACTTGGTAACCCTGGCAGCATCAAGAATGGAAGGGCATTCTTTTTCAAAAGTTTTCGGTTTGATGTTTGTCGTATGTCCCCCATATTAAAATGTTTTTCACATATCTGGTAAGCAGCAAAGTTAGGTTTGTTTTCTAGATCATTTCGGCAAATTAATTTCAGCCATTCAAGGCGTCTGAAAAATAAATAGATTTCCCTTTATTCTGGGTGCTGAAGGTTAGTAACCCCAAAGTACAATCCTTACAAACTTCAACGCCTACCTACTCAAACAAAATGCAAGAAACAGCTGACAAGTAATTATAATAATAACATCTTTTTTTCATCTCAGCTTATTAACATCCCCATTACCAGCCACCCATTACATGCCGAGTTTCCTCTGTGCTTCGAAAAGCATGTTAAGTTATTGGTCCCGGCTGTCATTGTAGATCTTTGACAGTCGTTACGGGTAGTCAGTGGCCCAAAATGTCTGACAACCAGTCTTACCAAGGTGTGTTGTATTACCTAGTTCTAACTGGGTTGTGGAGGTCAGATAGGCAGTTGCTCCATGTAAAATAATGGTATTCAGCTACATCCGGTTAGACTGGAATCCGACCCTAACATAGTTGGGAAAAGGCTAGGCAGATGATGATACCTACATCACGAAGCAACCCAAAATAACATTTGTTTGGTCACCCACCCCGATGTCGAACCACAGCAAACATTACTTAATATCAACCATCTCATTGCTTGTGCGCTACTTACAGTAATCAAAACCTCTTTCTATCTACTATAAAATCTTACTCGAAAAGTAATTGTAGACTCGGAAGCCTTAAGAACTTAAGTCAAATCTTTTTACATGCAAAAGATTTGACTTAAGTGTTACGGCTTAAGGCTACCGAGTCTAGAATTTATAATGTAAATCTTACGAGGTAGATACCTACCATTTATTACTCTCATAATCATTTCATAATGTTATTTCGTCTCATTTAATAACATATTAAGTAAGTAGCTAAGTACAGTCACAAGCACCAATATGTATACACTTCCCTAAATTTAAAAGCAGTTTTCGCGAGAAATAACGATTGTAATTTGGATATGAGATCTTTTTCATAAAATATGAGTTCCAAAATACTATGTTCGTAACAACATGAAATTGTAATCAGAACAGTTGGAGACCAACACTTTTAAAAGTTGTTAAGTGTTTACATTTTGGTGCTTGTGACTGTAAATGAGTAAGTAGATAGCCTAACCTAGGAACTACCTATTAATTTGTTTTAACGTGAGCATAGGTACCTAGGTCACTTGTGTGTAATTTTTTCATCCTATCCACTTATTTATTCATTAATCCAGGTATTTTACTCAGTGGAAAAAGCGAAATACCTACCTATTAAAAAATAAACAAATTACGTATCTACTAGAAGGTATATATAAATTATTTTATAGTCTTACCTTTCGGAGTCTCCCGGTAATTTATAAAATGACATCTCTGGATGCGTTAATGACGAATTCAAGCAACCAAAGACAGCACAATAACGTCTTTTATAACACTTTGCCATGTTTAGTAAATACTTGATCAAATATTCACAAATCGCACGCTTACTGCTTACAAAACAATCACAAAACGTTCGTTCGTCAGTGCGGCGCATTCGCGACTATTGAGTGTTGCGTACCGAGTGTTTATCGAACTCGTGGCGTGTATGAATCGCGTTCCGACCGTTTATATAAAGATACACTACCGTACTGCAGATATTATTACCGTGCTACGTGTTACCGTAGTTTCCTTCCTTCGTTTATTCAAGAGCAAAGCCAACAACATCAGGAAATCATCGTCCTCTTGGTCTTCCAATAACAATAATGTCTGAATAACTGATTTTAAATTGTTCGACATTTTATGAATTAAGAGCTTTTCACAGTCACCTTCCTTGTTATCAAAAAGTTTTATTTATTGTACGAGAGCTGTAAGTAAACGGAGTAAACAAAATTACAAAACCGTAAAACTGACAGTGACATCTAATCAGGGTTGCTAGATAGATCGATTTTCTGAATTTTCCCCATTTTTATTCAATTTTTTTTGTCCTCCAAAATGATGTTTTGTTACTTTTTTCCTTAATAAAAATTTTCATACAGGAATTACCGCATTTTGGGACGATGTCCCAGGCATGTTCTCGTCGCCGGAGTTAACGTTGAAATTGGCCAGCTCCTGAAACAATAACAACAACATAATCAGCCTAAACCGTTCTCACAGCTGGGACACACTGCCTGCTCTCTGTGAGGAAAAAAGACAAAAAGCCAACATGTGGACCTACTAGGGTAAGGCCGTTAAATTGGCCTCATGTAACTTAAAAGTAATAATTTTTGAAGGGCATAATATACAATGTATGGAAACATTAGTTTTCAGAAAATTTCATTTGGTTTATTTTTGTATAACTAACTTCAATTAAACTCAATTTTATTTTTAAAGATTTACTTTATGTTTTATCGACATTTTTTTTTGACTACCGGTAATCTTTTTTCGTAATGCTTCGAATCTTTTGCGTAATGTAATTATTTCTCTTTTTAGTTCTTGATTTTCCTTACGAAGCTTTTCTATAGTCTGTTTTTTAATCCCTGAGACTAAATTGACAAGTGAAAATGTCAAAACTGACATAAATCCTATTGAAATCTATGTCAGTTTGCCATTTTTAACATTACGTTTTTTTTCTTTTCTGCAAATTTAGCATAGACAGAAGTTTTAATTTCCTCTTTTTTGGCGCTGACGAAGCTTTGTCCGACGTAACATTTGGATCTATATTCTGTTATACAAGTACAAATAAATTCAACAATGAAAACTTTACACACGTATAATAAAAAGCTCGAAAAGGTACTTAAACTTATGAATTAACTAACTTCATTAGCCGTCTGCATCTTCAGTACATCAATGGTTGGATATGCTTCTTTAGTCAATGTTCGATTTCTTTTCCCTTCAAGAAAGCTTGCTTCCTCAAAATGTATCGAACAAATAGTGCTATACTTTTTAGGGAACCAATCTTTACTTCCCGTCGCCTCAATCCATTTTTCTTTTAAATTGGGATCATGTGGAAAACTAAAAAAAAACACAAAACGTTATTTATTCAAATTGTCTGCAAAATAAGTATAAAATACAAAACCATTCATCTGTTTCAGAAATCGATTCTCGAGAATCGATCTGTGTTGCATACGATGAAAAGTCATAATCGCTAAAATTGACAGAAAATTTTTAAAAGTGCCTGCAATACGAAACCGAAGCGATATACGACTATATCACTTGTTCCGATATTCATCACTTGTTAACACAGAACGTCGCATCAATCACTCCAAGTAAAAGCCGCAATGTATTACGAATAATTATGCATTTTACTTTCGATAACCTGTTTTTTGCTCAAGTTTTGAATTAGTGTGGGTAAAAATACTTGATTTAAAATAAATTACGCATAATATAAATCACAAAATGACTTACCGATGGAATGAAACGTTCACTTTTTTGTTTTTGCCTACATTTGTACTGTTTTTACAATTTATTACAGCGCAATTAGGCATTTTTGATTTTTTGCATGACGTCCGACTAGCGCGGCGCACCGATCGATGCAGACTGGGCGTGATACTGGCCTCGATAAGCATTTCATGCTTAAGGTCGGGCACGCGAACTCTGTACCAGCCTACCAGGGTTGTTGCTGATGCATATTTTTTCCACATCAGCGGATGCTGATGCTGATCTTTTATCATTGACATCAGCGGATGCTGATGCTGATGCTGATTTTAATTATTTTCTTAAAAAACAGGGAAAAATTAAAATCAGTCCGTATTAGTACGCTCTTGGCGTGAATAATCCTTGTTAAATAAATTGCAGTTTGCAGTTTCTTGACTCCTTAATTTAAAATACGTCCATATTCCACTTTTCAACGGATAACACTCGACAGTTTACGGGAAAAAAAAACAAAAACTTTCACGCGTAACGACGAATTAACGTAATGAGATAAGTTTGTGTTTGTTTGCAATCACAATCCCCGCAGACGATCTTTTAATTGGTCAAAGTCGCAGGCAAAAACTACACGTGATATAATCCTCTCTGCGGTCATGTCACGACTCGAACTTCAGCATTAATAATCAGCATCAATAATCAGCATCAATAATCAGCATCAATAATCAGCATCAATAATCAGCATCGATCAATGCGGATGCTGATGTTGAAAATGATGCTGAAGATCAGCGGATGCTGATGCTGATGCTGATGTTCGCAACAACCCTGCTCTGTACATCAAACTAAGTTGGCGCAAAAAATATTGCTATTTCTGTCATATTTTTTGGGGTGAAAAATCACGTTTTACGGTAGGACTCAATGTAACGCAATGAAAACATTGTGCTGATGGATGGATAGTACGAAGGTGGTGGAGGTGTTTAAAGTAAAGTTAACTAACATTAAGGACATGTATTAAAAAAAAATGTGAA
This sequence comes from Noctua pronuba, assembly GCA_905220335.1. Lineage (NCBI taxonomy): Eukaryota > Metazoa > Arthropoda > Insecta > Lepidoptera > Noctuidae > Noctua > Noctua pronuba. The sequence goes on along the minus strand of LR999922.1, from coordinate 5,145,086 downwards.
AAAGTTGGAACTTAGACCCCCAATATCTCCGTAACTAGAAGTAGAAGGTTCTCAGGTATGGTCTAGAACAAAAAAATAGCGCAATGACGGGGAGAACAAGTTTCTCTCGGCTTCGAGGCCGCAGTTGATACACCTCATTGTCCAAAAGTAAATCAAAAGAGGCCGAGTTTTCAGATTAAAGCAGAAATGAAAATGAGAGCCGCCGTTTCGTTCTGAAACGCTCGTTAAACTATTTACTTTTATTTTATTTTTTGCGAGGTTATAAAAATCTTGTAAAAGACTGAAGATACTCTTTAGGCACCCAAGAGTACACGAATCAGAATTCCAACTTTTCTAAACATCTTTATTTTTTTGTACAAATTCTGATCTTTTATGAAAAAAATATTCTTAAGAGGATGGAAACACTGTCATTAAAACGGTTAGTCGGTTACCACGTATTCAGTACATCAATTGCAAAAAACGCGAGAAAATTTTATTTTCGCGGTCTAACCTGGCGATTTCACCTTAAAGGTGACGAGAATAACAGGAATACCAAAGAACAAAAATCTGAACTAAAAGGAAAAACAGATGCAGTCTGTACACATTATTATTTTGACAGATTCGCTAAACTATATAAACATAGCTTCTTGAAATTGAAAATATTTATTTTCTGGTTTTCTTGAGTTTCCACCACCTATCTATGTTTACCAAGTATTTCTTGACACACTACAGACCTCAAATATTTTGCCATCTATTTTCTTCTCGCGCTGGACTACTTTGTGCAGTTATACTGGTTGTAATACGCTATGAATTTGGTTTCAAGATTTGAGTCAAGTCGTAGCTAAGCTCTTTTGTGTTTTTGTAAGGCGAAAAAGTAAGTTTTTCACGCTCGATTTTATCTAGTCTAGAACAATGAATAAAACTGGCCAACGAAGATAAAAAGAATAAAAAAAATGTATTTATTGTTCAAAAACTATAAGTTATATGTACTAAATAATATTACTACTAATATAATAATTTTTCATCAACACATAGTTAAATTAAGTTTCGTGCTGGCTTAGTAGCTAAGGCCCCACCTCTCATTTATCAATATTAATCTTGGCAGAAGGAAGACATGAGGTTTTTTTCGTGTAAGGCAGTTTGTTGATGCGGTAAGGTGAATAATCTAAATCTTTGGTATAATTATAAAATAATCTGACAATTGACATCCGTATTGTCATCTTCCTGCCCCACGCCCATATTATTATTAATTTATCTCCTTTATTTATTTATCTGCACAATTTTTACATTTTTTAAAATTTCGAAAAAAAAGAAAAAAAAATTACAATAAATCGTGCTCCGCGGGTGTCGAGAGCAACGTCCAAGCTACCGGTGGTTAGGGCTCCAGAGACAGGAACCTCCTCACAATGTGAGTCGTATCGAGGAGTCCTGCCTTCTGAATCATTATTATTTATTCATTTATTTATTTCAGATACCAATCAATTTTGATTTTATTGTGTAATAAAATCAAAATCTTTTACTTGAAAAATTACTCGGGGTTGGCGTTATAATTTTTTCCTTTAATTCTCTGCCAGCCATTATAAATAAATTGCTCAGTTCTGGGCTGACACTAATTAGATTGCCATCGACACTCTAAGAAGAAGCCGCTATAAATAAAAATAAAATCATTTTAATTAGAGTATCACTGACTCATAATAGAAATATGTAATACACTCATATAATCAGTTGCGGTTGGCATTGTGGCTGAGCGATTTTGATTCCCGCATGGAACAAAATATTTGTATGGCCTACAGGTAGTTGTTCCGGATCTGGGTGTTTGTGTATGTGAGTTTAAATGTTTGTAAACGCACCAACGATACAGGAGAATTTCCTAGTGTGGGGCATCATTTAAAATAAAACATACTCAACATTACTAATTCAATACCATCTAATTTCATAACAATTTATTTATGTTATGCTAACATTTGAACATATGAAATTCTTCATTTCAGTGAATATAAAATGAACTCCGCAATGGATAGTTATCAATTGTGTTGCTGCTGCCTAGAGCTGGTGTGTCTCAAGAGCCTGTGGAGAGAGTACTCATGGATGGGCAGGACCGAGGTGTACGGAGACATGCTGAAGGAGTGTTTCGATTTATCTGTGAGTAGCGTTAGACACACTGAGTATCTTAGGGAGTGTCCATTAATTATGTGAGTCAATTTTGGCGATTTTTCGACCCCCCCCTCCCCTTGGTGAGATGTCGTGAGATTTGACTTGACCCCCACCTAATCTCACATGAGATTTATCAAAATTTGTAGTTTAATGTAAATATGATCTGTGCTTGATTGCGGAGGATTGATTAAAAAAAAAAATTCATTGTATTATTTTCATTGAATATTTATTAAATTATTTTTAATATTAATGTGAAGGAATTAGCCATATTTTAGTGGAGAAGCATTTGTTTATTTAATTAAACCTAGAATTTTCGCAATTTTACACAGATTCTTGCAAGGAAAAAAATTACGTGATATTTGCCTAGGTTCTCTAGTGAGATTGGGTGAGATTCGGCTCGACCCCACCCCTCCTAAACGCCTCACGTAATTAATGGACGTCCCCTTATTTAACATATTTTAATCAAAGTATAAACCTAAGATAATTTTAATTTCGCGGGCTACCCTGGTACTTTGACATTAATACTATTCTACTATATTTATTCTCTGTTAAAATTTAAACTGGCTGCCATGATGAAAATGTTGGTCAGGAGGATATTATTGAAACACAACAATTATTATACAACATTAAATTTAGAAAATTTGTAATTTAATTATTTTTCTTTGACATTTGTAATGTGATACTTATATAGAAAATTGTTGATTTTGTACTTTTTTTTAACATTGGAATTTAATTATTTTGTTTCAATTGGAATCACTGTTATTGTCACAAAATATGCATGCCGAATTAAGTAAGCGGAATATGAAGAACTATTGAGTACTTATGTTATAAAATCTGTAAAATACCTTCATCATCATCTGCCTAGCCTTTACCAACTATATTGGGGTCGGCTTCCAGTCTAACCGGATGCAGCTAAATACCAGTATTTTACATGGAGCAACTGCCTATCTAACCTCCACAACCCAGTTTACACTGGATAATACGATATCCCTTGGTAAGACTGGTTGTCAGACTTTTTGGACCAAAAAAATATAATCCGTAAAATACCATATTTCAGGCAAATGAATCTGAATCAAAAAATGTGTAAACAGACCCTTCACGAAGCCGTCAACCAAGCATTCTGTACATCAAACTAAGTAACTTTACGCAAAAAATATTGCTGGGAAACGACTTTTTTTTTGGGTGATAAATCACGTTTTACCGTAGGACACAATGTAACGTACTCAAAACATTGTGCTGATGGATGGATTGAATAGTACTGGGGTCGTGGAGGTGTTTAAAGTAAAAATCTTACATTAAAATCATGTATTTAAAAAAAAAAACTTGTGAAAAAGTTGGAACTTTGACCCCCAATATCTCTGTAACTAGAAGGTTCCCAGGTATGGTCTAGAACAAAAAAATGATCGCAATGACGGGGAGAACAAGTGCCTTTCGGCTTCGTTAAGGGTCTTTTTACACCCTTTATATCAATGTGTTTGCTTCCAGTGGGATCAGCCGGATGAAACGAAGGACCTTATCTGTGAAGTATGCATTACACGGCTCAGAAATGCCGTTCAATTCAAGCAGAAAGTGTCGCAGAGTCAATCTACACTAAGATTACAACTTGTGGGTAAGAGCTTTATAACCCTTATACTTACTAATATTATAAACTAGCTGTTCCCCGCGACCTTCCTCCGCTTAAAATGATTAAAAATACAATCTTCCCCGTTTTTGCAACATTTTTCATTGCTGCTCCGCTACTATTGGTCTTAGCGTGATGTTGTATAGCCTATAGCCTTCCTCGATAAATGGGTAATCCAACACTAAAAGATTTATTCAATTCGAACCAGTAGTTCCTGAGATTAGCGCGTTCAACCAAAGAAACTCTTCAGCTTTATAATATTAGTATAGATGCGAAAGTAAGTTTGTTTGTTACGTTTTCACGCCTAAACCACTGAACCGATTATCCTGATATTTTGCATATATGTTGTCCGGTGTACAGAAACGGACATAGGGTACTTTTCAGTGGCGAACCTATCTTACAAGCCGGAAAGCCGGGCTTGCCTAAAAATCAAACTCAAGAAATAAAAAAAACATTTTTACAAAAACATAAATTTTTGTCAAACAAGAACAAAATTCGCTATCTCCACAACTGTGTCCTCTATGACAGAAATTATTTTAAATTCGCGCGCTTATTCTCCGATGCCGGCCGCGATACTCTGGCTCGCTCTAACACTATACAAAAAAAGAGTTAAACGTAGAATTTTAGTACGCAATCGTACCTACGCGCGCTCGCTAATGCTTTCTCTTTCTCACCCACTGGCTTGCATTTGGCTTCTCTGACCTTTCAGTTTTCCTAACAAAATGTCTCTGTTATTGATAACATTGGTAGGTACTGATTTGAGAATTTGTATAGAGTTTAAAGCTGGGCTTTTCTTTGAATGTGTGCGTGTAAGTCTGTGTAAGTTTGAGAGAGAAGTGTGTTCGCACCGAGGATGCGCGCAATTTATATGCGCTTCGCGCGAATTTTGATAGGTACAAAGTACGATTTCATGATAGTTCGTATTTTAGTTAGTTTTGAGCGATTAGGAACTGGTGCATTTGTTTTTTGTGGTTTTATTTTTTCGATTTCTTGGGATTTAAAGTTTTTTGATTAGTTATTGCCGTAATTAACTGTGTTTTGAAGTGAACACTAAAATTAATTCGGAAACGCAATTTTTCCTTGTGAAGGATTAAAGTGTCTGTAATCGGTACCTACTTAGCAAGATAAATACTTTGAGTTTTACAGAAAAATATAATCTCGTAACTTCACCTAAATAAACCTACCCCTGATTTGAATATTCTCAGAAAACTAAAACCCATAATGTGCATTTTAGTCGATCAGCGTAGGTTAGCGTGTTCAATGGCTGTTCGGCTGCTCTCATTCAAACAATTTGAAAATCTATCTAGTAATAGATACGTGGTGACTTCTGTGTACTTTGTTGTTTGTCATCTGTCCGGGGTAAAGAAGCGAATAATGAAGAGTTGAGTTGTGGCTGTTTACATTGTGAGTAATTACAAACATTTACAATAATGTGTAGTTAGAAACCAATTTATTGTTCGTGCGCCATCTCTAACAAAGCGAGGGAAACAATTACGAATTGACTCGAAGAGTTGAGTTGCTACATTTAAGTCAATAGATGGCGCTTATATCATTTACTTGATACTGACAACTTAATTGAATTAGTTGTTGTAATTTTGTGACGGTATATAAAATATGAAAAGTTAATAACCACTATTTGTATTTTATATTTAGGCATATTTAAATAATAGGAAAATAAAACCGGCGTTATTAAATACCAATGTCAGAACTCGGAACAGATTTTCTCGGTCAATTCCCCCCCCCCCCCTAAATATTTTCAGTTGTTTATTCAAGGCTTTGACTCGATCTCATGCCGAGCACGCCACTGGTACTTTTAATCCCGAAAAAAGGACTGTTCCCGAGGAAAACAACAATAACGTTCTTATGATAATAGATGGCGCTACGTGTCCTTACAAGCAGAGTACAATAGTAATTCGGGTGAATTGATTGTCAAATTGTGATTTAACGCGAGCGAAGCTGCGGGTAAAAGCTAGTAAAAACATACAATTATGTCTGTGATATCTGAAGGGTTAGGCAGAGGTGTACCTAATAGTACACCTACATTTCGCCAGTTACGTTTATGTATGTAATAGGGGGCGAGCCTGTGGCTATCCACAGGCTCGCCCCCTATTACATCGGACTTAAAACAGGCACATATCCAAGCTCTAATGGAGAAATTACTGATGAAATACCCAATAATACTTGGCTGACATGGGAATCCAATATAGGACTTCACGCTCATGAGTAGAACTTACACAAGCTAGACTAACACCCGATAAAAATTATAAACCGTGACTTTTTAGTCGTCTTACAAAGGTGGTCCACTCAATGTACCCGACATAAAATAGCTCTAGACGCGATTTTTTTTTTACCCACCACAATACTGCCGCGCTAGCGATATCATCAGTAAGTGCAAAAATTATAAAACATCCTGTTAATGATGTTTACGTGTCAAACGGGAGAACATACCTACCCAGCGCTCGAGTCCAGTAGATCATCGCTAACAACAGGGTGTTCTTATACTGACTTATATGCGTCATTATACTGAATAATATGTTTATTTTTAAAGTATTAAAATATCATAAGTACCTATTTTTTTAATGAATGTTTTGCAGACATTGAATACATGAAATGGGCTGCCGTTGTAAGACGACTAAAAAGTCACGGTGTATACACAGACACATACAAATTTAATCCTTAATTTTCTCAACTGCACTTACAACAGTTTGCATCTGTCCTCTTCTGTGCTTTTGCTGTTTCAAAAGTATTAAATATTTACATTTTCAGATGGACTAACACAATTGAAAGAGGAGCCGTTAGAGATAGAAGTCCAACAAAAACAAGAATTTAGTGAGTATTAAACCGCCATCTCGCGGCAAAGTCTTTAAGAACTTCATAGCAGTGAATGAGACTATAGTCTTTTTACAGTTAGTTTATGTCTGACAGCAGCACATAAAAACAACCTTATTGTAATGAGGATAAGGATTAGAGATGAAACGGATAGTAATTTAGCCGGATACTGGATATTCGGCAAGCTTCGAGGCCGGATGGCCGGATATTCGGCCCTATGTCGCGTTACATATTGTGCGTGACGAGTTTGATTTGAGTTAACGCTGCCGTACAAGTGACGTGTTTACGAAGCCAAGCGGAGTCGCTTTTAACCAACAAAATTCTGATATTTTATTATTTATTCAGATTCATTTTCCGCTTGTTCATTTTGAGTATCAAATTATTATATCTGCCTAGACTTTTCCCAACTATGTTGGGATCGGCTTGCAGTCTAACCGGATGCAGCTGAATACCAGTATTTTACATGGGGCGACTGCCTATCTGACCTCCACAACCCAGTTAGTACTGGGTAATACGATACGTCTTGGTAAGACTGGTTGTCAGACTTTTTGGGCCACTGACTACCTAACGACTGTCAAAGATCTACAAATGACACCCGGGCCCTACGGCTTAACGTGATTCCGAGGCACGGAGGAAACTCGGTATGTAAATGGGTGCTCTCCCATCCATAGACCAACCTAGGCAGGCACGGTTTAACCTAAATAGCCTTACCTTATTTTTCCTTTATAATAAATCACGTAATTCGGTGTGCCTTTTGGAAAAGACCTCCAACCGTTTCCATTGTGCTCTGTCCAGGGTGGTCCCAAGGTTAATCGCAGATCATCCTCCCATCTTCCTATGGGGCGGCCCTGTTTTCTGGTATCATCTGTAGGATACCAGACGGTGATCTGCTTGCTCTATTTATTTTTCTGGCAGCATAGCATGTATCCGGGGCACCAGCCCCACTTCAGATAGTCAAAGCGAGAAAGTACAGTCACTAGCATCAATATGTAAACACTTAAGAACATTTAAAAGTATTTGTCTCCTACTGTTCTGATTTTTTTTTTTTTTTTTACGAACATAGTATTCTGGAACTCATATTTTTATTAAAAAGATCCTATCTCCAAGTTACAATCGTTATTTCTCGCGAAAATTGCTTTTAAATTTAGGAAAGTGTATACATATTGCTGCTCGTGACTGTACGTCTGTGACTTTGGTTTGCTTCCCTACTTGAGTGTTCCTTATTTTGTCGCTTAGTTTTATACGGGTGGTCTGTGGATCAGCTACACCAAAAGGTCGCTAGATGTCCTGCGCGTCCAGTACAATAATGTTTTTAGAGTGCTCTTGGGACTGCCCCGGTTCTGTAGTGCGTCCGAGATGTTCGCACAGAATCGTACTGACGGCTTCCAAGCAATCGTGCGGAAGAAAATAGCGTCTGTAGCTGCGAGAACCCGGGCCAGTGGCAACAGCATTCTAAAAACAGTGACCGAGAGTGTGTTTTCCCCTTTTATGAGACATTTTGTGGAGAGGATGGCCGCTTGAGAATCCTGTTTCCTCTGCTTCGCACGGTTGCAATGGGAATATGACAGAATATCGAGATTTATATACGACAACAGCGCCACCTAGTTTTCATTGATAGCCGTTGGGTGGTTTCGGAGATTAGCAGTGATCGGAGTAGGTAGATTGAACTGGGGTCATTGATCCGAAACGTATATATTACTATGGACATTCCTCCGGAATTGGTGGATTATTGGTGTGATTGTTTTTATTATTCAACAGATAAATAATGAATTAATTTAGTTTTGATACCTTCCTTTAAATTTTGAATTGAGTAGTAATAATATCACTACCAACATTAACAATATTTAATTGAATCCGGAAATACCCGAATTACTTTCCGGAAAAAAGGGCTTATCCATGTTATTCTTTCTGTGTGCATTTATGATACAAGTACCAAAAATCAATCTACCTACTCCGATCACTGGAGATTAGTGTGTATGACTATAGTGACACGTGATTTAAATAATAGTTAAAATAATAAAACGCTTGGAATATTTTTGTATGAAGCCAGTTCTACCTCAGAAGACATATATGTGCAAAATGACTCAAACTCAGTTTGAGTTTGAGTCATTTTGCACAAAAGATGAAACATTTTACGTTTTATTTATGTATTTACTAACACTAGATATAAGGTACGCTACTAACACTATGGATTTCTGTTATCCGAGTTTTTTAAATAAATTATTATTATTATACCCAGCATGCTACTCTCCATCGATCTTTGGCATTTTGTACTTGTCTGTCTGTGATCACGGTAAGTGACCAGATTTCACAGCCATGTCATGAAAAACCATGACCAATAATCTTTTTTTAATTTTCAGAGATAGTCATGAAAATAGAAAGAGAAGGCGGCTATGATGACCGGACTGCTGATTTATTTGACAAAGATGATGATTATGAAATTAATGATAGCGGTAAGTCACTCATTAGTCGTTACTGCAAGGTGTAAACGGACCCTTCACGAAGCCGTCAACCAAGCATTCTGTACATCAAATTAAGTAACTCGCAAAAATTATTGCTGGGAAACGTTTTTTTTTTTGGGGTGAAAAATCACGTTTTCCTTTAGGACTGAATGTAACGCACTAAAAACATTGTGATGATGGATGCATTGAATAGTTCGGGGGTCATTGAGGCACCTATTTAAAGTAAAGTTACAACATTAAAAACTTGTACTAAAAAAAAACCTTCAAACCGAAAAAGTTTGAACTTTGACCCCCAATATCTCTCTCGTAACTAGAAGGTTCCTAGGAACAAAAGAAAGATCGCAATGACGGGGACAACAAGTGCCTTTCGGCTTCGTTAAGGGTACATTTACACCCAGTATTACACGGTGGAAGGGATGCCGACTCTCAACCAGATACCTACCACGTATTCATTCAGTACACCATTCTGAACCCCACGTAGAAATTTTTCGTCGGTTACTTAAAAAAATCGGCCAAGTGCGGGTGGGACTCGCGCTTGAAGGGATCCGTATCATCGTAGTAGGGGAACCCCCTTTAATTTTTAGTTTATTTTTTGTTCTTATAGCGACAACATAAATATACATCCTGTGAAAATTTCAACTGTCTACCTATTACGGATCATTCTCTTAGCTGCCACAGTTTATTTTTATTTTTGAACTGTATAATTATGATCTTTTTACTCTGGACGCTCTTAGCTTGCACTTCTTTATACATCGTTCTCACATAAATGTATAGTCTCCACGTAAATGATGTAACCAAGATTTTGTAACAATATTTTGATTGAAAGGAGTGTCCATGAAGTTTCTTGCCCATTCTTCTCCATAGAGATCTACGCCTTGGAATGGGCAACTACAGTACTTTCACAAGTTATTATGCCTTGTGTCAGTGACTGTAGCTTCGCTCTTTGTTTTTTTGTGACATTCAAAAGTGTCGGTAATGGTCTAATTGAAATAAATGCTTTGAGTTTGAGAAACAGCCCGCTGACCCGTTAGTAATTTATAAAAATACAGTTTAAAAAAATAAACTCACGCAGGCAAAGCTGCGGGTCGAAGCTAGTTACATATAAATGCAATAAAATACCAATTTCCTTTCACAGAAACTGTTGCAATAAAAGAAGAAAAGCGTACATTCAAAGTTGGCCCAGTTAAAGGTGAGTTTCAGTGTCCATACGGTCCTTTCAATCAATCAATCAAACTTTATTTGTGAACAAAGGTATTACAATAAAGGTCTTATGTATACAATTTAGTCGAGCTCTATGAACCTTATTGAAATGTCAATAAGGGTTGATTTTGATTTTGACAATTATGCAACATCAGAGATATCTATACATCTATACCAATAAATTAAATTGTAGCTTTTTACTGAATGCATATGAAAATATATACGGCACTTATAACAAAAACCCATTGTTTTCAATTTTTGTCTGTCGGTCTGTCTGTTTGTTCCGGCTAATCTCCGAAACGGCTGAAACGATTTGACGGGACTTTTGGTGCTAGATAGCTGATGTTATAAGGTTTAATTTAGGCTTACTTTTATTTTAGAAAAACAATTAAGGTTCCGTGAAAAAAAAAGACCGCTAATGACATAAGAATTACTTTGTTGCAGTCCTTACAAAAGGGATCACGGTAAAACGGAAAATACCAGAAAGGAAGTCAAGTAAGTCGTTTATGATTCGAATGTTACCCTTACATCACGCCTGTTATCCCCGAGGAGGTATGCAGAGTTATATAATAGTACACTCCTGAGGCCCTAACACGAGCGCGTGGTGTAACGTAAATACCAGCCTATTGCCAGTAATCAGGCACTACCCCGACTATAGCCTGCATAAATATTGTGGTCAACCACACATTATATCAAACCTGGTTGCTCAGCACCCCATTCTTTAGCATGCCAACGATGTACCTATGTGATAAATTATTATAGACTAAAACTGTTATTTTTTTCAGGTAACATAAGAAAATCCACTGCGAAACGTAAAGTTTTCGAAAGTAAATCTTTTAACTATGTTAATCCTAGACAGAACGTAGCCCTCATTCTAGAACATTCCACCATTATGCCCTTCAAATCTAGGGTGGGGTATTTCAATTGTTTCTATTGCAATAAACAGTTTGTAGGCTTCGAGCTGCTAAAAACTCATGTTAGTGAGCTACACGAGAATATCAGCTCAAAAAATATTTTTAAAAGCATATACAGGCCCCACGACCGAATCAGAGCGGACGTCAGTGATATAAATTGCAGAATATGCAAAAAGAAAATAGACAACCTAGACTTTTTAATACAACATTTGACAGATGACCATAATGTCAAATTCAATTTTGACAGTGACACGAAAAAACCCGCGGATTGTATTTTGGGTTACGATTTGAGTGAAGGAAAGTATAGATGTTGCCAATGCAAACAAGAATTTACCTTTTTCAAAACGTTGACGAATCATATGAATGAGCACAGTACAGAACATGTTTGTGATGTGTGCGGCCGATGTTTTTTACTCGCCGACCGTTTGAGAGCACATTCGCTCTCACACAAAGAAAAAAGTACAGTAACATGTGATACATGTGGAAAAATATGTGGGTCCAAAATGTTACTAAAAAGCCATATTAGATACCAACATCAAAAGCTGCCATTCATGTGTTCAATTTGCGACAAAGTGTTCAATACAAGTCAGAAACGTATGAAGCATTTAGAAGAAATACACAACCGCGCTCCTTTAGATTTAACTTGCAAAATATGTTCCAAAAAATTTGCACATCATATACTTTTATATCGTCATATGAAATATCATTCAAATGTGAAACAGGAGCGGAAATACGGCTGTAGTGTTTGCGGTATGAAGTTTTCAACGAATAGTGGACTTTCGAATCATAGTGTTGTACATTCAGGGGAGAAAAATTACGAGTGTGAAGTCTGTCACAAAAAGTATGGGCGAAGAAAAACATTGACGGAACATTTAAGGATACATAAAAATGATAGGAGGTTTGCCTGTGGCGCTTGCTCGCAGGCTTTTGTGCAAAAGTGTAGCTTAAAAAATCATATAAGAGTCCATCATGGTGATGTGGATTTCGAAAAACTGATAGTAGATAAGAAATTGAATGCTAAATAAAATATTTTATTTGCAACTTTGTTTTTTTTTATTACTTCTTAGTATTTGATTGGGTTGAAACTTATTAAGCCTGTATCGTAAAGTCGTTAATATATTTTCCCCACTTACCCAAGGCCACCGAAAACCAATCGCTTTTTTTCGCTCCGCGCCTTATGAGGCAGAAATAGTGCCGAGCGATAACCATCTTAGTAAATACTGATATAAAGTTGGAATTTGTTGCTGAACTAACGTTGATTTATTTTATGGGTAGACAGCAAAAACGCTGTCACATATTTTTGCAAGTGACAAGAAATAATGAACTGACGCCAGCTCATCAAGCTACCCAAAACACTTATTTTAAGAATAATAGCCATTTGAATATAGCCCTGTCACAGCGCAGACTCCACAATGTTGCAGTTACCCCGTTCTTTATTAGTGAAGGTAGCTTTAAGGCACCAAATTTATATTTACGAGTGGGAGTAAGACGGCAGAAAGGTAAGTGAGTGAGTGAAGTGGCTAAATAATAACAGCCGCACTGGTCGATCTTCAACGCTAAACTGTGATTGCCAATGAAGTCAGTCAGTGGATGGGTGACCATCTATTACATACCGGGTAAAAGGGGGTGAATATGAACGCAGGGGTGAATAGAGACAAAACTTTGAAAGGGATTTTAACATTGAATTAATAATATTATGTTGAAAACAAAGTATCGAAATAATTAAGTATAACTAAGTAAGTAACTAAAATAGAGTACTTTTTGGTAACATATCATATCAATTCAATGATCACCAATAGATCGATGGTAGAAATGACGATCGATCGATTGGTGTAGTAGAAACTGTCGACCGACGTCGACTTATCCATTTTACCATCGATCGATGGTTTCGATCGATGATCGATCGATTGGTGTGGTAAAACCCTAACAAAACACGGTAACGAGGAAGGTGCGTGAGACAGCACTGACCGACGCGAGAAAGGGACAGACGGAGCGAGAATGCGTAGGTCGACGGGGCACAGTGTAAGATCACGATAATTATACATCTTTCGGTGTGAATGGGTCAGCGTGGTTTTAATACTCGCCTATCAAACTACTTCGGACTCCACATCGCTACCGCGCTATGAACCGATCCGAAAACATACCCAGAAGGCTGGCAACAATTTTTGGCAAGCCAATTGTCTGTCAAAGTCAAAATCAAAAGAACAACATGGCGACCGTTCCAAAATGTACACTTTAGTATACTTCTAATGTTTATTCCAATAATACGCACTTAATATTAATAGTTTGCGCTTAATGTTAAGTTAAATATTTATCGTAATATGTTTTAGTTTTAATTAAATGTCATCGTAGACTTCAAAATGTCGTCAGATACGTGTAAATTAGAGCAGGATTTGTGTCGTTGCTGCCACAGTGAGGGAAGGTTTAAAAATTTGGCTGAGCCATTTAAAACAGTGAGTTTAGAGGAAGTTTATGTGGATATGTTGAAAGAATGTTACGCCATTGATGTGAGTATAACGCACTAATTACTAAAATAACGCGCCCTCGTCGTAAAATATGATTTAGTGTGAGTGGGTTGTTTACATTTTACTTTAGTAAATTTTTACTGTAAGTAGCTCAGAAATGATGTCCTGACTGAAGTCTGGCTTACATTGGTATTCCTTTAAGCCTATGATATATCATTATCAGTACAAGCCATCTGTGTAGCACTACAGGGCAAAGCCATGCTTCCCTCATTCTACTTATCCTTATCCAGTCCTGTTAGGTGGCGAATCTTTACGATACCAGTAGAGTTCGTCCCGCCATCTCCAGGAGGCTTTATAATGCTTTCCTGTACAACTATATCTCTTTGTCAATATTATGGAGATTTTTACTTACTATACCTAATGAGACCCTAACAATTATTGAAAGATAGGTATTATTATTATAGTCTTTTAAAATTCTAAAAGTACTCTGTCTATTATCTTTTATTATTATTTTCGGAAGGTGTTTTATCTTCTCAGCCCTTACGACTGGATTTCAGCCACATTTATGGTTTATTATTGTTTTTATTATGTTTTATAATTGGTGCTTATTTTTATAATTTAAGTTACTGTAATTGGTTGTTAACACAAGCATTGTAATTAAATAAATAAATTAGTTGTACTCACAGTTTCCCAAAATGCCCCCCTTAACACATCTTTCTAGCATTTTGGTGTTTAAGTTAGCATCTAAAAATAAATGCATTTTACTGAATACATATGAAAGTATATAATAATATGGTACTTGTCACTAAGTCTTTAAAGTGTACCATTATACGTGAGCGATGGCGGCCATTATTCCAACCAACTCACATCCTTCCAGAACCAGATCTATCTTCCCAGTCTTCTCATGACATAGGTGTTCCAAGAGTATCCTTGTGGATCTGGGTGACGCCAGTGCACTCAAGGAGTACATGCACTACCGTTTCCTCCGCCTCCATGCACACTCTGCACAGGGGAGTGTCAGTGATACCTAGGGTGTGGAAGAGGGCAGTGTCCAGTGATGGTCCCTGCCACCAGTTGCACGCTATCTCTGTCCAGGCGTAGAAGGCGCTTTATCAGCGTCATATCCAGGGACAGCATAGCTTCCTTGGTGTCGGGGTCCACTATTTCTCCGCTTGTGTTTAGGAGCCACTACAGTTTTATCAATGACCTTTACAGATGACTCCAATCCCCGGCATGTTGAGCTCGATGACATACACAATCTGCGAGGTCTGCATTATACGGCTACGGGATGCATCGGACTTCAAAAAGCAAGTTCTACTGTGTGAGGAGCGATTTAACGATATTTATAAAAGAAATGGTGTGACAGGTATGATAAAACTTAATTACATCATCTTGTAATCCCCGAAAGGTTAGGTCTGCCTAACTGCAGGGCTAGACAAATGACATTTCTGTTAGCGTTACCGCCAAACGCTAACGCCAAAATGTATGGCAATGACAGTACGTGCGGAAAAGTCACGTGGTGTCACGCTAAGTTCGTAGACAAATAAAAATTTGCAACGAAACGCTACCGCTAACATAACGTTAGCGTGGCGTCTCTCATACAAAGTGGTAGACAAGTGATGTTTTTGACAAACGCAAACGCCAATTTTGGCGTTAAACGCTCACGCTAGTTAGCGGATGATTGGACCCTGCCGCTAAGGTGAGTGTTTCTTTAAGTGAAAAGTGTATAATTTTTAGTTAAAATGCATTGTTTGAGGCTGTTATTGGCAGCAAATAATGAAGAAGTGCCTGGAAATGGTTTTTTGAAATAAATCTTTTTATATTACTTTACTCTTTGAATTTTATTTGGAGGCATAAGAACGCTTTGTTATAAAATTAATTTACAGGGTTCAAAAGAGTGAGGTCATGCTTCCTTCGCTTGGCTCTACTTTTTAGGGATTAAAGTCGAAAATACGATATAATGCTGTTGTAGAAGTAAAGCCACTTATAAACTGATAGCGTTGAGACCTCCACTTGAACAAAAATGCCAGTGAGGTCATTGTATAAACAAATGAACCTAAACTTTATACGAAATGTTTCGTCATTATCATTGATTTTTACTTACCTTTCCATTAAATCTAACATTATTGCAAATTGTTCTGGACTCGCACGTAGTCTGATTTCCATCTCAAATTGAATGTAATACAAAAACAAATTGAATAATATCTTTTCTTGAAAACAACATTCTAGCTAGGAAAATATTTTAAAACTCTTATCCATTATTATAAACACTTTTTAAATTATAAATTACTGGCAATTAATATTTACACAAACAATTAATCATAAATATAATACCTTTAACATAATTAAGTTTACACTCGAAATACACTGCACGCACAACTTATTGAAATTGTTTAGATGGTTTCAAATTACCGCCACTAAAGACGCATTTGACATTTGACATTGACATTGACGTTTGCGTTGCTTTTGTTCTCACAAAGCTCACGCTAATTTCCATAGAGAAACTATCGTGTTTCCTTTCGACGCTGCGGAATAGGCGTTTGGCGTGAGCTTGGTTCTTTGTCTACCATTTTACTCACGCTAACGTTCAGTCCGTAGCGTGTGCGGAAACACGTACGGATGTATTTTGTCTAGGCCTGCTGGTCTGTGAACTATTCAATACGAAGGTATTGAATAGTTCACCCATATTTCGCCAGTTATGTTTAAGTCCCATGTAATAGGGTGCGAGCCTTTGGCATCTACTGGGCAAAAATCCAGAGTCAGTGGCTACTACAGAGAAATTCCTGATGGAATAACTCAATCATTCTTTGTCCGACACGGGAATCGAACATTTGAGGTCCTGGGTTACCCTATGTAAAAATTCTATATTTATAATTGTAATTAACTTGGTAAACGATAAACGGTATTTTGATTAACATTTTGAACACCAGAGCATAAACGCACGCGCGTGTCCTCCACGCCAAGCCACAATTTCACCTACTATTTTGTCACATATTTGTGTCGTGTGGCGTTTAAGGCACGCGCTTGCTTGTCACGTATATGTGACAATGGCGTTCAAAAATTATCAACGTTTTGGTTAAAACTCAAACCATTTATTTCAATTAGACCATTACAGGCACTTTTGAATGTCACAAAAAAAACAAAGAACGAAGCTACAGTCACGGACACAAGGCATAATAACTTGTGAAAGTACTGTAGTCGCCCATTCCAAGGCGTAGTAGATCTCTATGGAGAAGAATGGGCAAGAAACTCCATGGAAACTCTTAAACATGTTATTAATTCCTGATATAGCTGATATACTGTGTTTAATTAAGTCACGTTTTTTTTTTCAGCAGTTGTGACTTCGATAGACATTGATGTAGAGATCAAGGAAGAAGTACCTGATCAAGATTCTGATGGTAAGTGACTATGATGGGTGAAAAATACCCTTAACGAAGCCGAAAGGCACTTGTTCTCCCCGTCATTGCGATCATTTTTTTGTTCTGAACCATACCTGGGAACCTTCTAGTTACGGAGATATTGGAGGTCAAAGTTCCAACTTTTCTTCACAAGTTTTTTGTTAATACAAGATTTTAATGTTTAAAATTACCGTAAAACGTGAGTATTCACCCCAAAAAAAAGTCGTTTCCCAGCAATTTTTTTGCGTAGTTTCTTAGTTTGACGTACAGAATGCTTGGTTGACGGCGTCGTGAAGGGTCCGTTTACACCTTGTACATTATAACACTGACATCATTATGACACTGAATTTACATTCGCTCGTTTAAATACCCTTAATTAATGAACAAAGGTATTTAATGTTTTTATCATACAAGCTTTTCAGTTTTATCACTCGGGTTGTTTAGTTTTGTGTGAGTCTTTAGGTGTGTGTACGGAGAGAAATAATACTCGACGGAACTTGAATATAACTTTACTTAAAGACAGATTTACAAATGTTACAAGTGGAGTAGTTGCTTAATTCGAGAGCGCGTCTATAGCTATTGGCGGTTACGGGCGAACTGGAGTCGCCGAGCGCTGCGCGTACGACGAATACAAAAATGCTGCGCCAGCGCTCCTACAGTTTTTTTAATATTTTTTTAAATATTCTTTTACAGATGTTTTCAAAGAAGCTTTGCCTCTGGAAGACAAAGACGAGGACTACGAAGTATCTGAAGATTTAAAAGCAAATGAAGAAGATGAAGAAGGTATGAAGAACATCACATACAATACATAACATCACACCTAGAAGGGTTGTTAGACAGAGATGTACCTAACAGTATACCACACTCGCCAGCTACGTTAAAGTTCCATTTAACAGGGGCGAGCCTATTGCCAACAACCGGGCACAAATCCAGACTCCATGGCTGCTACTGAGCAATTTTTGATGGAAAAACCCAAAAACACTTTGCCTGACCTGGGAATTGAACCAAGGACCTCATGCTCAGCAGTCGCGCTGGCTACCACTAGACCAACGAGGCAGTCAACACATTAAATACATAACATAACACCTAATGGGATAGTTAAAAATAGGTGTACCTAACATAACACCCACATTCGCTAGCTAGGTTTAAGTGTTAATAGGAGCGAGCCTATTGCCATCAACCGGGCACAAAACCAGACAAATTTATAAAAGAGTTGCCATGGAGTTTCTTGCTCATTCTTCTCTATAATGATCTACGCTTTGCAATGAGTTACTACAGTACTTTCACAGTTATTGTGCCTATTAGCTCGACAGTAACATTATCTTTTAGCTTTTAACAATTTAAAAGTGCCTTTAACTGGTCCATTTGAAATAAATAGTTTTCTCGTATTTTGGACTATTTGTATGTATTATAATATATATTAGTTCATTTCATTTTATTTGTAAATATGTGTATTAGTATGTACCTATTTATGTATATCAATTTATGTTATCAAAATGGTATTTTTCTTATTTTATTTTTTTTGTACTCTATCACAATGCTGTCTATTTGACCCAAAGGTTGTCTGGTAGAGAATGCCTTGTGGCATTAAGTCCGCCTATGTACCACTCTTGTACATGAAGTTTAAATAAATAAATGCTTTGAGTTTGAATTTAAATTTTCAGCAGCAGAAAAACCCGTTCAAGTTGAAGTCAGGAAGAAGAGGAATTATAAAAAGAGAGCGGTGGAGACTACCGTGAAGAGCAAGAGAAAGAGGGAACAGAAACTTAAAGAAGAGCCCGCAGATGAAAATGACACGGAGAAGAAACCAGGTAGGATACTATTCATAACTAACATAAGACAATTTTGCCCGTTTTTGCAACATTTTTCATCGCTGCTGCGCTCCTATTGGTCGTAGCGAGATGATATATAGCCTATAGCCTTCCTCGATAAATGGGCTATCCAACAATAAAATAATTTTTCAATTCGAACCAGTAGTTCCTGAGATTAGTGCGTTCAACCAAACAAACTCTTCAGCTTTATAATATTATAAGTATAGATTATACAAGGTGTAAACGGACCCTTCACGAAGTCGTCAACCAAGCATTCTGTACATCAAACTAAGTTACTACGCAAAAAATATTGTTGGGAAACGACTTTTTTTTGGGGTGAAAATTCACGGTTTACGGTAGGACTCAATGTAACGCACTCAAAACATTGTGCTGATGGATGGATTGAATAGAAAACGGGTCGTGAAGGCATTTAAAGTAAAATTATAACCCTAAAAACTAGTATTTTTCTTTAAATCTTATACAAAAGTTGGAACTTTGGCCTCCAATATCTCCGTAATTAGAAGGTTCTCAGGTATGGTCCAGAACGAAAAAATAATCACAATGACGGGGAGAATACGACCTTTTGGCTTCGTGAAGGGTCTTTTTACACCCATTTTGCTACACAAACAAAAACTTGCTGTTGTGAATTGCGACCCCACTGTCCCCACAGATTACAAACAGCGCCTCTAACTTCACACACAAAAGGGTTTGAAATATTTGGCTCGCCTTGCTTCCGCCATTTTATATCCGCCACAATAGTGGCAGAATCTTCTAAAGTGTCACATTTCCGAAATATGGCGAAGATGGTAACTTAGATAGCTGACATTAAAGGGTGTAAAAAGACCCTTAACGAAGCCGAAAGGCACTTGTTCTCCCTGTTTTTGTTCTGGACCATACCTGGGAACCTTCCAGTTACGGAGATATTGGGGGTCAAAGTTCCAACTTTTTCACAAGTTTTTTTTTTAAATACATGTTTTTAAAGTAATATCTTTACTTTAAACATCTCCACGACCCACGTACTATTCAATCCATCCATCAGCACAATGTTCTGAGTGCGTCACATCCAGTCCTACCATAAAATGTGATTATTCACCCCAAAAAAAAAGTCGTTTCCCAGCAAAATGTTTTGCGGAAAGTTACTTAGTTTGATGTACAGAATGCTTGGTTGATGGCTTCGTGAAGGGTCCGTTTACACCCTGTATATCTCAGAAACCGCTTTTCATCTTACTTCTACTGCTATCATAAATGCGAAAGTTTGGATGGGTGGATGTTTGTTACTCAATCACGCCGAACGGCTGCACGGATCTGGATGAAATTTGGCACAGAAATAGATTATAGTCTGGAAAGCTAGCTTTTTATCTCGGAAGTACGATCCCGTGGGTAATTCCCGAACTCTAATTGAGTTCTACAACGTGGAAACCGGGCGTGATGCTGCTCTTAACGGTTGGCTTTATAGCTGCGGGTTACCTTCGGATCGTAACTTTACCTACGCTTGCTAAGCTCCGTCTGTAGATGGGTGACCATCCGTTCTGTTTGAAGCACGGAGGTGGTGCCTCGGAAAGTACTTTAGCCTTGGTAGAAGCTGCCATACGTAGGTCTTTGACAGTCGTTATCAGAATCAGCTGGATACGAGACCCATAAGACCGTGGGATGTGGCGAAGCTTGGGAAAGACCGATGTCCAGTTGTGGATATGTTCCACTGATATAAAGATGATGTTGGGTAGTCGTTCGAAAGACTCACATGCAAAGGGTACCCAGTAAATGAGTTGCGAAGGATACATAGGCGGGGTTACGGGACTGTTCGAAAGAGATACCGCGGCCCTGGAACACAAAGGGCAAAGAAGGAACATGGATGGGTTTTAGTCAGTAAAAGTCTGACACTCCCTCCCACTCCACCCAGAGCGGAGGGGTTATTTGATGTTGTCCCATCCAAAAAAAGCACCTCATTTACACTCTTTTACACATTTCATTCTCACTATTTTCTGGACTCATAGAAGACAAAACTATTTAAAAAAAATGCTTTTTGTTATATATGCATTGATGTCCCGTACACACAATAAAAAAAAAATACCGTTCACGTTTTCTAAAGTATCCAAAAAGTCCGAGAAAGAGCTGGCCAGGGGATGGCCTTATCGAATCTGAACTGTCATTTTCAAGCGCGAGCAAGTGTGGACCGATGACCTGGTGAAGGTTGCGGGGATCCGCTGGAGGCGAGTCGCACGAGACCGGTCAGTGTGGCGACACTTGGGGGAGGCCTATGTCCAGCAGTGGAGGTGTTTCGGCTGAAATGATGATCATGAACCAGCGTGGTGACCAATACTCGTTACACGAACTGAGGGACTCTACTTAGAGGGTAGAGTGCCTAACTCGTAGCCCCGTTTCGGGGCCACTCAATTTAGATTGCCATCGGCTCATAAAAATTAAGAATACTTTTTTCTTTTCCGTGAGTCAAGAGGCGGTCCGTAAAGGGTAACTGGCCAAACCATTCTGATATACAAAACGTGTAAATGGACCCTTTACGAAGCAGTCAACCAAGCATTCGTAAGTCAAGCAAAAATTTTTTTTGCGGTGGAAATTCAAGTTTTACGGTAGACTCCAATGTAACGCACTCATATAACATTGTGCTGATGGATGCATTGAATAGTACGGGGGTCGTGGAGGTATTTAATGTAAAGTTATAACAATAAAAATATGTAACTTTGACGTCAAAGTTACATAAACGTTGGAGGTTAGTGTGCCTTTCAGCTTCGTTAAGGGTCTTTTTACACCCACTATACCTAACTATTTCTTTTCATTTTTCGGGTGTATTATTAGAAGACTTCTGTCTAAATCTCGGAGAATTTGCGGGCGTTGTTATTTGACTTTTTATTTCAACGATGTACCCAGAGTCTTATTTGAAATCGGAGCGAGCTTCTTGCAAAACCATAGTTCATAATTAAAAAAAATATAAACCAGTCGGCATTGATCAGACTGCTTAGGGTGCATTTTACTCCCTAACGAAAGTCCTTTGGACCGACGTCGAACCATAATGATACGCTCCCTTTCCGATTGTTCTTTAACATATTTACTGCCTGCCCCCAATGGAAAAAGGCGTGAGGTTATGTATGTGAAATCATCGAGAGGAAACCGGCATGTCCTAGAACCAAAAATTTGAAGATCTGTTTACCCGCACTGGGCCCGCGTGCTGGATTATAGCCCATTTCCTTTCATAGAGAGGAGGCCTGTGTCCAGCAGTGGGAACATTATAGGCTGATCTGATTATGTATATATCTTAACTGTGGTTGTAGCAGTTTATCCAACATTTTAAAGTTAATATCTAACCGAGAAACAAACAGTAAACAGGCGTTTGTGGGCGTTATTTTAAACTCTGTAAATAACTATTTCCGATAAAAATTCAGTGTGAACGTTCATTAAGTTTGTACAAAGAGCGATCGAAGTTAGAATCACAAAAAAGACAGAGAGAAAAAATCCCGAAGTCCGAAGACCGAAGACAAACGAACAATGCCGAAGAAATAAATGAAAAATGTGTTTTCTGTCAACAGGCCGGGCCGCGGCGCCAAAATTTCGTCTAAACGATGAAGACTATAAACAAGTCGGCGAAATATTCCATTGTACCAGATGTGAGAAGACTTATGACAAAATGAACACACTGAAATTCCATGTAAAGTCAAAACATTACAAGATCCCGAGATTCAAATGCTCAATTTGTATGAAAGAATTCATGACACCAGCGCCTTTAACCGTTCACAAGCTCGAAGTTCACAATGTAGACGACAGATTCAACTGTATGGCTTGCAACAAAATTTTCAATACAAAAGTGCAATTAAGAAAACACATCAATAATTTCCATATGCTTGGAGAGAGGTATAAGTGTGAATTTTGTGATTATGAGTCCTTCAGTTTCGAAGGTATGTACAAACATAAGTTTAAGCATAAGACTGTGAAAGACTATCACTGCAAATTTTGTAGGAAATCGTTTTTGAGAAAGACTACGTTGGATTTGCATGAACGGATACATACTGGAGATCGGAGGAAAGTATGCTTGGTCTGTGGTCAAGCGTTTGTGCAGAAAGCAAGCTTGAACTACCACATGACAAAGTATCATCCCGAGGTGAACTTCTAGCAGGCAATTTAAGGGGTCAGAAGACCTGGAGACCCTCGCACCAACCAGAAGAATAGCACAGAAGGTACTCAGCAGTTGATGGCACAAGGCTGCACATCCTGATGATGAATTTTAGGGTTTCTGAATGGCTTCTTCATTGCGTGTCGATGGACTCAAATAATACCCGTCCAGTAAATAGCCACCTGCACAGCTCTTTCGTTGACTTCGTTTAAGTCCTGGTAGGTGCAGGATGGGGAAGAAATGAGGAGGGACATTTCCTGCAGAGGGGCTCCATACTGGCATTGTATTTGTGACGGGTAGATACCCCATTATGCCAAATTATTTATACAGCGGCCAACCTGGGCCCGCAAACGGTTAAGAGATTTCCAGATTGGCCACTGCAGTTCCTGTCCAGGAGGAAGGTGTTCTGCTGGATTGATGAAGTGAGGAGGAGTGGGATATCTGTTCCTCCACAATTCACATGGATACAAGAAAACAGACCAGCTTTTCCATCCATTTTGTCGAGTTATGCGTCCATAAATGCTGAGTGGCGTCCAAGGACTGGAAAGAGAAGTTTTCGTCGTCTGACGGCGAGGAGGGCAGACGGCATTCTTGCCATCTAGGGTAAATGATGAGGTTGGCACAGGAACGTGGATATTGGCACAAGCAAAGAGAGGCCTATACCCAGCAGTAGGTGAACTCCGGCTGCAAATGATGACGAACAATAATGTATGGAAAACCTTCGTGAAGCCGTGATGTTCGGCCCCTGAATAAAGTTGGTTCGTAATAATGAGTGCACGACTCTTCATGGACTTGAGTGATTACAAGAATAGCTTGTATGGACTGTTTAAAAATAACATTATAGTGATACAATTCTCTTAATTAAAATATTTAAAACAAGGGTAGTATTAAAAAAAGGGTTTTTTATGTATGTAATGTATTACATACATAAAAACGATTGAATTGAATTAAATTCGATTGAACGATCGAACGATTGTGTACGACTAAAATAATATTTTGTATATAAAAAAATATTTTGGTTATAATAGATTTGTTTTAAAATGAAATGGTTTATTTCTTAGTTAATTGCGAAAATATATAAAGGTATTCAAAGGGTTTATTTATAATTTATTTATAAATTATTAATATTATATATTGCTAGAAAACATGCATAATTAAAATATATCTGAAAAATATACATACAAAGCAATATGGAATCTTATGTTCTGAGGAAATTAGTTGATTTTAGAATGTAAATATTATCATTTTATATAAATTGTAAGGTTACTGAAAGGTGCTAAGTATATTCTAATTTATATTTCACACACTCGTTTTGCAATAAATGCATTATAAGAATTATATGTATTAACATATAATTCAGGAATAGTTTTAGATTATTAGATACTTTTTAGTAAAGACCGGAATATATGCAACGTAAAAACGTCAAAATATGCATCATAAATGCTCAAAAATGCAACGAAAAAGTCAAAATATGCAATTTTTAATTATTTTTATTTATCCACGAGATATCATACCTCACCACCTCGTTATATTTCATTATGAGTTCATCACTAGTTTTTAAATAGTTGCTATTTTAAAAGTTGAATATAATATTTTCTAAATGTAAGATTTTTTTTTTTTTTTCGTCCCTGTATAATATAATTCTCGAAGGCATAATTATGATTCCTCATTATACAACGTGTATCTGAAAAAGTGGTCATATTATTGGTATTTTGAGGGTTTTCTTATTCTTAATTGCACATAAAACAACAAAAAATATACATACAAATTGCATTGATATAGCTTATGTACAATGGCGAGCTTAACACAGAATTGGGTTTTCTTACAGCAAACCAAATTTCGATTGCGAAATTTGCATAAGAGGATATACCGATGTGCATTAACAGAACATCTTATTACTTAAATTAATTAATTTTATAAACTAAACTACATACATACAGTATAATATACGTAATACATACAATGGGTTTTTTAGGGTGTATAGTACAGATCATCATAAATGGTACGATGAGCTCGTGGCTAAATAACAACAGCCGGTCGGGTCGACCTTCAGGTTAAGCCGTGCTTACCTAGGTTGGTCTGTAGATGGGTGACCACCCATTACCTACCGAGTTATACACGTAAAGCCGTTGATCCTAGCTGTCATTTGTAGATCTTTGACAGTCGTTACAGGTAGTCAATGGCCCAAAAAATCTGAAAACCAGTCATACCAAGGAGTATCGTATTACCCAGTACTAACTGGGTTGTGGAGGTCAGATAGGCAGTCGCCTCAATGTAAAATACTGGTGTTCAGCTGCATCCGGTTAGACTGGAAGCCGACCCCAACATACTTGGGAAAAGGCTAGGCAGATGATGGAGTACAAATAATCATACTAAACAACTTTATTATTTTTAGGTTGTTAGTAACTATCACAGATGTAGATATACCCAGATAACGCAAGAGTAACTACTTCGCATGGCTTAAGGTGAAAGCGCCAGGGTAGCCCACGAAAGTCAAATTTTCTTAAGTTTTTATGGTTCCGTACCTACCGAAAAAACGGAACCCTTATAGGAGGATCACTCGCGTGTCTGTCTGTCACAGCCAATTTACTCAGAAACTACTGGACCGATTGAGTTGATATTTGCTACAAATATGTAAGTCGGTGAAGCAAAGACGGACGTGTAACGTTAATTCATTTTAAACATGGGTGCCCCTTTTGGGGGGTAAATTAGAAAATGAAAAAAAAAATGTTTTGCAAACTCTATCGTGTTACATATTAAATGAAAGGACTCATTGTGAGCTTCTCAAAAAGAAATAGGCGAAAATTGACCATTCCCCCCTTAACTCCGAAATTACGGGGCCAAAAAATTTAAAAAAAATACAAAAAATAGTTATTTGCCCATAGATTACTTGAAAACCTATCTATAAGATCTATGAACGTACGGAACCCTCTCCGTGCGAGTCGAACTCGCACTTGTCCGGTTTTTGCCATTTGCCGGCCAGTGTAAGACTGTTCATCAAAATATGATTCGCAATAGCAACAAATATGGCTTTACAGTTCTTTGAATACCATTCAAAGGGCTATTTCAGTCATTCGTGACTAAAAAATAACAGCCGCATGGGTTGGTCTTCAAGGTTGAGTTGCGTTTGCCAAGGTTGATCCGTGGATGGATGACCATCACTCAGTTGGTCCCGGATGTCAATTGTAGATCTTTGACAGTCGTTACTGGTAATCAGTGGCCCAAAAATCTGACAACCAGTCTTACCAATCGGTATCGTATTACCCAGTTAGGTTGTGGAGATCAGATAGGCAGTTGCTCCGTGTAAAATACTGATAGTGAGCTGCATCTGATTAGACTGGAAGCCGACCCCAACATAATTGGGAAACGGCTAGGCAGATGATAAGGACCGCACAAAATGCCACGGCAAAGGCCAATGATCAAAATGTGGAGCAATACTAGGCCCTAAATATTGATTTAATATCGTACCATAGATATTAAAGAAGAAGGAGCTCGTGGCTAAATAATAACAGCCGCTCGGGTCGATCTTTAGGTTAAGCCGTGCTTGCCTAGGTTGGTCTGTGGATGGGTGACCACCCATTACATACCGAGTTTCCTCCGTGCCTCAGAAAGCACGTTAATCCGTTGGTCGCGGGTGTCATTTGTAGATGTTTGACAGTCGTTAGGTAGTCAGTGGCCCAAAAATCTGACAACCAGTCTTACCAATCGGTATCGTATTACCCAGTTAGGTTGTGGAGGTCAGATAGGCAGTCGCTCCTTGTAAAATACTGGTATTCAGCTGCATACGATTAGACTGGAAGCCGACCCCAATGTAGTTGGGAAATGGCTTGGCAGATGATGAAGACAGCACAATATGCTACGGTAAAGGCCAATGGGCAAAATGTATGGAGCAATACTTGGCCCTATAAATTTGATTGAATAGTCATACCATAGATATGAAAGAAGAAAAGAATATTGCCACTCAACGTATGTTTTCTGTCTGCAGAACGAGCGCCACCATTTCCACTGAAAGAGGGCGAAGATTATAAAAAAGATGGTGACAAATACCACTGCACGAGATGTGGCAAGATTTACTGCAATAAAAAATCGCTGACGAATCACGTGAAGAAGTTACATTTCAAAATTAAGAAATTTGAATGCTCAATATGTATTGATGCGTTTAATACGGAAGCCCTTTTAACCGTACATATGCTGAATGTTCACAATGTGGATCAAAGAGTGTCGTGTGGCATATGCAATAAATTCTTCAACGCAAAGTGTTATTTAACGATACACATCAGAAATTATCACTTGCAAGGCGAAATCGGACAAAGATATAAGTGCGAATTTTGTGATTTCGTCACACTAAAAAAGAAAAATTTGAGCAAGCATAACTTTACGCATAAGACAGTGAAGGATTTCAATTGTAAATATTGTAAGAAATCGTTTAAGAGGAGGACTACTTTGAATTTTCATGAGAGGATACATACTGGAGATAGGAGGAAAGTTTGCTCGGAGTGTGGGCAAGCGTTTGTGCAGAAAGCAAGTTTGAATTACCACATGACTAAGTACCATCCTAATGTCAACTTTTAGCAAGCAAAGGAGAATGGGCAATTTGTTTACAGTTTTGTAATGATTTGTTTGATTTTTTTGTGATTTTCTTTTTTATTATAAAAAAAGGTCGGTATGCAGTAGGGGTTTTATTTTAAAAATATACTTGCGCTCTGGTATTTCAGAAGTAATCCAGAAGAAAACCCTGCTCATATGGTTGCCAATACTTTTACCCTTAGAATATTAGACCATTATACTAATTGAAGATTATTAGCCCATTTGCAAATGCAAATGCATTTTTTTGCTATCGACTTCCTACAGCTAAGTTATTTTCCACTTTTTAGTGTTTTTGGTGGAAGTCGGTTATTTTTTTTTTACAGAGCAGTGTTTATTTTACCCTTTTCAGTGTGTCACACAAATCCTTGCCAATTTTACTGTTCCAAACAAGCAATGTTACATTGTAATTAGAAGTTATTATCCACATAGATCACATGAGCACATGATCCACATAGACGAAGAAAAAAAAATGCAAATGATTGAGGATAACTCGTAAAGTACCGAAACAAAGTTAATAAAACCTGTATGGGACCACCGCGCAAGCTTTCTCTACCGAATGAAAAAGAATCACATACATCAGAACAAAATGCCACGGTGCAATGATCAAAATGTAAAGTAAATGAAAAAAAAAAGTAATGTATAGGCTCCAAAAATTGATTTAATAGTCATACCATAGATCAAAGAAGAAAAAGAATATTTCCACTACCGAATATGAAGTTCAACGTGTGTTTTCTGTCTGCAGAACGAGCGCCGCCGTTTCCACTAAAATATGGCGACGATTATAGAAAAGATGGTGACAAATACCACTGCGCGAGATGTGGCAAGATTTACAGACAAAAAGAATCAATGACGAAACACGTAAAGAAATTACATTACAAAATTAAGAAATTTAAATGCTCCATATGTATTGATGCATTCAATTCGGAACCACTTCTAACCGTTCACAAGCTAGAAGTTCATAATGTGGATCAAAGAGTGTCGTGTAGCATATGCAATAAATTCTTCAACGCAAAGTGTTATTTAACGATACACATCAGAAATTATCACTTGCAAGGCGAAATCGGACAAAGATATAAGTGCGAATTTTGTGATTTTGTCACACTAAAAAAGAAAAATTTGAGCAAGCATAACTTTACGCATAAGACAGTGAAGGATTTCAATTGTAAATATTGTAAGAAATCGTTTAAGAGGAGGACTACTTTGAATTTTCATGAAAGGATACATACTGGAGATAGGAGGAAAGTTTGCCCGGAATGTGGGCAAGCGTTTGTGCAGAAAGCAAGTTTGAATTATCACATGACCAAGTACCATCCTAATGTCAACTTTTAGCAAGCAAAGGAGAATGGGCAATTTGTTCACAGTTTTGTAGTGAGTTGTTTGAATTTTTTGTGATTTTCTTTTTAATTAAAAAAGTAGGTTAGGTAGGTATGTGTATACGGGTTTTATTTTAAAATTATACTTGCGCTCTGATATTTCAGAAGTAATCCAGAAGAAAACACTGCTCAAATGTTTGTCAGTACTTTTACACTCAGGATATTAGACCATAATACTCATTGAAGAATATTAGCCCATTTGCCAAATCAGTTTACTGAAATTTCTCTCAGCTTAGTTAATCAGTCAGTCAGGTTTTTAATCAGTTATCGTAAATGCTACTTAATTCATAAAGGGTGTAACAAAACCCTTAACGAAGTCGAAAGAATGTTGTTCTCCCCATCATTGCGATATTTTTTTTGTTCTAGACCATATCTGGGAACCTTCTAGTTACGGAGATATTGTGGGTCAAAGTTCCAACTTTTTCACAAGTTTTTTTTTTAATACATATTTTTAATGTCGGAATTTTACTTTAAACACCTCCATGTCCCCCGTACTATTCAATTCATCCGTCATCACAATGTTTTCAGTGCGTTACATTGAGTCCTACCGTAAAACGTGATTTTTCACCCCAAAAAAAGTCGTTTCCCATCAATAATTTTTGCGTAAAGTTACTTAGTTTGATGTACATAATGCTTGGTTGACGACTTCGTGAAAGGTCCTGTTACATCCTGTATATTGTGAATTTGATTAAATTATTCTTTTAATTTGAATAAATTATTTTCTTAGTGAATTTTGTGTTTTTTTTTGTCCTGTATTCTAAACATAACATAACATATCGCCTGTTATCCCCGAAGGGTTTGGCAGATGTGTACTTAATAGTAACCACATTTCTCCAGTTATTCTTAAGTGTCATGAAGTACGGGGCGAACCTATTGCCATTAACCGGGCACAAATCCATACATACATACAACGGATACAGATAACTTAATCGCCACCCTGTATATTAGAGGGTATACTCGGAGGCTGTTAAGCAAAATAAAACTGGCCAAGTGTAAGTCGATCTCGCACATGAAATGAACACTGCACATTTCATATTTTTAATACCGAGCAAAAAAACACCGTAAAAAAACATCACACTGTAACTTTTTGACTTTATTTGTTTGTTTTTTTTAGCGTTCACCGTAATACACATTCTGTGAAAATAATAAGTGGCTATCTATTACGGTTCAAAAGATACAGCCCTGTAACGAAACTCTTAAGTTGACTAAATCGTCTCATAACTATAGATGCAAAACGGGTTTTAAACGTTTTAAACCATTTGGTTTTAAACCGTCTTTGTGGCTTAAAACGATTTAAAACCACAATTAGCAGTTAAATATGGTTTAAAATGTTTTTGTTTTGTTTTTATTGTGTGCACTTGTGCCAAATAAATCACTTTGTTCACACTCCTCATATCCTACGTTTCGATTTTGGTAGCAAATTGCAAAATAAAAATACGGCATCGCCGTTATATTTTAATAAACACGCATTTCATGATTGTTTTCAGTCTGTCTAATCCTAAAAAGTATAAGTATGATATATGACTTCACATATATTAATAAAAATGGTAAATGATTTCAATTAGCCTTTTAAAATAATTTATAATCAATGTACGGCCCACGTGGTCGTGGTTTTAAACCTTTTTAAACAAATTTAAAACCGGTTTTAAACCAAGGATTTTGGTTTAAAACGGTTTAATTACAACTATACTCATAACTGACGAAACAGTCAGAGTCCTAAATCCAACTATGACAATACAGTATTAAAAAGAGTAGCAAAATCCAAATATCGAAATTAACGAAACTCAAGTTTGTTTTCTATCTGCAGGCAGGCGGCCGCGATTTTTAAAAGACGTTGATTACATAAAAGTTTGCGACTTATACCAATGCGTGAGGTGTGATAAGAAATACTCCAAAATAAAGTCCTTGAATCAACATCTTAGGGAGGAATACAATCGAGTGGAATACAAATGCTCATACTGTGTTGAAGTATTCAAAAGACAGCAGTTATATTAAACATAGCTGTTCCCCGCGACCTTCGTCCGCGTAAAACTATTAAAAATACAATTTTCCCCGTTTTTGCAACATTTTTCATCGCTGCTCCGCTCCTATTGGTCGTAGCGTGATGTTATATAGCTTATAGCCTTCCTCGATAAATGGACTACCCAACACTGAAAGAATCATTCAAATCGGATCAGTAGTTCCAGAGATTAGCGCGTTCAAACAAACAAACAAACACTGCAGCTTTATAATATTAGTATAGATTCACGAGCTTGAACTGCACAATGATGACCACAGAGTCACCTGCAGTTTGTGCGATAAAATATTCAACACAAAAAAGCGTTTAAACATACACATGAACAAGTTCCATCTCCTCGGTGAAGTCGGACGGAGGTACAAGTGCGAATTATGTGATTTTGTGACTATGAAATGCGAAACTTTCTACAGACATAAATTCAACCAGAAGACGGAGAGGGATTACCACTGTTGTTTTTGTGCCAAGTCGTTTAAGAGGAAGGCTACGTTGCGAGTGCATGAGAAAATTCATACTGACGACCGGAAGAAAGTTTGCTCTGAATGTGGACAGGCGTTCGTGCAAAAAGCGAGTTTGAATTGTCACATGACGAAATATCATCCTGGGGTCAAGTTTTAGCGGACAAAGGAGAATGGGCAATTTAATTGTTTTATTTAATTTTAATGTTTTGTTATCTGGTTACATTTATTGTTATTTTGATTGATGAATTGAAATTTTTTTTTTTTTAATTGTTATAATTGACTTTCATTATTAATTTTGACTGTTATTATTATTTTGTACCAATTACTCATAAGAAATAATTAGAATATTTGTACGCCGTTGACGGCAAGACATAGCGCTCATTTTAATTAATATTGACATCTGTACTTTTGTCTACAAGTTGTGAATTTTTGTGACTTTCTTTTTGATTATACAAGTAGGTAGGTGTATATGTGTTTACGGGTTCTATTTTAAAAAGAAATTTGTTCTCGAGTATTTTAGAGGTTGTCCAATAGTAAATGTTGTTCTTAAGATATTGTTGACGTTGTATAAAACCATTTAGTAATTTAAGAATAATAGCCCATTTTCCAAAAAGGCTATCTAGAAATTACCTAGACGTAGTTAATCAGGTTTTTAGTTGGTTTTGACAAATTAATTAATTGAGAGTATAACTCTGGATCTCATTATTATTGTAATATGAATAAATTATTTTCTTAAAATATGAATTTTGTTTTTTTTTAAATCCTTTGCAGTAAGATTCTTAACATAATATAAAATATCACCTGTTATTCCCGAAGGGTTAGCAGAGCTATACTTACCTAATAGTTTGACGGCCACGTTGGCGCAGTGGCTAAGCGATCGGCTGCTGCGTTGCGTGTTACTGGTTCGATTCTCGCACGGATCAAATATTTGTATAGACTATAGACAGTCGTTCCGGTTCTAGCTGTTTGTGTACGTGTTTAAATGTTTGTAAACGCACCTATGATACAGGGGAAATTCCTAGTGTAGGGGAAAGATAATAAAAACGTGGTCACTTTGTGTTGAAGTGATAACCGCATGCAAATCTTCTCTTTAAAAACGATTTTACCTATTTATTGTAAACATTTTTGGTGACCCTATTAGAAAGAGATATGAGCCTTGGTTATACATATCTGTCTCGGCACGTTTTTCTGGTATGAGTGTTCAGTCCAGTGTATTATATGTCCATGAACGAAACAGTAGAAGAATCCCAAAGTCAAACTATGACGAAACAGTAAAAAGAGTCTATTGAGAATATTGCCGAAGCAATTAACGAAATTCAAGTTTGTTTTCTATCTGCAGACCGGAGCAGGCGGAGATTTTTAAAAGACGTTGACTACAAAAAAGTCGGCGACTTATACCATTGCGCGAGGTGTGACAAGAAATACTCCAAAATGGAGTCCCTAAGGTGGCATGTTAGGGAGAAATACAATCGCAAGGAACACAAATGCTCATATTGTAATGAAGTATTCAGGACACATCGGTTGTTAAACATTCACAAGCTTGAAGTGCACAATGATGACCTCAGAGTCACTTGCAGTTTGTGCGATAAAATCTTCAACACAAAGAAGCGGTTAAACGTACACATGAACAAGTTCCATCTCCTCGGTGAAGTCGGACGGAGGTACAAGTGCGAATTATGTGATTTTGTGACCATGAAATGCGAAACTTTCTACAGACATAAGTTCAACCATAAGACGGAGAGGGATCAGCATTGTAGTTTTTGTAGCAAGTCGTTTAAGAGGAAGGCGACGTTGCGATTGCATGAGAGAATTCATACTGACGATCGGAGGAAAGTTTGCACTGAATGTGGACAGGCGTTCGTGCAAAAAGCGAGTTTGAATTATCACATGACGAAATATCATCCTGGGGTCAAGTTTTAGCGGACAAAGGAGAATGGGCAATTTGTTCACAAGTTGTGACTTTCTTTTTGATTATAGAAGTGGGCAAGTGGATATGTGTTTACGGGTTCTATTTTAAAAATAAACTTGTTCTCGAGTATTTTAGAGGTTGTCCAATAGTAAATGTTGTTCTTAAGATTGTCAGTACTCTAACCCTTAGTATATGTATAAGACCATTTAGTAATTTAAGAATATTAGCCCATTTGCCAACAAGGCTATCTCGAAATCACCTAGACGTAGTTAATCAGGTTTTGACAAATTAATTAATTGTGAGTGCAACACTGGATTTCATTATTATTTTAAGATGAATAAATTATTTTCTTAAAATGAGTGAATTTTGTGTTTTTTTTTCAATCCTTAACAGTTTAATGCTAAACATGATATAAAATATCACATGTAATCCCGAAGGGTTAGGCAGAGCTGCACCTAATAGATTGACGGCACTGTAGACGCAGTGGCTGAGCGATCGGTCCCACCGAACAAATATTTGTATGGCCTATAAAGGGAGTAAAAAGACCCTTAACGAAGCCGAAAGGCACGTGTCGAGAT
Source organism: Noctua pronuba (assembly GCA_905220335.1). Classification (NCBI taxonomy): domain Eukaryota; kingdom Metazoa; phylum Arthropoda; class Insecta; order Lepidoptera; family Noctuidae; genus Noctua; species Noctua pronuba. Next base: position 5,111,208 of record LR999922.1, on the reverse strand, counting down.
AGACGTCAGTATGTGGACTGTGGCGGACACTTCTCGGAGCCCTACTACACCAGATCGGGCGTCAGTCAGGGTACTAATTTGGGACCCTTATTATTTATTGTTATGGTAAATGATTTACCAAAGGTAGTCAGGTCAACATGCATGCTATTTGCTGACGACCTTAAGTTGTCAGCAGTCATAAAAGACACTGCGGATCGTGACACGCTGCAGCATGACTTGAATAGGGTCACTGAATGGAGTCAATGCAATAAGCTATACTTTAATGTATCAAAGTGTTCGGTGCTTTCATTCACACGTAAACGAAACCCACAACACCACCAGTACAGCATGGACGGGGAGCCGCTGCAGCGTGTCATGGAGGTTAAGGATTTAGGCATTCATTTCACCAGTGATCTGCAGTTTCGCAAACACGTGGTACACGTTTGTAAAAAGGCGTACAGGAATCTGGGATTTGTGCTGCGTCAGGCAAATGACTTCACAAACATCAGTGCACTGCGGGCTTTGTATGAGGCTCTTGTGAGGAGTCATCTGGAATATAATGCAACCGTCTGGAGCCCGAGTGAAATAAAATACAAACATATGGTCGAACGGATACAGAACAAATTTGTCAGATTTATTTATTTAAAGCTGTATGGGAGATACCCGGGATACCCGTTACTGTATCCTACCCTATTCTGTCTCGGTATGGTGGGCTACTACAAATTAGAAATTAGGCGTGAAGTGGCACTGGCAACGTATCTTTTCAAAGTTTTAAGAGGTAATATACAAAATTCAGGTGTTCTGTCGGAAATAGGGTTTAATTTACCGGATAGGTACGTGTCGCGGCGGCGCAAGCCGCAGCTGCTGGTGGTGCCGAGTGCGCGCACTAACCTACTGGAGCGCGCACCGCTAACTCGTGCGCTGCGCACCCTCAACACGGTGGCGAATGCCATAGACATATTCACCTGTACACTGGGTGAGTTCACAAGGGCCACGTACTGTGTAGCATGTAAGGTATAGTTAAGGATATTTTAAGTTACTTTGTCGCATTAGATTTATTATCTGTAATGGCAAAGGAAACATGTCTTGTGAATAAATAAATAAATAAATAAATTGTTCTACCCGTCATTGCGATATTTTTTTTGTTCTGGACCATACCTGGGAACCTTCTAGTTACGGAGATATTATAGGTCAAATTCCAATTTTTTCACAAGTTTTTTTTTAATTACTACTTTTTAAGGTTTTAACTTTACTTTAATTACCTCCATGACCCGTTTACTATTCAAAGCATCCATTAGCACCAAATTTTGAGTGCGTTACATTGAGTTTTACCGTAAAACGTGGTTTTTCACCCAAAAAAAAAAGTCGTTTCCCAGCAATAATTTTTGCGTAAATACTTAGTTTGATGTTCATAATGCTTGGTTGACGGCTTTGTGAAGTGTCCGTTTACACCCTGTAGATAGTTGTTCCGCTGTTTGTGTTTTCGGGGTTTTAGGGTCGGATTCCAGTTTAACCAGATGCAGCTGAATACCAGTATTTTACACGGAGCGACTGCCTATCTGACCTCCACAACCCAGTTAGTCCTGGGTAATACGATACCCCTTGATAAGACTGGTTGTCAGATTTTCGGGCCACTGACTAAACAATGAGTGTAACGACTGACAGACTGTCAAAGATCTACCAATAACAGCCGGGACCAACAGCTTTACGTGCTTTTCGAGGCACGGAGGAAACTCGGTATGTAATGGTGGTCACTCATCCACGGACCAACCTAGGCAAGCGCGGCGTAACCTAAAGATCGACCCGTTCGACTGTTATTATTTAGCCAGAAGCTCCACACGAAACCATGGACTTAATATTCAAACGGGGTTGAGTACCTACTCCAAAATTTGTATCACACAAAAATGAACCGTAATGGTCACACCGGAAGCTTATTTTTGTTAAGCTCTCATAACCAGTGATCGGAGTAGGTAGATTGAACTGGGGTCATTGATCCGAAACGTATATATTACTATGGACATTCCTCCGGAATTGGTGGATTATTTGTGTGATTGTTTTTATTATTCAACAGATAAATAATGAATTAATTTAGTTTTGATACCTTCCTTTAAATTTTGAATTGAGTAGTAATAATATCACTACCAACATTAACAATATTTAATTGAATACGGAAATACCGGAATTACTTTCCGGAAAAATGGCTTATCCATGTTATTCTTTCTGTGTGCATATGGTAAAAAATATTACACCAACTACAAGTAAAATAAGTTACGTAGGTATATATTAAGAAATTTTGTAATTATTTTCCTGTATAGCACTAAATAATTTATAACATAACATAACATCACGCCTATAATCCCAGACGGGTTAGGCAGAGGTGTACCTAATAGTACGCCCACATTTCGCCAGTTATGTTTAAGTCCCATGTAATAGCAGGCGAGCTTATTGCCATCAACCAAGCATAAATCCAAACCCCGTGGCTGCTACTGAGAAATCCCTGATGGAAAAACCCAATTACACTTTGTCCGACCCGGGAATCGAACCCTGGACCTCATGCAACAGTCGCGTAGAGTCACCTTACGCCGTTTCTGTATAATTCGCGCCTTACGCCGTTTCTGTATAATTCGCGCCTTACGCCGTTTCTGTATAAATCGCGCCTTAGACGTTTTGTAGACGAAAAACTTATGATTTCGTGTATTTTTCATTAAAACTATTAATATTATGCGTATGAGAAATATAATTTGCACCTAAATATCGCGTTATTAAAATAGCATTATTTTTAACCGACTTCTCAGGGCCGTAGTGTCTAGGTGTTTACTGTAGTCAAATAGGATTTGACATACACATCTGTCGGTATCACATCACAGTACTGCCATTTAATACGTCATAGTATTGAAAACATTAAAAAAATTACAACATTTTTCACTTCAGCAAATAAAGCAACAGGTGGCGCCAAATAAGCCGGTGCTCGGGTGTCAGAATTCAGAACTAAAAACGAATGGACACGTGACTTCGCGGCTGGCAGTACCGTATTGTAGGGAGCCCGGTAAGCCGAAGATTATCGAGTTACGACAGGGGCAGAAAAAGAAAGTATGTAGGGAAGAATGTGATGGCCGAAATCGTATTTGGTGCCAACTAGATTTTTTATTTTGTTGACTTATTTACATTTTTAAGATAAAATCCCTTTTAGAGTGCTCAGTCCAGTTTGTATAATATGTCCATGAACGGAATAGTAGAGGAATCCTAAAGTCCAACTATGACGAAACAATAAAAAGAGTCTATTGAGAATATTGCCGAAGCAACTAAAGAAATTCAAGTTTGTTTTCTATCTGCAGGCAGGCGGTCGAAATATTTAGAAGACACAGACTACAAAAAAATCGGCAACTTATACCATTGTGCGACATGTGACAAGAAATACTCCAATTTAGTCTCCTTAACGTGGCATCTTCAGGAGAAAAATTATCACAAGGAACACAAATGCTCATATTGTATTGATGGATTCAGGACACGTCAGCTGTTAACCATTCATGAGCTGGAAGTGCACAATGTTGACAACAGAGTCCTCTGCAGTTTGTGCGATAAAATGTTAATTACAGAAAGGCAGCTAAAACTGCACATGGACAACTTCCATCTTCTCGGCGAAACTGGACGGAGGTACAAGTGCGAATCATGTGATTTTGTGACCCTAAACGGCGGGAAATTTGCCAAACATAAGGTCAACCATAAGAAGGAGAGGGATCAGCATTGTAGTTTTTGTAGCAAGTCGTTTAAGAGGAGGTCGACGTTGCTATTGCATCAGCGAATTCATACTGGCGACCGGAGGAACGTTTGCTCTGAATGTGGACAGGCGTTTGTGCAGAAAGCGAGTTTGAATTATCACATGACGAAATATCATCCTGGGGTCAACTTTTAGAACAATGAATACAAACGTTACCCTGTAAGTCGCCGTTAATGAATACTAGCTTCTACTCGCGTCTGCGTCGAAGAAATATATTCTATGACACTCAGCAATAGTGTAGCTTACTTTAAACGAAATAAGTTTTGAAATCGGATAAGTTGTTTTAAGTAGGGGCCAGCGGGCGGCGAATTAATCAATTATCACTTGACGAAATATCATTCTGTGTTCAAGTTGTAGCAGGCAAAGGAGAATGGGCAATATTTTTGTTTGTACAATCTGGGAATTTATAAATAAAAAATTGAATAAAAATGCCTTATTTAATAAAATAATAATTAAGGACCACTGCTTTTGTTGCCAATTTTCTCTATCTCCTGCTGTAGTAAGCCAGTTTTAGCCCGCTGTGTTATTAACTACATCTGCCCATCTCTTTTGGGGCCGACCATGCCTTATTTTTCCTTTTGGTCCAGACCTACCTTCCTTTCTACCTTTGCAAGTGCTACGTGGCCTGCCCACTTCCATTAATATTTTTGTGAGTGAGAAAAATTGTAATCTCGGAATTTAATGTTTGTTAAATAATCACAGTACGTTAATTGAGCGTACCTCTGCCAAATTGTACCAACCCATATCAGAATTACATACGTACCACAATTTAATACTTTATTATATGTAACACCCTTTTCAGATCTAGGTATGTATACCACACAAATTGTTATCATGAAACAATTTTACATTGTAACTAGAAGTTATCAAAGAACTACGTTTAGCAACCGATTTTAAGTCACTAGACTAAGGCCTAAAACTGCGTTAAGCGGGCACCCGCGCGGTTTCATACAAAAGTGCTCCGTCGCGGGGACCTGCGCGGGCGTCCGTCTCGGGGAGGCGCGCCACGCACCCACGCAACGGGGCCCGCCTCCGTGCGACGGAACCCGTCGCGGGGGAACGCGCGGTGCCCGCTAGCAGTAACACGCACGGGCTTGTTCAGTCATAGGTGATACGGGTCGCACGCACGCTCGGAGAAAATCAAGGACAATGTCTGTCGATACAGAAAGGCTAATTGTGGAAGTGCAATGTCACCCTGCCATATGGGACCAGGCGAATGAATCGCGACGCGTCCCCGTGACGGGGACCGGCGCGTTCCCACGGAGCCCACCCGCGTATCCACGCGCGTAGACACGCGACGGTTGCCCGTTGCGGGCGCCCGCTTAACGCAGTTTCAGGTCTAAGGGTCAGTCGGAATGGATTCTCACATGATAAATTAAAAGAGTTGGCTCTCAACAAACTTACCTACCTATACTGTGCCATTTTTATATTTCATTGTTTGAACTTTTATAGGAGACAGTGGACTTTGACTTTGTTTCGGAATTTTTTCTTAGGGTAGTCGGATAGGAAACCGACCTCATCTTTTTTGTAAAGAATGTTGCCGTGCAAAAATTAAAAAAAAAACTTACTTACAAAAATAAACTTTGTTTCTTTAGCCGTCATTTCTTTTATTCACGCTCAGTGATGTGCAAAATGAAGAAAGAAGACTGACGCCCATTTTTCTTTCTAGGACCCCCCACATACTACACGATCGTTGAAAATGAATATCAATGCAAAATCTGCGGCAAAGCTTACTCTTCGCAACCTCTAGTGTCCCAACACTATCGGTTCGTTCATCTCAAACGTCGCCCAAAAGACAGAAAATGCACGAAGTGTTCCGAGCGTATCCCCGACCACCTGCGAACGGCCCATTTAGAAAAGGAACATGGAATACCAGCTCCTTCTTGCGGAGTTTGCGGCAAAAAGTTCAGATTCCCTTGCAATGTGTTACAACACCAGAAAAAAGTGCATATGGGCGAGAAGACAGAAAAATGTCAGGTGTGTGAAAAGGACTTCTTTAATAAACTCAGTTTGAAGTTGCATATGTTGACTCATTCTGTTGAAAAGAAGTTTAAATGTGGTGTGTGTGAGAGGGAGTTCCGATGGGAGAATAATTTGAAGGACCATGTGAGGATCCATACGGGGGATAAGAGATTTGTTTGTCCTGTGTGTGAGAAGGCTTTTGTTCAGAAGTCTACGTTGAAACAGCATGCGGTGAGGAATCACCCTGGGGTTGTTCTCGCGTGATGAGTGTTTAGAAGATGATTCTTCCATATCTTGCACCATTCTTCATCTTCAAGCCATTTCGTGTGATATTTAATCTTTTGAACGCCCCTTTTAAATGCACGTGAGTGCCCTCTACGCCCAGCCATAATTTCACCTATTTGTGTTGTTTGACGTACAGGGCACGCCCTTGCTTGTCACGTATATGTGACAATGGCGTTCAAAAGGCTAAGAGCGTTTATACAGAAAGTGGGCAACGTCGTAAATAGCTGTCAAATATTTTGACTAATTTGGCAATATTACTCAATGGAAATAAGAAATATGGCTAACTACTAGTGAACTAAAATATTGATTATGAAATGCAATAATTAATATCGTAACACCAAAAATTTAGTTTTAGAAAAAGTATTTGGAAACTCTCCAAATGATCCAATTCGGAGTTTTAATCGCAATTCATTATTAATATTCTAGTTCACTAGTTAGCCATATTTGTTATTTCCATACAGTAATATCGCCAAATTAATTAAAAAAGGTAAATATTTGACAGCTATTTGCGATGTTGCCAACTTTTTGGATGAACGCTCTTAAGCATCTTCTAATTTTCATATGCTCCGTCCACGAGCAGAGTTTGATCCTAGATAACTTTGCGTAACGCTTCGGGGAATCAAATGTTAATTGTTATATTATTTGATCTCATTGATAAATCCTCTGCTCTACACCATATTTTTAGTCTGCGTTTATAGGCAGTAGAGGGACCTTGCAGAAATGTATACGGGGTGTAAACAGGCCCTTCACGAAGCCGTCAACCAAGCATTATGTACATCAAACTAAGTAACTTTACGCAAAAAATATTATTATTTTTGGTGTGAAAAATCACGTTTTACAGTAGGAGTCAATAAAACGCTCTCAAAGCATTGTGCTGATGGATGTATTGAATAGTAGGGGGGTCGTGGAGGTGTTTAAAGTAAAAATCTTGCATTAAAAACATGATTATATTTTAAAAAAAATGTGAAAAAGTTGGAACTTTGACCCCCAATATCTCCGTAACTAGAAGGTTCCCAGGTATGGTCTAGAACAAAAATATGATCGCAGTGACGGGGAGAACAAGTGCCGTTAGGCTTCGTTAAGGGTCTTTTTACACCCTTTATTGGAAAATGAATAAAGGCTTCTTATACTACCTTTAATCGAGTCCAAGATCTTTAATTATTTACACTCCATTGTCATTAGGTACCTACTCACCAATACTTTAGGCTTAGTTGACTTTTCAATAACCATTTGTAATGTTTTAATAAAATTATGATTATTACTGGAATTTGTACTCAGTCAAATTGAATTTTAAGGCTGATTTTATAATGATTCAAGAAATTACTAGTTCTCTTTTATAATTATGTTCATAAAACTGTATTATTGTTTTTAATCAAATAAAAATACTGAATGAACATTTCTATTACTTTTTGGTTTTACTTCTACTTGACCTACCTCCTTACCTGTCTCCTGGGATATCCTACCAGACCACCACAGCCCAATTTCTGTTTTTGGCAGTCAGACAGGCAGTAGCTCCTTGTAAAATACTGGTATTGAGCTGCATCCGGTAAGACTGGAAGCCCTCCCCAATATAGTTGGGAAAAGGCTCGGCAGATGATCATGATTAGTTTTACTTCTTCATTACTTTTTGCTGTATGAATATTCATAGCCTTACTATTCAAATTTTTGCTATCCACACTGTTGGACTAAAGTTGATAGAAAAAACCGGCCAAGTGAGGGTTGGACCCGCGCATGTTTATTTTTTATTATTTTATTATAATATTTTTAATTATTTGTTGTTATAGCAGCAACAGAAATACACATTCTGTGAAAATTTCAACTGTCTACCTATTACGGTTCATGAGATACAGCCCGCTGACAGACAGATGGACGCACAGCGGAGGCTTAGTAATAGGGTTCCGTTGGTTACCCTTCGGGTACGGAGCCCTAAAAAGAATCAGCTCTTTGAACTTCCACCTATTTCTCGGTAGAAACCAAGAGACGTATTCTGGTTTGGAGGGTATAATTACACATAAGACAAATTAATGAATGAGATCATAACGAGATGTCAGTTCTGTCTCTGTAATGGCAGCTCATCTCAGATACCTACCAGTGGGATTGGATGTCACTGGTATTGCAGATTTATTGGCGGCTGGAACTACTTACCGTCGGGACCTATTTGATATAAGTATAGAAAATGCACCTTTTTCCCAAAGTGTTAGGCATAAAGTTAAGAACACCATCTCCTACAATTCTTACATACTCTTTTAACTTTGTACTTTCATACATCTGGTCGAAGCAAATGTGACAAAATTGTGCCACCGTATTTCTACCTAGCTAGCTTGTAAGCCACAGCAACGAAATCGGTGTAGACTTCACCATTATCATCATCAGCCTACAGCAGTCCACTGCTGGGCAGAGGCTCCTCGAATTCCACGTCACTTAGCTCGATTCTTGACAACTGTCATCCAGCTGCTACCAGCCACTTTGGTTGCACAGCCAGTTGGGCAAAAATTTATTGGGTTCTTCTATCAAGAAACTCTCAGTAGGTAGCAGCTCTGAGTGTGGATTTGTACCCGATTGATGGCAATAGGCTTGCCCTCTAGGACATGGTACTTAAATTACTGGATGAATATGGGTGTACCATTAGTTAGTTTCAACTCTACCTAACTTTTTGGGTATTCCAGACATGCTCTTATTTACAAATGTAAGTAGTAATACCCTCTAAGTATTTTCAGTCTACTCAGATTTGTCCCTAGCCCGTCACCCAACTTCAAAAATCAACCACATCTTACTCAAGAATTTTGTTCTAGATTACGCGACAGAAACGGCTCCGTACTACAAGTTAGAAATCCAAGAAGACGGCTCAAAAGACTACGCTTGTACGGCTTGCACGAAGAAGTATAAGTCCCTGCCTTGTGTAGTCCAGCACTACCGGCATGTTCACTTACGTCTAAGGCCAAAGCTCCGATCCTGTTTCCTCTGCGAGGTTAAAGTCCCAGGACACGCCCGCGCCCGACATCTCGAAAAGGAGCATGGGATACCAGCCCCGACTTGCCACGCATGCGGCAAAAAGTTCTCATTTCCATTCCAAGTGTTGCGACACCAAAAAAATGACCACATGGGGGAAAAGAAGTTTGCTTGCAGTGAATGCGATATGAGATTCAAGTCCCAAGCGAATTTGGACCAGCATATGATAAAGCACACCGGTGTAAGAGGTCATAAGTGCGAGATTTGTGAGAAGTCTTTTAAGTGGAGGAAGAATTTGAAGACTCACATGCTGATGCATATGAATGAGAGGAGACATGTGTGTCCTGTGTGCCAAGATGCGTTCGTTCAACAGACGAGTCTAAAGTATCATATAACTAAGAGACATCCGGAGCATGTTTAATATACTATTTTGTTTTTATTTGGCTAGAAAGGAGGTGACTGCTGCGATAACGAGTAATAGAGAAGTATGGAAGAAGAAGACATGCTGCGCCGACCCCAGATAAATTAGGATAAGGGCAGAATGATGATCGCTTTTTTTTTGTTTTACTTACCGCAATGTCTTCATCATGTGTGGTATTTGAAATACAAAAGGTGAAGGGTACTGGAAGGCAGTTGAAGTGCAAGTCCCGTATCAGTAAAAAAAACTGATAATGTGTGTAAAAATATCCTTAACGAAGCCGAAAGGAACTTGTTTTCTCCGGACCATACCTGGGGACCTCTAGCTACGGAGACATTGGAGGCCAAGCTTTAACTTTTTCACAAGTTTTATTAAAATACAAGTTACAACTTTATAGCTTTACTTTAAATACCTCCATGATCCCCTTACCATTCAATGCATCCATCAGCACAATGTTTTGAGTGCGTTACATTGAGTCCAACCGTGAGTAAACTGTGATTTTTCACCCCAAAAAAAAAAATCCCTGCATTAATTTTGGCTTTGAGTTTCTTTCTTAGTTTGATGTACAGAATGCTTGGTTGACGGCTTCGTGAAGGGTCTGTTTACACCTTGTATATGTTATGGCTAAAAGACGAAGAAAGATTACACCTAGTTCTAGCCGGCTATATCTAACTGCGGCCGGTAACAGTTTGTTGTAATGCAACCAATTTGGATGTGGCGCCCGCCGCCCGCTGCCACGGCACCGCTCACTCGGCTCGCGCGCGTTTGGTCACAGTACTAACCATGGGCGTACCCAGCATTTTCTAAGGGGTGGGGCAGAAGTAAATAAACTAAGTAGTAGGAAATTACAAATGCTTTTTATTTACTGACTGATACGTTTTATTGACTGCTCTAAACCATTTCAATAATAACCTGCAAGGGTTCTGGCCAAATCTAGCTAAAATTTCGTTTTCAAATGTATGTTGTGTTTTCCAGAACCCTCTTTCTATGCACACCCATCATACAGAGGCCGACAAGACAGTTTACTGTCATTGTATGACTGTACTGACCTTAACCAAGTTTTTATTTTAATGTGAAAAATGTTAAAGTAACCAAATTAATATTTAATTTTGTCATTATGTTAATTTTGCCTAAAAATTCTTAGCTTGGGGTCAGAGAGCAGGGTGGGGCAAGTGCCCCACCTGCCCCACCCTGGGTACACCCATGGTACTAACCTAACCTAATCCATTTGGGCGATGTGTCCTAGCAATAAAAAGGATAGTTACCGGCCGCTTCTAGGTATAGCCGGCTAGAACTAGGTATAACATTACTTAGCTGGCTAAAACTAGATGTAACCTTACTTCGGCTTTTAGCCGTAACGTAATATAAATAGATGATCGCTGACTGATCACAGTACCAACTAGGATTATATACACAACTCGTTTTTAATCGCCTGTGGTGGGACACTGCCTAAAATGGAACTACTGGCCTAAAATTAATTAAATATAAAACTGCTAATCCAACCTCTTTGTTATTTTGCCTGTGGCATTCGACAATCCCTATGGATATCTTTCGCATGATACTAGACCCCTACTGACTGTAACTACACCCATACTTCGACAGTTATGTTGAAGTCCCATGTAATAGGGGCACAAACGCAGGCTCCGTGGTTGCTACTGAGAATTTCCAGATGGAAAAAACCCAATAACTCGGTGGAGCGCAGAGCTAAAAGGCTTATAGGCGACGAGACTTTGGTAGCTACGCTTCACAGTCTAGCTCATCGGCGTAATGTTGCCTGCATGTCGGTCTTCTATAGACTGTACTTCGGAGACTGTGCGCAGGTGCTCCACGACCTGATCCCACCATCACTTTTTTACTACCGGACCAGCAGACGTACTGCGGCGTACCATCCGCACTTGGTTGATATCCCGACGAGTCGTACTCAGCGCTTCTCCTCCACGTTTATTATGCGCACAGCCAAGATGTGGAACTCTCTGCCGGCATCTGTGTTCCCTCCCACATTTAACCCGTCTGCCTTCAAAGCAAGAGTGAACAGGCATCTTCTGGGCACGCTCGTTCCATCATAGACATCATCTACCGCTTTCCATCTGGCGTGATCGAGGTCAAGAGCAGGCCCATTTTGTAATAAAAAAAATAAAAATCACTTTGCCCGACCTTGGAGTCGAACCCTGGACCCTATTCTCAGCAGCTACGTATGCGACCAGCGAGGTTAATCTTGTACTAACATAATGTGTTGATTGACAGTGACTGCAGAGTTACTGCATTCACATAAAGCCATGTTGTTTAATGGAAAAAGATTGCAGCTAATTTAGAGAGAGCGAAAGAGAGAAATAGGGATTTCTGCCCGGTTGATGGCAATAGGCTCCCTCCTATTATTTAGTAAAAACATCAGTATGTATTGTATACATACAGGTTTGATAAATAAATGAGAAGTAGCTACATGTTTTACCATTTAGGAATGGCGTACCTACAAAAATGTTAACCGACTTTTGTCGCTACCCTTACCATAGTGCAATATCTTAGACTTTTTCTTGTGGAACGGTTTTTTTAATAGAGTCCACTATTTAAAAGAACCGTTACAAATAAAACTCAATTCATTTCAAGTCACAACATTTTATTTTGGTATATGTTTCTCCATCAAATGGTAAGCTTTAGTATGACTTGTCAAAGATCTCTGGTTGTCAAAAGTTTTGTCACATGCTTGACATTTCAAAACTTTGGGTTTCGCGCCATGCACTAATACTTCATGACAGTTCTTTTTCGTATAATCGTTGAATTTCTCGCCACAATATCCACATTTATTCCTCTTATTCATGCAAATATGTACTGCTTTTTCATGAGCCTGCTTTTTGACATTGTTATTAAAAACTTTTGAACAGTATGAACAGTTAAACACGCCGGTTTTATGTCTATACGAGTGTGTGAGTAAAGTTTTTTTGTTAACAAACCCGGCATCACACACATCACAGACATAATTTCTATAATGTGAATTCATATGTTCTAGTAATACTTTAAAATTCCCGTATTCGTTACCACAAAAAACGCATTTTGACATATCTGAATCGAATTTAAACGGTAAAATGTAATTTTTTAGGCCTTCATGAAATAATTTTTGGTGTTCAGACCTCAAGTGTTGCATTAATTCATCTAAACTGTCAAAACTCGTTTGACAGATGTCACATGTCAGATTAGTAATGTCTAGTTTAATGATGTAATTATGAAGCGCTCTTTCTTCCATAAATGTCGATTTTGAGCCTTCATGTTTGGATAATGTATGCGTTTTAAGTTCAGGGGTAGTTTCGTACTGTTGGGGACAATAGCTACATGAGTACCCTATGCCACCGTATTTTCCTATCGGCGTGGCATTAGAGTGATACAAAATAGTTCTGATGTTATCTTTATGTTTTTCCGCTTCTGTTTTTCTTTTTAATTTGACCTGAGTTGAATTGTTCGGATTAATTACTATGATTCCTTTCTTCTTACACCTCTTTTTCGTTTCTTCTTTCTTCGCCTTTATGGTTATGATGTGTTTCCTCGGTTTTCTTGCTGCCTCTATAAAAAAAAAGTTGAGTATTAAAATGTTGTTGTAACGTATTTTATATAAACCAGTCTTACCAAAGAGTACCGTGTTATCACGTGACTGAGTTGTGGTCAGATAGGCAGTCGCTCCATATAAAATACTGGTCTTCAGGTGCATCTGGTTAGACTGCAAGACGACCTCAATATTAATGCAGGTCTATATACTATAGGAAATTTTGTATATACGTTATCAGGTGTACAGAAACGGACATAAAGTACCTTTCATCACGAAAAAAAGTACTCCGAGTTTCCGAGAACAACAATATCCTTCTTATGATAAAAGATGGCGCCACGTGTCTTTCGAATCATGATGACGCGCTTGCTTGTCACGTATATGTGATAGGTAATGGCGTTCAAAAAACCTACGTCGATGATACGACGACGACCTGTGGCGGAAACACCAACAACCCTCGTCATCTTTAACGACAGCAAAGAGAAGGATGTGTAGAAGGTTAAAAAGTTAAACAAAGATTTGTTATATTGACTACATATTTATTACTAAAATACAGTCTAGGTACTTATATTATTACTTTTGTGCCATGTTTAGGTACTCGAATTACCGAGAATAATATCATCTTACGAAAATAATATTATGATATTCATAACAATATTTTGTATTACATAACATCAAACAATTCCTCCATGGTATAATATTTTAAAACAACAATTCGGATATCACTGAACTGTTTAGTGAGTAAACAGAAATTTTAAATAAAAATATCACGATACTGAGATCAATAAAAATAATTAATTTAATACCTACATACTTAGAGCATAATTTATCAACATTAGGTACCTAATACTAGTGCATAATACCTACTAAAGATTGTATTTTACATAGTAGCTTTTACCCGCAGCTTAGTCGATTCTCCCGCTGCACCGCGCACCGTCGCGTAGCGCGGAAAATTGCTTGCCTTGCCTTATTTAAAAATAAACTAAAAAGCTTCTTACTGGAAAAATGTTTCTATTCCGTGGATGAATTCATGACTAACTGACATTGTCAAATTGTTGCAACTTTTGTTTTTCTTATGATTATGATTTTTAATGGATTTTATGTAAGTACATACTTATTATAATTTTAATTTTTGACTTTGGATATTTATTTTTCTTGTATGACATGTAAATATTTCAATGAATTTTTATGTAGATGATTTTTTATCGAGTTTTGTTTTTTTCTGTTTAATTTACAATTTTTTTTTTATGTAACACATTCAGACATAATTTAAATTGTTTATTGAATAAATGAAATGAAATGTATATATTGTACGCCGACGCGTTGTCAGTGTGTTGTCCTAGGCGTGTATTCTATACAAATTCAGATACTTTCTTACAATGTTAAAATCTGCGGCCCCGCGCTACACGGCGGAGCGCGGTGCAGAGGGAGAAGCTCCGGTCGGAAATTATCACATGGAAACGTTTTATATGCAGCGTGTAGGTACCAGAAAGGTGTGGTCATATTTCAGGGTGTGATTCAGACCAGCAACTGAAAAAAATTCTCCATGGAACCTCCATCGAAATCGCGAAAAAATATTAGCTGTCCCATACATTTGGGTCGAATAGGTATTCAATTGTTGTACTGTTCTTATGAGAATAGATGGCGCCACGTGTCCGTCGTAATTCAATCATGATTTGAAAATCATGATTGAATTATATTGTTATAAGCAGAATACAACCCAAATTGATTGTCAAATTCTTAGCTAACGCGAGCGAAGCTGCGGGCAAAAGCTAGTATCCAATAAAACGATAATAGTTCTAGGCTATACCTAGATCGCTGGTCATGGATAACATAAGGACAAGTGATTACCGACCTATTAATTAAGTACTTAATAGTATTGCTACAAAATAGTTTACTCTTTATGCTATATCTACAAATACTTTAATAGTAATAAAACTCCGGGATCTTTATTTTCCAGTCTATAGTCCGGTTAAGCAGACGACAACCTCCTGGGTTGAACGGCGTGATGCCATTCACAAAAAAAAAAAATCTTTTCCAGTCTGAGCCGGAACGTCATTTCGATGCGTTCTATGCAAACTTAATTACTTTGCTACGCATGCATGCTTAAACTCAGCCCTTTATTCCGTGATGCAACGCCACTTGCAACAATCCTTATATAGGGTGACTGGTGATCGATACTTAAACACGTGATTGTACTCATGATAACAAACAACTTTCCCAAAGAAACATTTTTTTATACTCATTCACTTTTATCACAATAAAACTTACGGAGCGGGCTTGCGAGCCGCGCGGGTGCTCTGCCTACACACTGTTGCACGGTACGATAGTAATGCGACAGGACGGCGTCACGCGGCTAACAGCTGATAGGTATTTGAATTTCATACGGCCGTTGTCTTATTGTGATAAAAATGAAGGAGCATAAAAAAAAAATGGGAAAGTTGTTTGTTACTTACTACGTTGCACTTGTAAGTAATTAAAACGCCTTAGTATCTACTTACTCTACTGTTAATATCGTTACTCTTGCGGCTTAATACTCAAGCTAAATCCGTCGCGTTATTTACACACTTGTAACCATTTGCAGACGTAGAAAGACTTTTGACAAGTATTTGAAAGTTAAATGTAATTTTAGTATTCCGAGGCTGTTTTAAATAAACTGATGTCGACATTTCTACATCAGTCATTCAATTCAACTCATTAAAATATCTTTCTTGAAGTTTAACGAACTATTCGGTACTTTGTGCTTTAACTTTTGCTCATCTGTCGTTTCGTTAATTCTTTTTTTATTACAAAATGGGCCTGCTCTTGACCTCGATCACGCCTGATGGAAAGCGGTAGATGAGGTCTATAATAGAACGAGCGTGCCCAGAAGATGCCTGCTCACTCTTGCTTTGAAGGCAGACGGGTTAAATGTGGGAGGGAACACAGATGCCGGCAGAGTTCCACATCTTGGCTGTGCGCATTATAAACGACAAAAAACAATTCCATCGACATCTCTTCTCTAATCATTAGGACTACAGTGAATCTTTTTATGAATAGTAAAAGATCTTTTAGTAGTAAACATTCTACTACACATCTCGCACTTAAACTCTCTCTGAAGACCGTGATCATCAGCCTCATGCTGGACCATCTTCTGAAAACTATTAAATTTCTTCTCACAAATGGTACACTTTGATCTTTTCTTGACGTACAAGTGTACCATCCGTTCGTGCACTTTCATCTTGATCCGAGTATCAAAAACTTTTGTGCAAAAACCACAATGGAAGATCCCAGTTTTGTGTCGGTACATGTGGGCTTGCAGCATCCTTCTGTTAACGAAACCAGCTTCACAGACATCACAGACATGATTGCTGTAATGAGAATTCATGTGTTCGAGTAAGATCTTGAAGTTATTGTATTCGAAAGCGCATTCAACGCAGCGCAGTACGTCTGAATCGAACCGGAAAGGGACGATGTGGCTACCGATGTCGGTGTGGAAGAATTTCTGGTGATCTACCGTGAGATGGTCGATTAATCGTTGAAGTTCATTGAACGGTTTCATACACATTTCGCATCGAAGTCCAGTAATGTCAAGTTTGACGATATAGTTAAGCATAGTGTAGTTATTCATATAGGCGGAGATGTTTTCTTCGTCGTGTTGTTCGATTGTGTGCTTCTTGAGATTTCTAGGGGCTGAATAGACTTCCGTGCAATAGCAGCAGTTGTATCCTAGGCTCCCGTATCTTCCTATCGGCGTGGCGTTGGAGGACAGCAGGATGGTACGGATGTTTTCTCTGTGTTTATCGACTTCGTTGAGCGTGGAGACTTCAGCTTCTTCCTCGTCATCAGAAGTATAAAAAAATGAAGATGTGTCGACTTCTATCTCGATCAGTATGGATTCTGGATCGGTACCTACAAAAAAAGCGGTTGTTTAATGTTTGATCACTTCAAATATAAATGAGGGTAGATGAATATTATTGATACTACTTGTCATTGATGAGAGTGATGATTGTGATGAAGCAAATATTGTTGATATTTTCTTAGCTGTAGATTTATTTCGCAAATACTGGTTCAGAGTAAACCCGGCTGATAGTAAATTCGTCGCAATATAAGTATAATTCGCACAAATTATGTTGATTGATATGAAAATTTATTTTGTTTATTTTAGAACTGTTTTCTTACTGATAACTGACTTTCTTAAAGAGACCTGAGTTTTTCATTAAGACGTATTTAAAAACGTTTTTTTGATGAGACATTGATTATCTATACTAATATTATAAAGCTGCAGGGTTTGTTTGTTTGTTTGTTTGTTTGAACGCGCTAATCTCTGGAACTACTGGTCCGATTTGAATGATTCTTTCAGTGTTGGGTAGTCCATTTATCGAGGAAGGCTATAGGCTACAACATCACGCTACAACTAAAAGGAGCGGAGCAGCAATGAAAAATGTTGCAAAAACGGGACGGGATTTTACGCGGACGAAGGTCGCGGGGAACAGCTAGTCTATACTATAATATTATAAAGCTGCAGTGTTTGTTTGTTTGTTTGAACGCGCTAATCTCTGGAACTACTGGTCCGATTTGAATGATTCTTTCAGTGTTGGGTAGTCCATTTATTGAGGAAGGCTATAGGCTATATATCATCACGCTACGGCCAATAGGAGCGTAGCAGCATTGAAAAATGTTGCAAAAACGGGGAAAATTGTATTTTTAATAACTTTACGCGGACGAAGGTCGCGGGGAACAGCTAGTCAGAAATAAAATGAGACAAGCTGCGCACCGCTGGGTGAACTTAAATATTTGAAATAAATGAAAACACATATGTTATCGATCAAGCAGAACATTTATTAAAATACCATAGTATTGATGTTAAAACTAACATAAAATTACTACACTTAACTAGTAAGTCGATTACACATAAGACAGTTAATAATCAGCATAATATGAAAAAAGCTCATGAATATGCCTACTCTAATGACGCTGGAGCCCTTCCTTTAAATCAGGAGACGGTGGCCTTTTTCTTCTTTCGTTTCGAGTATCTTTCCAAAGCAAAGAAAGGAGGTGACTGCTGAGATGACGAGTAATAGAGAAGTATGGAAGAAGAAGACATGCTGAGCCAACCATAAATGTATTGGGCTAAGGGCATGAGAATGATGACAACTTATTCCATTTCTTATTCCAGTATGTAACCTCTCTACTGGTGGCATACGATGACCTATTATATCAGTATTATTTTAATCTGACTTGGAGCTACACAGGACGTCGTATATCTCTTTGCTACACTGAAGAGACATTAAAGTAACACTGCTATAAGAAATGGTGGTATGGACCCTGAACACAGCAGAATAATATAAGAATTGACGCAGCATCTAACTTGGCGGCCTACCGGCTCCAGTGTGCGAAAGAGATGGACTCATACAGGACGTCCAGCTCCATCCTTCGTCCACACTGAAGTAACATTAAAATCATACCGCCATAAGAGGTGGTTTACGGCCCTGATTTATTTATCTGTGGCTACAAGTATGATAAGGTGCTTAGTTAAAACTTATTTAATTACGACACACATTTAGAATCTAAGCAATAATATCTTAACAATACAAGCGAATACATAGGTTAAAATGACCAAGAAATTAAACCAAATGGACCGCTTTCTTATGTTCAAGCATCTTGCTCCGTATAACGAATCCTGAATCGCAAAAACCGCAAATATAGTTTCTGTAATGTTCAGACATATGATCTTGGAAGTCACTGTACTCTCCGATGTCGGCTGCACAAACTCCGCATAGAAGCTTCCGACCATCGTACTTAAACGGTATGATTTGATTCTTAATCTGTTTATAAATCAACTCACCGTGAACAGTCTTCAAATGGTCCATCAACTGCTCGAGACCATCTATAGACTGATCACAAATCTTACATTTCAAACCAGTAATGTCTAAATAAACAATATGTCTGGACAAAGACCTAGCGTTGAAGAATTCCGGTCTATCATTGACGTGGACTTGTAAAGAATGGGTTCTCAGTTCCGTCGGGTTCTGGAACTGGTCGAGGCAGTAGCTGCAAGCAAATCTGGAGCCGACTCGACAGCGAACTGGGGAAGCGTTGGAGAATTTGAGGATGGTCTTAATGTTGTCAAATTGCCAGTCAAGTTCTGTTAGACGTCTTTCTTGGGCTATTTTCTTCTGCTGCTCACGGACCCAAGGTATTGTTGTATTCTTGCCTACTGGTCGGATGGATACGAAAGATGAGAAGTTCAGTTTCCTGTCCAAAGTGATGGTTTTTTCTTCTTCTTCGTCTTCTTCTTCGAAGATAATTGGTGATTCGCGAATAGTCCTGGAGCGAAGACCTGGAAAAACGAGTAGATAGTATGTTTTAGAGAGTGTCAAAATTAATGAAAGTATTAGTATTTTGATACCCACTTGATGCTGGTGACGTTGAGTTGTTAAATGACTTCCAGTGGCCCGTTATTTTTAAATTATTGTTAATTTTTAAGCATGCATTCTGGAGATGGTACACGTTTCATCAAAGATAGTTCACGCTTGATATAATTATTGTTAGTTTTGTCAAGAATTCCGTTGATGGCTCAATTTTTGTTTGTTTGTAAAAGTATGTGTGTAAATACAATCGCATTCAAGTGCACACGTGGTTAGACTTAATGATAACTTAAACAAATTAAATATTTTCTGTTTTAAATCGCAATGTCTCTCTCCGTCTGTGAGAGTCGTCACTTTTACAAAAGTGAGGTTATTGGTATCCGCGGCTATGTAGATAGCTTGGCTTGGCTTGGCTTAGGAGAATGGAACTATCATCCGCCTAGCTTTTTCCCAACTATGTTGGGGTCGGCTTCCAGTCTAACTGGTTGCAGCTGAAATACCAGAATTTAACATAGAGCGACTGCCTATTTGACCTCCTCAACCCATTATTAATAGCCATCTGTGTCCCACAGAAAGACATAGGCCTCCCTTCCCTCCTACAACTTCGTCAAAAGTCCACACTCGAGCAATAGACTGACGGGAGGTCGAGATGGTCGTATAAAACGAATTGCGCGCCTGTGTGCAGTGGTGACATCACGCACTACTTACCAGTCTACCCACAACACAGCGTGCTTCTACAGAGCCCTGATGTTTACAGCTCGAGGCGAGGGCGACATTCAATGTCTGATCGCGGCGGAGATGAGACGTGTTGGAACTGTACCCGATTCATTGTCCCGTGTTATTGTGTTAAGATGTAATCTCAAGTAATTCGTTAGTTTTTCTAGAAACAGTGTATCACACCCAGTGTGCTTTCATAGCACAAAACCCATCGTCTGCCCACGTGATGTACGAGCCTAACGGAGTAAATCCTGACAATCCGTCATACATAGCATTTAATTGCATTCATTTCCGCAGAGTAACGCCTGATTCTGTCTTACATATCTTGGGACAGTGATGCCAAAAGAGAAGAAAAATACATTTAAAAGGTCTGTAAATCTCCAATTCAGACAAAGCCAAAAGGAGTTTGGTTTTTGTTCGGCAAATTATGAACTCATTTATTTCAGATAATTATAATCCATTCAATTAAAATCAATTTGTAAAATATTAATATTAAATACATAAAATTAAGTAATCCTTACTTAATATTATAAATGCGAAAGTAAGTCTGTTTGTTTGTTATGCCTATGTACCTAATGCCTGTTATGCCTTTTCATGCCTAAACCACTGAACCGATCATCCTGAAATTTTGCATAATATGTTGACAGGTATACAGAAACGGACATAGAGTACCTTTGATCCCGAAAAAAAGTACTGTTCCCGAGGAAAACAACAATAACGTTCATATAATAATAGTTGGCGCCACGTGTCTTTCGAATCATGATTGAATTATATTATTACAAGCAGAGTACAATCCGAATTGATTGTCAAATTCTAAATTAACGCGAGCGAAGCCGCGAGCAAAAGCTAGGTTACAATAAAAGCTAAATTAAATCATAATCATTTTTTATTTATAGTTAATTAAAACGGTATAACACCAATTACAATAAACAGAGAAAAACAAAAGTATAACATCCAGTTGACAACAGTTGAGAGACAGTGTTAGTATTGGACATAAACAATGTGTTAGTAAGCGCCTAAAATAATGCGCATCCATTTATTTTGGATACGGCAATCTGTGCGAGATACAATCATTTGAAGGATGCCATTGCTACTGCCTCGCAAGCGCTGTGACAGGGAAGCAACCCTTTTGCGCACAATCGCATGGAAGTCGTCCGTTTTCTCCTCCGCAAACATACCAGACGCGTTACAATAGCGAGGCAGCCGCAACAGCATCCTGAAAATGTTGTTGTATTGGACAAGCAGAGCATTAGCACCCGATGAGTGTAATTTCCCCACAAACTGCTCGAGTAAAAGAACTGGACATACGCCTTAAAAAGAGTGAAGGCAAAGCCGGTTTCGTTATTTTTTGAAAGGTTGCGAACTATTTTTTTTGAAAGCGCGCTTTTTACAAACTAAACTATACTAGAGCTTACGTCCGCAAAATACGCGCTTTGGATGGGAGTTGCGGACACAATCTACTCCCCATGCTTCGCTTTCATGTGACTTTTCAACGTATTTTTCTGCACAAATGCTAGACTGCACACAGTACAACCGAACCGACGATCATCGGCATGCGATCGCAAATGCTGACGCAACGACTTTTTAGTCGCGTAGTGTTTAGTACACACGTGACATTGGAAGTTCTTGATCCCAGTATGTACCCGCATATGTTCTTCTAAGAGATGCTTCAAGAAAAACTGCATATCGCAGATAGTACAGACATGTTGTCTTTCCATCAAGTGATCCTTTTTGACATGTCTTGTCAACGAGCGTCGATTTGTGAATATTCGTTCGCAGGCAGTACATTTTAAAGATATAGGGGGAGCTCCATGCTTCTGAACCATGTGATGCATTTTCGTCCAGTAGTCTTCGAATTTTTCTCCGCAAACTTTGCATTTGTTTCTCTTCTTCATTCCCAAATGCATTCTCTGGACGTGGTCTATTCTTTTTTGATCGGAAATGAAAGTTTTATCGCATTGACTGCATTGAAATTCTCCTTTTGCGTGTCTTCTTTTATGACAGATTAGCAAACGGCGTGTAATGAACCCTGCGTTGCAGACTTGACAAATATAGTTTCTAAAATGATTATGCATATGCTCTTGCAATATTTTGAACGTCGAGTATTCTGTACCACATATAGCGCAATGGAACTCCTCGGAATCAAATTTGAAAGGAATAATTTCGCTCATGTTTGTAGTAATCTTTTTACTGTGATCAGTTTTTAAATGTACGGCAAGATCATCTAATTTCGAAAGGCTTTTCTGGCATATTTTGCATTTTAAATCTGTTATGTCAACTTTGATAAGGTATTCAAAAGATTTTGGCATTCGTAAAGCTTGTATGTCGGAATGTTCTTCTAACGAATGTGCCTTTAATTTCTTGGGGTCTTCAAATTTCTTGGGGCAGAAATTACAGGAGTATCCGTTGCTGTCTTTGTTTCTGATTAAACTAGCATTAGAATACATAAGTATCGTTTTTAAATCGTCAGATCTTCTCATTGTTTCTTTCCGAGACGTTGTTTTCGGTACAGGTTCCCCTGTAGTTAAATTATCTTCTTTTAATGGTGTGTTCCGTTGTTCACCTATGAACAAATAAATGCTATCAATTCTTTCAGTACTTAGATATCAGGTTCTTGAGGTAATTCAATTATAGTGATGAAAGGACTCGAGGCTTTTGAACCTTTATAGTTAAGACTAGTAATTCTTCGGAAATGGCTATTAACATTTAAATGTCATGACTTTGTACGTTGATGATCGAGGAGTTCGTGGCTTAATAATAACAGCCGCTCAGGACGATCTTTAGGTTAAGCCGTGCTTGCCTAGGTTGGGTGATCACCCATTATATACCGAGTTTGCTCCGTGCCGTAAGCCGTTGGTCCCGGGTGTCATTTGTAGATCTTTGACAGTCGTTAGGTAGTCAGTGGCCCAAAAAGTCAGACTTCCAGTCTTACCAAGGGGTATCATATTACCCAGCTCTAACTGGGTTGTGGAGGTCAGATAGGCAGTCGCACCATGTAAAATACTGGTATCCAGATACATCCGGTTAGACTGGAAGCCGACCCCAATATAGTTGGGAAAAGGCTAGGCAAATGATAATGACTTTTTACGTTGATAGATCACACAAAAGCGCAACATTTTCTTTAAGAAACAAAACAACGGTATAGGATATCTTAAATGAAATCAAAAATACTTTCGTGAGTGTCTTAATAATATAGCGCGTAACTTCCGGGTACTTATACGTTTCACTAGCTCATAGCATTGCAAAAGCTAAGCTGAGATAGAAAAAGGAATATTCTCACTAGAAAATTAACATAATATTAACAATGAATATACTTGAAATCTATATTAAAACTACTCAAAAATATTAACTCTACAGAATGTCTACGGCTGCTACACTTGCTCTCCATGTTTAGAACGCATATGACTCCGCCAGCTACACTTTTGCACGAACGCTTGGCCGCAGTGAGTGCAAGCGAATCTTCTATCATTAGCATGGATCCTCATATGCTCCCTCAGCGTATTCTTCCTCCCATACGCCTTCAAGCAAACTTCACATCTGAACTGCCTCAGCCCCGTGTGCTTTGCCATGTGTTTCTGCAAACCACTCTTTCCAAAGAACCTCATATCGCATTCTGTGCACTTGTGCCTTCTCTCCATAAGATGGTCTTTCTTCGTGTGTCGTGATAAGGACCTTTGGTTGCTAAAAGTTCTGTCACAAGCGGAACATTTGAGGACAACAGGCGCCATTCCATGTTCTTTCACCATGTGATCCATTTTTTTCCAGTAATCTACGAATCTTTCGGAACAGTAACTGCATTTGTTTCTCTTGCTCTGACCAAGATGTGTTCGTTTTATGTGGTCACGTACTCTATACTGGTTTGTAAAGGTCTTGTCACATTGTTCACATTTGAACTCTCCGCTATCATGCCGTTTGACGTGGCTTGCTAGTAGCCTGTCGGTCACGAACCCTGCTCCACATATTTCACAGATATAATTACCGAAATGTGAATTCATATGTTCTTGTAAAAGTTTGAATGAAATGAATTCTGCCGAGCACATGACACATTTTAGTTCGGGCGAGTCGAATCTGAACGGGACAATTTGGCTTTTAGTCTCCAGATACATCTGCTTGTTGTGTTCATCCTTTAGATGTGCTATAAGGTCGTCTAAATGTTTGACGTCTTTGTCACAAAGTGCACAATTTAAGTACGTTATGTCTAGCTTGATGACATGATCAAATAGTTTAGCAGTCATGTACTTTATCAGATTGTCATTGTTGTGTTCTTCTAGAAAGTGTTTCTTGAGAGCAGTCGGCTCCTGAAACTGTTTGGGACAAAAAGAACAGCCATATCCATGACCATCTTTACATCTAATTGGGTTGGCGTTAGAGTTGAGCAATATATTTTTTAAATTTAACTTATTCTTCATTGTTTCTGATATTGAGCCTTTTAGGATGGTATTTGTGTCTCTCGATGTTAATTTTGAGATGAACTTCAATTCAACGCTTGCTTTTGTCGGTTTTTCTATTCTGATAATCCTAGTTCCCCGGCCGTGACCTACAAAGAGAAATTTTACATTATTGTATTATATACGAATGCTTTGTTTATAGCTTCAAAGCATGTGCTGCTTTGTTATAAACATTATTAATGTTAACTTTCACACTGTACTTTTATATTCCATCACTATGTTACTTTATGAACTTTTACATTAAATTAAGGAAAAAAACGTCGGTATATATACTTCCACATCAATCCAAAGAAGAATCCACTTCACTGTGAGAACGAAGTCAATTTTGAAAATGAAAAACATCAAATTGAACAATAAAAATACTTATTAGTTTTTTCAGACATTATCAGATTCGGAACACGGTACTGTGCTCCAAGACGCAAGACAAGTTGCCGACGTTACCCAAAAAGCAGCCGACACATTTGCCGTATGCATTGTGAGCTAAGGCCACCATGACGTGGTCGGTGCCCAGGAACGTCCAAAGACAGGCCCAGGCAGACCCAGGCGTAGACGAGGCGAGACAAGCGAGACGAGGTTCACGATTATTATAGGTATATTACCAATCACGCCCGCTGGGCGCAAGATCGAGTTGAATGGAAAAAGGAAAGGGAGACCTTTGCCCTGCAGTAGGACAACAGAGGCTCATATATAATCATTACCAAATAAAACAAGCGGTACCCTTTAAGCTTTATAATGATACAATTACATTTAAACTTTCTCCCCATGCTTAGTTTTCATATGACTCCTCCAGCTGCACTTCTGGACGAAAGCCTGCCCACACTGTTCGCATTTAAAACGCCTATCATCATTATGAATCCGCATATGTTCCCTCAAAGTCTTCGCCAATCCATACGCCTTTAAACAAACTTCACACTTATAAGGTCTCTCTCCCGTATGCTTTGTCATATGATTTCTGAGCTCGCCTAAAGCGAAGAATTTCTTTTCACACACTGTGCAAGCATGTGGTCTTTCCATCAAATGGTCCCTCTTCACGTGCACGGCTAAACGTTTTTGGTGATCAAATAATTTGTCGCACGCTTGGCATTTCAGCTTCGGCTGTGTCATTCCGTGAGCAGCTATCAGATGAGCTTCCTTCTTTCTGTAATCATTGAAACTTTCTTTGCAGTACCCACATGTGTGGCGAATCTCTTTGGCGTGTTTAGTCTTTACATGACGGTTTCTTTTAGCCTTTGTATCGAAAGTCATAGAACAAGTTGTGCAGCTGTAACTTCCAATCTTGTGTATGGATTTATGGAGCCTGATCCCAGAAATATTTACGAAACCGGCATCGCAGATATCACATACGTAGTTCCTGTAGTGTTTGTTCATATGAATGGTTAATAATTTGAATTTGTGGAAAACATTCTTGCAAATGAAACATTCGAGAGGTTTCGTGTTAAATTTGAAAGGGATTACGTGATTTTTGATGTCCGTATATATCAATTTCTTATGCTCATTCTGCAAGTGGTCCATCAGTTCTTCAACAGTGTCGATACTTTTGTTACAGATCTTGCACAGCAGATCAGTGATGTCTAATTTGACTATGTAATGGTACATGCTCATATTTTTCAAGAAGCATGTTTTGGAAACGTCTTCATGCTCTTCTAGGGTATGTTTCTTAAGATCTGCCGCTTCTGGGTATTGGTCTTCGCAGTGGCAACACATGTAGCCCTTATCTCCCCACATCTTGATGGGTGTAGCGTTGGAACAACGCATTATTTCAATAATATTCGACTTATGTTTGTAAATTTCATAACTGAACCATTTCGAAGCTATAGGATTGTTGCAGTTAGATCCAGCTACTCTAGGATGTCCAGCACCAATTTTCGGCGGTGCAATTTTTCCTTTCGTTGCTTGATCCGGTTGGTCGACTTCTTTTTT
This sequence comes from Noctua pronuba, assembly GCA_905220335.1. Lineage (NCBI taxonomy): Eukaryota > Metazoa > Arthropoda > Insecta > Lepidoptera > Noctuidae > Noctua > Noctua pronuba. Next base: position 5,084,870 of record LR999922.1, on the reverse strand, counting down.
AATCGCGACTGAATCTGCCTGGGGTTTACCTACAAAGAAAAGCACGATTATATTTGATGCATTGATTTTATCAGAAATATATAAATAATGATCATAAAGATATATAAGTCATATTTCATTATAATTTGCGAAATGTATAAATATTTATTGTCAATGAAGATTAAAAGTTAAATTTTATGATTTGAATTGTGGTAAAATAGTTATCGCGCTGGGAATCAATTGATAAACGTGGCGTAGTGTGATCGTATCGCGATCCGGTTAAAAACAGTTATTTAAGTCGAGAACTTGTTTTCTTGACTTCAAGACTTTTCTACAAGTGACTATCGGTGTCACACGTCAGTGGTAAATATGTCTTGTAATTACAGTTTCATGTGACTCCAGTTGTACGAAAACCGAACAAATAAGTCATCATGGGTTGTTAAAGCATTTGTAGTTGCCGTTTTTGCCCTAGTTGGGTTTTAGTATTTTAAGTGAAAAACTTAAGTGGGCCACATATTGATCCCTGGGGGACTCCATCTGCAAACACGAATGTTGGTCTTCCTTTAATTTGATTAGCTATAATACTTATAAACGTTGCCTCGTTGTCGCAAGCGCGACTGCTGAGCTTGAGGTCCTGAGTTCAATTCCAATGTCGGACAAATTGTCATTAGGTTTTCCACTCCAGGAATTTCTACTAACAGCCACGAAATCTGGATTTGTGTCTGGTTGATGGCAATAAGCTCGCTCCCTATTAACTGGCGAAATGTAGGTTTACTATTAGGTACACCTCTGTCAAACCCTTTGCCATAAACGAAATAAGGAGAAAGTCGTTGATCCCGGCTGTCATTTGTAGAACATTAAATAACAGTGGTTAGAGTGGCTTGAAATACTGCCAACAAGGGGCATCGTACTACCAAGTAACTCAGTTGTCGAGGTCAGATAGACAGCATCTCCATGAAGAAAACTGGTATTCAGCTGCTCCCAATTAACTCGTGGCTGATCTCAACATAGTTCAGAAAAAGCTAGGCAGATGGTATGAGTAAAAAAGTTGGAGATACAAGGTGTAAACAGACCCTTCACGAAGCCATCAACCAAGCATTCTGTACATCAAACTAAGTAACTCTACGCAAAAATTATTTTGCTGGGAAACGACTTTTTTTTTGGGGTGAAAAATCACGTTTTACGGTAAAACTCAATGTAACGCACTCAAAGCTTAGTGCTACGGTAAAACTCAATGTAACGCACTCAAAACTTAGTGCTAGTGTTGAGGGTATATTTACACCCTTTATAATAGTAGGATTATCTACACGTTCTATTTGGGAATTAATATTAGGTACCCTAAGTAGGGTAGTACAGTACTGTGACTGGTCCAGATATGTATGCGAGGCATGCATGGTCGTTAGCATGTTAACTAACCAAATAAAAAACCTTAAGTTGAATCATGAAAGTCTTATTTTAATTCAATAAATCACAAAATATTATTCAATCAATTCACATAATGCTAGTACTTATTCCCTTTATTCATTTTATTACATGTCGTTTACATTTTTAAATATTCCTATATAAAAACAATTAAAAATAGTAGCCCACCAGCATCGGGAACAGGGTCCGAGATACCGGTGGTCAGGGCTTGAGAGAGGAACCTCCTATCAATACGTGCCGTGTCCAGAAGTACTGCTTTCTGAATCAAGCCCTTGATCCAGCTGCCAAGCGAGAGCCTCCTCAGATCTTGGTCGAGGCTATTAGCTACAAAACCATTGGCCGATACGACTATCAGCACAGTGACTGCTGCTAGTACTTATAATTATTAATTTCAAGACTTCTTGTGTCCCGATTTCAAAGATCATTTATTTTCACTACTGTCGCTCTACGTTAAATAGTGGTATTCAGCTGCATCCGGTCCGGTTAGAATTACGATGTTATGTGCCAAAAGTATTCCCACAGTCCTTTTTAAACATTAATTCCGTGTTTAGACTTCATATGAGCTTTCAAATTGTTTTTCTGTGTGTATTTCTGGTTACAGTGTTCACATTCAAAAACCTTTTTAGCATGGGTTTTCATATGAACATTCAGTGTCTTCCTTCTGCCGAAAAACTTGAGACATACTGAACACTGATATTCTTTCAATCCAGTATGGCTGACCATATGACTTTTTAACTTAGTCGTGGAATAGAAAGCCATGTCGCATTGCGTACATTTGTGGGACTTCTCCATGAGATGGTCTTTTTTTATGTGTGTGTTTAGTTTCCTTCTAGTGTTGAATACTCTATCGCACGCTTGACATGCGAGTCTCAATGCTACAGCACTATGCACGGAGGCAACATGAGCTACTTTTTGTTCATGTTCCTTAAACATCTCTTTACAATAACCACATTTATATTTACGTTTTCCGTGTGTGTGGACGACTCTTTCGTGAAATCTTTTATTGCCTTGAGTAGTGAAGACCTTTGGACAGTAATCACAAACAAATGTCCCTGTTTTGTGGTGTGATGTATGTTGTGTAAACGTGTTTCGGTTCACGAATCCAGAGTCGCAAATCGTGCAAATGAAATTTCTATAATGTAAGTGCATATGTGCAACTAGGCCTCTGAATCTTGTAAAGGTCTGGCCGCAAAACATGCATCTGAGCAAATCGTCACTGAATTTAAAAGGAAAGATATGGGTCGTATAGTTCGTGTCGATTTTTTTCTCATGGATGTTTTGAAGATGATGTATTAAATTGTTTAGAGTATCCATGTCGTCGTTGCATAGCTTGCATTTGAGTGCAGTTATATCTAATTTGACAACATACTCGGACATATTCATTTTCTTCATGAAGTTTGCTTCTGCAATGTTATTGTGGTTTTCTAGAGTATGTGTCTTCAAGTCTGCAGGCCGCTCGAACTGTTCTGGACAATAGCAACAGTTATATCCAATCCCTTCGTACCGTCTTATGGGTGTCGCGTTAGAGTGAAGAAGAATTTCTGTAACGCTATTTCGATGTTTTAAAAGTTCCGTTTTCGGTGTAATTTTAGGTTCTTGTCGAATGTTATGTAAGTTGTTTTCACTTTCTGTAGATGTATCGTTGCTCGTTTCTTGATTTTCTCTTAAACTTTCTACAGATGTAATGATGATCGTTTTTTGTGTTTCATCAATATTTTCTGTAGGTGCTATGTCCATTGGTTCTTGTTTTTCACCAACAGTTTCTGCAGGTGCTATGTCATTCAGTTCTTCTTTCACTACAGCTGTTTCTTGATCACCTACAAAGAAAAGGAAATTAAATGATAAATTATGTTTATATTTTTCGGTTGAAAATATGTTGCATGGTTAAATTTTGGAAGTAATAGTAAGAAATATTGTGGCCTAACATGTTTTAAAACAGAAAAGTAATCATCCTGCTTAGACGTCTTTCTCTAATGTGCACCGGATAGTTAAACATTTAATTAAATATTCCTTTCAGCTTCAATCAGCAATCGAAACCATTATTCTCCTGCCCAGTATCCCAATTCATTTGGGATCGGCGCAGCATTCTCTATTACCTACTCGTCATCTCAGCAGTCACCTCATTTCAAGCCATATCATCCTTTACACAGTCCAGCATTCTTTGTTTCTTTGGTCTTTCTCTACTCTTAGTGCTCATTTACGGAGACGCGGCGCGTCGGGCGCTGCGTTGCGCGTGGCGTCGCGCGGCGCGTTCCGCGTTTTTTCCGTTTACGGAGAGGCGGCGCGTGTAGCGGCCCGCGTTATCACACGCCCAAACACAAACATATGGCAATGTACGATGTTGTTTACGGAGTCGCGGGGCGTGCACCGCCGCGGCGAACGCCGCGGGCGACGCGGCTGTTTCATCTGCCATATGTTCGTATTTGCGCGTTTGCGCGTGTGACGCCGCGTTCGCCGCGGCGGTGTCATCTGCGGGCAACGCTGCATTTCAAGCAAACGCGCATAAAAACGCTTCTCCGTAAACGCTCTCATACATCGCCATATGTTTGAATTGAAAACAGGCCGCGCCGCACAACGCGCCGCACGACGCGCCGCGTCTCCGTAAATGACCACTTATAGTCATCTACATTTTTACTAAACACTTTCCTCATCATATTGTCCTCTTCCCTCCGGATCACATGCCCATACCATGACAACCGATTTTCACACAAACAGTCATCGGCGCCACTTTCACAGGCCTTGAACACAATCTACTTTAAATATGAATACTAAGTTCGTTTTGCCTGTTAATCAAATTCGTATTTCTGAGGGTTCGATCGATTGATAGTGCCAGGATAAGGCTATGATCACTTCTCATTTTCTTCATTAGTAAATTGCACTTGTGCATAGCCGGGGAGGGTCGCTAGTAAAATATAAAATGCATTGGATATTATAGATTAATGAACTCACTACACACACACCACACCCTTCACTTACTCACTACACACACACACACTCTACACTTACTCACTCTACGTACACACACACACCCTACACGTACTCACCTCACCGTACAGTTAAACAATTTTCATTTGGTTTTTTTATTGACACAAATTATAATTCTATTTTCTTTTCCACTATTTGCTTTTTGCTATAACGTTCTAATTGACGATAAATATGGCTTTGTTTACTGCGGTGAATCACTCCTCCTCATGTCTTCTGAGTATTTAAATGTTTTTGTAATAAGAGTACATGTGCTATCCCACCATACATATTGCAAGTGGAGTAGTGGACTTCCAGGGGGGCTCCCCGCATCGCAAGTGCGTCTTGAGTGAACCCACCAGGTGGGTTACCGGCACTGAAGGTGTTAATGGTTGTGGGATTGCCGCGTGACGTTACGATTCAAAAGCAAACACTGCTGTCGATTCCCACTGAACTGGCAGGGGTCGGCAGCGGCCAGCAGCGTCAAGTAGGAGGAACGAGAAACTGCAGGAGCCCGTTCTTCGCCCCAAGCCAAAACAGTGTAGGTACAGCCAGCACATCAAGCTACTACAATCTGTCAAATTTCTTTAATAGATTCTCAACTTTATCGCTGAAGTATTAGGGTCAAGGATGATTGGGGAAATTTGAGAGTTTCGGGTAGCTTGATGTGCTGGCGTATGTACATTCAACAAGAAAGGTCGTGTTTACTTTGGAGAGAAAATGGGGATTTCGGATTTGCTTATTATTGAAAATAATTAATTAATTAATTCTGTTTTTATGAACGGGCGGTCGGATTGGCCACCGAGGTTCGGTCGTTAGTACGAGTATTAGATATTATTTCGCCTAATACCCGTTGTAATTTGAGTTGTAGTTTCTTTTTATCTAAGTACCTACTTAAATGGATCTAATTCTCTAAATTATGTAGTCGATGATTTTGGTGCACGGTAAAACTCTAATGAGTTTATGTAGGCACCAACTCAAATGAATAAAATGTATGTGTACTACTGAATAAATAAATAAATAATAAATAAAATTCTGAAGCAGCAGAAGAGAACGAGCAGAAAAGATATGAAAATAGAAGAAAAATAAACATGTAGGAGAGAAGCGGGCACCAGCACCGCCCGCGGCGCCACCGGCTACCGCGTGCCCAACCCGAGTCTTATATTATGCATAGTGTGTTGCCAGTAGAAGTAACATCGGGAGACACTCGCCAGTATCAAGAATGTGCATTCAATACAACGAACTCAATTCGAAATTGCCTGATTTGGATGTGTTCTTTGGTTCCCTACTGAAGTTCAAAAGTCAGTTGCGCACTCATTTGAACCGTCATTTGAACGGCTAAATTTAGTTTTTAGGAGTTTTTAGATTTAAATAGATTTTATTTGCATATTTTTTTATTTTGTATAAGCTACTTTTGTTATTAGTGTATTTTTTTTTAATCTCTTTTTTAGTTTAAGTCAAAGTTGTCATGTTTTCTATTTTATGTTACATTTTATTTCTATAACTTTATGATTATGTAGCTGTATTCTCTTGAAAGAATATTGTGTACACCTATAATTGGTACCTACATAAGAACCCTAACCTGTATACTTTTATTGTTAAATGTAAAATGTATGTACTGTTGGCGTACCTATTTTAAATAAATAAATAAATAAAGATTATAGATATGAGGAGCTCGAGGCTAAATAATAACAGCCGCTCGGATCGATCTTTAGGTTAAGCCGTGCTTGCCTAGGTTAGTCTATGACCACTCATTACATACCGAGTTTCCTCCGTGCCTCGGAAAGCACGTTAAGCCGTTGGTCCCGTGTGTCATTTGTAGATCTTTGACAGTCGTTAGGTAGTCAGTGGCCCAAAAAGTCTGACAACCAGTCTTACCAAGGGGTATCGTATTACCTAGTACTAACTGGGTTGTGGAGGTCAGATAGTCAGTTGCTCCTTGTAAAATACTGGTATTCAGCTGCATCCGGTTAGACTGGAAGCCGACCCCAATATAGTTGGGAAAAGGCTAGGCAGATGATGAGTGTTGAAAGATTATAATATTTGGACAGTGAAATATCAGCCGGTAAACTGCTAAAAATATTTATTGTCTATTAATATGTAACGCATTTCTTGACAATCTCAATTTTTGGGGGTAGTAATTAAATATTAAAAGTGTTCTGAAATGCTTTCTCAAAAAAATTAAAATAGCCTATGGTAATGAAACAGCGTTTTTGTTTTACTTATAATATGTATATTATTATTTCACACAAATGAAACAGAATCGCTACTCTAATCGTTTGAATTATAATTCAAATTAACAAGGTTTTTACTCCTAACATGCAGTACATATTTTAAACATACATCGAGTAAAGATATAGTTAAGTCAATATTGTTGAAACATAAGAAAATCATCAAAAGAGTATGCTTAGATGGTATGGTCAAGTTGAGGGACCCGCGAAATTCAAATTTTCTAACGTTTTTTTGCCATTTGCGGGTCAGTGTCAGATTATATGTTGATGAAAATGAGCAGCGCAATTAACACGTATGTAGTTACAGAATTATAATCATTAAAATCATTAATACAACTCTCTAAGTTCATTTAACCCTATTCAATAACTATTTCTTATTCTTAGCGTGTCGATGGCAATCTAAATTGTGTCGGCCCAGAACTGAGCTACTAGTTTCGCGCTTTCGGTAGCGTCCATCAGTTCCTCAGTAGTTCAGTTCTGTAGTTTCAGAACAAACAACAGGGCACGCAGGACACGATATCAAATGCCGCATTGTTTGTGGAGCAGCACCACAATTACACTCCAGGACAGAGTCATTAATGAATCTCCACCTGAGCAGGTTTGATAACTATTTCATTAAAAAGTCACTCAATGGAGTTAAAAGAGGGTTTTATGGAGTTTAATGAATTCTGTAACTACTATATGCTACTACTATATGTGTTACTTGCGCGATTAATTTGACCTGCAAATTGCAAAAAACGTAAGAAAATTTGAATTTCGCAGGCTACCCTGGCGCTACCACCTTAAGTGAAATTAGAGTTTTTGATTAAGATCATGTTAAGTACAGTTAGCATCAGTCAGAGTGCTTCGCCCTAATATGCCAGGACAAGCTAGGTTTCTGCACAAACGCCTTGTCACACATCGTACATTTATAACGCTTATCATTGTTATGAATTCGCATATGTTGGTTCAGAGTAGATTTCTTAGCATACTGCTTCGTGCAGACTTCGCATTTGAAATCTTTAGCTCCTGTATGAACTAGCATATGCTTCTTTAAGTCGCCATCTCTGAAGAAAGCTCTATTACACTCAGTACATTTGTGATTTTTCTCCATCAGATGAAAGCGCCTTATATGCACTCTAAGAATACTGTGGGTGGTAAAACTTCTGTCACACGCGGTGCAGTTATACATCCTTGGAGTAACACCATGAGCTGTAAACAGATGCATCTCCTTCGTAATATAATCCTTAAAACCCTCGTTGCATAAATGGCATATATGCGACTTGCCAGTTTGAGTATGTTTGCGCATTTCGTGGTTTCTTCTCTTGAACACGTTGTCGAATATGGCAGGACAATGTCGGCAGACGAAGGTGCCTAGCGTGTGAGTGACGCAATGACTAGATAGCGATATCTGATTGATGAATCCAGCATCACAGTGGTTACAAATGAAGTAACGGTAGTGTTTGTGCATATGCTCGTGTAATGCTCTAAACGTGGCGAAAACAACGTCACTCGCGCATAGACAGCATTTCAGTTGTTTCGTATTGAATTTGAAGGGGAATATTTGATTTTTTATATCAGTATGGAAGTTTTCATTATGTTCCTCTGTAAGATGGACGAATATATCATCGAGAGAATCTATGTTGGCGCTGCAAAGCATGCATTTGAGGTTCGTTATGTCCAGTTTGACTAAGAACCTAGCTGGTCCATTAGCTATAATGTTGCCGTAGAACTTTTCTTCGTTTTGATGTTCCGTTAATGTATGCACTTTCAAATTCATTGGCTCTTCGAACGCTTCCGTGCAATAGCAGCACAGGTATCCTTTATCTCCGTGTTTGAGTATCATCGTCGCATTTGTAGATTCTAGGATTAGTTTCAGATTGTGGAGATGCTTGTGTAGTAGTCTCTTTATGCGTGGTCGAGGTGCGGTCTCAGGTTTTATTTGTACATTGTCCTCTTCGATAGGTACCAATGTCGGCTCTATTTTGATGTACGTAGCTGGAGACACTTTTTCTTGTTCATCTATAAAGAAAATGATTGAGTTATTGTCAAGTTCTTTACTTGGTAATATTCACGATAATTCCCTGTTAATAAAAAACGTAGGTACATTGCGTCAATGCTTAACTACTTAACAAAATAAAAATCGATTTATTCTTATCATATTTATTTTAATATAAAGCTTAGAATAATTCAAAAGCTGTATGGCTCAGTGAGGTTGTAACATACATTTACAATAACGACTGATCAGGTTCGAGAAGGTATCTTATCTAGTTTTGATGGGTACTTGCGACCTTACCCCATAATATGGACACGACTGGAACCGTAGACTTCCTGGAGTATTTCGAATACATTTGGTGTAGTTGGAAGTGTTTTGTTTCAACAAATATGGGTACTATGGTATTAAATTAAGCAGGCCGGGAAAGGATTGTGGTTCTACTTTACTAGAAACGGCGACAGACGCGTTCGCGAAGAAGGCTACTAGATTGTCTTTTTGACATTATGCCCTAGCCTAATACCCAACTAGAACCTACTTTGATATAGCGCTCGCCACAATTTTATCATACACGACGTCGCGACGTCTTGGTGAATGCATGCCAATGCAAAGCGCTCGCCGGCATTGCATTGGCAAGACGTCTTCGTGTATGATAAAATTCACTGGTGTACAACAGAAATTGTCCTTAACATAATAAATTTCGTTCATTCACCAGCAAGCTTCGTGAATGTTAATATTCACCAGTATCCGTCTAATACACTATGTTTGAACATTCACAGTAATAATACCCATTTTAAGATTTTTTTTTCGAATCTTAACGTAACCGAGAGTAGCATACTCTTTTAGATTTCAATGTTATAATATAACTAAATTTTAAATAACCGCGTCTCTCACATCAACTTTTACACCCCGTAAAGACAGTACTTTGCGAGTGGAATGTTTTCTCTTTTAAATTTCTTTGATAGATTTTCAACCTTATGCTTTGGAAATAAAGTAGAAAATCTTTTAAAGGAATTTGACAACGATACGACTTAGCGACCGATTTTTGTCGCTATCTAATGTCGAGACTGCAGGGGTAGATATGGTCTATAGCAAAATAATTATCGCAATGACGAGGAGAACAAGTGTCTTTCGGCTTCGTTAAGGGTATTTTTACACCCTTTATTTTTTGACAGAGTAAGTTAAATCAAAACGTTTACATGTTATCGAATTTGAAATTGAAAGCAAACTCAAGTAGAGTTAGTATCTGCATGCTTCTTCATATGCCAGTTAAGGCTAGGTTTCTGCACAAACGCCTGCTCACATATTGTACATTTAAAGCGCCTATCATTGTTATGAATTCTCATATGCCGAGTAAGAATAGATTTAGTAGTAAACTGCTTTGAACAGACTTCGCACTTGAAATTTTTAGCCCCTGTGTGACTCAGCGTATGCTTCTTTAGATGGCTCTCTCTGAAGAACGCTCTGTCGCACTCTGAACATTTGTGGGTCTTCTCCATCAAGTGGAACCGTCTGACATGAGCGCTAAGGAAACTATTAGAAGGAAAGCTCCTGTCGCAAGCAGTGCAGTTGTGTTTCGCTGGAGCAACTCCATGTACGGTAGCAAGATGTATTTCCTTCGTATTATAGTCTTTAAAAAATTCATTGCAGAAGTGGCATTTGTTTAATTTGCCAGCCTTATTGTGGCGAATCTCGTGGTTCCTTCTCTTGTACACGTTGTCGAATACGACAGGACAATGTCGGCAGGCAAAGGTTCCTTTCGTGTGGGTTACTTTGTGGCTGGATAGAGTATCATGATTGACGAATCCAGCATCACACACGTCACAAACGAAGTATCTGTAGTGTTGGTGCATATGCTCATGTAATGCACTAAACGTAGCGAAGACGACATCACTAGTACACTGACAGCATTTCATTTGTTTCGTATTGAATTTGAAGGGGAATATTTGATTTTGTATATCAGTATGGAAGCTCTTATCGTGTTTCTCTGTGAGATGGACGAATATATCTCCGAGAGAATCTATGTTGGTGCTGCAAAGCATACATTTTAGGTTCGTGATGTCCAGTTTGACTAAGAACCTAGCTGGTCCTTTGGCTTTTATGTTGCCATAGAATTTGTCTTCATTTTGATGTTCCGTTAAAGTATGGACTTTCAAATTCATTGGCTCTTGGAATGCTTCCGTGCAATAGCAGCACAGGTATCCTTTATCTCCGTGTTTGAGTATCATCGTCGCATTTGTAGATTCTAGGATTAGTTTCAGATTGTGGAGATGCTTGTGTAGTAGTCGCTTTATGCGTGGTTTAGGGGCTGACTCAGATTTTATTTGTATATTTTCTTCTTTAGGTTCTTTAGCTACTATTTCTTCAGTTTTCGGCTCTATTTTGATGTTCGTAGCTGTAGCCAGTTTTGCTTGTCTATCTATAAAGAAAATGATTATGTTATTGAAAAGTTCTTCACTTCTTTTCTTAAGGAGACGAAAACTTACATGAGCTTAAAGCCCCGTATTCGTAAATATAGAAACAATTACGCTAAATCAAATGCTGGATTTCATATTCATAGAAACAAATTATGCAGAACTTTGTGATTAACATGTAATAAGCATTACTGCAACACTTCATGTAGTTCGCATTATGCTTTCAATAGAATTAGCGGCTAAAATCTAAAGATGTTTCATTTTTGTATGGGACTCCGACCATAACATGTATCTTTCAGAAAAGCTGGGAAACAAACCCCTGAATAGAATAAAGTAACATTCTTTTACATCATTTTTTATACTTTTGTACTTTGGAAGTGTCTATGTTTCAGCCGATTGACTTTGAGAAAAAATGATTTTAGGAACCTCAATGTTATTTTTAAAGATCTATCCGACCTATATACGGGGTCTAAACAGACCCTTCACGAAGCCGTCAACCAAGCATTCTGTACATCAAACTAAGTAACTTTACGCAAAAATTATTGCTGGGAAACGACTTTTTTTTTGGGGTGAAAAATCACGTTTTACGGTAATACTCAATGTAACGCACTAAAAACATTGTGCTGATGGATGGATTGAATAGTACGGGGGTTGTGAAGGTGTTAAAAGTGAAAATCTTACATTAGAAACATGTATTTACAAAAAAACTTGTGAAAAAGTTGGAACTTTGACCCCCAATATCTCCGTAACTAGAAGGTTCCCAGGTATGGTCTAGAACAAAAAAGTGATCACAATGACGGGTAGAACAAGTACCTTCGGCTTCGTTAAGGGTCTGTTTACACCCTTTAAACACCCCGCACGTCACAAACGAACGCACGTATAGGTTTGGTGACACTTTTTTTTTAGTTTCAGTTCCATGTTTAGGGAGTCCTCCCTTAATCTTTTTTTTTATATAAAATCGTGAAGCGATCCACAGAATACGTGTTATTGATCAGTTGCTAAATATTAGCCACCAAAGCGGTTGGCGTGAATGATTAAGATAATCATCAGTAAACGGAAAACAGAAGGTGTCTTAAATAAAATCCAGGTGTATCTACTAAGAGCCATTTATTCAGAGTAATCTTAATATCTTAATTAAAGTACAGAGGGGACTTAAGGTGAGTTTATTTAAGTTATTGCTAACATTAGCAGTACTGAGCATAAGCACACGCGCGTGCCCTCCACGCCGGACCACAATTTCACCAACCATTTTGCCACATACTTGTGTCGTTTGGCGCACAGGGTACGCACTTTCTTGTCACGTATATTTGACAATGGCGTTCAAAAAGTAACGGAACGGTAACTGCAGCCACCGCTAAATTAAAAAGAGCCTTCTTAATTATCTTAGCAGCCTGTACTACAACCTCTTATAGCAGTATTCTTTCAATATAACTTAAGTATGCGAAAAAGTTGAACCTAGATGTCCTGTATTGCTCCATATCTTTCCAAAGCAATACTGTTTTATGAAGTGGTGATACAGTCAAGACAGCGTATGCGAAACTAAGTGCATATGGTGGCATCAAAAATAAATACAAACACTGTTTTAAGCTTTCACGGTTTATAATCACACTGACACTGTCACTTACGGGATATCTTCCGTGATAATCCATTATTGTGAGCTCCCTCAGCACGCAAAATACGCGCTTGGACGTGGAGTTGCGGACACCAGCCCGTTATACAATACATTGTGAGCTCCCAATCAACAACACCAACAACCGCCGACAACCGCCGGCGTCGTGATAAAGACTCCAAAAAACCTAGTGATATTGTGAGTGTGTTTTGGTGACTTGGTGTCTAGTTTTAGTAGGGCGCGTAGCAAAAGACTAAGAAAGAGGGTAGACAGATTTGTCTGCACCTAACAATATATTTACCACTACCCGCATTCTTCAGTCATCCCGCGATCAAGGCGCTTGCAACAGCGTCGAAATATCGGGAGCTCACAACAATGGATTATCACGGAAGATAAAACAAACAGAAGATATCCCGTAAGTGACAGTTATAAGTGTAAAATAAATACAAATGGCTAGTGATATTTAGAAATTACATCCGGCACCACCAGTTGTAAAACTTGTCAGGTTTCCAATGTTCGTATTTGTGTTAATTGCTTTATTAAATAAAATATGTATTTACAAAGTAATTCTCAGCTCTTCCACACTACGTCTCGCAACCATGGTATGTAGAGAAGAATGCATGTGTCCAAAAGGACACTTCTCTGCTAAGTTTCATAATTATGATAGTCTTTGTTTTTCATTAGGTATATTAACGCCCCCTTAACTAAATACTATTTAAATGATTACTTCATAGATGTATTGATATATATTACCCAGTACTAACTGGGTTGTGGAGGTTAGATAGGCAGCTCTATGTAAAAAATTGGTATTCAGCTGCATCCAGTTAGAATGGAAGCCTACCCCAACATAGTTGGGTAAAAGCTAGGTAGATGATGATGATTTCATAGATGTAACACAACATCAAGCCTGAGGGCAGGCTGGGAGAGTAACTAATAAGTATAGTTATTTATGTACAGTTCTTACATTGTTGAAGAACTCATCATTAGAAAGTTATCTTAAGAAAGTGAAATACGAAAAAAGAAATTATGTATATCAATTCCATTTATCGCTATAGTAAAAAAAATATACAGGGTGTAAACTGACCCTTCACGAAGCTTTTAACCAAGCATTCTGAACATCAAACTAAGTAACCCTACACAAAATTTATTGCTGGGAAACGACGTTTTTTTTTGGGTTGAAAAATCACGTTTTACGGTAAAACTTAATAAAACGCACTCAAACTTGGTGCTGATGGATGCTTTGAATTGTAAACGGGTCATGGAGGTAATTAAAGTTAATAATAAAACCTTAAAAAGTAGTATTTAAAAAAAACTTTGACCCCCAATATCTCCGTAACTAGAAGTTTCCCAGGTAAGGTCTAGAACAAAAAAATGATCGCAATAGCGGGAAGAACAAGTGCCTTTTGGCTTCGTTAAAGGTCTATTTACAACCTTTATAGCATATCGATGTCAAACTATCTGTCCATGCGTAGTCTTACAATGGCTTTTCCAGCTACACTTTTGAATAAACGACATTCCACAAAATTCACATTTAAATCGTCGATCATTGTTATGGATTCGCATATGACTTTGAAGCGTCGATTTTCTCCCAAAAGATTTCAGACAAATTTCGCATTGAAAGTTCCTCTCCCCCGTGTGTGTGATCATATGCTTCTTGACATCATGGGAAGAGAAGAATGTCATGTCACAAGTCAGACATTTGTGCCTCCTCTCTAATAGATGGTCTCTCTTGACGTGGATCCTCAGTTTGCGCTTGCTTTTATAACTCTTGTCGCAAGCATTACATTTGTACAGTGATGGTTTAACACCGTGGACTTCAGACATGTGGATTTCTTTATCATAGTACTCTTTGAAGCCTTTGTTGCAGAATGCGCATCTATTGGGAAGCATATCGGCGTGAATATGGCTACATCTCTCATGAGACCGCTTCTTCAACATCGTGTCGTAGACCTTCGGGCAGAAGCTGCAAGGGAAGTCTCCTTTTAAATGTGTGCTGCGATGTCTGATCCAACATCCTCTAGTAACGAACCCAGAATCGCATTCTTCACATACGTAGTTCCTGTAGTGTGAGTGCATATGCTCTTGCAGTTTTTTAAACTTGTCGAAAGTACTCTGACATAGGCAGCAAGTAAGATCATCTGTTAGAAATTTGAAGGGAATGAAGTGATTTGGAATGTCGGTGTATATCATTTTTTTATGCTCATCTTGCAGATGGGTCAAAAGATCTTCTAGACTGTCGATAGCTTCAGCACATTCCGTGCACTCGAGGTTGGTGATGTCTATTTTAACACTGTATTCTGAAATGCCTGGGCTTTTAGCGTACCTAATTGTAGGATCTGTTTTAGACGTGTGATTTGCTAGTGTATGCTTCTTCAGATCTACAGGCTCTGGGAACTCTTGAAAGCAGTAACTGCACATGTATCCAACGCCTCCGCGACGCATTATTGGTGTTGCGTTAGTACATTGTAAGATTTGTCCGAGATTGTGGCGATGTTTGCCCAACTCACTGACATGCGGTTCGGGCGTAGTATTTACCTGCAATTTGGTTTTTCTTTCAGGTCCTACGATAACTAATACAGCTTGCTCTAAAGGTTTGATTTCAATATTCTTGCTCACTGTTTCTTGGTTACCTATAAAGAAAATTTTAAGGTTATTGTTTCATTTAGTTTTATTTAATTGTTAAAATGTCCATTTTCTTTGATTTTGTACAATTAGAGCCATTTTCGTCTTTGCGGCAGACATAGATCAAAAACTCTTTTAATCAGTTGTAAAAATGTTGATGGGAGAAGTATCTCGAGCTCGTGGTAAACAATACCAGCCGCTCGGATCGATCTTTTCCTAGGTTGATAGGTTGTTCTGTGGATGGGTGACCACCCATTACATACGGAGTTTCCTCCGTGCGTCGGAAAACACGTTAAGCCGTTGGTCGTTTGACAGTAAGTCAGTGGCCCAAAAAGTCTATCGACCAGTGTTACCAAGGGGTATTATATTACCTAGTACTAACTGGGTTATGGTGGTCAGATAGGCACTCGCTCCACGTAAAAGACTGGTATTCAGCTGAATCCGGTTAGACTAGAAGCCGACCCTAAAAGGCTAGGCAGATGATGATGACATCGTAACTGATGAAAATTTTAGTCCCAATAATACCTGGGGCTATACCACCGCATCTGATAGTAGTATTACTGTAATTTCACTTCAGTGTGAAATAGATGGAGCTATACAGGATGTCTATGCCCCACTGAAGTAAGATAAATAACAATACTAAGAGGTGATGTTAGCCCTCCTGGACTACTTCGTCGGTGCAGTGGTCGCAAGCGCGACTGCTGAGCATGAGGTCTTGGGATCGATCCCTGTGTAAAATTATTATTCCCCTATTCCAAGGGTATATTTTTTTTGTACGGAACCCTAACCTTTTTTCTAAAATAGAAGCCTTAGTTACTCCTTATAACATCAGCTATCAGCCAGTAAAAAAAACTCGTCAAAATCGGTCCAGGCTTTTTGGAGATTAGCCGGAACAAACAGACAGACAAAAATGTGTTTTTGTTATAAGTACCGTACGTACTTTCATGTGCATTCAGTAAAATGATGTGATGCTTTGTAAATTACAAACAGACACTTCATTTTTTTTATTTCTATAGATAATCTTACAAGTAGAACAAATAGCAGAATACTATGTATATATTACAGCATTTTTATATCCATATTTAGAGTAGCTGAAAATCGAGCTATGTGGCGTGCAATTGGAGAAGCCTTTGTCCAGCAGTGGACTGATGACAATATTCATATATACAAACAAACTGTCCGAAACATTTGGACGTTTGAACATGGACAAGCCAAATAAATAATACATTTTGATACAAGTGGCAAAACTTTGTCATTGCAGACGAGGCGGAATTCACACCCGAGCCGTAGGCGAGTGTGTTATGGAGCCGAGAACTGTAGTGACAAATGCCCACGCGAATTAAACGACGTTTTTCAATACACTTACGAAGAAATAAAACAACAGAACGAAAAGTATTTTTGTCATAGATCAATAAGAAACCAAGATTGAATTTGCGTTTTTCACGATAGTGCGCGATAAGAGCTAGTTTTCGAGAAAGTGTATTGAAAAGATATAAGTTGAATTACAACACGATGCGTTTAGGTGTAGCTAGTTCAAAATTTCATTGTTTGTCTCCGTGCCTACTCTTCATATGTGTATTCAAACTGTTCTTCTTCACGAATGCCTGATCGCAGCGTTCGCACTTAAAGCGTCTCTCATCAGAATGTGTCCTCATATGCTGGGTCAAAGTCTTCTTTTGAGCATAAGACTTCTGACATACGTCACATTGAAACTCCTTCAAGCCTGAATGCTTAACTGCGTGCATTTTTAAACTACTAGCGTTGAAGAATGACATTTCACATTGGGAGCATTTGTGTTTTCTTTCCATCAAGTGATCTCTCCTCGTGTGTATTGTCAAAGCTCTTTTGTTCTCGAAAGTTCTGTCACATGCTTGGCATTTGAGTGCACGTAACTGAACGCCGTGAATTTTGGCTAAATGTTCATCCTTGTTTTTGGTACTCGTGAATCGTTCGTTGCAGAACCCGCATCTGCTCAACAAATATCCCGTGACATGCACTGCTTTTTCGTGCGACTTTTTCTTTCGATGTGTATCATATATCTTGGGGCAATACTGGCATTTGAATTCGCCTAATTTGTGTTTTTCTGCATGACTTTTTAGACTTAATAGTGTCACGAAACCTAGATCGCATTGCTCGCAAACAAAATTCCTGTAATGTGAGTGCATATGTTCCTGTAATTTCCGAAACTTTTCGAAGACGTTGGAACAAATACAGCAACGAATATCTTCACTTTCGAACTTGAACGGTATGATCTTGTTTTTGATATCCGTGAATATCTTTTTCTTGTGCTCATTTTGGAGATGATCTTTAAGTGCTTCTAAAGACGGAATGTCTGTGCTGCAGAGTTTACATTGCAAGCCTGTAATGTCTAATTTGATGCAGAATTCAGACTTCCTGCTGTTCATAATAACATTTGGAGATACTGGGTCATATTTGTCTCCATGAATTTCATGGTTATGCTTCTTTAGATCGGCAGGGTCCTGAAATTGTTCCCTGCAGTAACAACAGACGTACCCCGTGTCTATCTTTTGAAGGAAAGGGGTGGCATTGCTGCACATTATAATCATTTGCGTGTTATTCGATTGCTTTTCTAGTTCTTCTCTTACAGATGGCTTTGTTTTACCAGCGGGCGTCTTTGGCTTGGCTGTCGGTTTATTTGGTTTTGGTTCAGGTTCTTTCTTTAATTTGATGTTACCTACAAAGAAAATATAAGGTTATTCTGGGGTCTTACATTTCTTATTTCGTGCAAATAGCACTTTCCGCTTTTTTTTAATACCTATCTTATGATTACGGATAAAGAGACGATTTTGAATAAACATAGGATTAAGAGATACACAGACGACAGAATAGTGTGGAAAAGAAGCCTTTGCCCGACAGTCAAACAATACAGGCCAATCCGTCAAATGAATAGATTCGGATATAAAACCCGATTAATAAATACTGACTCATCACCTTTTCCCCCAATGCTTCTCAAGTTTGCCCCTATGTCGCGAGCTGCACGTATTATTAACATTATAACGGTATCGGAAGATATATTTGGACAAAACCTACCAAGATTTGTCCAGAGGGCACAAATCATAATTGAATGAGGTGTTTAACTGTAGACATTGTCATGTTCAATTAATTTAGGTTTTATTATTTTTACTGGGCGTAATCTTACTAATTTTGTATTGTATGTTTTTCTATTTTTTGTGTTTATATTGGATGTCTTACAGCACAATTGGTGGTAAATAAATAATTAAAATTTAAAAAATCCCACCCTTGTCCCATGTTACTTGAAGTCGGCGCAACAGGTTTCTGTTCAATCTCGTCAATGTCAACCATTATGCTATCATTAAAATAATATTCATAAAGAACAAAACAGACTTCTTTTCAAATGAACTTATTCCTAGAATTCCAAAGACTATTAAAGAGATGATTAAATGTAGGTCCTACCTAATTATTTATCACTGATACTGTTTTTTTTTTTGTTATCGAAATATTGTTAAGGTGACTACGGCGTTCGATCATAATTGTTGGGGAAAATTATAGAAATGTTGACAGAAAAAAACGTTTATTTAATTATTATACATGCTTCAAGTACATAAGTTACTTCAGACGTTAAACTACAAAGAACTATGTAAATATTTAGTATAATTATTAACAGCTAGTTAAACGAAAACATCAGTTCGGCGCGGGCGCAGGTCAGCTAGCGTGGCGTCATGTTTCATGTGCTTTATCGTAGTTACGAGCGTTAACGACTTACGGCATTTCATACAAACTTTCAAGTCCTTTTTTTCGAAATGACTGAACCGATTTTGATGAAACTTCAGGATACATAGGTCTAAAAAGTTATCAGAGAACATCTTCGAAATGCTTTTAAAAAAAAAAGATAATTGGAAATGGCTGTTTCTACGGAATATCTAAAATTTGGTCTAATTTAGCTGTAACACTATTTTTAGAAAATGTTCTCTGATAACTTTTTAAACCTATGTATCCTGCTTATGCGTATGAAGTTTCATGCAAATCACTTCAATAAATTCGAAAAAAAAAGTAATCGAAACTTTGTATGAAATGCCGTAAGTCGTAAACGCTCTTAAATAGATAATACATATAAACGTCATAGTGAAACTGTGATCCTGATGACTTAGTAAAGCCTTTAAATAAGATAACACAATAGCTTACTTTGACCCAGAACTAGCAGAACCTAGAACTAGGCGAGCAATAGATGGCCAATTGACTCTTGCAAGCAGATAACGATTTTGATCACGTTGTCCCTTATATCGTAAGTAGGTATAAATATCTTCGGCAATTATGAAAAAGATGCGTTTACTAGTCGAAAACACAGCATAGCTTATACTAAGTATCTATGGGTAACAGTATGAATGAATAATAAAGTATTTACGAGTACATTTTTCTATAATTAGGAGAGACGTTGATTTTAAATTGTAAGATATTTATATTTAAACTAACAGGGTCACTAATACTAGATCAAGAACTCACTTCAGTACCAAAGACTCCAATGAAATAGTAAACACGGTAAATATCCCGTTTACAGTGTTAAAATTATACCGTCTATATTGACGAAGTTTGACTTATCTTCTAGAAGCCGTCAACCAAGCATTCTGTACATCAAACTAAGTCACCCTAAAAAAATATTGCTGGGAAACGACTTTTTTTTTTGGGGTGAAAAATCACGTGTTGCGGTAAAACTCAATGTTACGCACTCAAAACATTTTGCTATTTAATGCATTGAATAGTTAACGGGTCATGGAGGCATTTAAAGTTAAGTTATAACCTTAAAAAATAGTATTTAAAAAAACATGTGACATGAACACCTCTAATATCTCCGTAACTAGAAGGTTCCACGGTATGGTCCAGAACAAGTGCCTTTTGGCTTCGTTAAGGGTCTATTTACACCCTTTATGTATGTCCTCGAATACCCTAAGCCGATATTTCTCGTGAGCTTTTAAATCGCAGCTTTTAAAATTAAAGCTTTATAATGATCGACTGCAAAGCTCATATTTGTACATCATCCGAGTGCTTCTTCATATGCTCTTTCAACGACTTCTTTCTAGCGTAAGTCCTTAAACAAATATTGCACTGAAAGTCTTTCGTCTTCTTGTGTACTATCTCATGATGCCTGAGCATCGGTGCGGTAAAGAATTTCTTTTCACACAACTCACACTTGTGCTTGCGCTCAATCAAATGATCCCTCTTAGTATGAATAGTCAGAGATCTTTTACAAGTAAAGGTTTTATCGCAAGCACGACATTTGATCAGGTTACTTTGCACCCCATGCACTTCAGCCACATGGTCATCCCTCTTCTGATGATTTTTAAACATCTTTTTGCAGTGCCAACACTTATTTCTCAGATACTTGTGGACGTGGACGGCAGCTTCGTGGCTTTTTACCTTTCTCATAGTATCATAAGTATTGGAGCAGTAGCTACATTTAAACTCGCCTGTTATGTGTGTCTGGGCGTGCCTTTTGAGACAACCGCCGGTAATATAACCCATATCACACACTTCGCAAATAAAATTTCTGTAGTGAGTGTGCATATGCAATTGCAAAATTTTAAACTTTTCAAAAACACTTGGGCACAAGCAACATTTTAAGACTTCACTACTGAACTTAAATGGTAAGAACTGGTTTTTAATGTCCATGTGTATTCCCCTTTCGTGTTCAGTCTTTAGATGTTCTAACAAGTTTTCTAAAGTATCTATGTCGGCGTCGCAGAGTGTGCATCGTAAATCCGTCAAGTCCAGCTTGACACAAAACTCATCTATTCTAGTAATCTTTTCAATTGGAGTTAAAGAACTGTACAAGCGCCGATGATTGTCACGAATATGCTTTTTCAGGTCTGCAGGGTCTGGATACTGTGTATCACAATAGCAACACATATAACCTCGATAATTTATTCCAAGAAAAGGCGTGGCATTGGAGTAAGTAAGAATTTCTTGAAGATTTGAGCGGTGTTTCTTCAGTTCCTCTGTCATTTCTATCCTCGCTTTACCGATCTCAGTGAGAACTCCTTTAATTCTCTTCCTTTTAGGTTTTTCTTCAGTATTTGGTTTCGGAACTTCAATAGTTATAGTTCCAGTACCTATAAAGAAAACGTTGTTTTAATTGATTTGTCATCATTCTTGCTGGACGTAAAGAGTTATTAAAGTATGAAATAATTAACGATTGCAACTTTACCGGACAACTAACCTATACGATAAAAATAAGCTCCTAGTCACAAATATAGGCAAAATATAATTGTGATTTGCAGATGACACTTACAGCAAATATTCCAAGAACTCACAACGCGTAACCATTAGTCCGTGTCGAATGGTCAAGAGCAATATTCTCTTTTCTAATTCTTATGTTATCGTAATTTTTTTATCAATTTAGGTGTAAGCATGTAAAATTATTCCAATAATTAAGATATTGCACGACATCTATAGTGAAAGAAGACTAGAAACTGACAAAATACTTCCTGTATTTTGTCAACTTTCAATGAACGAATGAATCGACTTCAAAAACACTACTTCTCTGTTTAGGTGCTGGTTTGACTGGGCTATGGCATTTTAGCTGAAATATAAAGTAACTCAAACTCAAAGCATTTATTTCAATAAGTCCATTACAGGCACTTTTAAATGTCAGAAAAACAAAGAGGGCGAAGCTAGTCCCAGTCACAAGGCATAATAACTTTTGAAAGTACTGTAGTTGTCCATGCCATTGCAACGCGTTGATCTCTATGGAAAAGAATGGGCAAGAAACTCCATGGACACTCTTTTAAATCAAAATATATAATAATAACTTCACGATATTATTTTACTTAGATAATTAATTATTGCCTGCTAAATTCGTAGCCTAGTAATGCCGTAGTAACACTTTCGCGATACATTCAGTCCTTGCAATTTATACAATTATTGGTCAATGGAATCATCACAACGTCTTACGACTACGTTGCGATGTGTCATGCGTTACAATGAAAAGACAAAAACTAATTTTAAAACTAACTAACACAGTCCATAATGTAGCGATGCGATAATAAGAAGACCACTTGATACTGGAATTCGCTTTTGTAAGAAGTTCAAGCT
The DNA here is from genome assembly GCA_905220335.1 of Noctua pronuba. Classification (NCBI taxonomy): domain Eukaryota; kingdom Metazoa; phylum Arthropoda; class Insecta; order Lepidoptera; family Noctuidae; genus Noctua; species Noctua pronuba. The sequence goes on along the minus strand of LR999922.1, from coordinate 5,062,592 downwards.
AATCGTTATGGGTGTTATTATCGATCTCCAAAAGCCATTCGATTAAGTAAGTCATAAGTACAATATGAAATAATATATATACAATATGAAGCAATATTTTATTTTGACTGTATAATATGTTGAAGTTATAAATAATCTTTGCTTCAGAGGTCGTATTAAATTTCGCTCAAACTCTACATGATAAAACTGATGTACTCACGGAATACCGCAAGGGTCTGTTCTGGGCCAGCTATTGTTTCACATATATCGAAAGCGAATAGTTAAACTAACATTAAAAAACATCTTATTTTACTGTACTATGAGAAAATAAACCTTAAAGTGTAATGAAGTTACGTAAAAACGAAATCCTTTAAATTCATTCGATCACTTGAAATCAAACAACTTTCATGCATAAATTAATTTTATTTCACAAACAAAATACCAACTAAATCATATCATATACAGATCTTATTAATACATGATACAAGCCGATTGGGTAAACCAAAGCATTATAATGATATTAAGTATTCACCTTGAAAATAATTCTCGTGCTTAAAAAACGTCGCAATCTCGCTAATATAAAACTTGTCAATATGTAAGAAAATTACAGATATTTTTGATGCATGAGACTGCGATAGATAAACAAGGATAGGAATGTGCACGTTTCGCCTCACTGGTCACAGGTCTGATGTCGGTCTCATTGAAATCTGGAGGATGCAGGGAGTAGTGCTAGACATATCATGTGAAGAGGCTTCACGCCTTAGTGAAACTGTGATCCATTACTCAGTGACAACTGCCTTATAGTATATAACACATGACCTATTTGGACACTTGGAACCAGAACTAGGCGACCGATTGCCAGTTGACCCTAGCAAGCAAATGACGATTTTGTTTACGTTGTCCCGAATATCGTAAATAGTTGTAAATAAGTCTCTTTGAAAATCATGAAAAAATAATGCGTTTACCAGTCGAAAATACAGTAAGGATTTTTTAAGTATCTATTGCTAACAGTATGAATGAATAACAAAGCATTTACGAGTACATTTTTCTAGTTAGGAGAGACGCTGATTTAAAATTCTACCGTCAATATTGACGAAGTATGACTTATCTTAAAACATGTACTCGAGTACCCCATGCCGATATTAATCGTGGGCCTTCAAATCACATTTCTTTATAATTGATCGACGTCAATGTTCAAATTTGTATATCATCTGCGTGTTTCTTCATATGCTCTGTCAACGACTTCTTTCTAGCGTAAATCCTTAAACAAAGAGCGCACTGAAAGTCTTTCGTCCCCGTGTGTACTATCTCATGATGCCTCAGCATGGATGCAGTAAAGAATTTTTTTTCACACATCTCACATTTGTGCTTGCGCTCAATCAAATGATCCCTCCTGGTGTGTCTAGTCAGAGATTTTTTGCTAGTAAAGGTCTTATCGCAAGCACTACATTTAATCAGACTACTTTGCACCCCATGCACTTCAGCCACATGATCATCCCTCTTCTGATGATTATTAAACTTCTTATTGCAGTGCCAACACTTATTTCTCAGATACTTGTGTATGTGAACGGTGGCTTCGTGACTTTTTACCTTTCTCGCAGTATCATAGGTATTGGAGCAGTAGCTACATTTAAACTCTCCTGTTATGTGTGCCTGGGCGTGCCTTTTGAGACAACCGCCGGTAATATACCCCATATCACACACTTCGCAAATAAAATTTCTGTAGTGAGTGTGCATATGCAATTGCAAACTTTTAAACTTATCAAAAATACTTGGGCACAAGCAACATTTTAAGACTTCACTACTGAACTTAAATGGTAAGAACTGGTTTTTAATGTCCATGTGTATTCCCCTTTCGTGTTCACTCTTAAGATGTTCTAACAAGTTTTCTAAAGTGTCAATGTCAGCGTCGCAGAGTGTGCATCGTAAATCGGTCAAGTCCAGCTTGACACAAAACTCATCTTTTCTAGTAATCTTTTCAATTGGAGTTACAGCACTGTACAAGCGCCGATGATTGTCACGAATATGCTTCTTCAGATCTGCAGGGTCTGGACACTGTGTATCACAGTAGCAACACATATAACCTCGATAATTTATTCCAAGAAAAGGCGTGGCATTGGAGTAAGTAAGAATTTCTTGAAGATTTGAGCGGTGTTTCTTCAGTTCCTCTGTCATTTCTATCCTTGCTTTACCGATCTCAGTGAGGACTCCTTTTATTCTCTTTCTTTTAGGTTTTTCTTCAGTATTTGGTTTCGGAACTTCAATAGTTATAGTTCCAGTACCTATAAAGAAAACGTTGTTTTAATTGATTTCTCATCATTCTTGTTGGACGTAAGCTAGCTCTGGATCACGGGAAGGCGCAGCAACAGTAATTAAAGCATGGAGTAATTAACGATTACAACTTTACCAGACAACTAACCTATACTATAAAAATAAGTTGACTAGTAACAAAGATTCGAAAAATAGAATTGTGTACTTTTAGTGTAGATGAAACTTAATGCATACAAACTATTATGTCCCCCATTCCGCAAAACTGTTTCAGGGTCTAACTCCGCAAAGTTCAGGTCAATGGTATACTGGCGACTGGGTAGATTTACACATGAAGACCCCTTGACTAAAACCAGCAAAATACTAATTATGTCAAAATAAAATAAATGTACTTACAGATTTTTTGGAGTTACTAATACTATGGTTTTTGGCCGAAATAAACACTTTATAAATAAATGGTTACGGGTGTTATTAACGATCTCCAAAAGCCATTCGATACACTAATGGCCAAGCCAAAAGTACAATATGAAAAAAAACTGCTATATTTTATTTGACTGAATCTATTGAAGTTTTAAATAGTCCTAGCTTTAGAGGTTTTATTTAAATTCGCTAAAACTCTGCATGATAAAACTGATGTACTCCCAGAATACCGCAAGGGTCTGTACTGGGCCTATTCTTATTTCTCAACATCTATCGAAGGCGCATAGTTAAACGATGTTATTTTACTATACTATGAGAAAATGAACCCTACAGAGGGTCGTTTATATAAATGTTATATAGTGCTTCATTTCGCCTCCTGACTTTTCAATTTTATATGAAACATCGATTCTTCGTCAAGTACGGTGAAATGAAATCCTTTAAATTCATTCGATCACTTGAAATCAAACAATTACTATCGTTCAAAAAATTTATTTCACAAACCAAATACCTACTAACTAAAAGACAAAAACCTTATCAATACAAATAAAAGTTCGCGTTGATACATCACACATGCTTAATCAAGTAAGGATTGATTAAGCATTATAATGACAGTAAGTAGCCACCTGGAAAATAATTCTCGTAGTTTAGAACGTCTCAACTAAGTTAATATAAAACTTGTCAATCATCTTTCTCCAGTCCTTATCCCAATTTATTTGGGGTCGGCGCAGCGTGTCTTCTTCAGCATGTAAGTAAATTATAGGTATTTTTGACGGATGAGACTGAGATAGATAAACAAGGATAGGAATGTTCACGTTTCGCCCCACTGCTGGGTAAGTCTGACATCGGCCTCGTTGACATCTGGAAGAATCCTCCAAGGCAGGAAGGTATATCTTGTGAAGATTCTTCACACTAACATTGTGTATGAAATTGATCGGTCGCCATCCTCAGCCCACAATCGGGTCTCAGATTTCATACACATCTGTCAAAACAGTTCCTGACCTCTCCGACCTGACGTTCTTCTGCTCCCATCTCTCGACCTCTGATCAGCTTTCCAAATCACGTACCAACAGAGTGCTAGTACCGCCAGTTTATCACACGCTAAGCTTGAAAAGTCAGTGTGTATGCCTATTACGGGAGTCATTTCGTATTTAATTAGTCATGATGATGTAATTCAGACCAGTTCTTTGTGCTTACTTTTCATGTGCCCTTTCCAGCTAGCTTTCTGCACGAATGTCTGACCGCAACGCTCGCATTTGAACCGTCTAACGTCACTGTGTATTTCCATATGTTGCCTTAAAGTTTCCTTCCGGCTATATGACTTCAGGCACACGGTACATTGGAACTCTCTTGTTTTTGTATGTGTTACCATGTGAAACTTTAAATCAGCATCTTTGAAAAATGCCTTATCGCATTCTGTACATTTGAACCGCCTCTCCATTAAATGATCCCGTCTAGTGTGGATCCTAAGTGCGCTTGTGTTAGGAAACGTCCTGTCGCACGCTTGGCATTTGACAATTTTCATCTTGAGTCCATGTACTTCCACTAAGTGCTCGTCTCTTTTCACATGATTCTTGAATCTCTCGTTACAGAATTTACACTTACTTCTGAAACCCTTGTAAATGTGAACAATTTTTTCATGATGCCTAGCCTTCGGATGAGTGACAAAAGTTTTAGAGCACACATTACATTTGAAAACGCCTGTATTGTGTGAGCCGATGTGTCGTCTGAGGCGTCCTTTGGTAATGTATCCCCTGTCACACTTATCGCAAACAAAATGCCTATAATGAATGTGCATGTGTTCTTGCAAACCTCTAAACTGTCCAAAATTACTCGAGCACAAACAACATTTCAAGGTTTCGCTGTTAAACTTAAATGGAAAGAGTTGGTTCGTGATTTCGTTATGTATATCTCTTTTGTGGTCAGTTTCTAGATGTTTCATCAAGTTTTCCAATGTGTCGATGTCAGTATCGCAGAGTGTGCATCGTAAATCTGTAATATCCAGCCTTATTAAAAACTCATCTATTGTGTACTTATTATCACTTGGTATTACAGAGTTATATAAGCCTTTATGATTGTCACGAGTATGCTTCTTCAGGTCTGCAGGGTCTGGATACTGATCGTCGCAGTAGCCACACATATAACCTCGACAATCAGCTCCGACAAAGGCCGTGGCATTAGAGCAAGTCAGAATCTCTGTTAGATTTTTGTGGTGTTTTTTCATTTCGTTCATCATTTTTATCCTTGCTTTACCGACCTTAGTGAGAACTCCTTTTTTCCGTTTGCGTTTACCTCCATTATTTGTTTTATGATCCTTGATAGGTTTATCTGGAGTACCTATAAAGAAAACTATGTTTTAATTGTCTTGTCAACTGTAGGCACCATAAGCGTAACTTTCTGGTTCCAAGTCTATAACGCAAATAAGTAGGGAAAACGACATCTCTAGTCCCCACAGGTTAGTTTTATCCTATATATTTGAATGAAAAATTATCATCATCATCTTTCTGCCCTTGTCCCATTCTATTTGTGGTCCGCGCAACACGGTTTCTTCTTCCATTCTCCCCTGTCAGACGTCACGGATTCATTTACTTCTTTCTTTTTCATATCATTCCTCACACAATCCATCCATCTTTTCTTCGGCCTCCCTGTCCCTCTCCATCCATCAGTTTTTTAGTAACATGCAATTCATCCCTCCTCATCACATGTCCATACCAATATAGAAGACTTCCTTTCTATTTTTCTGTAACAGGCGCTACTTTTAAACTTCCTCTAACATATTCATTCCTTACTTTATCCATCCTTGTCACTCCACACATCCATCTCAACATTCTTATATCCGTTACATGCAATCGTTTTTCATCCATCTTTTTCACAGCCCAGCATTCTGATCCATACAGTACGACAGGTCTAATCACGGATTTGTATATTTTCCCCTTTAACTTGAGGGGCAATTTCAACCATCCGGAGTTGATCTGGTGCGTTACGTCCCGGTCTACTTCGCCATCCCCTTGGACAAGCGACCCGAGGTACCGGAATTCGGAGCAGATCAGTATGGGCGTTCCGGCAAGAGTTATAGGCACAGGACTGGAGAGACCGCCGTAATCGCAAAACAAGTGTTCCGATTTGGTTCAACTAATTTCAGGCCAACATTTTCCAGTCTTTGCCACCACACCTCCGATCTGCTCTGGAACTTTTGGCTGCTCTCGGTAACCAGCCCAGCACAATGTCATCGGCAAACAGTATACACCAGGGTGCCTCTTCCTGGATGTCCGATGTGAGATCGTGCATTTGAATGAAAAATTATGAAGACCAAAAACACGCAAATGAAGTCACTAGCAAAAGCTAAAGACGAAATAAGCCAACTGAATGCAAAAAAGGTAATTAACAGCAATATCATTACTCTATATGAGATCTTATTTATCGGAACAAACTTCTCGTTTTCTGCCTCGTTTCGTAGTCCGCCAGATTGAAATCCCGTCTTGTCAAAGGATCCTCACTTTACTTGGAGGAGTCCCACGTACTGATTATAGTTAATTATTATTTGTTAATTCTTCAAATACCGATGTAGATTAAATGGTCGCAGAAAACCAGAATTTGGTTGTATGTTCTTGATCTTTTGCGAGCCATCTGAACTCTACATCAGGAGAAGTTTGAAAGTCCATAAGATCTACTTGTCCAAAACAAATAATAAAGACCTACTTCATTGTTTGCTGGGATAGGATTCTTGATAGATTTATGTCGAGATAGATAATATTTTTCAAGTAGTCTTTTGTAAGAGTATCTTAATTGCAGATACGGATATCGTACTGTGATTTTATGAATAGAGAACATTTTTGAGGAAACAAGCAACGTCATTAATTAGGGATTCAAGCCCTAAAGATGGCCATTGGTCAACGCTAGAGTTTATTGGTCACATGAAATCAAACAGCCATTGTAATGAAAGCATTTTATTTCACAAACATAACACAATATCAATACCTAATCGATGAAAGATCTTATTGATCTAATATTAAATCTGATATCCAATTCGATGAACGATTTGATATGAACCCACATAATACTAGTGAGTTTTCGCGTTGCCTGTAACGCGATTTATTTCGAGTTTCATTGAATTATTTATCAACTCTGGCGAAACTGAAGTTTGAACGATTTGATACTGGAGTCAATTTCATGAACCCACATAAAACTAGTGAGTTTTCGCGTTGCCTCTAACGAGATTTATTTCGAATTTCATTGAATTATTTATCAACTCTGGTGAAACTGAAGTTTGAACGATTTAATACTGGAGTCAATTTCATAAACCCACATAATACTAGTGAGTTTTCGCTTTGCCTATAAAGTGATTTATTTCGAGTTTAATTAAATTATTATGTTTATTCGTTACTTGTGAGCATAGATAATCGTGTTCACAAATATCCTCGTCCGTTTCAATAGCTATATAATTTAAACAAGTTCGCCGTGTTTACTCTTCATGTGCCCTTTCCAGCTGGCTTTCTGCACGAATGCCTGACCGCAACGTTCGCATTTAAACCTCCTTATACCACTGTGTATTTCCATATGCTGAACCAAAGTCGTTTTTCGGCTAAACAACTTCAGACACACGGTACATGGGAACTCTCTCGTTTTTGTATGCGTTACCATATGATATTTTAAATCGGCTGATTGGAAGAATGCTTTTTCGCATTCTGTACATTTGAACCGCCTCTCCATCAAATGATCTCGTCTAGTGTGGATTCTTAGTGCGTATGAACTAGGAAACGTCCTGTCGCACGCTTGGCATTTCCTTACCTTCAACTTCACTCCATGTATATTCAGCAAGTGCTCGTCTCTTCTCATCTCATTCTTAAATCTTTCATCACAATACTTACACTTACTCTTGAAATTCTTGTTTACGTGAACACGTGTTGCGTGACTCTGGACTCGCGACTTAGTTAGAAAGGATTTAGAGCACAAATTACATTTGAAAACGCCCGTATTGTGTGAGCCGATGTGTCGTCTGAGACGTCCTTTGGTAATGTAACCCATGTCACACTCATCGCAAACAAAATGCCTATAATGAATGTGCATGTGTTCTTGCAAACCTCTAAACTGTCCAAAATTACTCGAGCACAAACAACATTTCAAGGTTTCGCTGTTAAACTTAAATGGAAAGAGTTGGTTCGTGATTTCGTTATGTAAATCTCTATTGTGGTCAGTTTCTAGATGTTTCATCAAGTTTTCCAATGTGTCGATGTCAGTATCGCAGAGTGTGCATCGTAAATCTGTAATATCCAGCCTTATTAAAAACTCGTCTATTGTGTACTTATTATCACTTGGTATTACAGAGTTATATAAGCCTTTATGATTGTCACGAGTATGCTTCTTCAGGTCTGCAGGGTCTGGATACTGAGCGTCGCAGTAGCCGCACATATACCCTCGATAATCAGCTCCGACAAAAGCCGTGGCATTAGAGCAAGTCAGAATCTCTGTTAGATTTTTGTGGTGTTTTTTCATTTCGTTCATCATTTTGATCCTTGCTTTACCGACCTTAGTGAGAACTCCTTTTTTCCGTTTGCGTTTACCTCCATTATTTGTTTTATGATCCTTGATAGGTTTATCTGGAGTACCTATAAAGAAAACTATGTTTTAATCGTCTTGTCAACTGTAGGTACCATAAGCGTACCTTTCTTGTTTCAAGTGTTTAACGTTAACGTTTATTATCCTGTATATATGAATGAAGATTTTCATCATCATCTTCCTGCCCTTGTCCCATTCGGTAGGCTCAACACGTTTTCTTCTTCCATGCTCCCCTGTCAGACGTCACGGCTTCATTTACTTCTTTCTCTTTCGTATCATTCCTCACACAATCCATCCATCTTTTCTTCGGCAAGGGATCTCCCTCTCCATCCATCAACATTAATATCAATCACTTTTTTAGTACATGCGTTTCATCCCTCCTCGTCACCACGTCCATACTAAGATAGATGACTTCCTTACTTTATCCATTCTTGTCACTCCAGTCTCTACATTGTCATCTCCGCTACATGCAATAGTTTTTAGGGTTCCGTTGTCAACAAGGAACCCTTATAGTATCGCCATGTCCGTCTTACCGTTTGTCTGCAGCTTAGCTCAAATACACTTAGTACTAGAAAGCTGTAATTTGGCATGAATATACAGATTAGTTACGCCGGATAAATGGTAAAATAAAATCTCGAAAAGTATGTTTTTTAAGGTATCTCATATACACGTAAAGTGGGGATTTTTTTCTCGGGTTCCTCAGTGTCTCTCATGTCGTTGGATAGGTCTATAAAAAATATTGCTAGTTTGTTCATATAATTTTTCGATTAAGGGATTCGTTTGTGAAATATTAAGCTTTAAAAGTGCTAATTTTTGTTCGACTGAAGAGTGTCACCCCATCCCCTTCTACCAGCTATAAACGGTTGTTTGGGTGTGTTAAAAGGAAAACTATCACAGCCAAGTAGGCTTTACAAGTTTACGAGTAATAGTCGATCAACTTATAAAATATACTTGGAAAACATAATTTCCTAAACATAATATATGGGATATATACGAGCCATTTGAACTCTATCTCTGAAGAAGTTTGAAAGTCCATAAGATCTAGTTGTCCAAAACAAGTAATACAGACATGGTCTATTATTTGCTGGGATAGGAGTCCTGATAGATTTATGTCGAGATAGATATATTTTTTCATGAAGTCTTTTGTATCTTCATTGCAGATAAGGACATCGTCCTTTGGTTTTATGAATAGAGTCTATTTTTGATTGCAGCCTCAACGATGCCGACCCTTGAGGTTATTGGTCACACGAAATCAAACAACCATTGTCATGAAAGTATTCTATTTGACAAACAAAACACAATATCAATACCTACCCAATGAAAGATCTTGTTGATACAATGTAAAAGCTGATTGGGTAAACTTAGTAAGTATATCCAATTCGATTTTTAAATTAAGATAAGAATAATATGAATGTAATTAATAAATGAATTATCTGTTTTACTGGTGAAACTGAAGTTTGAACGATTTGATACCGGAGTCAATTTCATGAACCCACATAATGCTAGTGAGTTTTCGCGTTGCCTGTACTGCGATTTATTTCGAGTTAGTTTAATTGTTTTTTTTTTTTTTTAACTTTGCCCCACACTAGTAATTTCTCCTGTATCGTGGGTGCGTTTACAAACATTGAAAACTCACATACACAAACAGCGTACAGCGTTATTCGTTACATTAGGGAATAGATAATCGTCTCCAGAAATATCCTCGACCGTTTCACTAGCTATGATATACAGGGTGGATACGTTCAACGGGGCATTAAGAGGAACTACACGAAAATAGTCTTAGGTGACTATCCATAAGTTTTCGTGAAATTTTGATCAACATTCGAAGATTTTCAAAAAAAGTTACAGTTAGCAAGAAAATGGCCATTTTACACAAAATATTTTTTGATGCCAATCGATCCTGTTTCTAATACTGATCAAAAACTTCTATGGGATCAAACCGGGTTAAAGTACTAAAAAAGTCAGAAATTACAAAAAAAAAACTTTAGCCATCCATATTGTTTGAATGATTTAACCAAAAATTTTTTTTGGATGTTTTTCGATCCTGTTTCCGATCAAAAACTCACTCGAAATCATTGAAGGTCCTAAGAAAGAATTTGTGAATCTGAAATACAAATAAATAAAAGACAAATGATCACGAAGACGGATTTTTGTTTTTTGCGATTGCGTCTTCCGACTTTTTAGTACTCCAACGATGGTTGGTCCATTAGAAGTTTTTGATCAGTATTAGAAACAGCATCGATGGTGATCAAAATTTCACGAAAAATTGTGGATAGTCTCCTAAGACCATTTTCGTGTAGCTGCAACGGTTAAGGTAGTTCCCTTTACTGCCCCGGTGAAAGTATCCCATCCTGTATAATTTAAACAAGTTCGCCGTGTTTACTCCTCATGTGCCCTTTCCAGCTGGCTTTCTGCACGAATGCCTGACCGCAGCGTTCGCATTTAAACCTCCTTATATCACTGTGTATTTCCATATGCTGAATTAAAGTCGTTTTTCGGCTAAACAACTTCAGACACACGGTACATTGGAACTCTCTCGTTTTTGTATGCGTTACCATATGAAATCGTACATTGGCTGATTGGAAAAATGCTTTGTCGCATATTGTACATTTGTACCGCCTCTCCATCAAATGATCTCGCCTAGTGTGGATCCTAAGTGCGCTTGTGTTAGGAAATGTCCTGTCGCACGCTTGGCATTTCCTAATCTTCAACTGCACTCCATGTTTTTTCAGCAAGTGCTCGTCTCTTCTCGTTTCATTCCTAAATCTTTCATCACAATATCCACACTTACTCTTGAAATTCATGTTTACGTGAACACTTCTTTCGTGACCCTGAGCCCGCCTCTTAGTTAGAAATGTTTTAGAGCACACATTACATTTGAAAACGCCCGTATTATGTCTCTCGATGTGTTTCCTGAGAATTCCTTTGGTAATGTATCCCAGGTCACACTCATCGCAAACAAAATTCCTATAATGAATGTGCATGTGTTCTTGTAAACTACGAAACTTATCAAAATGACTCGAGCACAAACAACACTTCAAGGTTTCGCTGTTAAACTTAAATGGAAAGAGTTGGTTCGTGATTTCGTTATGTATATCTCTATTGTGGTCAGTTTCTAGATGTTTCATCAAGTTTTCCAATGTGTCGATGTCAGTATCGCAGAGAGTGCATCGTAAATCTGTAATATCCAGCCTTATTAAAAACTTATCTATTGTGTACTTATTAGCACTTGGTATTACAGAGTTATATAAGCCTTTATGGTTGTCCCGAGTATGCTTCTTCAGGTCTGCTGGGTCTGGATACTGAGCGTCGCAGTAGCCGCACATATACCCTCGATAATCAGCTCCGATAAAGGCCGTGGCATTAGAGCAAGTCAGAATCTCTGTTAGATTTTTGTGGTGTTTTTTCATTTCATCCGATGTTCCTAACCCCAGTATAGAGGGAACGGTTTTTCCTATTTTCTGTTTTTGTTTGACGCCTTTATTTGTATTTCGATCCTTGATAGGTCTGCCTCGAGTACCTATAAAGAAAACGATGTTTAATTGGTTGGTTTTCATCTTTGTAGGTTAGGTTAACCTTACTTATAAGAAACTACAGGGAGCTTAGTCTTTACTGAGCACATAAATCTTGGAACGTCAGTCTGTAGACTATTCGCATAGTGTTCCTGCAGCCGAGCATGATGATGATGATGCCATCTAACCGATTTCGGCCACAGCGACTGCATTCAATGGCTTTCTAGGGAGGTTGTCGAGAGCTTTGGTGTGCTGTTCTAGCATGTGCTCTCAAGTGGCTAGCATACCCAACTTTGGCCGAAAAACTCAAAGCCGAGCATAGCAGTGGTGTGACCGTCGGACTGCCAAGTCATAGGTCTCGAGTTCGAATCCAAGGCACGCACCTCGGATTCATGTGCGTATTGTATAATTATCACTTGCTTCGGTGAAAGAAAACATCGTGAGGAAAACAGCATGTGTGAGAGATAATTCTTGACCTCATGTAAAGCTAAGTCAGAACCCTTGGCGGCATAAAAACTCAGGTTAGGTACGAATCACACGATAAAGAAAGATAGTGTTAGTTTACCGGATAAGTGGTCAGAAGTTGAGCTCCCTTCGAGAGCTTTTATTGTACTTGGTAACGCCATCTAATTTTGGTTTTGATATATAATTGGGTCTTTCATTAGTTCCTACATTTGACGTTATTGTCAGAATGGGCGATGATATCTACCCCACCTACCGCAAAAGCACGGCGACCAGACCGAAATGAATGTTCTCGCCGAGTGGCCGTGTGCTGTGTTGCTCCCGCGCCGACCGTGTGCTGGACCGTATCCACCCTCCTCTAATCCACGTATTTGATCGCCCGTTCATCATCTCATTCTTTCTAGGCGATAACCGCAATACTTTTATACAGTCCCCTTAAATTCAAACATTTGTCAAAATCGCCTACATAATTTGGTTCCTTACGAATAAACTGGCGAAATGTACTATTAGGTACACCTCTAATCCAGGTCCAGTTGAAAACCAGCGTCAGGCACTAGTTGCCCGATTTTGCTGAACTGGGCCTATTTGGCGCAGCCGTGAGGCACACAGTGTAAAATTTTTTGTTTAGTTTTAAGTTTTGTCTTGTATTATTTTTGTTTTATATGCACACTTTAAGTGCACACAGCACTTGTGGCATGTGGCAAATAAATGTATTTTCTTTCTTCTTTTCTTCTCTACCTAATCCTTCAGAGATTACAGGCGTAATGTTATGCTATGTAGGAAATTTATTTAATTTTTGACTGGTGTAAAATATTATTGTTTGATGATGTAATAAATAAAAATTCATTGTTTAAAAACCCGTTTTATTTTATGCCTCGGTAAATACAATCAAAACCCTTTTTCTGATATCTGAATAAATTATCTTTGAACTGGTGTACCACCGGCCACCATAGTCCCTTTGATGAATGGGTTAAAGTATTTAGCAGATATTATTTAAAGAGAAGAGAAAGTGTTTAGTTTGAAGTTCAAAGGGTAATTTGAAATCAAACAATTTGTACAAAACAGAATTATAATTCACAAATAAAACAAGTAAGTAATTTTAGAATCGTACAAACAGAATTATATATGAACTACTCAACGTGAGATTTACAGTAAAAATAAAACATGAATCGGTAAACTTTTCATTTGAGAATACGCACTTGCTGCTTAGCAAGTTCGCGTGAATATGAGCGGATTTTTCGAGACTTTCATTTTCCTATTGGTAACTAACACTTTCTTACAAAAACAGCATTTAAATGTAAATAAGATGTATCCCTGCCAGATATAGACAGATTAGATTATGAACGAAAATAATGATAACAAACTGAAACAAATGTGGAGCATATTCTGAACACAATCGTTCGTTTAATCAGTCATACTGCATAGTTCAGACCAGTTCCTTGTGCTTACTTTTCATGTGCCCTTTCCAGCTAGCTTTCTGCACGAATGTCTGACCGCAACGCTCGCATTTGAACCGCCTAACGTCACTGTGTATTTCCATATGTTGCCTTAAAGTTTCCTTCCGGCTATATGACTTCAGGCACACGGTACATTGGAACTCTCTCGTTTTTGTATGCGTTACCATATGAAGTTGTACATTGGCTGATTGGAAAAATGCTTTATCGCATACGGTACATTTGAACCGCCTCTCCATCAAATGGTCTCGTCTCGTGTGGATCCTTAATGCGCTTCTATTAGGAAACGTCCTGTTGCACGCAAGGCAATTGACAATCTTCAATTTTACTCCATGCACTTCCGCCAAATGCTCATCTTTTCTCATATAATTCCTAAATTTCTCATGACAGAATCCACACTTTAAAGTCATACCTTTATTCACGTGAACTGAAGATTCATGATTTTTTGCCCTCGCGTTAGTCAAAAAAGTTTTGGGACACAAAGAACATTTGAAGACGCCTGTTACATGTGTGGCTATGTGTGACTTGAGACGTGATTTGGTGAAGAAACCCTTGTCACACACATCGCAGACATAGTTTCTATAATGAACGCGCATATGCTGTAGCAAACTCTTGAACTTTCTATAAAAATTTGGACACATACAGCATTTCATGGTGTCATCGACAAACTTGAACGGCAAGAGATGGTGTTTGATATCGGTGTGCATACCCCTTTTGTGGTCAGCTTCTAGATGTTTCATCAAGTTTTCTAATACGTCTATTTCAGTTTCGCAGAGCGTACACCGTAAATCAGTTATGTCTAGCTTTATACAAAACTCATCTGGTTTGCTTTTGCTTGTATACGTTTTTGGAGTAACTGTGTTATATAAGCCTTTATGATTACCACGTGTATGCTTCTTCAGATCTGCTGGGTCAGGAAACTGAGCGTCACAGTAGCCACACATATAACCTTGACAATCAACTCCGACAAAGGGTGTAGCATTGGAGCAAGTCAAGATTTCTCTCAGATTTGTGCGCTGTTCCGTGAGTTTTGTTCTGGATTGAATGTTCTCGATGGTATCATTTTTTATCCATTGTGTTGATTTATATTTTTCATTTATTTTACTAGCCTTGATAGAACTGTCTCGAGTACCTATAAAGAAAACGTAATTTTAATTTGTATGCCACCAACGTTGTTGTATACAAGTTTTATTTACCTTGTTATAAGAAAGACAAGTTCAAGGTTTAACACGTTAAACCAAACTAAAAACTTTGAAGTTCTCAAGAACAGATGAAACAAAAGCTATAGCTCCTGGGCTGCGGGACTGTTCGAAAGAGATACCGCGGCCCTGGAACACAAAGGGCAAAGAAGGAACATGGATGGGTTTTAGTCAGTAAAAATCTGACACTCTCTTCCACTCCGCCCAGAGCGGGGGGGTCATTTGATGATTTGCCATCCGGAGAGAAAAAAAAAGAAAAGAAAAAGCTATAGTGCCTGGATTGGCAATTATCTATACATATAAAATTCAAAGTCCTGACTGACTGACTGACTGACTGACTGAGATATCAACGCACAGCCCAAACCGCTGGTCCTAGAGACATGAAATTTGGAGGGTGTATTCTTTGTAAACAGTATGTATCCACTAAGAAAGGGTTTTTCGAAATTCCACCCCTAAGAGGGTGAAATGGGGTGTTGAATTTTCTATGAAACTTCTTATTCTTGCAGTCGCTTGACTTGAAAATTTGTGTACATACTCTTCAGATAAAATTATGAGATACGTGTATCACAGTTTTTCCAAAATCATCCCCTTATTTAAAAATCCAATGTCTTGACTGGCTGACTGAGATATCAACGCACAGCCCAAACCGCTGGTCCTAGAGACATGAAATTTGGAGAGTGTATTCTTTGTAAAGAGTAAGTATCCACTAAGAAAGTGTTTTTCGAAATTCCACCCCCAGGAGGGTGAAATGGGGTGTTGAATTTTCTATGACACTTTTTAGTCTCGCAGTCGATTGACTTGACAATTTGTGCACATACTCTTCAAAAAAAATTATGAGATACGTGTATCACAGTTTTTCCAAAATCATCCCCCAATTTAAAAATTCAATAACTTGATTGGTTGACTGATATATCAATGCACAGCCCAATCCGCTGGTTCTAGAGACATGAAATTTAGAGCGTGTATTCTTTGTAACGAGTAGGCATCCACTAAGAAAGGGTCTTTCGAAATTCCACCCCTAAGAGGGTGAAATGGGGTGTTGAATTTTCTATGAAACTTTATATTCTCTCAATCGATCGACTTGACAATTTGTGTAAATACTCTTCAAATAAAATTATGAGATACGTGTATAACAGTTTTTCCAAAATCATCCCCCAATTTAAAAATTCAATATCTTGACTGGCTGACTGATATATCAACGCACAGCCCAATCGCCTGGTTCTAGAGACATGAAATTTGGAGGGTGCATTCTTTGTGAAGAGTAAGTTTCCACTACGAAACAGTTTTTTTTAATTCCACCCCTAAGAGGGTGAAATGGGGTGTTGAATATTCTGTGAAACTTTTTATTCTCTGAGTCGATTGACTTGAAAATTTGTACACATACTTTTCAAATTAAAATTATAAGATACGTGTATCACAGTTTTTTCCAAAATCAAAATCATCCTCCAATAGAGTCAAATAGGGCTTCGAAGCTCACGTAGACGGGCGTATGGCGCGCAGTGTTGCGCGGGGCCTGCGGGGCGCGGGAGTATTAACCTATTAAGTAAGTAGGTAGAATTTTTCTGAGGAAGACGTCTGTAAACATGGTTTATTCCACATATGTGCACATTTGCGCGACATTGATATTAAATATTAAGTAAAAGTTTAATATCTATAAATAGATTCCTAATTAATCATTTGATTGTTGTCACCGGTATCCAATCTCAAACCAAGGTATCATATTTCACTTTCAAATGTAATTTAATTGATATTACTATGAACGAATGTTTGTAAGTTATAAGCAAGTACATGTAAATCTATGTATGTACTATACTTACATAGATTACTTATTATCCCAGAAGTAAGATCCCGTGGGCAATTCCCGAACTCCACGTGGGCGAAGCCGCGGGCATAAGCTAGTTTTTAATAAATGTATTGAGTAATTAATAATTGTAATGGAGAATAGTAAATCAAATTGTTATTTTTCAGCTTCACGTTTACTGACAGCTGCTTGCACTGACTGGACAGGTCCATACATATCTGTGTGGCCCTCACATAATCTGACCAAGACAAACTGTGACCTCTGCGTTTGTTTCGGCTGTTTTTTCTCAGAGTAGCCAGATTGTAAAATACCTACATTACCTAGTTTGTATAAATTTGACGGGTAAAAGTGTTTTTAATAAGCTCTTTGCAAAATAAATATCATTCATCTTCTATACATCTTATAATTTGGTTTAAGAAAAGTGAAAGTTATTAGGTAAGCAACGACGGATGTTCTAGTTCTTTGGTATAGCACGTACCTTACTTAAAACAGAAATAGTTTGAAGTTCAATAGGTCATCATTTGAAATCAAACAATTTGTAAAAAAACATAATTATAATTCACAAATACCAATTAACATTCGCACTAACAGAAACATATACCAACACAACGTGAGATTTGATTGCAAAAAATATGAAGTCAGACAAGTGTGCCATGCCTAGCCCTCATGTGCCCCTTCCAGCTGCACTTCTGAACGAATGCCTGACCGCAGTGCTCGCACTTAAACCGCCTATCATCATTATGTATCCTCATATGCTCCTTTAATGTCTTCTTCCGGCCATATGACTTGAAGCAGACAGCACATTTGAACTCCCTCACTCCTGTATGTTTCACCATGTGGAGTTTCAATTCGTTAGATCCGAAAAATTTCTTGTCGCATTGAGCACATTTGTACCGTCTCTCCATCAGGTGATCTCGTTTCGTGTGGATCGTTAGTGCGCCTTTGTGGTCAAAGGACTTGTCACACGCGTTGCATTTGACGGCTTTGATCTGAACACCATGGACCTTTAGTAAGTGATCATCTCTTTTTTTGTAATTAGTAAACTTCTCATTACAATATCCGCATTTACTGAGCAAGTTCGCATGGATATGAACGGTTTTTTCGTGACTTTTCTTCTTTCTATGTGTATCGAATACTTTCGTACATAAATCACATTTGAATGTACCAGTCTTATGCCCTTCGGTGTGACAAGCTAGTATGTGTTTATTTATAAATCCAGCATCACAAAATTCGCAAACAAAATTTCTGTAATGTATGTTCATATGTTGTTGCAAGTTTTTGAATTTGTTGAAAACATTTTGGCAAACCATGCATCTTAGTGTATCACTGTCGAACTTAAAAGGCATAATGTGGCTCTTAATGTCAGTGTAAATATTTTTATCGTGTATTTTGATCAAATGATCTATGAGCTCTTCTAATGAATGAATGCTGTTTTCGCATATCTTGCACGTAAGATCAGTGATGTCTAATTTGACAAGGAATGAGAACATCATTTTGCCAATCATGAATTTGAGTTTAGTTTTATCGTCGTGGCCTTCTAGAGTATGTTTTTTTAGGTCTGAAGGATCTGGGAACTCATCTGCGCAAAAACAGCAGGCATAACCGATGCCCCCTCTGCATCGTATAGGGGTAGCGTTGGTACATTGTAATATAAGACGTATATTGCTTCTATGTTTTAACAACTCATTAATTTTGAGCTCCTCAGGTGGTTTGAGATTTCCTCGGGTACGTTTGCGAGTCACTTTTTTGTGACAATCCGTTTCGATCTTGGCGTTCACGTTACGTTGAACACCTACAAAGAAAAGGAAACGGTTATTGAATATTTCGGAGACGTTTTCTTCTTGCTGTGGTTTGTTTGCATTATTTGCTATTCCATACAAATTTCGGGGTATTTTCATAATATAAATTTGCTGTTCAGTTATTTTGCTGATTAGGTCACTGTGATTTGTTTTCAGAACGAAATTAAGTCATCCAAAAAGAAAAATAATACTAGCCATAATTATTATCAAATTGCTGCCAAACCCAAATAAATTGGGAAAACGGCAGGAGAATGTTTAAAATTTTAGGTGCTACGGAGGAACATACGTAAATATATACTCATACATGGACTGCTAAAATCATAACCCTTTCTTTTGGCTTCACCGTTGTCGGGTAAAAAAAAAGAACTATACACATAATAATATGAAAGACGACACAATAACCGACCCGAAATAATGGGATAAGGACGAGTGAGAGAAATAAAAGATGTATTTGAAACCAGAAGAAGTAAATTATTTATTAAAAAAAAAACAAATATAACCCTTAAAACTAAATGCGAGTACAAACGAAAAATCCTCAGAAGATAAATATGTTTCCTAAGTAACATCATCAAAATGATAACACCAGTTAAATCAATTAAGCTTAACACTTTAGTTGGGTTTTCTTAGTCAAATTAATTATGCTAATCGTCAATTTTCTAAAAGCCGGCCATCTTGTGCACTTCGACATCAATGAAATCGCAACAAAAGCTACACGGATATCGCAACTTGCAACTACGATGCGGCGCCGCATTGGCTTGGCTTGTTGGAGAATCTGACAACTACCAATATACGTCGCTGCGTAGAAACTGTGATATTGAACTGGGGGCATCTACCAACAATATTTTAAACACTGTTTTAAGCTTCCACGGTTTACAACTAAACTTATACTGTCACTTACGGGATATCTTCCGTGATTGTTCATATCGGGAGCTCAAAATAATGCACTTACAATCAGGATTCAAATGTAATTATTAAAAAAAAAACTTATAAAGTTAAAAAGTTATCTTGATATAAATGTCCTCAATAACAACCTATGAATGTTATACGAAGTCGTTCTCAGCTTTCTTTTTTAACTTAATGAATTAGGATTCTTATTAGAAGATAAATGCTAGACTTTTGTAGCTACGGATGCACAACAAATAGTTCAGCGACGCGCATCTCCTTTTTTTAAAGTATCGCTGCAACACTCTCATCATAATCAAGTAGCCTATAAGCCTGCCTACAAGTAAAAATTAGGCTCTCTCATACCACGTGTTTACCGATACCTATTTTTCTATGTTTACCAGTTGATTTTACGGGTTATCAGTTACAGGCGTATTGTGATTTTGTTACATCTTCATATCGGTCTCATTCTCTTGAGTCGAGCATTTCAACTCAACTAATTTCAATTAATATTCAGACGTTGTTTGAGAATTTCTACAAATATTTGTTTTCCCAAGTTTATAAAACTATTCCTCATCATCATCTATCCTAGCCTCTCTCTGACCTCCATAACTCAGTTAAAATCGGACAATACGATACCCCTCTGTAAGACTAGTTGTCTGACTTTCGGGTCACTGACTCTTGTAACGACTGTCAAAGATCTAGAAATGAAAGCCGGGACCAACTGCTTAACGTACAGGCACGGAGGAAACTCGGTATGTAATGGGTGGTCACCCATCCACGGATCAACTCGGCAAGTGCAGCTTAGCCTGAAGGTCGACCCGAGCGGCTGTTTATTTAGCCACGAGCTCCTCATAAAACTATTCGTATCAAACTGTAATAGCATGCTTAGAACGCATATGCCCTTTCCAGCTGCACTTTTGCACGAACGCCTGATCACATATCTCGCATTTAAATCTCCTATCATTGTCATGTATCCTCATGTGCTCCCTCAAGGCTTTCTTCAACCCGTAGGACTTGCAGCAAACCTTGCAAGAAAACATTTTGATCCCTGTGTGTTTTACCGTGTGGTCGTTTAGAGACTCCTTGGTGAAGAACTCCATCTCACATTCAGTACATTTGAATCTACGTTCCAGCAAGTGGTCCCTCCTTACATGGAGCTGAAGTTTAGACTCGGACGAGAAGACTTTGTCGCACGCTTTACACTCCTTCGGTTGAGTAACAACAACGCCATGTACTTCAGCTAAGTGAGCACATTTTTGTCTATACCACATAAACTTTTCGTCACAATACCCGCATTTGTTTAAAGATAACAAGTGAACAGTCTTTTCGTGATATTTCTTTTTTCTGGGGGTGTCAAATTCTTCGGAACAGTGTCCGCATCTGAAAACTCCAACTTTATGGCTGTCACTGTGTGTGTTAAGCATTTTCTCGTTAACGAAACCAGTGCCGCAAACGTCACAAACAAAGTTTCTGTAGTGGGTGTACATGTGCTCTTGCAGGACTTTAAATCTGTTGCATATTCGTGGGCAGAAGGTGCACTTAAGAGTCGAGTCTTCGAACTTGAACGGTATGATATAATTGTTTATATCTGTGAACATTGGCTTCCCATGTTCCTCCCTGAGATGTTGGATGAGGTCTACATCTGAATCTATGTCTGTGTCGCACAAGGTACACTTGAGTTCGGTAATGTCTAGCTTGACTAAGAAGTACACGGCGCGCTGTCCTTTCATGAAGTCTAGTTTATCACTGTCATCGTGTTCTGTGATGGTATGCATTTTTAGTTCTTCGGGTTTAGGATATTGGTTATCACAGAAACAGCACACATATCCAAGATCATACTTACGAATGGGCGAGGCATTGCTACATAGTAGTATCTCTCTAATATTGTAACGTTGTTTAAACAATTCCTCCTCATTTTGCTTTTGACTTTTTTTCTTAGTTTTACTACTACCTTCTTCATGAGAGTTTGATTGAGGTATGCCTCTGCTAATATTTTTCTTTCCCACTATCTTTGATATTGTACGTGCTGTTTCTGCTTTTGAAGCAATCTGTCGTTCTTTGATCTCGGATTGCAACTTCATGGCAAGATCTGCTTCACTTTGACCTACAAAGAAAACAATATTTTGTAATTCTTGGATCAATTAAAATAGTTTTTTTTTCTTGAACAATTTCATTAATTGTTTTCTTTTTAATAGCTAGCACAGCAGCCGAGCATTTACTTAAATTTGTAGGTCAAAGGGTTTTTCGTGAAGACTATTGTGTCCAAACTTCTTGCTATTTTATCAATAACTTTGGCTTCTTGTTTTAAAGATCAAAGGTAATATTTTAATTTTAAATACTTTAAAGTAGACTGTGGTATATTATAATAAGACTCCAGACAAGGTATACTTAAGAACTTTATTAAATAAAATTTAACCGCAAACATAATTTCATCAGTCTAACTTAAGCTAGGAAAGTAATGTTGTCAGACATCAATACGTGTACTAAGATAGCTTAACAGTTATTTTAATATTTTGAAACAGTTAAATATGTATCAAATTAACTTTAGGTACGAAGACATCTAATTTATCATCAATAAGTTATTGTATCATCCTAGTTTTTTATGGGAATCTAACTTAAATGCTATATATGGAACCGTAGACAATGAAACGACATTTCGGAATTCAGCAGAATTCTTAATTTTAGACGTAGCTTGATCGAAAGCAGATAATAATGATTGGTAAATACAATAAAAGTAAGTTGTTGCATTCGGCGTCTAGTTACAACTATTTGAAATGTAGAATTAACAATATATATATCAACAAAACAGAATAGAGACGAGATAAGTAAAACATCATGGATCTACCATTTCCAGAATTCACGATTATTGTTATATTTACAAAAGGTGCCTAACAAACTTTACTATTCAGAGTTATAGCTGATTATATTTATCAGTCCAATAAAATTAACGGAACTTAATTTATGACATGACTTTTAAAGTCAGTGCATACACACCCACTTACATTCTGTAAGAGCCCCCTCTTAGAGAGACCATCCCACTTAATAGAATTTAATAATAACTTTCACAATTTGCGTATTTTGACGACATTTTTATATTTTTTCGTATATTTTTTTATCATACTTTTATCACGACAGAGAATAAACCGGTACTAGAACAACGCAAGCAGAATGCACTCCTTGTGCCAAAATTTATAAATGTCCAACATTCTCAGTAAGAAACACCGAATCAAACCAATTCATCATGTCTGGACTTCATGTGGTTTTTCCAGCTGCATTTCTGGACAAACGCTTGTCCACACTGTTCACATTTAAATCTCCTGTCATCCGCATGTATCCTTAAATGCTCTCTTAAAGTATGTTTCCGTCCAAAAGCTTTGAAACAAACATCGCACCTGTACTGTTTTTCACCTGTGTGTTTTAACATGTGCATATTCAATTCTTTCTTTGCATAAAATTTCATATCACAGAACTCACATTCATTTTTCCTTTCTAGTAAGTGATCCCGTTTGGTGTGTCTTGTCAATCTGTCTCGTCTTGTAAACGTCTTGTCACAGGCCATACATTTGAGGACACGAGGGTTTGCACCATGCTCCTTCACCATGTGTTCATTTTTCTTTGCGTAAGTCGTGAATTTTTCGTGGCAATGCGGACATTTGTTTCGTCTATGATCTCCTATATGTACAAATTTTTCGTGGCATAGTTTTTTGCCATTTGTATCAAATATTTTTGAACAGAACGAACAAGAGAACTCTCCTTGCTTATGTCTAGCCATATGACTTTTAAGAGTTCTCTTGTTTACAAAAGAAGAGTTGCAGGTCTCACAATTATAATTATTATAGTGTACATTCATATGTTCTTGGAGAAGCTTAAATCGTTCGTAGATTTTAGGGCATAGCACGCATTTGAACGTGTCCCCTTCTAGATTAAATGGCAGAATATGATTTCTGATATCTGTGTGTATAATTTTATGGTGTTCAAATTGTAAATGACTCATCAGTTGTTCTAATCCATCAATATCCTGACCGCATAGTTCACATTTCAAACCAGTTATGTCTACTTTGACTACGTAGGAACTTAACGGGTAGCCTCTCATGAATGCGCCTTTTGATTTGTTGTCATGTTTATGCAGTGAATGTATTTTAAGGTCTTTTGGCGTGGTAAAGTGCTCTGGACAAAAGCCGCACAAGTAACCATTTCCTGTGTAACTTCGGATGGGGGTAGCATTAGAAAATAAGAGTATATTACGAATATTCTGCAAATGTTTATCTATCTCTCTTTTGTCTGCTTTCAGAGGTCGTACACTTAATATTTCATCTTTGATCGGCTGAAATCTACCTTTTTTCGCGACCGTTACCGTCCAATCAACAGTGTTGTCGTTTGCTCGTGTAGGTCTCGGTGCACTGAGTGTGGTTAATATTTTACTTACATGAGGTTCTAATTTAATTTCTGTATGGCAGCCGAGACCTACAAAGAAAAGTTTGATATAATTATTTCCTGCGAATATTCTACGAGTTGATTGGCTAATAATTTATAAGGTCTTAATCAAGTACCAGAAAAACTATGCTATGTGTGCCTAAGTAATGTCGAAGATTAGAAGTAGACTGCGATTGTGTGAAATTAGCAATATTATGCAGACAAAACAAAAAGTATACGCCGAAATGGATTAGCTTGAAATACGTGGGTCTGGATTCGATCTGTTGAAGCAAGAACGTTTAGTTGTCTTGCGGTTAAAGTATCTGCTAGATCTAGTTCCAGAATGACCGCAGTTTTTTGTGTGTGTATGTGCATTTGAGATCTCACTTGTTCAAGAAACAGTATTTCTAATTATATACCTATTGTTACAATATACACATCATTTAAGTTTACTACAAGTACTAAAGCATGTCTTTAAAAACAATTTTTTTGACATTAAGAAATGCCTAGACATATGCTCCACCTTAAAAACGCAAGTTTTGATTTGCAGTAGAGAACAAGTGATTCCAAGATGGCCGAAAGAAAAAGTTTTTCTTTACGACAAAATGTGTGCTTCACCCCCGTTTCATAGAGCGCATTTGCATCCCATCTCCAGGCAGTGTAGACAGTGAATGGGTTCACTGTCTACACTATTCTAGGAAAATAATTTATTTTTTGTGTTTACTGGAATCCGCAAAACCATTGAGAGTTAAGTCATAACTTAAACCAGCTCATTATGTTTCGCCCGCATATGGCCTTTCAAGCTGTATTTCTGCACAAACGCATGCCCGCACTCTTCGCATCTATATTGCCTGTCCTCAGCATGTATCTTCAAATGCTCTGTTAAATGATCCTTCCGAGCAAAAGCCTTCAAACAAATATCACAACTGAAACGTCTCACGCCTGTATGTTTTAACATGTGAATATTCAGTTCCTTCTTTCTAAAGAACTTCATATCACAGTGCTGGCATTCGTGTTTCCTCTCAAGCAAGTGATCTCGCTTTGTATGTCTTGTCAATGACTCTTTGGTAACGTACTCCTTGTCACAGGCTAAACATTTGAAGACGAGAGGTTCAGCGCCATGCTCTTTCACGATATGTTCATTTCTCCGTGTGTAGCTAACGAATTTCTCGTCACAATGCGGACATTTATTTCGTTTCTGGCCATGAGTATGTGTGAATTTTTCGTGGCATAGTTTCTTGATATTTGTGTCAAAAACTTTTTGACAAATCCTGCAAGAGAACTCTCCTTGTTTGTGTCGTGCCATATGTCTTTTTAAGGTTCTTTTATTGAGGAACGGCGAGTTGCAAACTTCACAATTGTAATTATTGTAGTGTACGTGCATGTGTTCTTGTAGCATCTTGAAGTAGTCAAAGAAATTTGGGCATAGGATGCACCTAAACGTGTCCCCTTCAAATTTGAAAGGCAAAATATGATTTGGGATATTTTTATGTATGATTTTGTAGTGGACAGATTGTAAGTGATCCATAAGTGTTTCTAATCCGTCAATATCTTGGTCGCATATTAGGCATTGCAGACCAGTGATATCCAGTTTAACTACGTAGTTAAAGATGACGCAGCCTTTCATGAAACGGCTCTTAGTTTCGTTGTCATGATTTTCTAGTGTATGTACTTTGAGGTCTTCCGGCAAAGGAAAGTCTTTTGGACAGAAGGCACATAAATAACCATGCCCTGTCTGTTTTCTGATAGGGGTAGCATTGGAATAAAAGAGAATGTTTCGAATATTCTGCAAATGTTTGTCCATCTCTCTTGTGTCTGTTGCTTTAGGAGAGCGGACCTTTAATAAGTTTTCTTTGAACGCCTGACTGTCGATAGCTTTTGCAGATCTTGGGGATTTGATTGCTTTCATTATTTTACTTACATCTGTTTCTAAATTTATTTCTGTAACGCAGCCCCGACCTACAAAGAAAAGTTTGAATTAAAATCTACATAGGTATATTGACTGCAATGGGCTTCTTTGATTGGGTGTATATAGCCCACAGAATTTTTGGATCCATGCGACACTAACAAAATCTTGAGATGAATTGGTTTACTTACGGAGAAAAAAAAAAGTCATTATTTGAGGCAGATCAAATCAAAATTGAAATGATCTTTCATGTTGTGTATAAAACTCATAGGAATACAGTATTTTAAAGTGTAATTATGTATTATTGCATATATCAACGAAATCGGCATTCACCTCAAGCTAACCTACGTATACGGCCTCTTAAGACCGAGGTAAGAATAAATTATCATTTTTATTCAGTTTACCTCACCAGTTGCATGCTTAGCTTATTTTTACAATAGTTTGGAGTTGGGGAGACGGAAGCCCGCACCTGTGCTCCACCGTGTCCTCCGATCGATCCTCACAATGGTAACACCCGGGCGTTTACTCCCGCGCGATTCGGTGCAGGAACCTCCGTGAAACAACCGTGACCGGTGAGGACCTGCGTCAGGCGGAACGTGAGGAGCCATTCCTCAAAGAGGGGACTTATCGCCACCATTGTGGCGTGCCCTGCACGGGGTTACGACAGTCGCTCTCTCCATGTCGCCATGAGATCGCGCCGTAGGTCTGCCCGCTGAGCGGTTATTTGCTGCGACAGCGGAGTTTCCCCCCGACTTAATGCCTCCGCGCGCCATTCGTGCAGTCGCGCGAGGACTATCGCCTCCAGATCCCATGGCGGCAATATATACACCTTAAATTATTTTCTGATAAGATCCTAAGCAGCCCGTCCTTTGCTGTACTCCCCCAGCGACGCCCTGAGCAGAGGTTCGTACCCCACAGGGGTTGCCCTTAACGTTTAGTTTTTAAGTTTTTTGCCCTAGCTGGAGGTCTACAGGACTGCCCGGATAAGCAGCCGACCACCAAGGTTTACCCACCAGATACCATACACTACCAAAAGATATTTTAATTTATTTATTGTTTCTTACTTCTAACTTAAACCCGTATATGATGTCGCGTTTGCATATGGCTTCTCCAACTGCATCTCTGCACAAACGCTTGTCCACACTCTTCACATTTGAATCGTCTGTCATCCGCGTGTATTCGCAAATGCTCTCTCAAAGTATTTTTCCGTTTGAAAGCTTTGAGACAGATATCGCACTTATATGGTCTTTCATCTGTATGCTTAGACATGTGATCTTTCAATTCGACCAGACCATAAAATTTCATATCACAATGCTTGCATTCATGATTCCTCTCGAGAAGGTGATCCCGTTTGACATGTCGATGCAATCTGTCTCTTCTAGTAAACGTCATCTCACAGGCCATACATTTGAGGCCGAGAGGTTCCACGTTATGCTTTTTCACCATATGATCTTGCCTCTGTATGTAAGACGAGAATTTCTCATCGCAATGGAGACATTTTGTTCTTTTATGGCCTAATATATGTACGGATTTTTCGTGGCTTAATTTTTTGGCATTAGTGTCGAATACTTTTGGACAAAAACTGCAAGAGGTCTCTCCTTTTCTGTGTCGAGTTACATGTTTGTTATAAGTGATCCTGTTAACGTGAGGAGTGTTACAGATTTCACAAATATAATTATTGTAGTGTACATTCATGTGTAATTTTATTTGCAAAAAGTGGTCGTAGATTTTCGGGCACATTACGCATTTAAACATGACCCCTTCAAATTTAAAAGGCAGTATCTGATTTTTGATGTCAGTGTGTATAGTTTTATCGTGTTTCGATTTTAAATGATCCATCAGTGGCTCTAATCCGTCAATATCTTGATGGCATATTTCGCACTTCAGCCCAGTGATGTCTAGTTTTACTGCATAATAAGTCAAAGTGCAGCCTTTCATGAATTGGCTTTTTGTATTGCTGTCATGTTTTTGTTGCGTATGTTTCTTTAGGTCTCTCGGGAAGGTGAAGTGCTGCTTACAGAAGCTACAATGGTAACCAATTGCTGTGTATCTTCTGAATGGGGTAGCATTAGAATGTAAGATAATGTTTCGAATATTCTGCAAATGCTTTACTAATTCTATTTTATCAGTTTGAAGAGAAGCCAGACGGTTCAATTTATCTGTTTTGGATCTTTGATTGCTACTTTCTTTAGAAACTGCAACATCTCTTTTGGCGTTTGCTTTTGCAGAAGTTGGTTTGGCAGGCATGAGTGAATTCAATATTTTTCTTACTTCGGGTTCTACAATAATTTCTCTATCGCAGCCGAGACCTACAAAGAAAAGTCAAATTAAAATCTTCTAAATATGTAGAGACTCCTTAGTTAAGGAGGGCCTCTCATGAGCGAGATTGTGGGTTCACAAACCGTTAAGTTCATATTTAAGCTGAAATCACCAGCTTTGATTCAACGTAATGATCAAGGCGTAAGTACGCTGCTTGGAAAGCCAACCCCTTAACATGCTGGTATAATATTATAAGCAAACAAGAGTTCTGTTACTGAGACTATGACCATTGATAGCCGTTTGATTAGTCAATAACCAAAGACATTCTATTTTACCATAACAAAGGTAGGTACAGAAGAGTTGTTGGAAAAAGGCGAACGCTACGTAGGGTGATCTTGTTTTATCTCCGTCGAAAACCAGTCTCGAGTACACTCTCTTTACGTCGAACTGTCTTTGTGTGCGTGCGATTTGATTTCACTAGTTGTATGAATCTGACCTTCAAGGCATATCTCTTAAGAGATTTGTCTTTGTTTAAATTTTCCTACGATGCGAAGAGGAGGAGAAAGCACATGGACTCGTGCAATTTTACATTATTAATCCTAAAATTCAGAGCTAATGTCTAAATCTTGCTCACGTAACGAATTAGGATGAGTTGAGACCAGGCTAATAAAAAAGAAATGACACAAGCGTTTTGAAACAGATATCTTTACTATAACGACATACCATACATCGTGCGTTATTGTTCTAACAATTAGAAAGTTTTGTAATTCAAACAACTGAAACATCTTATGGAACGATTGCGACAGAAATGCGTATGCCTTAAATGTTTCTTAACGACAAAATCACGTTACGTAATTGCATAGGATAAGCTTACACCCGTTCATTGTGTCGCGACCACATATGGTTTTTCCAGCTGCATTTCTGCACAAATGCCTGACCACACTGCTCACATTTGAATCGCCTGTCATCCGTATGTATCCTCAAATGCTCCCTTAAAGTAAATTTTCGTCCAAAGGCTTTGAAACAGACATCACATTTATACTGCTTTTCGCCTGTGTGTTTCAACAAGTGAGATTTCAGCTGTTTCTGCCCATAGAATGTCTTATCACAGAGCTCGCATTCGTATTTCCTTTCAAGTAAGTGATCCCGTTTAGTGTGTCGAGTAAGTTTAAATTTTGTGGTAAACGTCCTATCACAGGCCATACATTTGAAGACTAAGGGCTCTACGCCATGTTCTCTCACCATATGTTTATTCCTTTGAACATAAGAAGCGAATTTCTCATCACAGTGTGGACATTTATTTCTTTTATGACTATTAATATGTACGAATTTTTCGTGGCATCGTTTCTTGCCAGCTGTGTCAAAGATTTTAGAACAAAACGAACAAGAAAATTCTCCTTGTTTGTGCCGGGCCATATGACTTTGAAAGGTTCTCTTATTAAGGAAGGGAGCATTACAGATTTCACAGTTATAATTATTATAGTGTACATTCATGTGTTCGATTAGTAGCTTGAAGTGATCGTAGACGTTAGGACAAAACACACATTTTAAGACATCCCCTTCAAATTTAAACGGCAAAATATGATTTTTTATGTCTTTATGTATAGTTTTATCGTGTTCAGATTGCAAATGATTCATCAGTGGTTCTAATCCGGCAATATCTTGTCCGCATATTTCGCATTTCAACCCAGTGATGTCTATTTTTACGGCATAATAAGTTAAAGGGTAGCCTTTCATGAATTTGCTTTTCGCTGTGTTGTCATGGTTCTGTAACGTATGTATCCTAAGGTCTGTCGGCATTGTAAAGTGTTCTGGACAAAAGCCGCACATGTACCCATGTCCTGTATGACTTTTGATAGGAGTGGCATTAGAATGTAAAAGTATGTTTCGTATATTATCCAAATGTTTGTGAATCTCTTTTTTGCCTGTTTCCTTTAATTTTCCTTCTGTAGCCTTCTGTTTGGTATTTTTTTTTGTGACGGTAACCGTCCAGTCTACTTTTTTGTTGTTCGCTTTCATAGATGTCGGTATTATACGTGTTTTCATTGTTTCACTTACTTCTGTTTCTAATTTTATTTCTTTATCGCACTCGAGACCTACAAACAAAAGTTTTCATTAAAAACGTCTATAAATGCTGCGAGTGGTAGCTATTCGGCTTCGTTACAAGTTTTTTCTTTACCAGGATGTAAGGAAATAGCCCAACGAGGAAGATGCCGCATATTCTAATACAGACTAGACACTACTGACAACTATTTTCAATTTTAATCAACGGTTTTTACGGAGCTTTCAATCATAGGTTAGACAGTTTTTTAAGTGCTTATAAGGAAGATATGTTTTGATTTTTCTTTATGATGTAAGTTTTTTATTCTTTTGTTCCAGACATGGTTCTTGCTTTCTTACTGCTACTAAAGTTTTGGCTCCAAAAAGACATTTCCTTCAAATGATGCAACCCAATACGTCACAGATAATGAAAACAAAATGTCAGTTACTCATAATAAATATAATAATTTAAGCCTAATACAAAAATCACCAGTACATACAGATATCACGATTAAATGCTGTGTGGAATCACATTTCAAGCGTTGCCATTGTCAAACCAACGTTTTCATTAATACTTAACATACAAAAAAAATCCCTCATGGAGAGCTCATGTATATCAATGTGCCTAGAAGAAGTATCCTTATTAAATCAGCTTCTGAGTATAGATTCTGCATCAACCGGTACAAAAGATTTTCTTCTGGGGTCGCATAAGAAGAAAAGCCATTACTTAACCGTTTGCGGGCCCAGGTTGGCCGCTGTAGAAATAATCTGGCCAAATGGGGTATCATCGACCTGTCCCAAACACAATGTCAGTGTGGAGCCCCTCTGCAGGATATGCCCCACCTACTTTCTTGCCCATCCTGCACAGCCACCTGCACCTTTCAGGATTTAAACGAAGCAAACGACAGAGCTGTGCAGGTGGCAATATAATGGTCGGGTATTATTTGAGTCTATCGACACTCAAAGAAGAAGGAGTGGAATGACTCTATTCGCTCTGATTAGCTCCATCACTTTCACGCAGTGATGACCTTTCGTCCAATTTCTACCGGGTGAGCATTTCATTTCAGATCTTAATCAGTTTTAAGATTAATCTGGATATAAACAAGTTGGTTGGCAATCCTGATTGCTTGCCCATCGTACCGAGGTTCGGTTAATATAAAGTGAACTCAATCACAAATAATTGTAACTAATACTGTTGCATTAAGCCAGTCTACTTCGCCATGTTAGGCACTATCATGCCGGGAGGATTCTTAGTTAAAGAGATCCCATGATTTTTCTTCATATGCTTCCTCTTACTATTTTGCGTCGCATACCCTTTCCCACAGACCTCACATTTGAACTTCCGCTCATTAGTATGAGTTGCCATGTAATGCCCCAGCATATGCCTTTTGATGAAGAAACCCATACTGCATACAGAACATTCGTATGGTCTCTCTTTGAGATGAACACTTCGCATATGCAGCATCAAATTCGACTTTAAATTGAACTTTTTCTCGCAGAGGTCACATTTCAAACCTTCAGCGTTATGTACTTGCATCATATGTCTCGTCTTTTGATAGTAATTCTTGAAGCGAGCTTTGCAAATCTGGCAGACACTGTCCCCAACTATGCCTTTGTGTTCCGTGTTCACATGAGCTTTCTTCTTCGATTCCGCGGCAAACACTTGGCCACAATGTCGGCAAGGGTAGCTAGACTTCTTCTTACTATGTGTCGTTTCATGTCGGTTTAGACGGAAAGAGTTGACGAAACCAGCACCACAGGTAGTGCAAATAAAGTTCCTGTAATGTACATTCATGTGCTGCATCAGGAGTTTCATGGTGTGAAAAACTTCATTGCAAAGACAGCAGTTCATCCGCTGTTCGTGAGTCAATTTAAACGGTTGGAAGTAATCTGTGACTCCGAGGTAGTATTTTTTATCGTGTGCCGAAACTAAATGTTCTGTTAGAGAGTTCAGAGTTTCCATTGGCTGTTCACAGAGCGTGCATTTGAGGTCGACTACATCTAAGAAGGCGAGAAAACTAGACATGCCTGTACCGACTTTGTACGAGGGTTTTTCTTCAGTGTGATCGCGGTGGGTGTGGGCTCTTAGATCATCAGGGTCAGGGTACGTCTTGAAACAGTAAGCACAGACGTAGCCTGCATCGTTCCTATCCTTGAAAGGTGTAGCGTTAGAGTACTTGAGCAAGGTGGTGAGATTGTGCCACTGCTTCTTCATTTCTGGCAGATGTTTTTCGCGATACATTAAACGACTTAATGCCTCATCGTCGGTTTCCTCCTTAACAGCGCGTTTGCGGTGTTTTTTTGTTGCTCCGGTATCGCCTATAAAAGAAAAATAATTCTTTCACACGCGGTTCACGTCTTCTTATTATTAAATCTAGCAGCCGTGGCAGTTGGAGGCACGGGTATCGAGCATTGGTAGACGTTCATATTAAAATTAGATTTTCCTGTGTCTTAAAAAGCCCAAGATTGACGTCATCATAGGTTTAAATTATAGTGTAATAAAGAAAGGTGTATGGCTCCACGAAACAAAAGTAAATTCTACGCCTAATAATATAACTTCCTCATTTATGAAGAATAAGTATTAAAATGAAAACATCCTGCATGAAGTCGTTGGTTATTTAGGTAGGTTGTCATAACATGATGCTTGTAGGTTTAGCTCAGGGTCTTTGGTGTGATTTTCAGACTTTCTTTCCGGCTGTCGCTGAAAACCAGCGCTATGTGACTGTCTTTTTTTTCAGATGGGAAATCATCAAATGACCCCCCGGCTCTGGGCGGAGTGGAAGGGAGTGTCAGATTCTTACTGACTAAAACCCATCCATGTTTCTTTGTGTTCCAGGGCCGCAGTATCTCTTTCAAACAGTCCCGCAGCCCCGGCAGGCATCGGCCCTTGCTTGTGCTGACATCTCTTTGAGGCGCGCGTGGAACACAAACGCGCCGTCGACACGGCTTGTCATGGGACGGACGGACGGCGGAACTAGCCCATTAACTCGTCGTCCTGTAACTGTCTTGCATGGTGTTCACAACATGATGCTAACCCATAGACGTGTTGCGTGGATGTGACGCATTTATTCCCCCAACTTATTCTTCTTGTGTTTTTGTGACTTGGCTCGCGAGGTTGTCGATATGTGGGAGGTAGTAGACTCAGCGATCATTGTGCCGATAGTCTTGACAGCCAATGGCTTAATTGCCAAGAGCCTCGACCAACACCTAAGGAGGATCTCGTTAGGAAGCTGGATCAAGCGGTTTATTCAGAAAGCAGTACTTCTGCACACGGCTTGTATTGTTAAGAGGTCCTGCTCTTTGCAGCTTTGTGCTCTTTAAAGCTCTGCCGATAGCCCTAATCTGACCCTATTCCAGATACTGGTGGGCTACTATTTCATTATATTTTAATTTTTCTATATTATATGTATAATGCCACATAATATTTTGGATATTTAACGAGATTAATTTAATCTCAGTTGAATTTAGTCATAATTTGGAAAACAAAGTAATTTTACGTGGTGTCGGGTTGTCTTACAATGACAATGTAGTGATCAGTAGCGAAGGGTTAATTTTTTTAAGAGGTAAGCCGGAGGAGGATTTTTAGTCTATGTATTACTCATTGTGCCCGTCTTCAAAGGGAAGCCGGTAGGAATCGAGTTGTATGGTACCTTCGATATAGGTAGTGATAAATAAAAAGCAGAAACATTGAAATATAATGATAGTTTATTTGAAATATATCAAATACCGTGTACAATGTACAGATTAGAACATAATTACATACATCGTTTCACGCGAAAACTTTCGTTTGTGACTGTATAGGGTATCAGTTTGGCTCATATATGTGATACGGTCGACACATAGGGCGACTGGTAATTAGTGACCGATACTTAAACACGTCATTGTCGTCATGATAACAAACAACTTTCCCAAAGATACATGACTTTTATCACAATAACACAACAACCGTATGAAATTGCACGCTTGTGACCTATCAGCTGTTAGCCGTTTAAAAATGTCTCTTTGGGAAAGTCGTTAAGTACAATAACGTGTTTAAGTATCGGTCACTAATTACCAGTCACCCTTTCTACGATTCTGAATTATATTTGCAAGGATAAACATAATATGCTTGTTACGCAATGTTGCAGAATAATCTACGTGCATTTTTCCAAGATTTACGTTTTTTTTCAGGTTTTCAGTAATAGTGAGGTATGACAGTCAACCATATTTATAGAAGTGTTTATGAAAAACTAAAAGGATTCATTATTTTAGTACTTCGTCGTAAACTAAAAATATAAATAAACATAGTTGTAATGCAGATTAATATGCGGAAAAAACATAGGGTATAAGTAAATAATTATGACATTTGAATAAATATAATATTTAGAAGAAAATTATTATTAAAATAAATTTCTTGATTTTCGTAAATAAAAAGTTGTTATTTTTCTTAAATTAGAGCACAGTTCCCGGCTGGAAAAGAGCTTTCCAACTTTCTGACGAAAATATCCGAATTCTTAAAAAAAGACGGTGTTATCCGTGTGACGGTATTGCCATTATTTTCTAGAATCCAACAGTCCTCCCGGTTTCGTATAGGAAGCAGTAGCGAAGGGTCAATTTTTGTATGATGTATACCGGAGTACATATCTTTAATGTGATTATATTATTTGTCTACTGAATGTGCCATTTTTCAAAGGGAATCCGGTAGGAATCGAGTTGTAGGGCACCTTCGCCACTGATAGGCAATCAGAATTAGATATACGAGTATCTCATGATACTTGTTATGATTGATCAATCGTTTTCTTTCAACAAAGCTCTACCAAACGTGTTAAAGGTAACAACATAATTATATAATAATTCAGATTAGGTCTATTAAAACATGTCTATAAGTGTCCAATTAAATATCTTAGTCACAAGTCATATAAAGGGTGTAAAAAGACCCTTAACGAAAACGAAAACCACATATTCTGCCCATCATTGGGATCATTTTTTTCTTCTAGACAATACCTTCTAGTTACAGATATATTAGAGGTCAAAGTTCCAATTTTTTTCACAAGATTTTTTTTAAAACCGCTTTTTAATGTTTTAACTTTACTTTAATTAGCTCCTTGACCCGTTTACTATTCAAAGCATCCATCAGCACTAAGTTTTGAGTGCGTAACATGGAGTTTTACCGTAAAACATGATTTTTCACCCCCAAAAAAAAGTCGTTTCCCAGCAATAATTATTGCGTAGAGTTACTTAGTTTGATGTACAGAATGCTTGGTTGACGGGTTAGTGAAGGGTCCGTTTACACCTTGTATGTATACAGGGTGCAAGGGACACCGACGCAAAAACGCTTACCACGAATTCAGTACATCATTCTGAACACCCCACATAGATTTTTTTACCAGTAATTTGAAAACAATATCCGTTGTTCCATACATTAGTAGTAGTAGTAGTACACTTTTGTAGGAAATAGCAGTTTTTTAGTTTTCTACCAATAAAATAAATAAAACAACGACAATAGTGGAAGAAATGGGGGGAGGCCTTTGCCCAGGAGTGGGACAATTCAGGCTGATAAAAAAAAGGAGTAGAGTAGTGTAAGTGTGGTGTAGTAGTAAAGAAATTATTACTAATAATTTTTTACCGTTTTTTATTAAGTATAATTTTTTGTTTTTATTGGCTGCAGAATGATGTACGAATACGTGGTAAGAGTTTGTATGTCGGTGTCCCTTCCACCTTGTATACATATATGTCACTCGAACGTGTAAAATAAACCAATAGTTAAAAATGTATTATAATATGCGGTAGTGAAAAGTAAACCATAACCCTGGTACTTTTGGCTGCAGCTTCAAATCAGATAGTCAAACTCCGTAGACGTGTTAAGTGAGTGTTGATGCCATCTAGCCGATTTCAGCCACAGTGACTGCATTCGATGGCTTTCTAGGAAGGTTGTCGAGAGATTTTTTCTTTTTTGTATATCTCTGACGTGTTAAGTATCGGTACGGACATGTTTTTTCGGTGTCAACGGACGCAAGTAGTGCTAGTGTTGTTACTTACAAGTTTGAGGTTATTTTAAATGATAAATATCGAAATCGCCATCGTCTGTGGAGTTTCTCTAGCTAATTTCACTTGACCCCGTTGGTAATGATGATTTCGGATTGTTTAAGAGCCACTGTTGAACATAGACCTTATTACAAGACGGTTGTTATAAAAAAAACATAAAAATAAAACTCAAGTGTCTTGTCGTGTAAAGAAAACGTATAGAAATTAATTGTGACGGCTGACGCAGAAAAATGATCCGTATTCGATCAAACATAGAGGTCGATTTCCTAAAGAAAATATGCTCCACCAGAGGTATGATTCGAACATAATAGTATTTTCAATCTACTTACACGTACAAAATGCACCGATATAACAAAAAAAAAACTAGATTCTTATTTTTTATATGAGAACGGAACGTTATCTCCTAAAGTCTTTAGTACTAAAAATTAGGTCCTCACGGTTGCGGAATGTCCCATAACCACTAGTTTGAAAAACTAACACTATTCAAATTCCCCTTCTTCTTTTGCTTTCTCGGCTTGCGCTTTGATCTTACTTTCAGCCGCTATCTGCTTAAGAGTAAGTTCCCTATTATCTATAAGATGCTTAACATCATCAAACTCCTTGAAAATATCCAAATCGTCTTGATGCAAGCGCACATGGCTCTTCAAACTGCATTTCTGCATGAAGGTTTTATGACAAATCTCGCATTGGAATCTCTTGTCGTCTTCATGTATTTTCATGTGCTCTTTCAAGGTTCTGGCTCTTGAGAAGGCTTTACCACAGACATCGCAAGAGCATACTTCGCCTCCAGTATGTCTTGAGAGATGGTCGGCAAGACCGCGCTTCGAAAAGAACTTGGCATTACATTTGTCGCATAAGAAACTCCTCTGCTGCAGGTGATGATGTTTGATATGCCTGTTCAGCTCGAACTTCTTCTTATAAGTTTTAGTGCATGCATTGCAAGGATATATGACCGGAGTCTGATTATGTACTTTCACCAAATGCTCGCTTCTATCGTAGTAGCTGACGAAAATTTCTGGACAATGAGGACATTTATTCCTCAGCCAACCGCCTGTGTGTACACCTTTCTCATGATTCCTCTTCTTCGTCACGGACGTGTAAGACTTATCGCAGAAATCGCAAGGGAATATGCCTTGAGCGTGTGTCTTGCCATGTTTCCTCAAAGCTGCGATGGTTATGTATCCAGCCCCGCATTTCTTACAGCAGTAGTTCCTGTAGTGACTGCTCATATGATGATAGAGGTTCTTAAAAGATATGTGTACTACTGAGCAGACGACACAGGTAAAATTACGTCCGTCTTCCAAGCGAAACGGGAGAATAATGTCTTTAATATGCTTGTAAATAGTCTTATTATGTGTAGCTACTAGATGGTCCTTGAGATCGTTGAGGTCTCTCATTCCTAGATTGCAGACGGTGCAGTGCAGGTTAGTAATATCTAGTTTAATGGGATTATAGCTAAGTTTGTAGTCTATGATGGTGTTGATTTTGTCTTTTTCAGATTGCTGGGCGGTGTGTTCGCGTAGTGCGTCTATATCGGGGAATGCTTTAGCGCAGTAGAGGCAGGAGAAGCCGCGAATGGTTTTGTCCCTGAAGGGGCTCGCATTGGAGTATTGCAGTATGGCGGTAAGGTTGACTCTGTGCTCTACACGCTCCGGGGTGGCGCTATCATCTGATTTCTTTTTCCTTTTCCTGCGTTTGGGCCCGTCCTCGTCCGTTCCTACAACAAACGAGCACATCTCATTATCTCCGTCTTGTCTATGTCTTCATACATTAGGGTTATCTTCTTGAGGACGGGCGTGCATTTTTTGGTCACTCAACTATTTCTGAAAGATTTTTGGGTTTACTCTCAGTGTTTGGAAGGATTCAAGGGTCGTTTAATGTTCGTTGATTTTCTCACGAATACACAGGTACAATTCACAGAATTTTATAGGAAAGCAGAAATAAGTAACACAGATATAGGCACAGCAATTATCGAGTTCGAAACACGTTAAGGAAACATATAATGGTAAAAAAACCGGTAATAGTTATGCACCAAAAGATACACTTCATAAATACGACATAATTATGTAACCAGCAAAGAAACGGATCACAGTTTTGGCTTGAAGTCAGAATATTCCTATAGAACCAATCGTTCGCATTGTCGATACGTCATTGTTTGAGGATCCTCTTTTTACTTTGGAGAATTTCCCCTATACTTAAATGAAAATCCCTTTTCGTTGTAGAAACGTCACAACTCGAAGTTGTTCCACAACCGTTTTTGTAGAGCGATTACTTTTGATGAAGCAACTATTTGAAAAATTAGTGGCAGATCCCTAAATTAATATGACGTAGCTTAAGAGGTAGCTTAGAAAGACCCCTACATCTCATAATAAAGTTATATTGTGTGTTTTTGCGCAATTCGCTACATTTTAAGAAGTAAAAGAGAATCTTAGTTCACGGTTTCCAAATGGATAGTTATAAATAACTGATTCTGGTTAAGAATATTCAAATTTTAAGGTCTAAGTAATTCAACGTTTTGAGAGTACTAGAAATGAGTGTTTGTGCATTACTAGTATTCCTTTTAACCACTCCAAGCAGCAAGCAACTAGAAGTGGACTCACGGTAATAGTCCAACGGAAGATTCAGGTGCCCTCTGCTGGCACACAGGCCCCCTCTCTGACAGAGTTGGTATAATGAAGACGAGGGCCAAGTATATGGTTGACCAGTTTCTTAACGATGTGTCCTTTCATCGTTTTAAAAGCAATGGTCATGAAGTAAATTGCTTGTCTGCGTTTGAACTTTGAAACCACGACCTTAGACGTTTAAGTTGGGGTCGTTACAACTGGGCAACCAATGCTCAGAAGATCCCAAATTAAGTTGAAAGCCAGGATTACCCGCGAAATTCAAATTTTCTCAGGTTTTTTTTGCAATTTGCAGGTCTGTGTCAGACTGTATGTTAAACAAAATATGATTCACGTATGTAGTTACAGAATTATTATCATTAAAATCATCAATACAACCCTCTAAGTTCATTTTATCCCTCTGAATGACTCTTTAATGAATATATAATTATATTTGTTCAGCCTGACAACTGACCGGCCAATTGCAAAAAGCGTAAGAAAATTTAATTTTCGCGGACTACCCTGGCGCCAGTAAGTACAATATCACCCATTTACACTTCAAAATGGAGGGCAGCAATACTGCTTGTCGGGAGAAATAGGTATGGTGCAGTAGCGAAGGGTTTTTTGTAAGATGTAAGCCGGAGTACACAGCTTTAATGTGATTATATTATTTGTCTATAGAATACGGAGTGTGCCATTTTTCAAAGGGAATGCGGTAGGAATCGACTTATATGGAATCTTCGCCACTGGTATGGTGGTAAGTCATCATCATCCACATCCCGACTTCAGCCACTGCTAGATATAGGCCTCTCTTAATTTGTGCTAAGCTCCACGTTGTTGTGCCAGCCTAGTGGTGAGTACTACCCCAGGCCCTGCAGTCTCGACATTAGATAGCGACAAAAATCGGTCGCTAAGTCGTATCGTTGTCAAATTCCTTTAATAGATTTTCTACTTTATTTCGAAAGCATAAGGTTCAAAATCTATTAAAGAAATTTGACATCGATTACACTTAACGACCGATTTTTGTCGTTATATTTGTCGAGACTGCAGGGCCTAATAACTACAAAATCACCCGTTGAACTATTGCCGCGTTTTTTTTTAAGTTTAATGTAATGTAGGTAGGTTAAGTTTTTCAAATAGACTTCATAAGGCAGTCAATAGGTATACTTAAGTTATAAATTTCAATATAGGTATTCAATTTAAGTTCAAGTTGGTTAAGTAAAGTATTTTCAAGAGTCAAATAACTTAAAACTACACATGCACACAGAGAGTATTGCAAAGTTAAAAACGCTTTTTAAATAATCAAAATGTCACAAATATCAATAACCAAACGATTAAATTTTTGGTGTAGAGGTTCCGTGTTTGTTTACTTACCTTATTTCTTCTTTTCTTGTTAGGGTTCCGTGGGTAACTGAAAAACTGTGGAAATAGGCGCATCACAGACCAAACACTCAATGGTATGAGATATTAATGTTAAAAATTAGGTTTTGCTCACGGCTTCGCTCGCGTTAAATACGGAATTAACCCACGGGAATGTTTTAAATGTAGCATATGACACTGACTGAAAGAATTTTCGGAATCGGATCAGTGGTTACTACATACAAACGTGCAAACTTGCAAACAAATTCTGCCTCTTTATACTATTAGTACAGATAACAGTCGTGTCATGTCAAATGTCAAAAGGATTCTATGTATCTATGTATTATGCTGCAGATTGCTGAATACAATGAGCTTAGGGGTCGTCCATTAATGACGTGAGGCTCGAAAGGGGGAGAGGGGGCTCGGAAAAAATCAAGAAATATCACTAGGTGTAGCGAGATATCACGTGTGTTTATTTTTCCTTTGAACGCACGATTTATTAAACCGAAAAGCGCGATCTTGACATTTTTATCACGGTGGTTAATTTTCCAGAATTAAATTAGATTACACCTGTTAACCTGCATTTATAGATAATATTCTGTTTTTTTTTAAGATACTTTGTACCAAAAAATACGTGATTTTGGGTAGGGGGCGAGAGGTGATCTAAACCTCACCACGTGTCGTATCGTATCCACGGGCCATGTAGCCTGAAATAAATGTTGGTTGTATCACCATGGGGGAGGAGGGGAGGATAAAACGTTGCTAAAAACATCACGTGATTAATGGACGACCCCTTGGTTCTGTCAAATCGTACCTACCAGCATCAAAATTTCCCCAATTTTTCGAAGTAATTGAAATAATGTTACATAAGTAAGTACAGGATAGTAATGTAAAAATCCAGTGATCAATTAGTTTGATGTACATATTTAACTGAGTTGATGAGGGATTGTAGGTTGGCTCGTTTTCTATGGATGCTACTGAGAAAATCGTATTTTTTTGTTTAGTAGATCCTATGTACGAGAAATGGTAGTTAATCAATGGTTTTCGTCTGTGATACGCCTTTTACTTTACACCTTCTTTTATTCAAGTTAGCTTCACATTCAAACATACAATTTTATTATTCTAACCATTACGCCAATTACGAAGTACATAGAACAATAATTAAAATTATAGCGAGTGACTCGAAAGAAATTTTAATTACAAAATACAGAATTTTACACATATTTAATTACTTTT
This sequence comes from Noctua pronuba, assembly GCA_905220335.1. Taxonomy (NCBI): domain Eukaryota; kingdom Metazoa; phylum Arthropoda; class Insecta; order Lepidoptera; family Noctuidae; genus Noctua; species Noctua pronuba. The sequence continues at coordinate 5,021,423 of LR999922.1, read as the reverse complement.
CATTCTTTTCACATAGACATTTTTTTTCAGTCTAATCATAATAACGTCTTGATACAGAAAAATATAGCAGAGTGACTGGAACCTTTTCTATCTTCGTCCACACATCTACAGGGTGTAAGGGACAGCCCTCCGCAGACTGATGGGGTGTATTCAGTATATCATACTACGATGACCGGTACAAGAAATTATTTCAGTGATGTTATGGAAATCCAATACATTTGATTTGTTTTATTTCCTCTTACGCAATGTATCGCTACCGTGCCAAAACGAACGGCAAGCGCGACGACGAGTTCGATGAAGGAAGTGAACAGCTGATTTCACGCGTCGTTCGTTAGAGTATTTCAACATCCATTGTTGATTTTCATTTTAGCCATATTATTTACATAAATGGAGTGCTGCGTACGGAGAATGTAATTTTACATTGAAATAAAGGAATAGTAACTAAAAAAAACGATTAAAAAATAAAAATTTCCAGGGAAAAATTCCGGTGGAATATGATTCAAAATAAGGAGCATTCAGCTCCTTGCACCCGTCAGTTTGTTGCTCCTTAGGCTGTCCCTTACACCCTGTATACTAGCCATCATCTCAGTAGTCAACAGTTCACCATGTTCCAGCCATGTCCTCTCACACACAAGCACTCAAATATTTATGCTGTCTTGGCTTTCGTACGTTTTTTTTCACGGGTGACCACTGAAAACCAGCGCTGTGCTGTGGGCCCATAGCACAGCGTCCTGTTGAAATTATAAATATTTGCTATGCGTTGTATGAATATTGCATTTTTTTGTCATTTTGTATGATGCACGTCATGTCCTTGCGACAAATAAATATTTTCTCTTTCTTCTTTTCTTTCTTTCACTCCACAATACCATTTGTCTTTCCCTACTAGTCGCTCAAGGCAAGGGTTTTTTTTTTTTTTTTTCGGGGAACTCTAATTCTTTTTCTAAAATAAAAGTAGCCTTAGTAGCACCTTATAACATCAGCTATACGGGGTGTTAACAGACCCTTCACGACTTTTTTTTTGGGGTGAAAATTTACGTTTTACGGTAAAACTCAATGTAATGGACTCAAAACATTGTGCTGATAGATGGATTGAATAATACGGGTGTCTTGAAGGTGTTTAAAGTAAAAAAAATACATCAGAAACATGGATTTTAAAAAAAACTTGTGAAAAAGTTGGAACTTTGACCCCCAATATCTTCCGTAACTAGAAGGTTCCCAGGTATGGTCTAGAACAAAAAAATGATCGCAATAACTGGGAGAACAAGTACCCTTCGGCTTCGTTAAGGGTCCTTTTACACCCCTTATACTAGTTAAAGACCCGTGAATATCGGTCCAACTATTCACGAGATAAGCCGGAACAAACAGAGACAGACAAAAATAAAATATGAATGTTTTTTCTGTTCTAAATACTTTTTACTGTCCAGTGACGTCACAAGCCCCCTCTTTGAACTTTGATGCACCGTATCGTCGCCATTTTTTGATTATGTGGCGAAAGAAAAAATACATGTCCCATATTTTTTGATAATCTAACTGACGGACTAAATAGATTTTTTCAGGTGAATACCCTATTAATTTATTACTAGCTTATGCCCGCGGCTTCGCCCGAGAGGACTTCGGTAATGACCCACGGGATCATGCTACTGGGATAAAAAGTATCCTATGCGTTAATACAGGTTATTAACTATCCGTGTACCAAATTTCATCCAAATCCGTCCAGTAGTTTTTGCGTGAAAGAGTAACAAACAAACAAACATCCATCCAACCTCACAAACTTTCGCCTTTATAATATTAGTTGTATTATATTGTTCCAATCTTGAGCTGAAGATCTTCGAAGCTGAAAAATGAAAAAATACAGGAACCTCTTCGCAAGCCTGGCTATGACAGAGCACTTTTTAACTTTGCAATACCGTGAAAATTAATACTACACATATAAGAATAAAAATGTGTTGAAACAGCTGTTTTATCAAGTTTTTATTAACTATGTATTTCTGAATAGTTGTTCTGGCAAGAATGCCCAAGTTTTAGGCAGAGGTGTACTTAATACTACACACCCATTTCGCCAGTTATGTTTAAGTCCCGTGTAATAAAGGGCGACCCTATTGCCATCAATCGGTCCCAAATCCAGACACCGTGACTGCTACTGAGAAAACTGAAGACAAACATAATTTTGGGAAAAGATTGTTTGCCTTATATGAATTTAACCGAATGCCATTTTAACCAACATTCTTCAAAAACATTATATAAACAGCTCTTTCAACATATTTATTAGTGAAAACATTGGCCGAGTGTGCAAGCAACTTGAAACATACACCTGCAAAATATCCACAAATATTTCATACTAAAATCCAGTAGCGAAGGGTCAATTTTTGTAAAAGATAAACCAGAGTACATATCTTTAATGTGATTATATTATTAATCTATAGAATACTGACTGTGCCATTTTTCAAAGGGAATCCGGTAGGAATCGAGTTGTATGGACCCTTCGCCACTGGAAATCATAATTTTTACTGTAAAACTTTTGTTGCAAGGTGTAAATGACTATGAAAGAATACTAGTAACATGTGTTACACATTACTAGCATTCCTGCTTACCCCCTGAAGCTATGTATGCTTAAGTAGGAGTAAGAGAATAGTACAATGGTGAATATTTAATATGTCAACCATCGGGCTATTGCAGACCTAACCCCACTTGATAAGTATACCTGTTTAAAGTCTGATGAAAAATCAAGTTACTACAAACTGTCAAATTACTTCAAATGATTTTAAACCATAAAATGTTGGTACTTAAGTTCAAAATCGAATGAGAAAAATTGACAGTCTGTGGTAACTTGATGAACTGACGACTTACTTTAAAAAATTATAAGAATACTTGTAAAAAAACTACAGCACGCGTAGCATCACCACCGTAGAAACGGGTTTCGTCGAAGGAAGAATCGACAAAATGACAGATCACCGTAGAAACGAGTTTTGTCGACAGAAGAATCGACAAAATGACATTTCTTTGTTGATCTGTCATTTTGTCGATTCTTCCGTCGACAAAACCCGTTTCAACGGTAGTCATGCTACGCGTACAGGTATACTTGTCGTGGAGGGCTCATAACGACATCTGTAATAAAACTGTAGGCTGTATTAAAGACGCAAATGAAAATTAATTCAATCAGAAGTCTTTTACGCAGCTTGTTGATGTCTTAATTGCCATTCAGTTCATAACATCATGCCTGGTTTTCTTCGAATGGTTAGAGGTTTATCTATTTCAGTCAGTTTCTTCTGTATTCATTATAGAATGAATGATTTCGTTTCTTTGTTATATAAATCTCCACAAATACCACTAATTAAGAGTTGACGGATTCATTTTAATTATGTAGTTTGATTTGATGCTCTCTTCAATACCTCATGGTCTTCTTTTTCTCATCTTTTGAGTTCTCATTTCAGCCACAAACAGGGCTTTTTTAAACCATCTTCTTTCTGAGCATTGTATCTTTACCACTCTTGGTTTAATTTTCTCAAATGCCGCAATAGTATCAAATATAAAACTGTCCACTCCCACGTTAAAAAAAGTCTTCGAAAACGGTAGACAAATCCTAGATTTAAAAAAAAACATCCTGCTCTCCGACCTAAATTAAAAACACACACACAAAAAAAAGAAAGTTTATGTTCCACATTTGAAAAAAATCCTAAAGGTGCGTGCACACTCGGTCAAAGTCACGTAAGAACTTATATATAGGAACTTACGTTTGGTTGAAGTCTCGCCGGCGGCGTCGGCCTTCGCCTTTTTAGCGCTAGCACGGGTCGTTGTAGCCGAGGCCTTAGCTGCTCGTTTCTTCGGCTTGGGGTCGTCTACCTCCGTTTTTATAGGGACTTCGAATTCTAAAAAAGAAACGGTGTTTGTTTTATTTGTGAAGTTTCATTATTCCATACCCTGTCTTCCATTTTGAGAGGTGAACAATTATTGGCTGGTACCATATTGGGCATGCGACATTGTTGCTTTTGTGGGAATATCCTGGATGAGGCTGGCACAAGAATATGGAGCTTGGCACAAGCAAAGAGAGGCCTATACCCAGCAGTGGGTGAAGTCGGGCTGTGGATGATAATGACCCCATTTTTAGTCAATTTTTCAACATGGGGACAGATAGATACTTTTTGCGCCAATAAATTGAGAAAAATAAGAACTTTTTTAGGATTTTGTAAAAAAGTATCAATGAGTCGTGTTCTCGTAATTACGTGATAGTAAAAACTTTTTTTGTCATATCTTAAAAGGAATTTACGCCTGTAAATACATATTTAATTCCTTGCTCCGAATTGATTTTATTTGCATTTACACAAATAGCAACTATATGCAACTCTTAGGCGATTCTCCCACTGCACCGCGCTTCGTCGCGTAGCGCGGAAAATTCATTGTACCCCGACGCGTTTTCAGCGTGTTACCCTAGGCGTGTATTCTATACAAATTCAGATACTTTCTTACAATGTTAAAATCTGCGGCCCCGCGCTACGCGACGGAGCGCGGTGCAGTTGGAGAAGTGCCTTAGACTTGCATATAGTTGCTATTTGTGTGAGATTTAATGATAGTCACTATCCTGCTGTACCTTACCCCTTTTACAAAAAAGAAAAGGGGAAGAGGGGTGCAGTGATTGGTAAAAAAAAGGCCCATTAGATGTGAAACGCATGTGACTAAAAGAGTGATGGACATGAATGTTGATGGATGGGAGAGGGAGAGGTAGGCCAAAGAAAAGATGGATAGATTGTGTGAAGACTTATAGAAAGAGAAAGGAGTAAATGATGCCGTGACGTCTGACAGGGGAGAATGGAAGAAGAATGGGACAAGGACAGGAAGATGATGAGATGTGTGAACTTACCGGCTCCCGAAAATCCCTCGTCGCCAGAGCCCATGTTGTCATCGGAGTCTTCTTCTCCTTGCACCTCCACCTTCACTATATTAGCTGTACAAACAAAAAAAAATGTTTTTAAGTACGGTTTTTGTATAGACGCGTATTTAATGGGTGTAAAAGTACCCTAAACGAAGCCGCAAGGCACTTGTTTTCCCCATTATTGCATTTTTTTTTTGTTGTAGACCATCCCTGGGAACTGGGAAAGATACCGAGGGTCAAAGTTCCAAATCTCTCAAGTTTTTTTTTAATGTTATAACTTTAAACATCTTCACGACCCTCGTACTATTAAATGCATCAGCACAACGTTTTCAGTGTGTTGTGTTGAATCCTACAAAAACAGTTTTTTCCCAAAATTCATTTTTGCGTTGAGTTACTAAATTTGATGTACAGAATGCTTGGTTGACGGCTTCGTGAAGGGTCCGTTTAATCCTTCTATAAAGGATTCGAGGATTCATAGTAGAGAATTCCTTGTGAAGAAGCGTATACAGGGAAGTACAGTCAAACTCGTAATAGATTTACCATTTTGTACAACAAATCCTCGAATGGAAATGTTTTAGGCTTCCAAAAACGTTGGAAGTATCTAAGGGCCCACGTGCACGACGCGACCACGACCACGACTTGTCGTATGACCAGCCGCAATTTTGAACAAAACTGGTCGGACGACCGGTCGGTTTTGCGTGTAGTCGCGAGGTCCTTACTGTCACATCGACATTGTCATGCTAGTCACATTCAAAATTAGAATGATAAAGCAGTTACGAGGTTGTCTGTAAGTACCAAGTCTATTTTTGCAGTCTACTAAAATAAGTAGAATAGCTGAATGGTAAGGCTCTTGCTGATATGGCAAGTACTTAGGACATTCACAGCAATGAAGTTTTTCTCATAATTATGTAATGTATAGTGGTCGCAAACACAACTGGTGAGCATGAGGTCCTGGGTTTGATTCCCAGCTCGGGCAAAGTGCTCCATCACGAATTTCTCAGTAGCACCCACGGAGTCTGGATTTATGCTTGGTTGATGGCAATAGGCTCGACCCTATTACATAAAACTTAAACATAACTGGCGAAATGTGAGTGTACTATTAGGTATACCTCCTCATAACAACTAGTCCAACCTGCTGATAGGCTGCCTTGCAAGACAACAGCAGCTGACCTGAGTATCAATTTCTCATACTTACGTCTAAACAGCGTCTTATTCTGCAAATGCTTCTGGAACTGCTCTTCAGTGTGCAGGACCTGCTTCTTGAAGTTGATCGCGTTCCGCAGCTGAGTGATGCAGACCTCACATATGCCGCCATCATCTCCGTGCTCCGACACGTTCAACTAAGAACAAAAGATTCAAAGGATTTATTGAACATTCCTGCAGCTGAATACCAGTATTTCACATGGAGCAACTGCCTATTTGACCTCTACAACCCAGTTAGCACTGGGTAATAAGTTACCCCTTGGTAAGACTGTTTGTCAGACTTTTTGGTCCACTGACTACCTGTGACGACTGTCAAAGATCTAAAAATGACAGCCAGGACCAATGGCTTAACTTGCTTTGGTACAGAGGAAACTCGGTATCAATGGGTGGTCATCCATCCACAGACCAACCTAGGCAAGCACAGTTTAACCTAAAGATCGACCCGAGCGGCTGTTATTATTTAGCCACGAGCTTCCACCCTGAATAGTCAGTAAATATTTTTTGGTTCTTTGTATTTTTTGGACAATAGTCTAAAATAGTGGCTTTTAGTTCAACAGTAACATGTATTGGCTATTATAAATAATCTTAATTTTAATCCGAGCTTAGTCCCGTTAGGGGACAGCATAAGGTACCGCAAGGTGGTCCACCTATTTCTAGATAGATAAAGTATGTTATAGTAGCTATAATACAGGGTGGTGGGGACTCCGCGGGGGGTCCATATTGGCTCACCTAAAGTTCTTTTCCCGAAATTGTTCTTCCTAACGATTTGTAATCCGAATGATCACTCTTCCTAAAATTTTTCATCCTAAAGTTTTCATTCATACTATTTGTAGTGCTACCGGCGATGTTCATAACACTCATGTTTCCGAAAATTTTAATTAATAATATCATTAATGTAAATATATTTAAACTCCTACTGTTTTTTATCATAACGCTTTTATCCCTAAACATAAGTACAGGTCAGTGTCGTCTTGGGGGCACTATGAAAAAAAAAACTTAGAAAAATTTCGCAACCAATTTCGAAGTAGCGCTCGCCGGCCGCTGCCGCGGCACCGCTCGCTCCGCTCGCTCGGCTCGCGCGTAGTTGGTCACAGTTCTAACCTAACCTAACCTATGGATCCCTTCCACATCGTTTTTACGACAAACGGTTAGTCGGAGACAAAAAACATCAAGAAACTTTTATTCTTACATTTAGGTGTTTTATACGATAGAATCGAGAAAATAAACGGTTTGCAAAAATAACACATTTTTGGCTAAATTTTTCTAAGTTTAAACAAAGAAATTTAAACAAAAAATGTATGACTTTGAATAATAGTGTAAAAGATGGTTATGTTGAGAAAATATAGGAAAAGAAATAAAAGTATAACAGATGTTTATTGCTACTGACATTATGAAGTTGAATGCTTCGGAATTATAAAATTAGAGACAGAGTAGTTAGGAATTGTGATTGTTAGGATGAAAAATGTTAGGAAGAACATTTTCGGATTTCCAATTATCGGAGTTGAAAATTTAGGTGAACTTTGGCGCACCCCTCCGCGGGACACCGATGCGCGAATAGTCACCACAGACTCAGTACATCATTCTGAACCTCCCCACCACATATATGTTTGACCGGGTAGGTATTGCACTTCGTAGAAAACTCCAGTTTTTTTTTAAGCAGGTTTGTGCATCGGTGTCCCTTCCACACTGTATAGAGGTATGCTCGGGATGAATGTTGTATCTTCATAATGTAATTCAAATAAAAATCAAATTGGAAAAATGTGTGTCAATTTCAAAAGAATATTGTCAGTTTTCGCTAACTGAAACTTTGCATTGTTGCATTAGTCTCATACATCTAGTGGACATAGGCACTATTGTTGTGCATGAGGTCCTAGGTTCGATTACCAGTCCAGGGCATTCAGCGTCAGTTTTCCATCAGGAATTTTTCTGTAGCATCCATCGAGTCTGGATTTGTGCCCAGTTAATGGCAATTTTCTATCTCGACTTCTATTACGCTAGACATAACTGGCAAAATGTGGGCACAGCCCATTGATGTGTGTAAACCTTCGAGGAAATGTCATCATCATCCACAGCCCGACTTCACCCACTGCTGGGTATAGGCCTCTCTTTGTTTGTGCCAAGCTCCACGGTCTTGAGGAAATGTAGGTGTGATGTTATTATTTTCATTTTCACAACCAGCCAATGGTCCAAACAATGGAATTAAGAGCAGGTAGACTTCGAAACAAAGAATATGATTCAAAGAGCCCAAAATTAACTGCAAGATAGCCAATTCAAGTAAAAAAAAACAATAGAACATCAAGGGTTTGGGTGGGCCACCTCTTGAAAGAAATCGTCCGATATATTAAACCATTTACACGAAGAATATTTTTTTTTTTAGACAGAGTGATCTAGCGTGGCCTACAACAGCCCCATGAACATTGAAGACACGCTCGAGTTACAATTCGACCAGCCTTATCGAACCGGCGGCGGTGGCTGCCATGATGGCTAACACCGAACAAACAATAAAAGCAGCTCACTGTTCGTACAAGAAGCTGTTAACAAAATAAATAAATACTCAAAACTAATATGAATATCTTCGAAATCGAATTTTGTAGTTTCGAAAGGTTTACAAAAGGGTTTTACTTACGAGTATGTCGAAACATTCTCTCAACATGTCGGAGTAAATCTCCTCTTCGCCCATCCAATGATACGAGCTTTTAATGTCTTTAAATGCACCTTCCGATGCACAACACCGACACATACCGGTATTCACTGTAGAATCCATCATTTTGAAAGATTCTTTTCTAACATTTACACTTAATTATCTTAAATTTAGTTGGGAAAAAGCTAAAGGACGCCACAACTTCGAAGCTCCGCCATTTTCTGAGTGTTTTTTTTTCACAGACAATTTCGCTGGGAATTGATTTACAGGCAAAGGTGGCCACAGCAAAACAGCCAGAATGAGATTGTCGAATTATTTAAAAAATCCAGAGTTTTGAAATTTAATAATAAAAGAATATTTTTGAAAATGCAAAAGTTTTAAAATCTTGTCTGGTGAAAAAAAGGAACAGAATGATAAATTAAGTAACACTAATGTAAGGGCACGAGAATGCTGATGATTATGAATGTAAATGGCCTGTGGTTCGTAGCCATTAAAAAATAAAAAAGCTGACTGCTGTCATTGTGCGTTCCAGCCACTTTAAAACAGATTTCTACAAATGGTTTAGCATTAGAAAAAGAAAGATAGTGGTCCTTGAGCCGTGAAGTGAACAGACTAACACTTAAAATTATGTTTCATATTGTACAATTTCAATATCGGACATTATTGTCATCAAGATAATAGCTCTTGGTTTGCTGTGTAGAAAAATTTATAGAAATTAACAGAAAATAGGTAAATAAACGTCGTTAAAGTATTATTGACGCCATGTCATACGGCATCGTTTGCCGTTGCTGCCTTCTGCGGGCTCCTGATAAAGTGCTGAAGGCAGAATATTCAACATTGGGCAAGTCCGAAGTTTACGCCGATATGCTGAAAGACTGCTTCGAAATTCAGGTAATTAGTGCACTAATACAACCTCTTTGTAATGAAAATTACGACTAGATAGATCTTCCTACTGGTCTATGGCTAAAATTTGACCAAAATAGATACAGAACTGCAGAATTTTTGTCTTGAATCTGTTGCGGTGGTTTGTTAGTAAATTGCATTATTGACCTAATTCGTAGAACTAAATAAGTTTCTAATGATTTGTATGTTTCGTTGGTGTAGTGGTCGCAAAAGCTACTACTGAACATGAGCTCTTGAGTTGAGTTGAAAAGAAGTGTCAATAGGTTTTCCCATCAGGACTTTCTCAGTAACTGCCATGGAGTCTGGAACTGAGCTTGGTTCATGACAATAAGCTCGGAGGCTCGTTCCCTAATACATGGGTCTTAACTAGCGATGATGATAAATGCACGAAAAGTGGTGCGCGGTAGGCGCAGTAGCTGAGCGATTGACTGCTGCGCTGCGTGTCGCGGGTTCGACTCCCGCACGGAACAAATACTTGTATGGCCTACAGGTAGTTGTCCCGGCTCTGGCAGTTTGTGTATGTGAGAAATTCCTAGTGCGGGCCAACATACCTAAAAAAAAAAAATATTTCATAAATCAATTAGATACAATTGATCTATGAAATATTTTTTATTTTTATTTTCAATAAAATAAATACAGTATCTGTGAAAAGGCAAAACGAATCTTTCGCGCCAAACATGTGAAATACGAAAAAAACGAGTTTTAACCACTTGTATGCCGCGTATCCAGACACAATTAAAAAGTCGTTGTGATGTTACCCGCTGAAGTGGCCATTTTAGACCCCTAGTCTAACTTTCCATTTTCTTTACACATTTCAGATACATCTGGACCCTAATGACAGTGAAGATGGTATCTGTGAAGTCTGCATCACAAGATTACGGGATGCTTGTGACTTTAAGGAGCAAGTACAGCAATGTCAGAAGGAGTTCCTGTCTAAACTGAACGCTTATAGTGTTAAAGGTATGACTTAGATTTGTAGTACTAGGATTTGGTTGCACCTAGTTAGGGGTTGTACCTTTAATCACGTGAGGTTCAAAAAGGGGGAGGGGGGCAGAGTGACAATCGTGTGTAATTTTTTAGTGCAAAAAAAAAACTAAATATATAAAAGTTACTTACGTATTCTTCTTTTTCTTTGTGTGTAGATAGACTCAAATAATACCAGACCAGTATTGTCTTGGCTTCGTTTAAATCCTGGAAGGTGCAGGATATAAAATATTTTTTTTTTTTTTTTATATTTCATACTTATGTACTTATCTATACTATCTATACTAATAATATTATAAAGCTGCAGGGTTTGTTTGTTTGTTTGAACGCGCTAATCTCTGGAACTACTGGTCCGATTTGAATGATTCTTTCAGTGTTGGGTAGTCCATTTATCGAGGAAGGCTATAGGCTATATATCATCACGCTACGACCAATAGGAGCGTAGCAGCAATGAAAAATGTTGCAAAAATGGGGAAAATTGTATTTTTAATAAATTGACGCGGACGAAGGTCGCGGGGAACAGCTAGTTAAATATAAAAATAAATATTCTGAACTGATGGACGCTACCAAAAGTGCCAAAATAGTAGCTCAGTTCTGTGTCGACACAATTTAGATTGCCATCGACACGCTAAGAAGAAGAATATTATGAATAGATATTTGTTTGTTAGTTTGTATGTAGGGGGCAATCTTCGGAACTTATGATACAATTCAAAAAAAAAAACACTGATACAAAAATACATTATTAATGGGTGCTATAGGCTATAAAGTATATCATGCTTTTGCTATTTGAGCTTGGCTGCCGTGTGACCTACATGTATAATTTGAGTTTTGGAATGCAGAATCAAGTTTCTTACGCAATCAGTGAATTTGACTGCCAAGATATTGTGCTCCATTGCTCGCTGACGGACCCTAAATGCGAACTATTGCCGCTTGGTTATTCAGGTGCGGTTTGACATAACCTGGGTTTGGTTGTGTGACAGTGGCGAAGGACCCATACAACCCGATTCCTACTGGCTTCCCTTTGAAAACGGGCATTATGAGTATTCCATAGACAAATAATAAAATCACTTTAAAGATATGTACTCCGGCTTACCTCTTAACCCGCCGGTAGTCGCGTCTCCTTTTAAGTAACGAACACGTCGCGCGAGGGTCGAAAAGACCCAGATTTTGAATGTATTGTTTTTAATAACTTAATGTAATTCCGGAATTTTTTGTATCTTAATTGAAAGAGGACCGTAAAACAAACTGAAAAAGTATAATTTTTTATTATTTAGACAAAAAAACAAACATAAATCACAAAATTCAAGAGATCACTGCTAAATTTTACTTTTTACTATATAGGAACTAAAAAATCACTGTAACTTTTTTATATAACCTAGAAACATTAAAATTCTTTTTATTATCAAAAATATATCAACAACCTTCTAAATAGTGGAACAATATTAAACATTATACCATAGACATTGTAGCAATGCATAAGTCTGATCCAGTGCCATCAGTTGCCCACAAGTCTAAAGTATTCAAGTGAGCTCCACGAAGTTTTCCACAGTAATAAAGAGGCCCAAGTAGTGCCTTCAGCTCGACCAAATCCGTTGGCAAACAGTCTCTTTCTCTTTGGAATCTGTCGTGGATGGTATCAATATACATATTAGTATATGTTACAACCAGTTCTAATGAACTGTCAGGAAACATAAGAGACCAGCAGTCGGAAGGCGTCAGTGCATCTCTTGCTTCATTGATTGGCCCTGGTACTTGGCTTATGATATTGTGTCTACGGGTGCGAACATTTCTTGGAGGCTCTTCAATATTCCAATGGGCGCCATTCCTACCCAGGTAGTAACCTTGACGGACGTAACTCAGAGGCACATCATTCAAGTCGGGTCTTTGCAGCAAACTGGCAGACACATTGCTGGAACGAAAATTTTCAGGCTCAGGAACGTCATCGCCCTCAGGAAGTTCATCTTCGTCACTCTGACAGGAATCTGAATCATGGTCATCAATCTCCAAATGGTCTTCAATTTCTGAAGAAATTTCACCTTCAATATCTTCCTCTTCTAAAATGTTTGCTATTCTTTGGTCATTCAAACGATTTCGCGACATATCTACAAAGAAATAAAATCAAAATAAAATTTTTGAAATCGAAAAATACACTTACACATTACGTCGCGCAAGGGTCGAAACGACCCATACTCACTTGACACGTCCGTACTGTCCAAACGCCGCGCGGGAACTGGCTGAGGCGGGGTGTGCGGATAGCCTATAATGTTACTTGAAGGTACTTAGCGCAACGACACGATTGAACTAATACAACAACAGTTATGGCATAAAAACTAGAGTACTGGGTCTTTTCGACCCAGGCGCGACTACCCGCGGGTTAATAAAATTAACCCTTCGCTATGGTGTATGATAGTTTTTATTTAGTTTTTCTTATTATGTTTCAGATGAATCGGGTCCAAAGGTTAAAGAAGAATACTTGGACCTGGATGACGAAAATGGGATATATTTTCTAGGTAAGCATTTATTCTCCAAGGAGTATTCAGAGAAGTCTAGCAGGCAGAGGTTGACTGCCTCGCGACTGCTGAGCATGAGGTCCTGTGTTCGATTTCCGGGTCGGGCAAATTGTTTATTTATTTATTTAACAATTTATGTACACACTAAATACAGAAAGAAGAAAGGAACAGAAAATAGTACAAAGGTGATGCTTATTTCTAAAGAAATCTCTTCCAGCATACCTGCGAAAGGCGATACTAAAAAAAGAGATGTAGATGTAGATATAGTGTGTAAAAGAAGAAGAGAAAATTGAATACATAAAACATGTATTTGGTAACATTGTTATTGGGGTTTTCCATCAGAAATTTCTCAGTAGCAGCCACGGATTCTAGATTTGTGCCCGGTTTATGGCAATAGGCTCGTACGCTATTACATGGGATTTAAACATAACGGGAGAAATGTGGGTGTACTACAGTGGCGAAGGTTCCATACAACTCGATTCCTACCGGATTCCCTTTGAAAACGGCACAGTCAGTATTCTATAGACAAATAATATAATCACATTAAAGATATGTACTCCGGCTTACTTCTTATAAAAATTTACCCTTCGCTACTGGTATACTATTAGGTACTGCCTAACCCGGGGATTACAGGCGTGATGTTATGTTTTCTCTTACAGAATTGAAAGAGGAGATGTCAGATGATTTCGACGACTTCAAAGACGAGGACGATAACAAGAAGTTAGCGGAACTGCTCGGCTTCAATGACGTCACCATCAAGAAGAGGTCCGATAAACGCAGGAGCAAGAAACGTCTTCTGCTTGAGAATAGTGGGAAAGGTAAGGTAATACAGAGTAAAGGGTGTAAATAGACCCTTGACGAAGCCGAAAGGCACTTGTTCTCCCCGTAATTGCGATCATCAGGGTTCCGTACTCGAAGGGTAACCAACGGGACCCTATTACTAAGCCTTCGCTGTTCGTCCGTCCGTCCATCCGTCCGTCTGTCTGTCAGCGGGCTGTATCTCATGATCATGAATTTCCACAGAATTTGTATTTCTGTTGCCGCTATAAAAACAGAAAATAAAAATAAATTTCAGAACTGAAATCAAAAAGCCGTGCCATGAAGCTGTCCCTCCGCGCGTTGAAACAACAACAAGTGATGGTGAACAAGATCCTCAAGCCAGTCAAGGTATGAATTGTCATATATTAGAAAGAAAAAGTGTTGATTTGTCTCGGAAAACACGTTAAGCCGTTGGTCCGGCTGTCACTTGTAGATCTTCGACAGTCGTTACAGGTAGTCAGTGGCCCAAAAAGTCTGACAATCAGTCTTACAATGGGGTATTGTATTACCCAGTACTAACTGGGTTGTGGAGGTCAGATAGGTAGTCGCTCCATGTAAAATACTGGTATTCAGCTGCATCCAGGTAGCCGACCCCAATATAGTTGGGAAAAGGCTAGGCAGGTGATAAATGTAACATACATGCATTTAAACTGTTTGTGAGCCATTTCAATACTTATAAACCTATATTATTATATTCTTTTTTTTTTTAAGATATCCTCGGGCTCTTCCAAGCGTCTGATCAGCGACGCGTCGAAGAACAGAGCCAACATCGACACGCTGCTCAAATACTCCAACTGCACGCCTTTCGCAAATAAAACCATAGCAGGTGAGATTATTTCATTATCTATACAAGGCTAGCTAATGCCCGCGGGTTCGCCCGCACGGGATCATATTACCGGGATAAAAATCCTAAAATCGTTAATCCAGGTTATAAACTATCTATGTACTAAATTTCATCCAAATCCGGCCAGGAGTTTAGTTTTTGAAAGAGTACCAAACATCCATCCTCACAAACTTTTGAACACACAAATCTATAATATTGGTAAGACAAGGTGTAATCGGACCTTTCACGAAGCAGTCAACCAAGAATTCTGTACTGTGCAAAAATTATTGCTTGGTGAATTTAACGAATTTTTCGGGATGATACCTCACGGTTTACTGTAGGACTCAAGATGCATTGAATATTACAGGGGTTATTGAGATATTTAAAATAAAGTTATAACATTTAAAACTTGTATTTATTTCAATACTTGCTAAACCCTTTATTTTCAAATTATATAAATCATTAAATCCTGCAAAAGTGTAGGTATTACACTATTGTAAGAAAAAGCTGTTTAAAAAAAAAATTGATGAAAAATTTCTGTAAAAGGGGGCTCAGAATGATGTACAGAATACGTGGTAACCATTTTCGCGTAGTAGTCCCCTCACCCTGTGTAGCCTGAAAATTACATTATTTATTTATTCAAACTTTATGCACATAATGTACAAAGGCGGACTTAATGCCTTGGGCATTTTCTACCAGTCTACCTTAGGGTGACATTACCTCCTCAGCCGTATAAAAATACTCACCATTACCTCCTATTTTTCCAGGAATCCTCTGCGCCTACTGCAAAACAACATACAGAGACCTACACCACCTCCGGACCCACATCCACGAGGAACACGGCAAGGACCACCTCATAGAGTCCAAACGGATGGACAAGAATAACTTATCCATCAAAATGGACATCACAGACCTCAGGTGCAAGCTTTGCAACACTAGTGCAGATACTGTAATCAGTTTAAAGAATCATTTGACTCTAGAACATGATATAAAATTCTATCCCGATGTAAATGATTACGTTTTGGAATTTAAATTGACCGACGGTGAAATTCTTAACTGTGCTTTGTGTAATTCAACTTTTGAGACGTTCAAAATGCTTTTGCAACACATGAATGGGCATTACAGGAATTATATTTGTGAAATATGCGATTTAGGTTTCATAAATCAACATAAGTTAAGAAATCATCAGCGTACGCATGAAATTGGGAATTTTAACTGTACATTTTGTGATAAAATCTTCAGTACAAGAGTTAGGAAGTTGTGGCATGAAAAATACACACATAATCCCAGTGCTAGGTACACAACAAATTGCCCTCACTGCGAAGAATCTTTCACAAGTTACTACCGAAGAAACCGCCACATGGCCGTTGAGCATAACATGTCAGCGGCTACCTATAAATGTAACATTTGTGACAAATCCTTCATTTTAAAGTCAAAACTAACATATCATATAAAAAAAGTACATTTAATGGAACGAAATCATATATGCCCGGAGTGTGGACAAGGATTTTTTATAAAGCAGTCGTTAGACGAGCATATGATTAAACATAATGGTGAAAGAGTATTTAAATGTGCTGTTTGTGCGAAGGCTTATGCAAGAAAAAAGACGTTAAGGGAACATATGAGGATACATAATAATGACAGGAGGTTTAAATGTGGGGTGTGTGCGCTAGCCTTTGTACAAAAGTGTAGTTTAAAAAGTCATATGCTGTCTAATCATGGGGTCACTTTAGCAGAGTATGAGAATGGTAGAACGGGGCTGTGTAGTCCATAGTCGAGCGTAAGGTACCTAGTTTAAGTACCTGTTAAGTATGGAATTAACATGCCCATTTGCACATATATATTAGGGGTTTTTTTTGGATGGGAAATCATCATATAACCCCCCCGCTCTGGGCGGAGTGGGAGGGAGTGTCAGACTTTTACTGACTAAACCCATCTATGTTCCTTTTTTGCCCTTTGTGTTCCAGGGCCGCGGTATCTCTTTCGAACAGTCCCGCAGCCCCGGCAAGCATATATTAGGGGTTAAAGTATGAAATTGCCGATTAGTATGGACGATTTCGTGAAAACTACTAATATATTTTTGTTTTTTTTTTTTCGAAACTTCTGAACACGTATACAATTGCAAACTATAGTTAGAGTGAAAAAAGCTGCGCTGCATTACGTATCTTAAATTCTCAAAACACAGTCTCTGACAAAAATATACCTACTTGAAGTAGTGAAACCGACGACACATTGAAACAGGTGTTTTGTCACACTACCCTATGAGGTAATATGCAACTACTAGTGCGGTTTTTAAACTCTATAAGGTACGTAATTTAACAATTAATCCAATAAAAATAGAATTAGGAAAAAATATAACTATACGTCAAAGTTACAAACAGAATAAAATTTGAGAAAAAACGGCAATTTCATATTTAAAGACCTATTATACACGTCTTACAAAGGTGGTCCACTCAATGTGCTCAAAGGCGCGATTATTTTTACCTACCAAAATAGGTACAAAGAAAAATAAATAATACATTAGAATAAAATTATGAAACTTCCTATTAATGATGTTTACGTGTCAAACGGGAGTCCAATAGATCATCGCTCGTAATACTGAATAATATTTTTATTTTTAAATTATTAAAATCTCATAAATACCCATTTTTTTAATGAATGTTTAGTAGTCATTGGATACATGAAATGGGCTGCCGTTGTAAGACGACTTAAAAGTCACGGTGTATATTATTAGTTTTGCTAGACCTTTGTTACTGTGTATAAATCTGCCTAACTCAAGATACTACATCTATACCTCGTTCGTCATTGGGCTGCCTCGTTGGTCAAGCGGTCGCAAGCGCGACTGCTGAGCATGAGGTCCTGGGTTCGATTCCCAGGTTGGGCAGTGTTATTGGGTTTTTCCATCAGGAATTTCTCAGTAGCAGCCACGGAGTCTGGATCTGTGCCCGGTTGATGGCAATAGTCTCGCCCCCTATTACATGGGACTTAAACATAACTGGCGAAATGTGGGTGTACTATTAGGTACACCTCTGCATAACCCTTCGGGGATTACAGGCGTGATGTTATGTATGTATATCGAGATACTAATAAAAGAAATGTTTTAAGCAATAAAAAGGATTATAAGTATTAATTATGTTAGAATCAATAAGGCTTCTGAAAATTATTACCATAATTGCCTTTTGGGGTCGTCAATTAATCTCGTGATTTTTTTAGCAACTTTTTAACCCCCCCCCTCCCCCATGGTGATAAATGGTGAGGTTTTAGTCTACCCCTCTCCGCCTACCCAAAATCACGAAATACAATCAAATCATTTTTTGGTACAAAGTATCTTAAAAAAAAATCAGAATATTATCTTTAAATACAGGTTAACAGGTATAATCTAATTTAATTCTGGATAATTAAGCATTGTGATAAAAATGTCAAGGTCACGCACCGCTTTTCGGTTTAGAAATCGCGCGTTCAAAGAAAAAATAAATACACGTGACATCTCACTACACCCTCCCCTAGTGATATTTCATGATTTTTTTCTGAACTCCCCCCCTTTTGAGCCTCACGTGATTAATGGACGACCCCTTTAATGTTAGGTAATATTAATAATGATTTCTCTGATAATCGAAAACAATGTGGTTGTAACTTTATTTAATCATTAATTGTGTAAATACTTTAAAAAATATTTTTATGTTGGTCAGTAGTTAACGTGTATAATACAAACTTATTTATCTTATGTTCTTAAGATTTTAAAACGCGGGAATGCAATTGTATGTATTATACAAGGTGCAGTTTTGCATCCTCGTCAAAATTCAGGAGGTTGTCACAAAAGACATAAAAAATCAATTCAAATTACGGTACCTGGTCAATAATTAATAAAGCTGCTATTTTAAATTGTTTATATTTGACAGTATTTCAGAATAACACGAATACTTTCGTGTTACACATCGCGCGATATGTCGCTGTGTGCGTGCGTGTCGACGATCTGTGCGATGCGCCGCGCAGCCGCCGCTGTCGGTGTCGACACTTACAGATTTCCGTAAATAAGAAAAAATAAATTAAAAAATACCTACCCATTTTATTATTGATTCGGGTCGAGAATCATTAGCATAGATACCTCCTTGAATGTGACCAGGATGCAAAACTGCACCTTGTATTGTAAACATTATGAATTATTTTAGATTGTAAATGTATAGATGCCAGCAAATCAAGCTATCCAATCCCTTTTCGAGTTCATATGTGTGCTGTGACCTTTAAGGGGAAGGGCCGGGGAAGCGCGCGAAATTCGATTGAAAAAAAAATGCATTTGGTCAGTGTCAGGTTGTATGCTGAACAAATTATGATTTGCGATCGTTACACGTATGTATTTATAGAATTACTAGCTTATGCCCGCGGCTTCGCTCGCGTGGAGTTCTTGAATTGCCCACGGGATCGTACTTCTGGGATAATAAGTACCTAATCTATGTATGTTTAGTACATACATAGATTTACATGTACTTGCTTATAACTTGCAAATATTAGTTCATAGTAATATCAATTAAATTACATATGTGAAATATTTATACCTTGGTTTGAGATTGGACACCGGTGACAATCAAATTATTAATTAGGAATCTATTTATAGGCATAATACTTTTACATAATATTTAATATCAAAGTCGCGTATCAAGCCAACGCGAAAATCGGTGGCATAAACCATATTTACAGACACGTCTACCTCAGAAAAATCCTACCTACTTACTATTAGGGAAATACTCCCGCGCCCCGTATCCCTCGCGCGACACTGCGCGCCATGCGCCTACGTGAGCTTCGAAGCCCTATTTGATTCTGTTGGGGGATGATTTTGATTTTGGGAAAAACTGTGATACGTATCTCATAATTTTAATTTGAAAAGTATGTACTTATACAAATTTTCAAGTCAATCGACTCAGAGAATAAAAAGTTTCACGGAATATTCAACACCCCATTTCACCCTCTTAGGGGTGGAATTAAAAAAAACTGTTTCTTAGTGGATACTTACTCTTCACAAAGAATGCACCCTCCAAATTTCATGTCTCTAGAACCAGACGATTGGGCTGTGCGTTGATATATCAGTCAGCCAGTCAAGATATTGAATTTTTAAATTGGGGGATGATTTTGGAAAAACTGTTATACACGTATCTCATAATTTTATTTGAAGAGTATGTACACAAATTGTCAAGTCAATCGACTGCGAGAATAAAAAGTTTCATAAAAAATTCAGCACCCCATTTCACCCTCTTAGGGGTGGAATTTCGAAAAACCCTTTCTTAGTGGATACCTACTCTTTACAAAGAATACACCCTCCAATTTTCATGTCTCTAGGACCAGCGGTTTGGGCTGTGCGTTGATATCTCAGTCAACCAATCAAGTCATCGAATTTTTAAATTGGGGGATGGTTTTGGAAAAACTGTGATACACGTATCTCATAATTTTATCTGAAAAGTATGTGCACAAATTGTCAAGTCAATCGACTGCGAGAATAAAAAGTTTCATAGAAAATTCAACACCCCATTTCATCCTCTTAGGGGTGGAATTTCGAAAAACCCTTTCTTAGTGGATACCTACTCTTTACAAAGAATACACCCACCAATTTTCATGTCTCTAGGACCAGCGGTTTGGGCTGTGCGTTGATATCTCAGTCAGTCAGTCAGTCAGTCAGTCAGGACTTTGAATTTTATATGTATAGATAATAATTAAAAGCATCAATACATCCCTCTCAGTTGTATGTGTAGCTCGGTTAAAGTCCAGGCCACACCGCCAGCTAGCGAGCGAGCCGGGCGAGCATCGTTTCCCCTTTTTTCATACTTCGGTTCTGCACTTTCGGTAGTTTTCGCGCGCGCGGTTTGTTTGCGCGGTATGAACCGAATGAAAAGGGGTGAAACGATGCTCGTCCGGCTCGCTTGCTAGCTGGCGATGTGACCTGCGCTTTAGACCGGTTTTCACCAATGAAATTGAACACGATCAATACATCTAAACGGCGTTTATGAGCTGTCAGTTTCAATATTCTATAGTTATTGGGTAGATAGTAACAAAAATTCCAAGTCACAATTTCTGTAAAAAAAAGTAGTTCAGACCTGAAAAGCTGATTAATTTTAAATTAACTGTAAAATTGGATTTTTAGTGGCTTTGAAATCAATAAATGGTTTGTCATTTGAGTAGAAAAAGTATGACATTGACAGCTCCTGAACGCGTTTTAAATGTGCTGATCGCGTTTAGTAACGTTGGTGTAATTCGTCCTAAGAAATTGATTCAGTTGTTGTTCCAGGAAAAGGCTATAATATATAACTTCTATGTCTAGTTATAACTTGTACAGGTTGATAACTTATTTTGTTAATTGAATAAAAGATTTTAAGTACATACCTGGTTTTATTTTACCTACTTCTATAAAAGTTCCAACTACGAAATCATCATCAATCTTCTGCCCTTTTTTTTCGGATGGGAAATCATCAAATGACCCCCTCTCGCTCTGGGCGGAGTGGAAGGGTGTGTCAGACTTTTACGGTCTAAAACCTATCCATGTTCCTTCTTTGTCCTTTGTGTTCCAGGGCCGCGGTGTCTCTTTCGAACAGTCTGACCGCCCCGGCAGACATCGGCCTTTGCGGGCCCCTTCCTGTTTGTTGACATCTATTTGAGGTGCGCGTGGAACACGAACGCGAGCTAGCCCATTACTCACCATCTACAGGCCCAACTCTTCTGCCCTTAACCCAATTTATTTAGGGTCGACGCAGCATGTCTTCTTCTATACTTCTCTATTACTTGTCGTCTCAGCGTCTTTTTTTTGTCACATCCTTAGCTGGTGTCTCCATATCCCCCTCTAATATCTCCAGTAAGTGCACACATATACCTTTCAAATTGAACTAGAGCTGGTTTAAATACCTATTTATAACATGCACGTCGTCTCCGCTTTGTGGAAACGGTTGAGCAGAGAGGAGAGATGTCTCGTTATTGTTTAGGCTAGCGGAGACGAGAAGAGACGAGCGGTGGCGGTGAGCAGTGTGCTGCGAGCGTGCCGCTTTACAGCTTCAGTGGATACAACAGTTATTTTAAGTTTTTCCTGGACTGTCAAAATCAGTGATCTTTATTTTTGTAGCAACAAGATTCTTCGATTGTTGTAACAGATAAGTCAAAATGAAGGTACCTTTAGACCGACCGCTTTAATGAATCCTCCGCCTTGCCCACCAAAGGCACATTAAGCGTCCACAAAGTCCTAACAATATCCCACAGGTTATTTGCTTTAAAATAACCATAAGGCACGTAGGTATTACGATACTAATTGAACCAATACATGATCAACCTTCAGAATATTACATTCAAATCGATACCTTCGCGAGGACTCATTAAAGCGGTCGGTCTATAATTCTTGCAATAACTATCTTGGGGGCCAACCCCAACATAATCTAACCAGATGCAGCTGTATTCCAGTATTTTACATTGATAGAAGATGGGGGAAGAAAATACTGGCGTGGAGACCACGGACAGGTCAGACGAACGGGGGAAGACAACCGACTAGGTGGACGGACATCTTATTAAACTGGCCGGATGAAACTGAATAGACATGACACAAAACTGCTAAAAGTGGAGAGATTTGGAAGAGACCTGCACTCAGCATTGGGTGGGCAAAAGTTGAAGAAGA
The DNA here is from genome assembly GCA_905220335.1 of Noctua pronuba. Taxonomy (NCBI): domain Eukaryota; kingdom Metazoa; phylum Arthropoda; class Insecta; order Lepidoptera; family Noctuidae; genus Noctua; species Noctua pronuba. The sequence goes on along the minus strand of LR999922.1, from coordinate 4,999,031 downwards.
GAGAAGACCCAATGATGGAGCGACTGTCTATCTGTCCTCCACTACACAGTCATTGGGTCTACAATACGTCTAATATTATCACAAATGGAAAAAAAAACAGAAATACATTCAAAACATTTATTTTACATTTACTACAACATATGACAGCTATAAACATGATACAAAAATTTACAAATAATATCAAATCCATATTATTTTAATCTAAAATTAACCATTAACATTAAAATGCAATTATTATACACATATCTATAAATAACATAACATTATTATCGATTAATTTATCCATAAATTATTATTAATAATTCCAATTATATTGAATAGTAGCCCACTGGTATTAGGAACAAGCCTTTATATTGCAAAGATAGTATTTCTCGTTTCGTTGACCATCTTGCTCATAATAACATCACGCCTGTAATCCCGGAAGGGTTAGGCAGAGGCCTAATACCAGTTACAGTTTTCGCGTCAGTGTTCCTTCTGCCGTGTATTTGAAGATCATGTCTGTGTTACACCTGTACCTTAAGTTCCCAGGAAAAAAGTGTATTTTTAAATGGCATCAAACATCCTGTGCTTTGTTATGTTCTCTCGGTTTGGTGGATACTAAGACACTTGTTCGCGTCGGTCGGCTTGATTCATTACATTCGAATATACAGGGTCGGTTTTCAAAGACCGAATTTTAAAATTAAGATCCCTATAATCAACTGTAAATGTGTTAATCAAATACAAATAAAATCATTGAGTTGAAAAGTTGTTTTTTTTCCATTTTTTATAGCCTAAATTGTGTCCCACTGTTGGGCAAAGGCCTCCCCTTTCTCCCTCTAAACCTCTCTGTTCTGTGCAATTTCTGGCCACGCTTGCCCCGCGAACATGATTAGATCGTCACACCACCCTCGCCGCGGTCGATCTCGTCGGAAATAATTTATGGTTCAGAATTATGTAAGTACTGAATACGTGGTAATCGTTTGTGCGATGATGTCTAACCCTGTATATTCGACTTTGCCGGCCGGCATATGCCGAAACAAGCCGAACCGAACATATTCGTAGCCTTTGAAAAATACGACATAAAATTATTACTATAGTATATCACAGACCTTAACTTAATTAAAAAAGGTTTTCACAACGAACAACATTTAATAATAAAATAAAATTAATTTATAGAAAATCTCGAGAAAACAGCCTTCTCCAATTATCCCAATTTATTTGTCAGTCAGCACAGAATGTCTTCTTCTTCCATACACCTCTATTATTCGTCATCTCAGTATGTATAACCTTCCATAATCGTCCATATTCTGGTGACCCAAGTTTAATATTTACAATTAAATTAATTAAAATTGACATTTATTTTTAAAACATTAGTGTTTATTTGCATGTTCTAGAAATAAAATAATCAAAATTTCTTTTTTTAAATCAGCGATGGTCCTTTCTATTCCAAAAAAAATACTTCAGAATCAAATGTTCAACCTAAACAAGAAGTTAGTACCCCAAATCCACGCGGACCCAGTGCTGCTTGGTGGGTATCACATGGCCTCCAATTTTTAGTTCTAAGACATGCAAGGTAAGCAAGTAGGGGGTCGTCTTTTACTCACGTGTGGTTGAAAGAAAGGGGGCCGTGAGGATGGGATATATTTTAGATAGATTAGAACAATCACATGTATTTTTTGGTGCGATAATAAAACGGAAATGGAATTTTGTGACCATGAAAGGTAAAGGAGTAAATGATAGCGTGACGGTTGACAGACGAGAATGGAAGAAAAAAACGTGTTGCGCCGACCCCAAGTAACATGATACAAGGGCAGGAAGATGATTATGATGAATTGTGTGACCACGTAAAATCCCGAATAGGCGAAATGAAGTTTTTTTTTTTTTTTTTTATTTTTTTTTTTCGGATGGTAAATCATCAAATAACCCCCTCCGCTCTGGGCGGAGTGGAAGGGAGTGTCAGTTTACTGACTAAAACCCATCCATGTTCCTTCTTTGCCCTTTGTGTTCCAGGGCCGCGGTATCTCTTTCGAACAGTACCGCAGCCCCAGCAGGCATCGGCCCTTGCGAGCCCCTTCCTTTTTGCTGACATCTCTTTGAGGCGCGCGTGGAACACGAACGCGCCGTCGACACGGCCTGTCGTCATAAGACGGACGGACGGCGAGCTAGCCCATTACTCACCGTCCACAGGCCCGCGATACACGTGATATTTTGGGGGGAGTAGGGGTGGCCTAATACCTCACAGAGGGGAGGGGAGCGGTATGAAACTGGCCTCAAAAACCTCACATGATTAAAGGATGGCCTAACATACCTAAATCTAATTCTCCGTCTTCTGCATAATCTCACAAGCAGCCATACTAATCCCATGATTCGACAACAGATGACTTTTCAAACTACATTTTTGGACAAACGTCATGCTGCATACTTCACACTTAAACCTCCTGTCATTATTATGTATCCTCATATGTTCCCTTAACGTATACTTCCTTGCATACGACTTGTGGCAAACTTCACACGAGTAGTTCCGTTCTCCTGTATGTTTAACCATATGTGCTTTCAAAGCCTTTTTACTGAAGAAACGGTATCCACACTCCGTGCATTGACAATTACGTTCCATTAAATGGCTCTTTTTAATGTGATACATTAATAAACTCTTTAAAATATAAGACTTATTACACACATTACATTTATACTGCGCTTCCGTATTATGCACTTTTACTAAATGTTGGTTCCGTTGGTAGTAACTGCGGAATGGAACGTTGCAGTACGGGCAATTTGAAATGTTTCTTGCTCCTAAATGCTTCATTTTCTCGTGGTAATGCTTTTTAGTACGACTAGCAAAGACTTTTTCACAGTGGTCACACTTAAAACTCCCCTCTTGGTGTGTTGTTCGATGAGCGTTCAAAGACCGTTTGGTAGCGAATGAGGAATCACATATAGAGCACGTATAGTTACTATAATGTATATTCATATGCTGCTTCAGCATTTTAAAAGTCTCATACGTTGAAGAACACATTGCACAATCGTAAACCTCACCTTTTTTCAGCTTAAACTGTTGTATATGATCTTTTATGTCATTATGGATAGTTTTTCCATGTTTTTTGACTAGATGATCCTTAAAAGTGCCTAGACTGTCCAATTTTTCGTTGCAAATCTTGCAGTATAGCTCAGCAATATCTACTTTGACGTTGTATTCAGTCATATCGAAGTTTGATTTGAATTTCAGCCGTTCTTTCAGATGTTCCTTCTCAGTATGCTGTCTCAAATCTGCCGGATCTGGGTAGGATAAGTCGCAGTACCCACAAGCATAGCCCAGCAATGTCTTATTCGTAAATGGAGTGGCGTTGGAGAACTTGAGTATAGTTTGTAGGTTCTCTCTGTGTTTCATTTTGTCGTGGTGCGGTTGTCCTGACCATAGTAAGCTTATTTTTGACTCGGTAGGGGCAGTGAGTTTTAGTCTTGTTTTTTTAGGTTTTATTTCAGTCTTTTTTACTGGTTTTATGTCTATGTCCTCTGTGAAAGAAAAAAACTTGGTATTAATGATTGCAAGTGTAAACGGTGGCTTTGCAATAGGTGATATGCATGGTGTTTGGTGCATCGTTTGCCAAATTGAACGGGCCGAAAGGAGCTCATTTGTTGTCAATAACTCATCCTTGGCCCTACGACTTTTTTAATTTCAATTATTTTATATTTATTTTGAAAAATTGCATAAAATACGACATTTACACTTGAAATTGAGTTTTAAATTAATTTTTACTATTTTCTAAAAGTTCTGAAAAAAAAAATACCTATATGATTTTTCTAAAGTTTATTTTTCCTGCTACGATCTTTACATACGGGGTGGAAGGGACACCGACGCGAAAACGGTTACCACGTATTCAGTACATCATTCTGAACCCAAACACACAAGTGCAATATCTATGCGGTCAAAATGTATGGAAGAGCTGATTTTTTTAAAATAACCGATAAAAATTTATATGTAGGGGGACTCTAAATGATGTACCGTATACATGGAAACCGTTTTCGCGTCGGTGACCCATCCACCCTGTATATGTCCCGTGTCATTGTAATAAAAAAAAGAAATCTTAGCAAACTTACTAATAGAAGTAGCAAGCCTGGACACCAAGGTCTTAATCTTGTCGTTCTTCCACGCGCCGTCAGAGGGCGCTGTCTTCTTCTTCACTGCACTACGTTTGGGCTGGACACTCGAATTAGCTCTGGATTTTGTACTCTTCGATTCAGCTTTTTTTTTCGTAAGCACTACTTTCTCGTCTTTGATTTTTTCTTGAGAGGTTACACTTGCTGGAAAGATAAGTAACAGATTTATACACCGTCATGTATCCAATGACTACCAAGCATTCATAAAAAAATAGGTATTTATGAGATATTGATAATTTAAAAATAAAAATATTATCAATATTATGAGGCATGACGTAGTTAAAAACACCCTGTTGTGAGCGATAATCTACTGGACTCGAGCGCTGGGTCGGTATATTCTCCCATTTGACACGTAAACATCATTAACAGGATGTTTCATATTTTTTTCTAATGTTTATTTATTTGTCTTTGTACCTATTAAGGTAGGTAAAAAAAAAAATATCGCCTTGAACTATTTTATGTCGGGCACATTGAGTGGACCACCTTTGTAAGACGACTAAAAAGTCACGGTGTATAGGGACGTCTAAAACGCGAAGTTTTGTTCAAGAAATTAATGATCTAGCCTAGCCGCATTTAGGCGCAGTGGTGGTATTTCTCACACAATGGCATGATTTGAATTAAAGATCAGATTCTGAAACTTCGTTCACCAACGGAAAGCTCCGTTATCCCTGAGTATAAAGGGCTTTATTTAAAACGCCCTCGTGTGAGAATATCCAACCGTAACGTGCGTGAGCGAAACCGAAAGGCAAAAGCTAGTTTGTAGCGGCACTACAAAAAGTACTAAATCAATAGAACAAAAAATAGTACAGCGCCATCTATGACACAAATGAGCAACTAAAATTCAACAAAATTCTGAATCACGCTATTGAAGTTATTCGCGACTTGAGACTATAAACCTGACAAGTATTGGGCAGTAGCCCACCACACAACACCCATCTGGTTGGAGGATCCTCCCTTTTCTATGTGGGATGAAGAACTTTACACCCCATTCTTCATAATTATGTTAATAAATATTACTAAACATTGATTGAAACCAACATTGCCAACATTTAGAATGCATGGTGCACCATCCTTAGCTGCAAAGAAGCTGAACTCACCCGCATCTATGAGATAGTAGTCATCAGAATCATCCCCACTGTCGTGTTTGGGCTCCAGTTTTATTTCTATTTTCTCATCTGAAAGCAAAAATCATAATAATAGAAAGAGAGCATGAGAATACTCTTGTGCATTGTTTTTTTTTTAATTCTTGCTGGTACTTAGAATTTCTCCTGTGTCATGGGTGCGTTGGCAAACATTGTAATTCCACACCCTGGCACAACTACCTGTAGGTCATACAAATTTTTGTTCAGTGCGGGGATTGAACCTGCGACACGCAGTGCAGCAGCTAATCGCTCAGCTCAAAAATCCATCAAATTATCTTAATTTAACATTACAACTATCTGACTAGCTCCTAGGTTTAGTAAGTGGCTGTAAGCGCACAAGTTGTTGGGTCTGATTTTTGGGTTAAGCAAAATTTTAAGGTGTTTTTTTTTGGCAAAGGCAGAGGGCTCCCGCCTATTCCTTCCACTTTTGTCGGTGTTGCGTCTCTTCTCTTCAATTAAGGATTTGTGATTTTTGGATCAGGATTTTTTGAGTAGCAGGCGAGATCCTGGATTTGTGCCTGGTTCAGATCAGAATCGATTCAGATTCATAAGTATTAACATTGATTTCCCATGCATTTTCTAGAGGTTTAAATTAGGCATACCTTTACTCCAGGTTTATGAGGAAGCTAGAAAATAAAGCATTTTTTATTACCTTTTTCAACACATTGTATATTCTTAAAGAATTCTTCATTAGCAGTCAAGACTTGCTGCTTAAAGCTGAAGGAACTGCGTAGACTCTTGATGCATGTATCACAGATGCCTGAAGGTGTTTCATTCAATGGCTTTAGCTGCAATTATTGAAGTTTATATTAAACTTTGAAAGTATATGAGAAAAAATTGACTAACAAAAAATCGCAGAAATTAAAGTAACTTTTGTTTTTTTTTTAATGTGGCAACATTTAAAAAATCTCCCCCACTATGAGTATTTCTCTTGTATCGTGGGTGCATTTACAAATTCACTCACATAAACAAACAGCCAGAACAGAAACAACTACCTGTAGGTCAAATAAATATTTGTTCTGTGCAGGGATTGAACCCGCAACACACAGCACAGAAGCCAATTGCTCAGGATATAATATTCTAATAATATATAATACTCGAAGTCAGGAGATAAGTAAAAACATATTTTTTTAATGATCACGTCTCAGTTCATTACCAATAAGAATACCAAGAGAATCCACAGAAAAATACAACTGCTTTTGATGGAATCCAAACAGAAATAAGAGTATTAAAATAAAAGAAAACAATATGAAATAAGTTTGTTGTGTGACAAACAAAATTATGCTTTTCCAAACAGGCTCTGCTTTTAAGATCTTGTTTGTAATTATTACCTATGTTTATGAATAAATGATTCTGATTCTGATTCTACTAGTCTAAGGGGAAGAAATGTAACTCTTTTATTGATTCTGTATCTGAAATAAATGTTTGTATAATCCATTTTTAAATTCTCAGTGTTGGGAGATTAAATTTCAAAATACAGTAGCCTCACTGGCAACCAAATTTGTTACATATTTAATAACTGGTTTATAGATAATATTCAAGCAAAGATAACACAATAAATACATACCCTTGACATTGATAAGCAAAATTATTGTTGACTACAAATTATTTAATTTCTACTCCAATAAGTTTCTTCGTATGTTCTGATCTAATTAGAATATAGTTAGATTATGGCAGTTTGTTCCTAAGTACTCTACCAGTAATATTAATATGCTCACGACCGGCTTTTAAAGCGACTAGCAGGGATCATTAAACGGAAATTGACCTCAATTACTAACACGAAAATAATAAATTATACCACTAGATACGTGTTTTTAGATAGTAATTAGGTATTAGAACTGATGGGTATATAAATCTATAGTATAGAATGTAAACTTACGATGATATTGAAGCATTCCTTCAACATATCAGCATAGTTCTCTTTTTTGTCGAGCCAAAGGAAACTTGAATTTAAATCTTTGTTCAAGCCTTGGCCGAGGCAGCAGCGACAGACACCGACCACTTCCATTGTTTTGGTTTTCCTTACATTCAAACAAACAATTTCATAGATATTTCGTGAAAAATTCCGAGAAAATACAAAACGTACATAAACGGGACGTCGGGAAATCCTGATTTTTGACAGCAGAAATTCTTGTTTTTTTATCTAACGGGGTGACCAGGTGCGTTATAAAAAATCCCTTTACTACAAAAAATGTCACAAAAAAAATTAAAAAAAAAATTGAAATTAAATATTTATCCACCAAAAATTCAGTAAAGAAGATGAATGTCCTAGACTAGACCTAAAACCGCGTTGACACGATAGAGTTTACTCTCTGCGCTTGTGGCAACCCATACCAACCCATCCGAGTGAGTTCGGATTATGGGCTGCCACAATACGAGTTGCGTCCGAGTAGGTGTCCGAGTCCCTCGTTAAAGTATTAGCATTCTGTGCCGAGCCCACTGCCACTCACTCAGTCCGAGCCAAGGTCCGTGCAAACTCCTATGGTGTCAACACGGCTCGATTTTTATAACTTATGAAAACAGATAACTATTTAGTTTTCCAATTCTCTGAGACAGTGGCGCTTCCCCTTAACATAATTTCATGGATGGGAAGGATGGCCCCTAACTTAATTTCATCAAGAGTTCAAAACTTCTCTTTTTGACGAAAGTTGTTTATTATGCGGTAACACCAAACGTATTGCCCAATGAAAAAATAAAAGTAGTATTAAAACAAAATGGCCGCTGCTCCCTATTGATTTGTTAGTGGATTTGACGCCATGTAAATTTTTCTAAATTTTCACTGAAAACGTGAAAATTTATTGCTTCCCGTTGTGGATATGTTAGTGTAGTGTTGTGATGATGGAGTTCGACGAGATTGTGGTGAAGGAGAGCCCCGGGCTTTGCCGGTGCTGTCTCTCCGAAGGATGCTACAAGGACTTGGGGACCGAATACACTTGGATGAACGAAACCGAAGTGTATGCTGATATGCTCTTGGAATGCTTTGATATTAGCGTGAGTTTACCTTTTTTGACCATAAACATTTTTATTTTTTGGAAGTTACCGGTAATTAATATTGTTCCTATAATCTTCCAGATCTGTATTTTAAGCCGGTTTTCCATCATAAGAGTCAAAAATATTAATAAGTCTATTCTATTGTGATATCATTAATTGACCTCCATTTACGAATCGTAAAGTGTTCTACATCCCTCCAAAATAATGTGAATATATTGCAAAGTTACTCCTTCTTCTATCAGATAACCCAGCACAATGAAGGTCCGAATGGTCCAAACCGTCTCATCTGCGAGGTCTGCATCACTCGGCTACGGGATGCATGCAACTTCAAGAAGCAGGTCATGGACTCTGAGAAGAAGTTTATTGATATGATGGGCAGGGGAGAATTTAGGCCTAAGAGTAAGTAGTTATAATTATATGATTGTTTATTTTCTATATGCTTTTAACACTCTCACCGCCACGCATGTATACAGTTTGCCAAAGCAGCAGGCCATGTGGGCGGCGCGCCGCCCATCCCATTTCTTTAGCGACCCGCACGGCCTGCCGCAACAAATAAAAAAATCAGTAATAGCTTGCTGCACTAGAATTTACGTGGGCGGCCGGCGTACCACATGGCGGTGAGAGTGTTAAACAGGACTTATTTTTCAAAATTAGTATAAACATACTAAGCTGCAACCAGGTCCTACTATGGCAATTATGAGGTTTGACAGAACTATGACTGACTTGTCTGCATCGTTGGTCCAGTGCTGCTGAGCATGAGGTCCTGGGTTCGATTTCCAGGTCGGGCAAAGTGTTATTGGGTTTTTCTATCAGGAATCTCTCAGTAGCAGCCACGGAGTGTGGATTAGTGCTTGGTTGATAGAAATCAGCTCGCCCCCTATTACATGGGACTTAAACATAACTGGCGAAATGTGAGTACTATTAGGTACACCTTTGCCTAACCCAGCAGGGGTTACAGGTGTAATATTAGGGTGTTACCACACCAATTGATCGATCACCAATCAATCGATAGCCAATTACTAATCGATTGATAGCTGATCACTAATAGATCAATCGCCAATCACTAATCAATTGGTAGAAATGACAATGATTGATCAATTGGTGTAGGAGAAACTGTTAATTGACATAGACTTATCGATTCTATCATCGATAGCCTCAATCCATGATCAATCAATTGGTTTGGTAACACCCTTATGTTATAGAAAAAAAAATGGTCAATACGGCCAACCAATAAGCATAATATTAGTAAACTAGTCAGTTTTCTTATTTTTTCTCAGATTGATATGATGATGATGAAGAGGTGGATTATGATACCAATGATGTTCATTTCTATTGCAGTGCTAATTTACCAGACGCAGCTGAAGTGTGAAGTTCCAGCCACATTGGAGGAGCCCATTGAAGATGCAGACATTGAATATCTTGAAGATGACGTTGATTTTGGTGATGGTATGTACCTTATTTACAGTACACAAATGCATGCCCAAATCTTCTTCCTCCATACTTCTGTATAAAAGTATGGAGGAAGAAGACATGCTGCGCTGACCCCAAATAAATTGGGACAAAGACAAGAGAATGGTGACAAATGTACAGGGGCAGACTTGATGCCATAGCCATTTTCTACCTGTCAACCTCATGTACTTTTTTTTTTTCTCTTTAAAAAACGTTGCTCCACACTAGGAATTTCTCCTGTATCGTGGGTGCGTTTACAAACATTTAAACACAAATACACAAACAGCCAGACCCGCAACAACGATCTGTAGGCCATACAAATATTTGTCCCGCGCGGGAAGCGGTTCCGTGACACGCAGCGCAGCAGCCAATCGCTCAACCACTGCGCCAGCCGTGCAGTCAAATCAGTCAATTTCGCCTGATCTGTGCCGCCCCGAAAATGTTGTATGTGTAGCTCTGTTACTGCCCACTGTAACAAATAGATGCCAGTATCCCAGCACGCATAGCATGATTACCGTAGAAACGGGTTTTGTCGACGGAAGAATCGACAAAATGACATATTTCTTTTGTTGATCTGTCAGTTTGTCTCAGATTCTTCCGTAGACAAAACCCGTTTCTACGGTGGTCATGCTACGCGTGCTGCAGTGACAACATAATAGATTACTCTATTTTATGCTTCAAGTCACCCAAAGGGAGAGGGATATGCTCGGAGTTTCCTTGCGAGAGAACGAAGGTTACCGACGTAGCCCAAAGAATTGCTAAACTTAGTGGCAGTGGGCAGGGCTCATTACTCGCAGAACGGATTGCCGATGGGGCCGAAAAGTTCTGGAGTGGCGACCGCAAACCGGAAGACGTTGCGTTGGAAGGCCTCCCACTAGGTGGACCGATGACTTGGTGAAGGTTGCGGGGATGCGCTGGATGCGAGTCGCACGGGACCGGTCAATGTGGCGACACTTAGGGGAGGCCTATGTCCAGCAGTGGTTTGAAATGGCGATGATGATGCTTACACTTAATTTCCCTTACATCTACGATCATACGACACTAACTGGCTTGTGGAGATCAGATAACAGTAAAAATAAATTTATATTAACTCAAGTCGGCCGGAGCAAAGACAATCTCTGCCGATGGGGGTTCATGGACGGCTCAGACCTCGGGTGCGTGTGCGGCGTCTCCTCACAAACCATGGTCCACCTTCCATCTTACACCGCATGCCCTATCACCTGCGCTCTTGATGATTTATTTACTGCTTCTGTGAGCGGGGTTCGCGTGGGTAAACATATTTGAACTTTTAGCCATCTATATGCTAAGAAGAAGAAGTCAAAATAAAATACTGGTATTCAGCTTCATCAGATTTGACTGGAAGCCGACCCCAACATCATCATCTTCCTGCCCTTATCCCATGTTACTTGTGGTCGTCGCAACACGTTTTTTTCTTCCGTTCTCCTCTGTCAACCGTCACGCTATCATTTACTCCTTTATCTTTCATATCATTCCTCACACAATCCATCCGAAGCCGACCCCAACATAGTTAAAAAAAGGCTAAGCAGATGATGATGACCTCATTCCTCTTCCAGATGATCTGAAAGACGAACTGACCCAGCCTTCAGTATCAGACATGACCGTATCCACGCTCCCTGTCAAGGGCAAGCGTGGCCGTCCCCGCAAGAGCACACCGGTGAAGCCAGAGAAGAGAGCCAAGACCGCGAAGGCTGATGATAAGGCGAAGACTTCGAAAGCTGTTGCTAAAGGTAGGTCGATAGAAGTTAAGCTGTTTAGTGGGGGGTGTGTGTTGTGATTTTAACATCATGCTTCTATTTTCCTGAAGGATTAAGAAGAGTTGTAACGAACCAGTTGTTGTGATTTTAAATCGAGAAAACTCGAGCATTTATTTATGGTCCTTTCAAGACTTTTGTCGTGTAAATCCTGATTATGTTGCCCATATCTTAGGCTGCCATCAGACGGACTGCATCGCAGCAAACGCGCGACTGATGCAGTTAATATTGACTTCACACGACTGCAGCCGACCGCGTAAAGTTGATATCATGACTGAACGAAGTCGAACGTACAACTGCGTGCAGTTGAATATATCGATTGCGCGCGGTTGCTGCGATGCAGTCCGTCTGATGGCAGCCTTACGCCTCTAATGTGGCCTGAGTGCTAGCTAGACAAAGCATCATTTTGTTATCGATAATGTTGATGGAGAAAAAGTCATAAATGTATGGAAAAATTGATATAAAAAATCGAAAAGCTATGTCAATCCGTTCCAAAGTCACTAAAGGAATTCGAAACGTTTTGTAAACGACTGTCAATGGGGGCTATCGCGCATGGATTCCCCGCCAGAGGCGCTCGTGTAGAGTAAGGTCTTCAGAAATGTGAGATGTCACAGAGTGTTCCCGCGTTGCGCGCTTTTTTATCCGCTGACAGACATACGGACAGCCGAGGCTTAGTAATAGGGTCTCATTGGTTACCCTTCGGGTACGGAACCCCGAAAAGCTTCTGGTACAGCTGACGCGCAGATTCCTTCGTATCCCTATGGTTACTGGTATCGGTTTTTGAACCGATATAAAAAGACTTCGCCAGATAAATTGTTGATTTAATCTTTTACTCTGGACGCTCTTAATGTGCACGTCTTTCTACATCGTTCTCACATATATGTTTTATCTCAACATGAAAGATCTAGTAAAAATATTTTGATTAAAAAGAGTGTCCATGCAGTTTCTTGCCCGTTCTTCTCCATAGAGATCTACGCTTTGGAATGGACAACTACAGTACTTTCACAAGTTATTATGCCTTGTGTCTGGGACTGTAGCTTCGCCTTCTTTGTTTTTCTGACATTCAAAATTGCCTGTTATGGTCTAATTGAAATAAATGCTCGAAGGCATGATGCCGCTCATGGCGACATGGAGACAGCGACTGTCGCAACCCAGTGCAGGGCACGCCACAATAGTGGCGATAAGTCCCCTCTTTGAGGAGTGGCTAGAGAGGCGCCACGGCGCCCTCACCTTCCGCCTGACGCAGGTCCTCACCGGACACGGTTGTTTCGGGAGGTTCCTGCACCGAATCGGGCGGGAGGAAACGCCCGGGTGTTATCATTGTGAGGATCGTCCGGAGGACACGGTGGCGCACACCGTGGAGGTCTGCCCCGCTTGGGCGGAGCTCCGCCGTGTCCTCGTAGCGGCGATCGGCGGCGGCGACCTCTCGCTCCCGGCCCTGGTTCAGGCCATGGTCCGGAGCGAGAGGGAATGGGAAGCCGTCACCTCCTTCTGCGAAGCAGTCATGCTAGCGAAGGAGGTGGCGGGACGTGAGAGGGAGAGAATCTCACGTCCCAGCCGCCGCGGGCGAAGCACCGGGCGTCGGGGGCCACGTGGTGGCTCCCGGCCACCGTAGGCGCGGGCCTGTGGACGGTGAGTAATGGGTTAGCTCACCGTCCGTCCGTCTTATGACGACAGGCCGTGTCGACGGCGCGTTCGTGTTCCACGCGCGCCTCAAAGAGATGTCAGCAACCAAGAAGGGGCCCGCAAGGGCCGATGCCTGCCGGGGCTGCGGGACTGTTCGAAAGAGATACCGTGGCCCTGGAACACAAAGGGCAATGAAGGAACATGGATGGGTTTTAGTCAGTAAGAGTCTGACACTCCCTCCCACTCCACCCAGAGCGGGAGAAGTCATTTGATGATTTCCCATCCGTAAAAAAAAAAGAAAAAAAAAAAGGCATGATGCCGCTTCCAAACGTTTTCATACAAAATGTACGTAGGCGACGGGTCGTGAATTACACTCAAGCGGCGCGGCGCAGGCACGCCGTTCTTTCATTTCCTTATAAATTCCACGTCTGCGCCGCGCCTTCACCTTACGCCGTTTCTGTATTATTCGCGCCTTAAACAGGAATATTATGATGTTTTCAGAAAAATATGTTAAAATATAGTATAATCTTTATTACAAAATCACAGCACATACACTCCACTTTTTCATATTTTTGTTGGCAATATTTCTGAAACGAATCTGCTACTAGAAATATTATTATATTTTCTTTAGTAGTATTAGAAGTATTGTCAACGTGTTTTGTAGTAAGTAATACTAAAAGGTCAAATCATTCAATTATATGTTTCTTTAATGATCTAGGAGAGTTAAATGGAAGAGGCCTTTGCGCAGGAGTGGGACTGAAATTCCTTCTAGAGGATATTATTGTTAGACTTGCAAAGAATATTCGGCTATTATTCGGTATTCGGCACTATCCTATTCTGCTAAATACCGAATAGCTAGATACTATTCGGCCGAAACCTAATTAATATTATAAATGCAAAAGTAAGTTTGTTTGTTACCTTTTCTCGCCTAATGTGACGTCACATATTTTACATGTTGACGTCACAAAATTTAGTAGCCGTCCCACCACTTATCACATAATGTCACACTTCGTCGGGCCCCTCCCCCCTTAACGTGTGGCGTAATTTATGGATGGCCCCTATTCGGACAGGAAGCCCGCAGAATATTCGGTGTAAGGCCCAATATACTATTCGTTGCAAGTCTAATATGATTGTTTTGAACAGAGCGAGTGTCTGTCGTTACAACACTGAGTACTCCAAAAAAACTCGTGCATCATTACTATGTTTTTTTATTTAAATATCAATGCAGTGATTTGGCCTTTAAGAATTACATATTTTTTTCCTTGTGTATATCATAAGTGCAATGTTCACCATGGTAATGGCTAAATAAGCCTAGTATTTCTGCAACCTTAGATAGGCCGAAACTTCTATGGGATTCGCTTGGAGGTCGGAAATTATCCCACGGCAACGTACTACCGGGATAAAAAGTCTCCTAACCCAGATAATAGTCTACCAAAATGTCATTAAAACCCTTTCAGCCGTTAAGGGGTCGTCCTTTAATTACGTGAGGTTCGAAGTGGGGGGAGGGGGTCAGAAAAAAATCTCAGTTGATTACGATGGGAGAGTAGGATAATGTGACAATCACGTAATGTATATTTTTCGTGCGAAGAAAAAAAATTATGGAATGTGTGCCGTATGAAATATTCCTATGTGGTAAACACCAACAAAAATTGAATTGAATTGTGTGAACATGTAAAGAGCCGAAAATTGGAATAAAAAGTTTTTTTTTTTAAGCTTGTTCCAAAATTTTCTGATCATTACAAAAATATAAAATACACGTGAAACTGGGAGGAGGGGTAACCTTAAACCTCACGACGTATCACTAAGGGGAGGGAGCTGTATAAAATTGTCCTGAAAAACCTCACGTGCTTAGAGGATGACCCCCAAAGTGTAAAAAGGGACAGGCAGACATAGTCACATTAGCATTTATAATATTACTATGAATTTTGTATTGCCATACATTTTCACAGTAAATAATTCAAGTGACCATCAATCGGGCCTGGACTACTTGCCACTTTTTCCACGGTAAACATTGCACATGTGATTCATGTACAGTCACGGTACATACATGTTTTCGATCATTCGAAATAAACTTTAATTCATGTGTTTTAAAGGTTAAAATACCTATTAGGCGACCATTACGACGTAGGTAGAAGTTTCCATAATACTGCTTCAAGATTTTAAACTACAGACCGACCGCTTTAATGAGTCCTCCGCCTTGCCCCATCAAAGGCACATAAACCGCCCGCAAAGTCCTAACAATATCCCACAGGTTATTTGCTTTAAAATAACCATAATCCACGTACATAGTTATTACGATACTAATTGAACCAGAATATTCCATTTAAATTGATACCTTCCCGAGGACTCATTAAAGCGGTCGGTCTATAGATTCGTATGAATTTTATAAGATTAGCCAGTCAGGAATTGTGTAGCGGGGGAGGGTGAGTGCCTAGACATGTATACGTGGAGGCTTTTTAAAGAAAAGATTCGTGAAATGCAGTGTCGTCACCCGAAAAAATAATGAACTTTATATGTTACGGCTAAAAGCCGAAGTAAGGTTACACCTAGTTCTAGCCGGCTATACCTGCCGGTAACAGTTTGTTATAAAATTATAATGCAACAAATTTGGATGTAGCGCTCGCTTGGCCCGCGCGCATTTGGTCACAGTTCTAACCTAACCTAATCCATTTGGTCGGTGTGTCCTAGCAATAAAAAGGATAGGTACCGGCCGCACCGAAGTATAGCCGGCTAGAACTAGGTGTAACCTTACTTCGGCTTTTAGCCGTAACATATATACTCTCACTTACGGGATATCTTCTGTGATTATCGATTATTTTGAGCTCCCGATTTTTCGACGCTGTTGCAAGCGCCATGATCGCGGGATATCTGGAGAATACGGGTGGTGAAGTTTGGTCTTAAACCGTGAAAGCTTAAAACAGTGTTTATTCAGACCTTTTTTTTAGAATCTCTTTTGGTTAGAATGGCGTCACGCGTCAGTTTACACACAGAATATGAATTTGTCTCACATGACCAACAAATGTTTTCCGTGACTGTACACTTCTCTATAATATTCATAGTTTTGATCGCTACATATTTGATTCTACGTAAACTTATTCGTGAAAATTAACCTTCGGTACAATACTGTCTAGTCTTTGACAGCCAGTATGGAACTTGACCTTTAAATAATTAAGCTCTATGACTATGAAATAATCTTCATTAAACAAACTATTGTGCATTGATGAGTAACTTTATGAAAATCAATATTTTATTTAAAACTTTTTTCTTTGCTGAACGATTTTATTAGCTACTTATTCTGTTTAAAAAATTGGTTGTCTGTAAAGTTGGTTTACGGACGATAGTTTAACGTGACAACGTCGTAACAAAACACATCGCATAGACCAATCGAGTGGAAGAGAGATAGATGCGGCGCAAGCGTACAATGAGCGTAACGGGACAATATGCGTAATGGGACAATGAGTCATCCTTTTTCGTGCATGTAGCAGGCGTTCATCGATTTATTAGACGTCACTTCAAAAAGAATCTAATGGTTTCTGGTAAGCCTGTGACATCTGCTGCGATGGATCATCAAATTCTTTAATTTGTATGAAATTTGTTGGTAGATTTAAATTGATAAGGATGAAACATAAAACACGTTGCAGATAAATTAGGTTGACAAAATTACCATAACCTAAACTTACGTCGTCAAAAGATCATTTGGACTAGTCGCTGAACTAAAATCTATAGATAATTGTATTTCTATTCCATTTACTCTAGGAATTTCTCCTGTATCGTGGGTGCGTTTACGAACATTTAAACTCACAAACAGCCAGACCCGGTACAACTACCTTTAAGCCATACAAATATTTGTTCCGTACGGGAAACGAAACCGCGACACGCGGCAGTCAATCGGTCAGCCACTGCGCCAACCTGTCATATTATACGAGGTGGAAGGAACACCGACGAGAAAACGGTAACCACGTATTCAGTACATCATTCTGAGCATATAAATTTTTCATCGGTTATTAAAACAAAAAAACAGTGGGGGCGGAGGGGGCTCCAAATGACGTACGAATACGTGGTAACCGTTTTCGCGTCGGTGTCATTCCACGATGTATAGAAAAAGACATTCACTGCCGGCCATAGGCCTCTTGCCCTACAAATAGCCATACCTTTGCGTTTCGACTTTATTTAAAAAAAACTGCATACTATTCTAAAGGTTGGCTTAGATCATACGAACATAGAAGCAGAACAAAAAAGATTTAAGATGAACAATCGCTCATTTAGTGTCAATCGACTTTAGGAAAAATAAAACGCCAAGGATTTGAATTCGCAAAATAATTTAATTTGACCTGGTATTTAGGCAGAAGCTTGAATCTTATTCGTTGTATCTTCTATGATATTTAAATTAACGATAATTTAAATAACATAACATCAATCAAAATTATTATTAACCACTGTCTGTGTATTTTACTTGGAAACCACCAAAAGTTTAAATATATATCTGATATTAAAAACCTCGAATAGGTTACCTAAGCTTTTATATTTACGGATCGTATTTTTAAGGATCGCCGCGTCACTACATAATGTTAGTACACTACTAATGCTACAACAAGCTATAATAAACAAGAATCCAAAATTGACATAAAGACTGAAGAAGCAAGGCGCCAAGATATCTCATACATAATTTCACTTTTTAGGTGCGAAACGGCGCATCACAGAGGCGTCGAGTAAGTCCTCAATGACATCAACAAAACGCAACAAACTTATGAAGACGAACGCTGTCATAGTTCTAGAAAATTCCACCGTCGTACCTTTCAAATGGCATAGACAAAACTACCTCTGTTTCTTCTGCCATCTCACTTTCAAAGACACGGATTTACTCAAAGAACATACTAGAACTCGCCATAAGAAATCTAGCATTAATGCTGCTGTTTCTTACTTGAGAAGGGATGAAAAAGTGAAAATAGATATCTCTGATTTGCAATGTCGGCCTTGCTATGATAAATTCGAAGATCTAAACGCTCTTATAGAACACTTAAAAGACACGCATAAGACAGAATTCACCGAAGAGTGTGGTTACGGTCTTATACCGTACTTTCTACAAAACGATGCGTACAATTGCGCAGTTTGCAAAGAAGAATTCCATTACTTTATGAAGTTAAATCAGCATATGAATGAACATTACGGGAATTATATCTGCGAGTTATGTGGGAAGTCCTTTTTAAGTCAAGATCGGTTACGCTGTCACTCCCTCACCCATGGATCTGGGTTCCACTGCAACTTATGCCCGGAAAGCTTTGACTCGCTAACCCAGAAGAATAACCACGAATCTAAAGTCCACAATAAAGAGAAGCTTCTAAGATGTTTCTTTTGTCCAGAAACCTTTCAGAATTACAACCAGAGAAAGCGTCACCACAATTTGATACATGATATTAAAGCCCCAGAGTTTTCGTGCCCAGTTTGCGGTAAAATCTTTCATATTATGAGCAAAATGAAGGTGCATATGAAAGAAGTGCACATCAGGGAGAAGAATTTCTCCTGTTCTATGTGTGAGCAAAAGTTTTTCTCGCGAACGCATGTGCAAAAACACATGGTCAAGCATTTCGGAGAGAGGATCCATCAGTGCGAAGTTTGTAAGAAGTCCTACGCAAGGAAGCAGACTTTGAAGGATCATATGAGGATCCATAGCAATGAAAAGAAGTTCGTTTGTAGTGTTTGTAGTCAGGGTTTCGTTCAGAATAATAGTATGAGGTTGCATATGAAGGTACATCATCCGGATGCTGTGATTGTTTGAACATTATAAAGTAGCTAAGTTTTGAGAATGAATGTGGATCGCTAAATAGCCCTCCCTATCATTCATCAACAGTTCATGCATCGTTTCTTTGGCCCCATTAATATTAATAGAGATAAGAGAAACGATGATCTGTGTGAATGATGATATGGCTAGACAGGAAGTGACTGCTGTGATATCGAGTAATAGAGAAGTATGGCAGAAGAAAAATAAATGCACCCCTGGTTGGGGTCTCCAAATAAATCGGAAAAATTCCGGTGGAATATGATTCAAAATAAGGAGCACCCTGTCTGTTTCCGGAGGTTTGTCCCTTACACCCTGTATACCCATATACGATTTTTTGCAAAGACTTTTAATATGACGGGTAGGCTCACCTCCTTGACGGATTCAGGTAACTAAATGGCCAGCCTGAGAGGGTGAGAAACTTTGCACTCTTTTCTCTTGAACTCTGCTGTTGGGAACGAGAGTCGCCTGTGCGAAGAGGGTGCCTCTTCTGCGTAATCAATTCAATTTTTGTTCAATCGTTTTTATAAATCTATACACATCCCGTTTGTGGAGGTCTACTAGCTTGTTCTACTTGGACTTGTAAATAGATACGTAATCTAATAGGTTAATTTGAGCCATAGCAGTCATATTGCGTATAAAAATGTATAACCATCACGTCTATGGAGTTTTGCTAGCTAGTCAAGTTCTACTTGACCTTGTAAATAAATACGTAATCTAATAGGTTAATTTGAGCCATAGCAGTCATATTGCGTTTAAAAATGTATAACCATCAAATCTATGGAGTTTTTCTAGCTTGTTCTACTTGACCTTGTGCATAAATACGTAATCCATTAGCTCCGCGAGCATAGCAGTCATATTGTGTTAGCAAATTTATATCTATCTGTAGGAGTTTTGCTAGATAATTTATTTTGACCCTTTAAATTAATACGTAATCTATATAATAGGTTATCTAATTATATGCACTATAACGAATGAACAGACAGAATTACCATTAATATACATAACACCATGCCTGTAATCGCCCATGGGTTAGATAGAGCTGTACGTATTGTACTAACATTTTACCAGTTATGTTTGAGGCTTTTGAGTGAGTTAATAATAAAGGGTGGAAGGGATACTACGCTAAAACGGTTACCACGTATTCAGTACAAAACTCAAACTCAAAGCATTTATTTCAATTAGACCATTACAGGCACTTTTGAATGTCAGAAAAACAAAGAAGGCGAAGCTACAGTCCCAGACATAAGACATAATAACTTATGAAAGTACTGTAGTTGCCCATTCCAAGGCGTAGATCTCTATGGAGAAGAATGGGCAAGAAACTCCATGGACACTCTTTTCAATCAAACATTTTTACAAGATCCTGGTTACATCATTCATGTTGAGATAATACATATATGTGAGAACGATGTAGACAGTCGTGCACATTAAGAGCGTCCAGAGTAAAATATTTGATCAACAATTTAAAAAAAAAGTAGTTAAAATAAACCGTGGCAGCTAAGAGACGACCAGTCCCAGCTGACAGCGCCCGTTCACGAACATGACGCATGGATCAGCACCATTCAACTCAACCATTTTGAAGGGAACTAAATGATCCGACACACCCGCCACCATCAGCGAGACATTTGAGTGAGCATGACATTCTCTCAACCGCCAGGGCAAATTCGAGTCAATGAATGATAACTAAATGTAAATGGTAGCTTTACAGTACATAGTACTCACACATGCGCTATGCAATTATATAATACTAAGTGATTGAATCTATACAATGCAAGGATATTTTTACAATCTTCTGCAGCTTCCACAATAACTTCACATGGTAATCAATTAGTTTGCCCCCTGTGGTTGTGGAGCAGGACCAGCATTGAGCCAAGCATTTCTATCATCAATGTAATCCCCCAACTTATATACATCATCCTGAACTCCACAAAGTAATTTTTCGTCAGTTGTTAAAAAAAAACAGCTGTTTGCTACAAAACTGTAATACCTACACGGAATACGTAACCGTTTTAGCGTCGTTGTTCCTTCCACAATGTATAAAGTAGAACACGATGATTGAAACGCTGTAGCAGTATTTACGTATTTTTTACTTAGTAAGGAAGAATGCATTTATCTCATTACGTTAAGAAAAACTGCAATATTTCATATTTTTAATCAAACTGTATTCTTTGTATGACATGGAAATACTTTAAAATTATGCGGCAATGTATTTTTATATTCCTATTAGAAATTAAACAGAATTATAATAATCATTGATTTTTATTTACTTATCTAAGTATAGTCAAGATTTTTATATATTCGTCAAATTTCTAAATTCTTTCCTTTAACAAGTCAGGAAACATATTTCGTTTTGAAGCTACAGAACTGAACAGATCACTTAAAAAACTATATTCTAATACTTGAAAACAAAGATTTAAATGGCATACACTACCTACATCAGTGTATTTGCGTTGGCTGGAGCCCTTACACTCAAGGCACCCACAGGGTAGTCCGGTTAAGCAGACGACAACCTCCTAGGTTGAACTGCGAGATGTCATTCACAAAAATAAAAAATACATCAATGTATGAGAATTAACAACGATTTAAAAGAGCGTTTCAGAATTCAGCCGTTACATTCTTTAAACAACTTTAAATGTACCCTAACCACAAAATTATCTTTACTTACCTTTATTGAACAAAGTAGACATACTTAGATCCCGATTTTTTGTTGAAATACTAAGGGTACCTTTACAGTAGACCAATCTTCTTTTCAGGTAAAAAACCGAAGAAATACAAGAGCACAGAGTCTTCTTCGATGAAAAGACGACGGAACCTCCAAATTCTATTCAACAACACATCTATAATACCTTTTAAATGGCGCGGGAAGTACCTCTGTTTCTATTGCAGCAAAGACATAGCGGAGTATACAGAGTTAAGGAATCATACCAAAGCACATGGTAACTGTTCCATAAAAGACCATTCCTTAAAAGTATTAAAAGGAGGGAAGAACATGGAAATAAAAGTAGACATCTCTTGTATTTCTTGCGAGGTTTGTGCAGAAACCTTACCGTCTTTCGATGAAATCATTGCTCACTTATTTGACAAACATGCTCTTGAGTACGACAAAGGAGTAGAAATGGCTATCGAAGAGTATAAACTTGCTAGTCTTAGTTGTACAGCATGTGATGAAACGTTCACGTACTTCGGTTACCTAGTTTCACACGTCAATAATAACCACCCCAAAAACTGCCACATTTGCGAGAACTGCAGTCAAAAATTCAACAAAAGAAGAGATCTCTTTTCTCATGTGAAGAACTACCATCGAGAAGGAGGATATAAATGCGAAATGTGCCCTCAAGTCTTCAATTCAATGAATATTTTAAGAAAACACAGAAACAACAGGCATTTGACTCGATGTAATATATGCAATTTGAAACTACCGTCAGCTTCTATGAGACAAAAGCATATCGACTTGGAACACCCAGACGACGGGTCTTTGCAATGCGATGCTTGCTTCAAGGAGTTCCATACGAAACGCGGGCTCAAGATGCATGCAAGGAAATGTAAAGGGGAAGAGATTTTCGGAATCGCGATCAAAGAAGAAAACTCTGCCATGGACTTAGATTTAGACCAAAATTACGAGGATCCTGTCAAAAGACCTTGCGTCAAACAACTTCGGGAAAATATAGTCACAATCATTAACATGTCGACCGCAATACCTTTTAACTTTTATAAGAATAAGTTCAACTGCTTTTATTGCTCCAAAGATTTCGGCGATTCAGATTTGATGAGAGAACACACGGTTATAGAACACCCCGTATGCGATGTTAACGAGAAATGTATAAGGAAGTGTAGGGAATCAATATCTTGCGTCAAAATCGATATTTCGTCACTCGCTTGCAAAGTCTGCTTCGAGTCTTTGACAGATTTGGACCATCTAATCGATCACTTAATAGAAAAACACGATGCGAAGTATGACAAATCGATAACTACGTGTCTGCAACCGTATAGGCTGATTAAAGACAACATGGTCTGTCCACACTGCCCTAACGAAGTATTCAATTTCTTCGGATCGCTTCTTAAACATATCAACCTGAAACATACAAATAATAATATCATTTGCGTGTACTGCGGTCAAACGTTTCGTAGAGATCAAAACTTACGAGTTCATATTTGGCGTCATCATAGAGCTGGGAGGTTTAAATGCACCATCTGTAATGCTGATTGCAATATTCCATCTCGTTTATACATGCATATGGCTCGCGCTCACGGCGTCAGAGCCGCTAAATGCCCGAAGTGTCCCGATTCTTTTGCCACGCAATACGAAAGGCAGAAACATTTGATCGTTGCCCATAACACGGGTCACAAATGCACGTATTGCGGGAAGCTGTTCACAAGAAACTCCTTTATGAATAATCATATCAGAAGAACGCATATGAAAGAGAAGACTAAAGAATGTTCTGTTTGCAATGCGAAGTTCTTTAATACGGTGTTGTTGAGAAGGCATATGGTGAAACATAGCGGGCAGAAGATATATAGTTGTGATGTGTGTGGGGAACGGTTTCACTGGCGGAAGACTATGCAGACGCATCGAGCTAGGCTACATGATAAACCGGTTTATCCTGCTCCAGATTTATAATCTAGCTTTACGGAAAATATCCTTCCCCAATTCCATGAAAAATGCCATTCATGTTAGCTCATGGTATATGACTTGTTCTGTATATCGAGCTGGTACAGAAAAAGTAACACAATATACTGGAAATCCACTAATTGATAGATTTAGATTAAGATATCTAGAATTCTAGATTATCGATTAGTGTAAAAGCTATTAATTGTTAGGAGGATTTATTTCTAAGCGTCTTTTAAGTGCCATAATATTTATCCTTAGAATGTATGGACCATAAAAATCTTAGTTTTACATAATTTGAACATAGACGTCGCCATTACGACGTTTGAAATACACCAACTACGAAAACCTCTGGGGTTTGTGGGTGTAAACTAATAAATTATCCTTATGAACTAGTTGTGTATGGCTGTAGCTCTCATAGGGCTGTTTTTACCAAATTCAGATCTTTATTCGATTTTTCGTTCTCGTCGTCATAATGGGCTTATACAGAACACATATGTACTTCGCCATCCCTCCATGCACTGCCTTTGCCAACTCAAAAGTACAAAACAATAATTTCTTTTCAGATTTGGAAACAGAGATGACAAAGCACAGTGCTAGTTATCTAAGGAGGCGAAATCTGCAAATATTACTCAACCACACAACGTTGATACCTTTTAAATGGCGCGGCAAATACCTCTGCTTTTATTGCGGAGATGATACGAAGACGCCCGATCGTCTCCGGAAACACACGAAAGCTCACGGACCTTGTACTGATAGGGACAGAGCTATAAGACTAGTTAAATCAGCTGATGTAGAAATTAAAATAGATGTTTCCGATGTTAGTTGCGAGATTTGTTCAGAATCTTTTCCGTTTTTAGACGAAATCATCGATCATTTGATTTTGAAACACCAATTGCCTTATGACAAAGATATAGACATATTCTTATCAGCCTACAGGTTATTAGATCTACAATGCCTCCTCTGCGATAAAAGCTTTAATTACTTACGTAAATTGATAAGCCATATGAATGTCGCCCATCCGAATAACAGCTATGAGTGCGCTAAATGTATTAAGAAGTTTAACAAAAAGAGGGATTTAGATTCGCATATAAGATTCCATCATAAGACAAGCCATTCTTGTACCAAATGCGATGAAAAGTTCCCTACCAACGCAACGTTACAAGTTCACAGGTCTACAGCTCATTCTTCGACCTGCAACATATGTTTTCAAGTCTTTTCTTCTGATGGAAAGAGGCTAGCTCATCTAAAATCGGATCATGTCTCTGAAAACCAATGCGGATTCTGCAATAAAATTCTAACAACTAAACAAGCTTTTATAAGACATGCTGCAAATTGCGAACATAAACCAAACGAAGAATCCATCATAATTGATGAAGAAGACAAAAAGATATCTGTTAAAGAAATAAGAAAAGGTCTAGCAGCCATCTTTAATATAACTACAGCACTTCCTTTTAAATTCTTCATGAACAGGCTGAGATGTTTCTACTGCACGAAAGACTTTAACTCTTGCGAGGATTTAAAGGAGCATACGTTGAACGAACATCCTCATTGCGATATATCTTTCAAATCTATGAGGTTAAGGAACAGATATGACGGTGTTCAAATCAAAGTTGATACTTCGGCTCTGTCTTGTAGACTGTGTCATATCTCCTTGCAGGATTTGAACGATGTGGTCGACCATTTGAGCAAAGAGCATAAGGTGAAATGCGACTTTTCTGTGGAGAGTAATCTACAGCCTTACAAACTGATTAAAGATAACTACCCTTGCCCTATTTGTGGTGAAGTTTACAGATACTTTGGGCTCCTACTTAAGCATGTTAGTGCGTCTCACAGTGGTAATAAACATATTTGTATGTACTGCGGAAAAGCGTTCAGAACGGACCCGAATTTAAGAGCTCATGTATCAAGGCGACACAAAATCACTGAAAATCACAAGTGCAGTAATTGCGATCTGGTTTTTGCGACTAATGGTGCGTTAAGGAATCATCAAGGGACGGTTCACGGTACAAAATTAGTTCAGTGCTTCGAATGTACAGAAAAATTCACTTCGCAGTATGCCATGCAAAGGCATTTGATTACGTCTCATGGTACGGGGCATAAATGTACTTATTGTGATAAACTATTCACTAAAAACTCTTTTATGGTCAACCATGTAAGAAGGTCTCACTTAAAAGAAAAGAATGTAGAATGTTCTGTATGTTTCGAGAAGTTTTTCGACAGCCAGAGGCTCAAAATGCATATGGTTAAACATGTAGGGGAAAGGAACTTTCATTGTGATATTTGTGGTAAAAAGTTCTTGTGGAAAAGGAATCTTCGGGGCCACATGGCTTCCCATATTCGGAACGCGAACGCTCGAAACGTTACCTAACATTTTTTGATGATGTTTTTGTTCATTTTTCTGCTATTATTGGCTAGTTATTTAATTACTAGTCCTGAATTGATCATGGTGAGGCTTACTTCCAACCACTTGAAATTTTGCCCGGAATGTTGACCCAGATCCAACCAAGATCTGAATTTTATGCGCAAATGTTACGACTAACGGAAAATATTATGCGAAAACGCTCAAACTAACCCAGTGTGGAAGTAGAAGATTGAAATAACAGCACATTTATAGAGAAGAACAATTTGTTTTCAGATGGTCTACCAGGGCCGTACGAAGGCTGTACCTCTGAGAGACGCCGGAAAAACTTGAAAATACTGTTCAACCACACAACCATCATGCCTTTTAAATGGCGAGGCAAATATCTTTGTTTCTACTGCGGAAAAAACTATACAGAATACATAGAATTCAGAAAGCATACAAAATCTCACGGACTATGTACCACTAAAGATTACTCCCTTAAATTAATCAAAGGAAATAATGTCGAAATTAAAATCGATGTCTCGGAAATTGGTTGTGACATCTGCAATGAGCCCTTCAACAGATTCGAAGAAATAATCGATCATTTGATCTCTAAACACAATTTAGAATACAATAAAAACATCGATATACCCTTCCAGGAATATCGACTCGTCGACTTTCGATGTCTGTACTGCGAAGAACAGTTTTCGTACTTCGGCTATTTGGTTAAACATGTCAATAATGTGCACCCGCAGAACTGTTTCATATGCGACGATTGTGGAGTAACTTTCAACAAGAAAAGAGATTTGTCTATACACTTAAGGAATTATCATAGACAAGGAGGTTATCCCTGCGATTTATGCTTGAAAAACTTCGAAACACGTCTCATGTTGCGGAGGCATCAAAATAACATGCATTTTAGACACTGCAAGAGTTGCGGTTTGCGATTCGCGTCCCTTTCTCTCTTACAAAAACATGTTCTAGTCGATCATCCACAAAATGAGAGTAATATGAAGTGCAGTTACTGCTCCAAAGAGTTTCACACTTCTTTAGGCTTACGACAGCATATTAGCAAATGCAAAGTAAAAATTATTTCGCAGGTCGAACCTCAAACTTCATTTCTGAACGACAGTAACATAGAACCGAAGAAAAAGCAGAATATATTACAAATAAGGCAGAACATACAGTGTGTACTAAATATGTCGACTGCTGTGCCTTTCAAATTCTTCTCAAAATACTCCTGTTTTTATTGCTCAAAGAAATTCGTTGAATTCGACGAGTTACGCCACCATACCGGTCTTGAACATCCCGTTTGTGATTTGAAATCCAAATGCATGAAGAAATGTAAAGGAGAGAGGATAGCTGTCAAAATCGATATATCTACATTAGCTTGCAAAATATGTTGCCTTCCTATGCCTAACTTAGAAGATTTGATCAACCATTTAATTGCTGAACATAAAGCGAATTACGATACGTCAATTTCTGGATGTTTAGAACCTTTTCGCGTTATAAAAGACAACATGCCATGTCCGATATGCCCCGATACTGTTTTCAGATACTTCGGTATTTTGCTTCGTCATATGAACTCCGAACACAGCAACAATAATCGAATATGCGATTTCTGCGGTCGAAGTTTCAGAAACGCAGCAAATCTAAACGTGCATATAACCTACGCTCATACCGGTTCATGCGAATGTGACATCTGTGGTGTTAAATATAAGAACCAATGGTGTTTGGCACGGCATAGAGCGAGAACCCACGATGCGAAAGACCATAAGTGTCCAAAATGCCCCGAGCAGTTCCAATCACAGTATCATAAACAAAAACATCTAATAAAAATGCACAATGTAGGACACAAATGTAGTTATTGCGGTAAAATGTTTACAAGAAACTCCTTCATGAAAGACCATGTTAGGAGAACACATTTGAAAGAAAAGAACATTCCATGCTCAATATGTAATGAGAAATTTTTCGACAACTATCTTCTGAGGATGCATATGGTAAAGCATGAGGGGGATAGGAAGTTCAGTTGTACAGTCTGCGGAAAAGCCTTTTTGAGACGAAGTAATTTGAGCTCGCATATGGAGATGCATAAGAAGTATGGGCATGTGCAGTTGTAGGTTTAAGCTGATTAAAGTAGCAGTGCTCGCAGTGCAGTTAAAAGATGAATGCAATCTTCGTGAACAAACTGGCATGTCTAAGAAACAAAAATCGAAGTAATGTGACATCTACTAACCCGCATTGGGCCTGCGTGATGCATCACAGCCCATTCCCTCTCATGGGAGGTCTGTGTCCCAGCTGTAGTAATATCTTAAGCTGATTATGCTCGGGCCTGTGGACGGTGAGTAATGGGCTAGCTCGCCGTCCGTCCGTCTTATGACGACAGGCCGTGACGGCGCGTTCGTGTTCCACGCGCGCCTCAAAGAGATGTCAGCAACCAGGAAGGGGTCCGCAAGAGCCGATGAATTGGTTTTAGTCAGTAAAAGTCTGACACTCCTTTCCACTCCGCCCAGAGCGGGGATCATTTGATGATTTCCCATCCGAAAAAAAGGCATTGAAGATACGTAGTCGTAAATACGTCGTGTGGACATTTTTCATACAATTATCCTATGAATTTCTTCTTAAGAAAGTTAGTTTGAAGCGACGAAATCTCTCTACCTTTGGTAGTAACGTAAAAAAAATGATCTCGATTAAATTAATGTGCTCTGTGTTAAGCAAAAAACTACTTTACGTTAATTATTATGTTAAATTCACGCCTATGAATTTCATAAGTAAAATTGTATTAAATATAATTTATTATTAAAAAGAATATGTAACCGCCTATATTATATCAATATCTGTAAATATCCATCAAATTCAATACATTCATAATATTTATTATAATTTCATGTTAATAAATATTTAATCATTATGACATAATTATGTTTTATAAATTAAAATATTCATTAAATCTGTTAGATATCTAGCTAGATCTAGAAAAGTCTGAAATAATAATATACTAGTATAGGTGCCCATGTACACAAATGGTATTTTGTCGACTAACAACTTTTGTATTCCTAAAGCTCATATCAGACGATTCACGCGAGTGAATGTTCATTTTGGTTTTATTCCACGTTCATTTGATACCGCCTAGCCTCTTCCCAACTATGTTAGGGTCGGCTTCTAGTCTAACCGGATGCCGCTAAATACCAGTAATTTACATGGAACGACTGCCTATCTGACCTCCACTCAGTTAGTACTGAGTAATACGATACCCCTGGTAAGACTGGTTGTCAGACTACCGAATCGACAATATAACATAGAAATGATTGCATTTTTCAATTATTGGGAGCCGGAGTACTCCCATTAAGATACCGAATATTGAAACCCATCATCATTGAACTGGTTTACTAATTAATTCAATTTTTTTCACTTTTGAATTAATTAATGTGACGTTTAACTCGTCGTTAATTCGAGTGTAGCGTAAACAAACTGTGACATGAATGAACAACATTTAAAACGTCTGATATCAGCTTTGCTACTAAAGAAGACTTGTAAATATGTGATACTCGAGAATGTACGAAGTGTGCGCCATTTTAATTTAAAAATATACTTCTTTGTATTAATTTGTCGTTTTTATCGCTCCTACTATTTTCTATAGAATTAGTTTTCCATAGAATACCTATAACAACCCGTCTTATCCTTTTGGCCGCCATAGTCATATATACGTGACAAGCAAGCGCGTGCCCTGTACACCAAACGACACAAATATGTGACAAAATTGTAGGTGAAATTGTGGCTTGGCGTGGAGCCCGCACGGGCGAATATTCTACTCTAACGAATCTAGAACATTGGCTAGAGCCATGTTGGTTGATTGTTTACATTGAAATAGAAAAACCATAGATAATTAAGGCCTGAGTCTTGTAAAAGAAACTTTCTGAATAGAAAAATAAAAAATATTTGTCGCAGGGGCATGACGTGTATACAAAATGACAAAAAATAAATAAACATCAACGCATATCAAATATTCTTAAACACAACAGGAATAGTTTTTTTATAGAACTTGCACTGCAAATCCCCGTTTTAACTAACAACACCTGCATGTAATGCCTAGATAGAAGCTCAATGTTACATTTTTAACTTTAACCGCAGCGCCGAGAGATAAAAATCCTTCAATATCATTTATTTTAGGGAGTACATTCAGGTGACACCTAGTGCTGAAGTAAACGCGCCAATATCTCGCAAGAAAAGTTTTATACAAACACATAACCACCAATCTTAACTATGTCGGCCCAGAACTGACCCACGAGTTTGACGTCTTCAGTAGCGCACAATTACCACATGACTACTTAAACCTATTTGATATTCCTAATACCCATCTGTGACCACTATTCGCAGCAAATGGACCCTATTATCCTATTAAAAACTCGCAGAAATCAACGAAACCACGTACAGAAAAAAGATGCCGGTGGATAGTACCTCCACCTTTTTTAGAAGTCGGTTAAAAAAAACAGAAACAAAGAAAAGTAAAACCTGAATTTCTTTCCAGGTACAAAATTCAATACTGTGGAGGACAAATGTAAGAAAATGGAAGCCGCCCGAAAGCTATTGATAAAACGACGCAATGTCGAATATGTCTTACAGTACAGCAATGTTACCCCCTTCATGTGGCATAAAGGCAAATATAAATGCTTTTACTGCAACGAAACTACGAAAGACCCTGGCGTACTTCGAGAACACACTTCCGAGGCACACCAATTCGCTAACCTAGAACTCGTTGTGTTCGATAGAACTAAAAATAACAGGAATAAGGATGCTGCCGTCAAAATTGATGTTACTGACTTAAGTTGCAAGCTTTGTCCCCAAACTGTGACGAATTTAGAAGAGCTGATACACCATTTGATCATCGCCCATGATGCGGAATATGATGTAAGCGTCCCAAATTGTCTACTACCCTTTAAATTAGACAAGGATCAACCTACATGCCCAACTTGCAACATGAAATTCGTGTTCTTCGAATATCTATTACGCCATGCGAATAAACACCATCTATCACATCACTATATTTGCGATGTATGCGGCACCAGTTTCCAAGGAGAAAATCATTTGAAAATGCACTATAGGTATTATCACAGGGAGGGTGGGTATACTTGCGAGTACTGTGGAATCAGTCTTGCTACGTTATCCAAAAAGATTTTGCACGAAAAGAACGTGCATTTAGTCAACCTCTCGACTTGTCCACATTGTCCGGAGACTTTCAAGAGTCCGTATTTAAAGAAGCTTCACTTGGCTAACGTGCATGAGGTAGAAGAACTGAAGATAAAGTGTCCGTTCTGTTCTAAGGTTTATCCTCAAGAATCGATCATGTCACGGCATATGAGAAGGGTACATCTAAGAGAAAAGAACGTTGAATGCGAAGTCTGTGGGGATAAATTTTTTGGACCTTACGATGTCAAATTGCATATGGTGAAGCACAATGGTGAAAAGAAATTCGTTTGCTCTGTGTGTGGGAAGAAGTTCTCCAAGCGGAGCAATTTAAACTCACATGCTGTGTTACATACTAAAGAAAAAGATTACGTATGTGATGTTTGCAATAAGGCTTTTGCGCACCAAACGAATTTGCGAATGCATATCCGTAATAGACACAGCCGGTTCGATCTAGCTCCGATTGTTGACGAAATCGATGAAACCGATATGGTGCAAATGGAGATAATTCAGGAAGAATTAGACGGAGAAGTAACAGGGCAATATATTGAATGATATTACTATATTGTGGAGTAGATCCACAGTTTTCTTATAGAGCCGGTTGCACGTGAAAGTCAATTTAAAATATGGGACAGTTCATTTTTGATTGACCACGAGAGGTGTTTGTTTCAATGCGAATTGTGAATAACGGTTGCAAATCTGGAAGTATGTTTCAAGTGGCTTATGTGGAAGATTGGACAATAATAGGGACTTATATCGTGAAACGGGAGTCAAAGTCGTTGTGATATTGTAGACGTGAGCGCTGAACGTAAAAAATCGATCTTCCAATGTGAAAACTGGTAACTAAACTGTTCCTGTTTAAGAATCATGAACTATGATACTCGTATTATAATAAATACTAGGTTTTTAAGGTTTTCTCTGTCATCTTCAAACCATAACATAACACCACACTTGTAATGCTCCAAGGGTAAGGCAGAGGTGTACTTGTTAGTACATCCACTTGACGCCAGTTATGTTTTATGTCCAATGTTATAGGGGGCGAGGCTATTGCCATCAACCGGGCACGAAACCAGACTACGTGGTTGCTAATCTCTTTGCCTAATCCTTCAAAGAATGCTAGGTGTAAACGGACCCTTCACGAAGCCGTCAACCAAGCGTTCTGTACATCAAACTATATAACTCTGCGCAAAAATAATTGCTGGGAAACGAAATTTTTTTTGCGGGTCAAAAATCACGTTTTACGGTAGGACTCAATGTGGCGGATGCATTGAATAGCACGGGGGGTTTTTAAAGTAACGTGATAACATTAAAAACCTGTACCCCCAATAATTCCGTAACTAGAAGGTACGGTCTAGAAATTCTAGAACAAAAATTATCACAATGACGGGGAGAACAAATGCCTTTCGGCTTCGTTAAAGGTACTTTTGCATCCATAATGTTGTATTGTATAACGGGCTGGTTTCCGCAACTCCACACTGTTAAAAATGTTATGATATTAATTAGGCATCTGCAATTACCGAAACTCTGATAACCAGTCTTACCAAGGGACAGCCGAGACCAACAGTTTAACGTGCTTTCCGAGGCAATGAATGAATGATGTTTTGATGGTCACCCATCCACAGACCACTGGCATTTGACCTTCATGCCTTAAGGGGGAAGCTCCAGGGTAGCCCGCGAAATTAAAATTATTTTAGGTTTTTTGCAATTTACAGGTCAGTGTTAGGCTGACTTTTCATTGAACATATAGCCACTCAATGGGATTAAATGAACATAGAGGGTTGTATTGATGATTTTAATTATTTACTAGCTGTACCCACTACCCAACATGCGTTGCAATGCAATTTTTTCTACCTAGTACCTCCTTGTATTTTTTACTACTCGGCCCACCTGTTTACTACCTACCTACTAATTACCTACTACCTACCTACTACATACCTCCTACCTACCTACCTACCTACTAACTACCTAGGTACCTACCTACTAACTACTTACCTACTACCAACCTATCACCTACCTACTACTTTATAATCTATCCCTGACCTATGTAGAACAACGTTGTAAAATTTCATCAAAATTGGTCAAGCCGTTTCTGAGTTGTAGCGAGACAAACGAACAGCAATTGATTGATTTTTATATATAGATAATTTTGTAACTACCTACCTTATAAGGTCGCGAATGATATTTTAATCAGTATACAACCTGACACTGTGCTGCAAATTGCAAAAAAACGTTGAATTTAGCGGGCTACCCTGGCGCCTCCACCTTAAATGAAAAATAATTTCGGTTCTCTTTTAAAATATAATCTACCAAAATGTAAGACTTTCTTTAGAAAGCCTTGGAGTAGCCACCAGAATAAACTAACTTTTAGCACTATTGTTGAATTATGTTTTTTTGTAAATATTTTACATACTTACCTACTCTTAGTACTTATAATAAACATTTATGAACTATAAACACGTTGTTTTTACCATAACCACCGTCCATCTATTCTAGAATATTCACATAAATCTGAAGCGAAGCTAGGTTGAAATCAAATTTACACAGACGAATCAGCATTTTCTTGCATCTATTTCTCTTTCTGTCACTTAGATTTGCAACTCACTAAAGTGAGAGGTCCATTTGCTCGTTAAAGTGCTTCTATCATCGCTCCTCCAAATGACGCCTTTAAGTGACAGTATGAGATAGAGATACTCGAAAACGTTGATTCGTGCTTGCAATGTGATTTCACGCACACTATCATCTACCCATCCAGTGTAAAATGATACATGATGGTATTAAACACATTTGCAACCATCACTTAGACATACGACTACCAAAAATGAAAACGCAAAAAGGAGGCGTAAACCTTGGCTCTCTTTTCAGGACGTCGCACCACAAACGAAACGTACATCGAACAGCTCAATAAAAAACGAAGAAACATTCTCCAAATTCTTCAGTACGGTAACGTGGTCCCTTTCAACTGGCATACCAAAGGATTCCGATGCTTCTACTGCTCAAAACCCATGAGGGACTGTGATACGCTCAAAGGACACACCCAGAAACATTCAATAGATCTTAATGCTTTTATTACTAAGAGAATCATATCCAAAGATATACCAGTCAAAATTGATGTCGCGAATTTGAGCTGTAAAATATGCGTAGGAGAGCCTTTGAAAGATCTAGAAGATTTAATAACACATATAATTCTAACCCATGGTGAGGACTATGATAACACCCTGGGTGTATGCGCATTGCCTTTCATTTTAAAGAAGGATTTAATGCAATGTGTGCTCTGCCAAAATCAGTACGACAACTTTACCTGTATGGTCGGTCATATGCACAAGGATCATGTGAACCATTCTTTTATCTGCCAGATATGTGGTTTAAGCTTCATCAGCAAGATTCGCCTTAAAAGACATATAAGCAACAGTCACGTGGGATACAGATGCACAGTGTGCGGCAAAATGTTCAACGCGTCTCATAGAATGGAGAAACATAAGCAAAGAATGCACGGTCAAGCCAAAATGCATGAATGTACCCTTTGTACTGCGACATTTGAAAGCCAGTACCAATTGAAAGTGCATTTAGGAAAGATGCACAATGTGGAAAAGTATAGAATCAAATGCGAGCATTGTCCAAAAATTTGCACCACCAAAGGTGCAATGCTGCTTCATGTGCAATCTCAGCACTCTTATTCGAAGTTCGAGTGTGATTTGTGCAATTACAAGACCGGGATTAAATGGCTGATTACTTTACATAAGAAAAAACATTTTGGGGATCGGGATTATGCTTGTAGCATTTGCGAGAGGTCCTTCCGTAGGTCTAGCAACTTGAGAGCTCATATGAAAGTCCATTCTGGGGTTTCTGGCCGGGTCTGCCGAATGTGTCGGAGAGGTTTTATTGATTTAGAGTCCTTGAATGTTCATACGAATGAGTTTCATTATTATGAAGAGGCTTAGGTATTAGTAATTATTATGATTCTATGGGTCGAAATCTCAAAGTTCTAAACGTTACTTACAGTCCTTTCAGTTATTTTACCCCTGAAAGGCAACCTAAAGAGCAACCCACCGGCAACTATTCCAACTAGGATAAAAGTGCACTTTGATTTTGACAGTTATGCAAAATCAGTGGTAGATTATCTGTGAAAGGACTGTTGTACTTTGGCCAACCGAAATTCCTGTCACTGTCGCGCAACTGTCAAATTACAAGTGCAAGATAGAGACAGGAACATGTCTAAGCCACAGCGCGTGACGGGAACATGTCTATCGTTTAAGCCAAAGCAAGCGACGTTGATGAAAGCTGAGATTTCATTATAGAGAGGGATCCCATGGCCAGACCTACGTCATTTTATAAAAGCAGTTTTGACGACGTATACATTTCCCATACCTTTCGCTCGCACCTATAGGTGACCTTCAGCTATGTCTGGCAGTGGGAAGGAACCATCTGGCGATTTGGGACACCACTTCAAATAGTTGCAAAAGTAACACATAGTAACATACATAAAATGCAATTTAATAAAATGATTTAAGTTTACTTACAATTTAATATATAGGGTCTAACTTTTTAAACACGAAATATTTCAAGAGTAACTTCTACAAGTCGTAAAGTCGCCATAGCAACGAAAAAAAAAATTTTTTCTGAATGTTTTTATTTTTACGAAATTATTATAGTTCTAAATATTCTTGCGACATTTTGCATAAAACCTTTACAAACTTTAAACTTACTTACTTACTTTTACTTTTTTAAACTTTTTTTTACTTTTTACACCTTTAGACAGTATTTATTTTGTGGGTCAAGTAATTTTAATTTTTTTTTTTAATAAAAATACACTTAGATAAAAAAAAATTTTCGTTGCTATGGTGACTTTACGACCTATAGAAGTTACTCTTGAAATATTTCGTGTTTAAAAAGTTAGACCTTATATTTTAAAGGCGTCTGGCGGGAGTTTTCCACCACAGAATGCGTCTGGCAGTGGACGAGATATCATTCTAGCCCTAATGTAATATTAAAAAATCAAGCTTTACATCATGACGTAACTTAGCAGCTATTTAGCACACCTTTGTTACCTGATATCTGCCAAAGCCACCACGAGCGACTTTTTTAATATCCAATTGTTCTTACCTATATCAATCAATCAATCATTTATTTTGTTAAACATAGGTATGGTTACAGATAGTATAATGTCTAAAATACGTGCACTATGTTTTGCCAATATATGGCGGACAAAATTAACATAAACAAGCAAGGTACTTCTACAGAAAAAGTGACAGCTTTTATAAAATGACATAGGTCTGGTGGTTTTGGGGTCTTGGTCTCTTAAGATTTAACTAGACATACTTTCGATTAAGAGGCATAATGCAAATAATGTTGGGACGTAGTGCAATACAATAGAGCGCAGTGTAGCGCTCATAAAAACACCAATACAAGGTGTCACGTATTTTTATTTTAATAGAGTTGAAAATGCCTATGGATTTGATTTTCTGAGTAGTCATTAGAGAGACCCTATTCCTCAGTATTAGACATCGCCTAGTTACATAAATCTATTAGATATATTAACACGATTTTATTAGCTTCACCTGTAACTATGTAAAAAAAAGTCTTAGAAGTTAAATTTGACTCACTTTCCGATTTCCGATTGAGCTGACATTTTGCATACATGTTTAGTTTGGATGCTAAGTGGCGTCATTCTAAATTCAATATGGCGTCATTCTAAATTAAATATGGCGTCATTCTAAATTAAATATGGCGGACTCCCAAAGATGGCGGACTAGTTTTTTTTTTTTGCATTCTGATGAAATGGGTATCAGTTTGCTTAGAAGAATACGAGAAATAAAATGACGTCACTCTAAAGCGACTTTTTAAACTACACAACTGTATATTATTTTATTTATGATAAGAATATTAATATTTTGCGTAGCAGAGCATAGCTAATTTATTATTATATAACATGTCTGTTTGTCTATAAAATGGAAACAATTTCATATTCATTAAAACTACACGTTTAATAAAGTCTTTGTTATTATAAAATAAGTTTTGAACGTCTTGTTCAATTGAGTATTTACTACTGAAATTCAAAAATAAAACAATTATACCATAAATCTATTAATTTTATTCTCGGTTTTCCCTATTTGAAAACGTTATTTGAAAACGAACCGTCCATCATAGAGGACGATACGATACGATATTTGGAGAGTCGGATCGAAGCCAATCTAAACGATCCTAGAATCGTATAGTTGTGACCCGAATCAATGCAAAGTATCCACACAAATACAAGTATCGTGCATTCCTTATTCTTACATAAAAGATTTAAACGGACCCTTCACGAAGCCGTCAACTAAAGTCTGTTTTTTAATCTCGGAGACTAAATTGACAAGTACAAATGGCAAACTGACATAGACTTCACAGACTCACAGTTTTGACATTTTCACTTGTCAATTTAGTCTCCGAGATTAAAAAAACAGACTTTAAGCGTAGAGCACGCCCATTTCGTTATAAAAAAATAAATAAAAAAACCACTCATACATCAAACCCGGATAAGATAGCCCATTTATCGAGGAAGGCTATAGACTATGTAACAGACATTACGCTACGAAAACTGTATTTTTAAATAATTTCACGCGGAAGGAGGTCGCGGCCAACAGCTAGTGTTATTTAAAAAAAACTACATGTCGTATTCTGGCTACCTCTAAACCCTGTGTTTTCCTTACAGGAGAACTAAGAGGTGGCCAGGAACCGACTGAAAAGCAGCCCAACAATACATCTACCGAAGACTACGATACTGCTATATCCCAGTCTACTAGCAAGCAAACCCTCACTGCGAAAGACAAAAGAAATATCATGAGAAATAACGTTGTAGAGGTCCTAACAAAATCCTCCGTAATGCCTTTCCGCTGGCTAAAAAGTTCGTATAGGTGTTTCTATTGCTACGACATTTTCCAAGAGGCCTCTGAATTGAAAATTCATCAGCAAGTGCATACGGGAGACGCTATCAAAGTCCAAGCTATGAAGAATTATTGGGAACCCGTTGTTTATATCGATGTCTCAAACCTGGCGTGTACTCTTTGCCCGGATAAGATTACAGATTTATACGATTTAATCGATCATTTAATTGCAATGCATGGGATCGAGTATAATAAAGATGTAGGGATATGTATGGTGGCTTTCAAGCTTGATAATTTTAATGTTAGCTGTCTCGCTTGCGGTGCGAATTTCTATACATTTGGACCTCTGCTTCATCACACAAATAAAGATCACAAAGGAACGTCAGCGATACTTTGCGACGTCTGTGGGCAACATTTCAAAGATGCGAATTTACTCCGACTTCATGTCAAATCCGTTCACGAAAACGCGCTTATTCTTTGCACTGAGTGCGGCGAAAAATTTGACTCAAAATCTAAATTGAAAACGCATCAGAAAAACAGCCACGATATGGAAAAGAAATACAAGTGTGCGAACTGCTCCGAAGTATTTCAAAGTCATTATAAGAGGTCCCGACATATGGCTGCTGAGCACAAGAATAAGCAAGAAATCAAATGCCCTCACTGTCCGAAGACCTTCGTCTTCAGAAGCATGATGATGACACACCTACGGGATTCTCATCTTAAATTCCGTAACCATATATGTGGAGTATGTGGTTGGAAAGCGTTTAACAGTAATCGGTTGAAAAACCACATGTATAAGCATAGCGGGGAGAAGAACTTCAAATGTGAG
This sequence comes from Noctua pronuba, assembly GCA_905220335.1. NCBI lineage: Eukaryota > Metazoa > Arthropoda > Insecta > Lepidoptera > Noctuidae > Noctua > Noctua pronuba. Next base: position 4,960,315 of record LR999922.1, on the reverse strand, counting down.
GCCTGCGACAAGGCGTTTACCACTAAGAAGATTATGAAGGCTCATTTTGCGAGAATGCACAAAAATCCTCATTCTGCTATCATGCCATACGTGAATAATCCTTATATCGGACAAGTTTAAATGGTTTTACGCCTTATTGTATTGAATTTAAGAAAATAGTGGTTAGGGTTATGGATCTCATTTTTCATTGATCTTGTAATTTTAAGGCCCTTTTTTCAATGTTGCTGATGCTGTCACACTTTCAGAACGCGGTTCTGTACCGCTGCAATTGCCCGTTAGTCGCATTTGAATCGCAAGACAGAAGGGATCCAAACATTCCTCAGCATCACTGTAACGCGCGACTGTTTCTGTCAGCGTAGGGAGGAACGAAGAGTGGAGAACGAAGGGACGGTCAGCACCGTCCCTCCATTCTCCACACTTCGCTCCTCCGCGTCGTGGCTGAAAGGCAACATGGCGACGGTATCGCGGCCATTTTGCATTTGTATCGCTGCAAACATCTCCGTTAGGCGATGGCCCTAAGCAGTAATATTACTTTTAGAAGTGCAATAACTAAGAAAATTGCAATATTTCTCATGCTCATATAACTTACCGAGGGGTATCGTATTACCCAGTAACTGTGTTGTGGAGGTCAGCTAGGCATTCTACTGGAAGCCGACCCAAATGTAGTTTTGGGAAAAGGCTAGGCTAGTTAGTTAGGCTGGTTGGGATGTTAATATGCATGTGGGATTGTATGGCAAAATAAACGCGTCGTTACTTGTGAGACATTTATTATTTATGCACACGTTACAATTCACCGTCACACCGTAGCTGTCCGTCGTACCAACTCAAAATCGCCATTACTGCTCTTTCTCACTCGCACACATACTTCTCTCTTTCTTTCATCCGCTGCGTTCCGTTTCAACATAAATTAGTCTACATTCATACTTTAGATACAATATTTATCCCACATGCATAGTAGAATCAAGTCATTTATTTAACACTAGGTGCACTCAGACAAGATTACTTGTTTTTCATTAACTTTAGAAACGGGTTATTTACAATGTTTACTTTTTGGTTTGAGTTCCCGTTTATCCGTGATCATGGATCACGGATAAATATCCCGTTTCTAAAGTTAATGATTATGTTAGTGACCAGTTTAAAAACTTTCTTTTGTGTTGAGCACATAAGTAAATAAGTTAATCTCTAAAGAAATCTCATGGTAACCTATTTGTGGGTGGATTTAGGTACAACGCATTATTCTGAATAAAGTAATGTAAAACGCAGATACAAATGTACTTATTTATATAGTTTGTTTATTTATATAGTAGTTTAGTATGTATGAAATAGAAACATAAACACGACTTTCTCCATAATACTGGATTTTATTTCACATGTACGTAACATCCTTATAACTAATTAAAACTACAATTTAAATGCTTTAAAATTGTTTTCGACCAAAACATCATCACCTCGTATCCCCGGTATATCTAAAATTGCTCATTGACTTACCGTATAACATCGAAAAAAATTGCATATAAGTGCAATAGGAGTATTAAATTATATTGTGTAACGGGCTGGTGTCCGCAACTCCACGCCCGAAGCGCGTATTTTTCAATAAGAGTAAAAACTCTATGAAGGAATTTTCTTCTTCCAGGATTTGCAAGCACTGAGAAAGATGGAGGTAAAACAGACAAAGCGCAAGTGGGTATACCAGAAAAGCCAACACAGAATACTACAACTGATTCCGAAGTGAAACCCACCAAAACATATGGTATACTAGAAACACAACAGATTTTGAGAGCAAATATAACTCAAGTCCTTGAAAGTTCCACATTAATGCCTTTCAACTGGCTGAAGAACTCATACAGATGCTTCTACTGCTACGAAATCTTCCAGCAACCTATAGATTTAAAGGAACACCAAGATGTGCACAACGCTGATGAAATTGGCACGAAAATGTTGTCCTTTTTGGATCCCCAAGTCAGTGTCGATGTTTCGAGAATATCATGCAAACTGTGTCCTGATAAAATTGACGATTTATACGCTTTAGTTGATCATTTGATTATTAAACATGAAATAGTGTTTAACAAAGATATAGGCATATGCATGAATCCTTTTAATTTACACGATTACAATGTTTCTTGCGCCGTATGCGGTGGCGTTTACCAAACTTTTAGCCGACTTTTGTTCCACACAAATAAGTACCACAAAGGTTCTTCAAATGTGCTTTGCGATATATGTGGGGTACATTTCAAGACTAATCAAAGATTGAAGGAACATATAAGCATTCAACACGAACAACAAACAGTTAAATGTAGATTATGCGATGACAAGGTGACCCCGACGACTATACGAACTCATATGCAAAGAGTGCACGGGAAAAAGTACAAATGTACAAATTGTACAGAAGTTTTTGAAACACACTATAAGCGATCTTTACATATGATGACAGTACATCAAAATAGAGAAAAAATCAAATGCCCACAATGCCCATTGACCTACGTCTTCAGAAGTACAATGATGAGACACTTAAGAGAAACGCATTTGCAAGAAAAGAACGCAACCTGCGGGGTATGTGGTTGGCAAAGCTTTGAAGGAAGCAGACTTCAACTACACATGATGAAACATAGAACTGAAAGGAACTTTAGTTGCAGTGTGTGTGGCAAGGCTTTTAAAACTAAAAAGACGTTGAGAGGACATTGTAAAAATGTACATTCGCAGGTGAAACAGAAGAACGGGCAAACTGTCGCTCCGTAATGGTTTTTGTCATAAAACTAAACTATTTTAATTGATTTGTAAGCAAACTTTAGATTAGGGGTTAAAGTATGAAATTGCCGATTTGTATGGACGGTTTAGTGACAACTGATATTGCCGTACTTACTAACATTTTTTTAAGTTTTCTTGGAAACATCTGAACTGATTTGATGCAATTGCAAACTATAATAAAACTGAAAAAAGCTACGCTGCACTGCGTATCTTAAATTCTCAAAACACAGTCCTTGACAAAAATATACCTACTTGAAGTAGTGAAACCAACGGCACATTGAAACACGTATTTTGACACACTACCCAATGAGGTAATATGCAACTAGGTACTAGTACGGTTTTTAAACTATAAAAGGTACGTAAATTAACAATTAATCTAATAAAATTGGAATTTGGAAAAAATATGACTATAAGTACGTCTAAGTTATAAACAGAACAAAATATGAGAAAAAAACGGCAACTTCATACTTAAAGACCTATTATTATAGAGTACAAATATACACTAATTGTATATCCATTGGTATCTTTCACTGAATCTTAATTGATAAGCTAATGAATAAATTTCGAAATAAATTATTGCGTTTTTTTTAATCACCTTCAAAAACCAGGGTTTTTACTTCAAAAGCATTTTCACAAGATCGACACGAGACTGTTTTTCTCAAATGTCCTCCCAAGTTTAATATACGAAGTAGTAGAAATATTTCTTCTATATTAATAGGAACATAATAGTGCAAAGTCTTCTGTCTTGTTATGGACATGTCGACAAGTGATGAGGAGGGACGAATCGCACGTGTCAAAAAGAGTTACGAATAATTTTAATGTTATTGGATGGAGAAGGAGAGGAAGGCCAATGAAAAGATGGATGGATTGTGTTTGAAATGATATGAAAGATAAAGCAGTAAATGAAAGCGTGACGTCTCTCTGCATCTGTGTTCCCTCCCACATTTAACCCATCTGCCTTCAAAGCAAGAGTGAACAGGCATCTTCTGGGCACGCTCGTTCCATCATAGACCTCATCCATCGCTTTCCACCAGGCGTGATCGAGGTCAAGAGCAGACCCATTTTGTAATAAAAAAAGTGGAGAATGGAAGAAAAAATAGAGTTGAGCCGACCCCAAGTAACATGAGAGAACGGCAGGAAGATGATGATAATGTGTGCAAAAAACACATTATATACTATACAACAAATACTAAATTTTCTTGATAGAAGATACTAACTTATGCGCAATGTTAGGTACATAATGAAGAACACACCATTACGAGAAACTATACCAGAATATCTCTCGTTTGTAGCCGCAAAAGAAAATGGAAACACCAAGCCGTGTCTAGGAGAGAAAATCCAAAGAATCTGCAAACTCTTTGTGATTGTTCTGGACACATCTACAGCGTTACCTTTAAGAGCAAACTGTAGTAACATCAACCGCTTGTTATGCTCCTACTGCCCACGTAAATTTAACCTCCCATTATTACTCAGCTTCCCACTAGAATCCGGCTTCAACGTAATTGGGAAAAGGCTACACACTTAAAAAAAAGGCTTTAAAGGCTTCACTCTTGTGCAAAATTTCATGCTTCTAGCCCAGACGATTAGGCTTTGCCTGTCATTGTATTTAAGATTTTTATTCGGGCAGAGAAAGGAGTAAATGATGGCGTGACATCTGACAGGGGAGAATGGAAGATGATGACTCGTGGAGGCATTTTTAAAACACCCGGAAATATTTCGAAGGACATCTAACGCGATCATTCTCTCATTTCAGACCGAATGTCCGAAGACGGACGAAAAGATCAGCTCGCGACATTACTGACTATCATCATAGAGAACTCCACCATACTCCCGTTTAGATGGAACAGAAGCCAGTTCATGTGCTTCTACTGCCAAGCTTTCTTCGTCGAAAGCGCTCAACTTCGGGAACACACCTTTGAACATAGAGAGATCAAAATCAAAGATGTCATTATTAGGACATTGTATAAAGGTGGGAAGACAAAGCTAGACATCTCAAATCTTTGGTGCACCAGCTGCCCAAGCCAATTCGATAACTTCCAAGAGTATTTTGACCATCTCTCAGAAACACATGGCCTTGGGATGGAAAAAGAAGTTTCAAAATCATTTGACTGTTTCCAATTAGATGACGATGGAATGTCCTGCGTGGAATGTGGGCAGTACTTCAGATTCTTTGGTCCGTTGCTGGCACATACGAACAAATATCATGTCGAGCAGGTTCTATGCGAAATCTGCGGACAAGGGTTCCCTGATAGGCATAATGTACTCAACCATGTTAAAGTCATGCATGGAATCAAGTCTTGTAAGCATTGCAATGAAACTTTTAGAACACAATACGCGTTGACGAATCACGTAGAAAACGTGCATAGAACTGATAAGCTACAATGCCCCATGTGCCCAAAAATACTACGAAATAGATACTTAAAGAAACGCCACCTAGCCTTGGTCCACGACTGTAAAAGTGCGCAGTTCATATGCGAATATTGCTCGAAAATTTTCACCAGAAATAATAAATATATACAGCATAAGCTTCGGGTACATCTCAAAGAGAAAAATTGTACCTGCGAAGTTTGTGGGCACAAGACTTTTAACGAAGAAGGGTTGAAAGTACATATGGTGGTTCACGGTGAAGAGAGGCCTTTCAAATGCGCGACTTGTGAGAAGGCTTTTAGAAGGAAGAAGAATCTTGTTGGGCATATGAAGACGCATAGAAATGATAAGATTAAGATGCATAGAAATGTTGTTCACGTTGACAATATTGATAGCTTAGTATTAGAAGTTTCTGAATAAAACTATTTGCTCAGCACGCGTTTTTTTACTTGACTTTTTTAACCCGCACTGGGTCTTCAACTTTAGACGTCAAGCCGTTACAGGTAGTCAGTGGACCGCAAGTCACCCAAATAGTCTTGCCAAGGGTTATCATATGACCCAGTTCTCACTGGGCTGTGGAGGTGCAGTGGGTTGCCGTCGATCCATGTAAAATACTGGTATTCAGCTGCATCCGATTAGACTGGAAGCCAACCCCAACATAGTTGGGAAAAGGCTAGCGGATGATGATGAGACGATAAATCTTCGTCCTTCATTACTCTCTGCTCTTGTTGTTGTGCTCATTTTTGTCGTTTAAGGAACTCGAGTGCAAAATTTCATGCTACTAGCCCAGCCGTAGTAGAGTGGTAGAATCGATTGGTAGATGTCGATCGAGAGTTTCTCCCTTTCGACTAATACATTCTACCACCGATCGACGATCGATCGATTGGTGTTGTAACACCCTTAGTAGTAAAAGATGCCGAGACGTCTGACAGGGGAAAACGGAAGAAGAAACCGTGTTGCGTCGACCCCAAGTAGAATGGGACAAGTGGGCAGGAAAATGATGATGATGATTATTGGGCAGAGTAATGTTAAAAAAAGAAAGAAAGAAAACTAATAAACTTAAAGTTAGAATTAAGACGGATGCAAAAGATTGCATACACTAAAATGAGAATGTTGGGAGAAATGTGTGGAGTGACTAAAATGAATTAAGGGAGAAATGAGCATATAATAGGAAGTTTGAAAGCGGCGCCTGTTACAGAAAAGATGAAAGGGAGTCGTCTGCCTTGGTATGGACATGCGTTGAAGAGGGTTGGAACACATGTGACTAAAAGAGTGATGAATATAAATGTTGATGGATGGATTGTGAATGATATGAAGGAAAAAGGAGTAAATAATAGCGTGGCGATTGAGTGGGAAGAATGGAAGAAAAAACCGTGTTGCGCCAACCCTAAATAACATGGGACAAGGACAGGAAGATGATTCAGGTAGAGTAAAGAAATGTGAAATGACCATAGAATTACCACTTTGGCGTCCACCAATAACAATCGCACTATTATGTTCTGCTGTAGCTTGGGTCCACGGCCATGAGACTGTTCCTAAATTAAGTGACAGTGAGACTGATAAAATTTTCGTGTAGAATGAATTCTGTAAACTTTATGATTAAGTAAGTTTAACTTATAAAATACTTTATATTATTCCCTAATAACTAATTGCCTGTACGCTTGTTTTAATCAAATTCAGTTTAGTAGTTTTCCGATAAAGCCGTACCAAAGACTAGTCAAAAGATAAAAAGTCTGAATACATTTTTTCTTTTCGTTCCAGACAAATCTATCGCGTCGCGGGAGGAACTTCGAAGAATATTCACGATATTACTAGGACATTCCACGATAATGCCCTTCAAATGGTACCTTAACCGTTATAGGTGTTTCTACTGCGATGAAATCTTCCTCGACTGCTCAAAATTAAAAGATCACACGAAAAAACACGACGAAATAAAAATAAGTAGGATTCTGACTAAGATCGGGTGTCACAGCCGAATTAAATGGGATATTTCTGAGATTTCCTGCAAATTGTGTCCCAAACCGATACTAACTTTCGATCACTATTTAAATCATTTATCTGAAGCTCACGATTTGGAAATCGATAAAGATGTGTTCCATAAATATTGCTACATATTCAAATTGTCGGACGAAGGCATGATTTGTATCGAGTGCTGCGAAAGCTTCAAGTTCTTCGGTCCTCTACTGAGACATATCAACAAATACCACAATAACGCTAAAAAATATGTTTGCGACTACTGTGGTTTAGCTTTTACGTTAAAAGGAACAATTAAGCATCACATAAGAAACGTACACTCTGGTATAAAAACAAATTGCAAATTCTGCGACAAAAATTTTCAAAGCAAAGTTCATTTAGCAAATCACTGCAGAAAATATCACAAAACTGGCAAATTCGTTTGCGACTTATGCCCTAAAGCTTTTGAAAGTAGATACTTGAAAAGATGTCACATTGCTTTGGACCATAACGTGAAGAGTCTCCAATTTCCTTGCGAGACGTGTCCTAAGATCTTCACTCGTAAGAGTACTCTCATGAAACATGTTTCGGTGGTGCATTTAAAGGAGACGTTCACGACTTGCCACCTCTGCGGGCACAAGGGATATGATATGCAAGCTTTGAGACGGCATATGAATACTCACGATCCCACTAAGCATTTTACCTGTCATATTTGTAATTTAAGGTTTAGAATGCAAAAGACTTTCGATGCTCACATGAGTAAGCATCAGAAAGCAACTGAGGAGGTGTATATCCTTGGATGAAGAAAAAACCGGCCAAATGCGAGTCGGAGTCGCGCACCGTACCATCGTAGTAGGGGAGCCCCCTTTAAATTATCATTAATTATTTGTTGTTATAACAGCAAAGACATTCAAATTTTTATGAGTGATGGACGGGACAAGACGAAGAAAATCGTAATCCAATACTTGTTACACTTACAAATCGGTCTGTCTAGTATCATACGCTGGCTTCTCAGGTAGCATTTGTGTGTCAAAATCGAAAATGTTCAGGATCAAAATTTTTGTATGAAAATATTTCTAATGTTCTTTGTATAGCGGCAACAGAAATACACATTCTGTTAAAATTTCAACTGTCTACCTATTACGGATCTTGAGATACAGCCCGCTGACAGACATACGGACGGACACCGGAGGCTTAGTAAAAGGGTCCCTTCGGGTACGGAGATGATTATTAGATGTGGGATATCTTAGGTCAAGAGTGCAGTTGAGTTTTTCAATCAATAGTTATCGGCTTTACCATTGTCAGTAACCAATGGTTAATAATTTTAGTGGTTGACTTATGGGACGTCCATCTCGCCTGATGGTAAGCATCATCATCTGCCTAGTCTGTTCCCAACTATGTTGGGGTCGGCTTCCAGTCTAACCGGATGCAGCTAAATACCAGTATTTTACATCTCGCCTGATGAAAAGCGTTGGTTTTTTTTTTACAAAATTGGCCTGCGCTTGACCTCGATCACGCCTGATGGAAAGCGGTAGATGAGGTCTATGATGGAACGACCGTGCCCAGAAGATGCCTGTTCACTCTTGCTTTGAAGGGGTTAAATGTGGAAGGGAACGAGATGCCGGCAGAGAGTTCTAGAGTTCAGTTATATTTATTAATTAAGGTATACTAGCAGCTCTTGTGTTAATTACTACTTAAGGTAACACTGACTACCCTTGGACTTATAAAGGGTGTAAAAAGACCCTTAACGAAGCCGAAAGGCATTTATTTGCTCTCCCCGTCAATGCGATCATTTTTTTGTTCTAGACCATACCTGGGAACCTTCTAGTTACGGAGATATTGGGGGTCAAAGTTTCAACTTTTTCACAAGTTTTTTTTTGAATACATGTTTTTATGTAAGATTTTTACTTTAAACAACTCCACGACCCCCGTACTATTCAATCCATCCTTCAGCACAATGTTCTGTGCGTTATATTAAGTCCTACGGTCAAACGTGATTTTTGACCCAAAAAAAAAAAAGTAGTTTCCCAGCAAAAATTTTTGCGTAAAGTTACTTAGTTTGATGTACAGAATTCTTGGTTGACGGCTTCGTGAAGGGTCTGTTTACACCCCGTATAGGCTTAATAAAATGACAATATTTTCGTCCTGACTTTTTCCTTGCGGGTGTGTGTCATTGCAGAGGATGCCGACCTTTTATATCTCTAGTGTACTTTTCGATTTTTAATAAATTCTCAGTCATGATTAGATAAATAGGTAGGTAACAAGATTTTAAGGCTAAATACTTACTATATTTAGTTGTAAGAATTAAAATAAATTCTTTAAAAATTTACTTCGATCGTTTTATTAAATCCTTGTTTGTCACCGCTACGAAACGACCAAATTATGTCAACTTAACTGACCTTTGTCCACAATTCAGTACCAAGCATTAGCAAGTAGGTATCCTAATTATTTAACTTTGATAAGTTGGAAAATTCAAATATTCTAAATCGTAACTAATCTTGTTTCAGAGTCCGACGAAACAAAAGAATCAAGACGCGTAGAAAGGCAAAGAAAGGACGACCTAACAAAATTCATGACCCTCATCATAGAGTACTCCTCAATCCTCCCGTTCAGATGGTCTGCTAACAAATACATGTGCTTCTACTGCTGCTGCTCCTTCGTAGAAAGCGCTAACCTGAAAGAACATACCATAGAGGAACACAAGGGTGCCAATCTGAAAAACGTACTCAGAACGTTAATAGGAAGCAGTCGCGTCAAACTTGATACCTCTGAAATCAGCTGCAAAAAATGTGGTCAAGAATTCCGCGTTTTCGAAGAATTTGTGAACCATTTGGCAGCAGCCCACCAATTTAAAATCAACAAGGAAATAGCTAAATGTATATTTACTTTCAATCTTTCCGATGATGGGATGTCTTGCCATGAATGTGGTCAGGAGTTTAGATTTTTTGGAACCTTACTAAAACATGCCCACAAATTCCATAACAAATATAAAACTTTTCTTTGCGAGATCTGTGGACAGGGTTTTGTAGCTAAAGCGAATGTCGTAAGCCATATAAAAAACGTTCACACATTCACCCAAGGCTTACACTGTCGTAGATGCGACAAAGTATTTCGAAACCACTATTCTTTACAAATTCACTGCGAAAAGGTCCATAGAACTGAGATGCTGAAATGTCCGAAGTGTCCAGAGATGCTTGCTTCACAATATTTGAAGAAACGACACCTAGCGTTAGTTCATGATGTCAAAAAACTGCAATTTAACTGCGACCAATGCGAGCGAGTTTTTACAATGAAAAGCCGACTCGTACAGCATAAGTTGAGGACTCACTTGAAGCAGAAGACGATAGCCTGCGAAATCTGCGGTTTCAAAGTTTTCAGCAGCGATCTTCTGAAGCGTCACATGGTCCGACATGATGATTCAAGACCGTTTGAGTGTAAATTTTGCCAAAAGACGTTTCAGAGGAAGAAAACTTTGGATATACATATACGGATACATACGAATGACAAGAGGTATGTTTGTAAAGAGTGCGGGAGGGCCTTCGTTCAAGTGACGAGTTGGAAGTTGCATATGAGGGTCCATCATGGGGGTGCCGCTGGGGCGTCTTGGCATTGATGTAGTGGTCTATCTATAGAGTTAGTTTGCTCTATCTATAGGTAAATATATATAATATAATAATAGATTATTTTATTGTATTGTATAACGGGCTGGTTTCCGCAACTCCACGTCAAAGCGCGTATTTTGCGCGCGGATAATTAATAATAATAGATTAATTTGTGTAAATAAAATAAATATATTGCTCAGTTATGACTGTTTTGTTTTATTTTCGATTGCTAGTCTAACATCCGTATCTAAAGGGTGTAAAAAGACCCTTAACGAAGCCGAAAGGCACTTGTTCTCCCCGTCATTGCGATCATTTTTTTGTTCTGGACCATACCTGGGAAACTTCTAGTTACGGAGATATTGGAGGTCAAAGTTCCAATTTTTTCACAAGTTTTTAAAAAAATACTACTTTTTAAGATTTTTACTGTACTTTAATTACCTCCATGACCCGTTTACTATTCAAAGCATCCATCAGCACCAAGTTTTAAGTGCGTTAGATTGAGTTTTACCGTAAAAGGTGATTTTTCACCCCAAAAAAAAAAGTTGTTTCCCAGCAATAATTTTTGCATAGGGTGACTTAGTTTGATGTACATAATGCTTGGTTGACGGCTTAGTGAAGGGTCCGTTTACACCCTGTATAAACAAGTCAAAGTGATTACTTGAGTAAAAGTAATTATTTAAGATACGATTTTAATCTTACGTATAAAATTCCTGTGTGTTCATAATTCTTCTCCAAAACGGCTTGTCTTTTCGATTTTTGTTTTTACTCTTATGGGGTCACGTAGATGGCGCTGTTGTCGACATGACAATATTGGGCAGGACAGTGTATCGGGTTAACTAGAAGGTAAGTTATTAAATAAAAACAAAATTATTTACTCCATTTACATTTTATTATCACCCAAAGTATATACAATCGCTATTTACATCAATCAATACATTTTATTATTGCAGTCGCACCCTACATTATGTAAAAACAATTACATAAAGAACAATTTTGTAAGTAGTCTGCCCCTTAAAAAATCAAGTAAATATCGAAGTTGGAAATATAACAGCACGAGTGTCCAATGTTTGATTTATATTACCACTGTCGATATTTTAAAATCGTTTACAGAAACGAAAAAAAAAAGTTTTTTTCTTGAAGATAAACCAAGCTGGTTATAATTAAAGTATTCAAATACAAGTTGGAACGATTACGTATTTACGGACATCATACCGAATTCCCACAAGATTTTTTTTTGTCGGTACTTAAAAAATAATATGACGTTTCCTACAAAACTGCAACACCTACACGGTCATAGTCAATGGAGGAGCTGTTTTTTTAATTGATATTATCTTGAATGAAATAGCAGCGAGGCGCGAATTACACAGAAACGGCGTAAGGTGAAGGCGCGGCGCAGGCATGATGCCGCTTCAAAACATTTTCATACAAAATGTACGTAGGCGACATATCGTAAATTACACTCAAGCGGCGCGGCGCAGGCATACCGTTCTTTCGTTTCCTTATAAATTCCACGCCTGCGCCGCACTTTACGCTTTACGCCGTTTCTGTGTAATTCGCGCCTAAGGTATTTTTTACCATACAAAACACGCATTTTTTAGTCTACATACAGGGTGGAAAAGACACCGACGCCAAAACGGTTACCACTTAAGTATTCATTTACATTTTTTTTTCACAATTACCGATGAAAAATTTCTATGTTGGGAGGCTCAGAATAATGTTCCGAATACATGGTAACCGTTTTAGCATCGGTGTCTTTTTCATCCTGTATAGCTACGCAAAGTAACTATGGGACCTTTGGGTTTATAATTAATTCCATGTATGACAGAAATAGGACAACTAGCATAACTAAATAAACTACACAATTCACAAAGGATCGTCAATACCTAGACATCAGGAAATAGTGCTCCTCTCGGCAGAGAGGCGAAAAAAATCCCAGATTTAAAAATTTTCATCGCTCTTCATCCCGTTCGCAATTAAGTTTTCTAACATATAAACATGTGATTAATTGGAAAAAATACTTTTCAATACACTTTCTCGAAAACTGGTTTTTATCGCACTACGGTTAGGTTCAACATGCAATGTATTTCACACGCGTGGATTTTTAATATTTTTCCGCACACGTGCGGTAATAAAAATTTCCACAGATAACTAAACTATGCTAAGTCCAAATGGGTTCAATGACGCCTCGTCTACGCTCATACTGGTCATACACGCACGCCGGTTGCGATTACTACGCACCTGATCTTTATGAAGAACCTCACCAATAAAGGGCAGTCTTATGTCCTTCTAGGTCGTTCCCTATATTTCCAAATTACATTATATTTACATATCAATATTGTCTTTCATTGACTAGATGTTACGGTGTTTTATTTACGACATCACACTATTGGTTGACCAAAGAATTACCCCTACTAGTACGTTAATGTATATTATATTTATCTAAGATTGCATAATTAAGCATAGTGGATACACACCGTGACTTTTTAGTCGTCTTACAACGGCAGCCCACTTCATGTATCCAATATCTACTAAACATTCATAAAAAAAAATGGTATTTATGAGATTTTAATAATTTAAAAATAAACATATTATTCAATATTATGTCGCATTGACGTAGTTAAAACACCCTATTGTTAGCGATGATCTACTGGACTCGAGCGCTGGGTTCACCGTTTGACACGTAAACATCATTAACAGGATGTTTCATAATTTTTTCTAATGTTTTATTTATTTTTCTTTGTACCTATTATGGTAGGTAAAAAAAAAACGCGTCTAGAGCTATTTTATGTCGGGCACATTGAGTAGACCACCTTTGTAAGACGACTAAAAAGGCATGGTGTTTATGTTTAATAATTGTTTTCACTGACGCTATGTCACTCCGAAATAGACGCCTAAACATTTCAAAACAATCAATATGAGATCTACGATGACACAAATATATTGGGTGTAAAAGTACCCTTAACGAAGCCGAAAGGCACTTGTTCTCCCCGTCATCGTCATTGCGATTTTTTTTTTTGTTCTAGACCATACCTGGGTACCTTCTAGTTATGGAGATATTGGGGGGTTAGTTTTTAATGTTATAATTTTACTTTAATTACCCACATCCACAAAACATCCATCAACACAATGTTTTGAGTGCTTTACATTGAGTCCTACCGTAAAACGTCATTTTTCACCCCCAAAAAAGTTGTTTCCCAGCAATATTTTTTGCTTACTTACTTACTTTAGTTTGACGTACAGAATGCTTGGTTGACTGACGGCTTCGTGAAGGGTCCGTTTACACCTTGTATACATGTTAAACTCTGTTTCCGTCGGGAGTCAGAGTGCTTTTGATTAGGCATGTATTTAAGTATGACATAGCGTTAACAAAAACGCGCATAAATGAATCGTTAGCTATCTAACTAAATAAATTAAAATACATTATAACTAAATCAAGAATAATTTACTTACATATGTTAACAATAAACTATTATATCTAATTAACAGAGTTTTATAAAGTGTAAGTACTGTGCAATCAAATACAGAACATCACGTCTGTAATCCCCGAAGGGTATATTAGGGTATCAGTTATGTTTAAGTCCCATGTAATAGGGGGCGTGTCTATATGGGGGGGTGTGAATAGAACAGGGGGTCACTATGACGTCTTTAGTCAGTTGTAATTCCAATGTGGGAAAGTGACAGAGCTATACAGATCGTCTAGCGCCATCTCTTTCCCACTTAAGACTTCATGGTAGGCCACCAGCCCCTGCAGTCTCGACATTAGATAGCGACAAAATTTGGTCGCTAAGTCGTATCGTTGTCAAATTCCTTTAATAGATTTTCTACTTTATTTCGAATGCATAAGGTTGAAAATCTATTAAAGAAGTTTGACATCGATTACATTTAACGACCGATTTTTGTCGTTATATTTGTCGAGACTGCAGGGCCTAGTAGGTATACAGGGTGGAACGGACACCGACGCACAAAAGCTTACCACGTACTCAATAGATCAGAACCTCCCATATTTATGAAATTTTTCTCTGCAGTTTTTTTTTTAATCAGCTGTGTCCTAAAAAGGTGCAATACCTACACGGTCAAAATGTAAGTACTGCCGATTTTTTTTAAATTACCTTACACTCTGTGTACAAGCAGAATCTAAAAAACGAACATAAATTAACGAATATAAGTTAGAAAAAGGTACTTTGGAAAGCATTGAGGCTTTCTACTTTAGAAAGAAAATGTGTGGGGGACATATCAATTTATCAGCAGTAATTTTAAAAAAATCTGCTGTTGCCTACAAACGTGCAATATCTACACGGTCCATATACATTATGTATGGAAAAGCTTATTTAAAAAAAATAGAGATGAAAAATTGCGATGTGGGTAGGTTCGGAATAATGTACTGAATACGTGGAGACCCTTTGTGTGTCGGTTACCCTGTATAATAAAACGAAATATAACTTCGTATGTAAGTGTCTAAACACACTATGCCGAAGTTACGCGACCGAAGTTCAGCACAATTACGCCTGCAATGCTATTTGAATTACTGACGACTATGCCGAAATTACGTCGCGTCATAGCGTACAGCCTAACTTCGGTCGGGCGTAAGTTCAGCGGCAACTTATTCTGTGAGCACACTATACGCGACCGAAGTTCGGTTTGATTGCCGACGAAGATCCGGGGGCGGGGAGCCGCCCGCGCCCCGCGTGTCCTTTGTTTTGCGTCTGTCTGTCCAACTGTGTGGATAACACGACCCGACGCGGACGCCACGACAGCGTTCGAGACACTGAATACAAACACAAAGTTGCGGAACTGAATTTCTGCCGCGTTAGTTCGGCACTTATGGTGTGTCATATCAGCCGAATACGTCGGAACGTAACATCAGCCGCCGAACTTCGGTCGCGTATTTGTAACTGGGCGTTTTTTACGCCTTGCCAGCAAATCAATTACGACCTAAATTCTTATTTGAATTGCACAGTAAAAGCGTGTGTATATTAAATAAGTATTGTCAATTTTAATTGATATGATTTTGACAAATCAACTTCTTTTTGGACCAACTTATACGTGCAGGCGGGAAAACAATGAACTAAAATAAATGTACCGAGTTTGACATATCGATGAACTTTTTCTTGTCAAGCAGCGCCACCTTTAACTGTACACTTAAAGTGGTTATACTATACAAGGATCAATTCGCTCAAATGACGTTGATATGGGAGCGCTGTATAACATCACGCCTGTAATCGCCAAAGTGTTACACAGAGGTGTACCTGATAATTAGTACACCCACATTTCGCCCGTAATGTTGGAGTCCCATGTAAGGAGACGAGCCTATTGCCATCAACCGTGCACAAATCCAGACCTCGTGGCTGCTACTAAGAAATCCCTGACGGAAAAACAAAAATAACACTGCCAGACCCGGGAATCGAACCCAGGACCTCGTGCTCAGCAGTTGCGCTTGCGACAACTAGACCAACGAGGCAATTTGTGAAATGTTTTGAAAATTAAAATAGCGGCGTTAGTTCCGAATTTTTCTAGAACCAATGATCCTTGTATAGTCTCTATGTATTTATTTATTCAGAAATACATAGGTATATTTTTGTTAGCACAAGACTTACTCCCGTATCGTATCTAAAGGGTGTAAAAAGACCCTTAACGAAGCCGAAACGCACTAGTTCTCCCCGTTATCACCTTCTAGTTATAGAGATATTGGGGGTCAAAGTTCCAACTTTTTCACAAGTTTTTTTTTTAATACAAGGTTTTAATGTTGTAACTTTACTTAAAATACCTCCACGACCAGCACAATGTTTTGACTGTGTTATATTGAGTTTTCACCCCAAAAATAAAAGTCGTTTCCCAGCAATATTTTTTGCGCAGGGTTACTTAGTTTGATGTACAGAATGCTTGGTTGACGGTTTCGTGAAGGGTCTGTTTACACCTTGTATAATCAAGTCAAAGTGATTACTTGAGTCACGCCTGCCTAGCCTTTTCCCAACTATATTGGGGTCGGCTTCCAGTCTAACCAGCTAAATACCTGTATTTTACATGGAGCGACTGCCTATCTGACCTCCACATCCCAGTTAGTACTGGGTAATACGATACCCCTTGGTAAGACAGGTTGTCAGACTTTCGGGCCACTGACTAACTAACAACTGTCAAAGATCTACAAATGACAGTAATGACTTGAGTAAAAGTTATTATTTAAGATACAATTTTTAATCTGTGGTTAGAACTGTCAAAAGTTAGAATTCTTAGCTTTGCTTTTTTGACGGTTCTTACTTCGCTAAAAAGTTTGTGTTTCTTAAAAATGTTTGCATAAATAAATACTATTATTATATTATTGCAGTTTTTACACAGATTTGACAGAGTGGCGTCCAAGAACTGGAAAGAGAAGTGTTGGTCGTCCGGCGGCGAGATGGGCAGACGATATTTTTGCCATTGCGGGAATATCCTGGATGAGGCTGGCACAAGACCGTGGATCTTGGCACAAGCAAAGAGAGGCCTATACCGAGCTGTGGGTGAAGTCGGGCTGTGGATGATGATGCAGTCATTACTTAAACCCAAGTTATTACTTTGACTTGACTATACAAGGTGTTAGGAACAGCCCTCCACAAACTGACAAGGGTGCATTCAGCTCCTTATTTTTAATCATATTCAACCGGATTTCTTTTTTTCAGTTACTATTCCTTTATTTCAATGTAAAATTACATTCCATGTACGCAGCACTCCATTTATGTAAATAATACGACCAAAATCAAAAATCCAACAATGGATGTTGAAATACTCTAACGAACGACGCGTGAAATCTGCTGTTTACTTCCTGCCTAGCTACAGAGTTCATAGAACTCGTCGTCGCGCTTGTCGTTCGCTACGTGCGTTTTGCCACGGTAACGATACATTGCATATGAGGAAATAAATAAATCAAATTTATTGGATTCCCGTAACATTCCTGAAATAATTTCTTGTACCGGTCATCTTAGTATGATATACTGAATTCACCCCATCAGTTTGTGGAGGGCTGTCCCTTACATCCTGTAGATACGGGTGTTAGAGAACTAAGATCCCTTCATACGCTTTAGTGACCTCCAAATAAAATCGTAGCATAGGCGGTTTTCACAGATTATTTATTTTGTGATTGGTTAGTTATCGATAAGTTTTTAATTGAATGCGGACATGACTGATTAAAGGTGAACGCACATTCGACTGTCCCTAAGTAAACTATCGAAAGTGGAAAGTGTACTTTACTAAAGTAGCTTTACAGAAAAAGGAAGCCTCATCCGGAATTTCGAGTATCTAAATTATTTAATAAAAATATATACAAGGTGCAGTTTTGCATCCTGGACAAATTCAAGGAGGAGGTATCTATGCTAATGATTCTCGACCCGAATCAATAATAAAATGGGTAGGTATTTTTTTTTTTCTTATTTACGAAAATCGGTAAGGGTGCATAGCGGCGGCGGCGCGGCGCCTCGCACAGATCGTCGACACTCACGCACACAGCGATATATCGCGCGATGGGTGATTCTGTTTGTTTTGTTGAAACGTAAACACGAAAGTATTCGTGTTATTCTGAAATACTGTCAAATTTAAACAATTTAAAATAACAGCTTTATTAAATATTGCCCAGGTACCGTAATTTAAATTGATTATTTATGTCTTATGTGACAACCTCCTGAATTTTGACGAGGATGCAAAACTGCACCTTGTATAAAGGGTGTAAAAAGACCCTTAACGAAAACCAAAACCACATATTCTGCCCATCATTGGGATCATTTTTTTCTTCTAGATAATACCTGGGAAACCACAGGTTCTGGAGATATTGAAGGTCAAAGTTCCAATTTTTTCACAAGTTTTTTTTTAAAACCACTTTTTAAGGTTTTAACTTTACTTTAATTAACTCCATGGCCCATTTACTTTTCAAAGCATCCATCAGCACTAAGTTTCGAGTGCGTAACATTGAGTTTTAAAGTAAAACGTGATTTTTCACCCCAAAAAAAAAAGTCGTTTCCCAGCAATAATTTTTGCGTAGAGTTACTTAGTTTGATGTACAGAATGCTTGGTTGACGGCTTCGTGAAGGGTCCGTTTACACCCTGTATATATCAAGATCACACATAACCTCTTTCGACTTCTAACGTCTGCGAGACACGTATACTGTCATTACATAAATTATAATTAAATGAGTCACAGTGTATAATAAACCTCAGAACGCCTTCTTACTCCGTTGCGGTAAGATAGAGTCCTTGGCGAAACTGAAGAAGGAGAGGAGGCTGTATCGCTTTGATTTTCTTGACAGGTAGTCCGTCAGGACGTTGCTGTCTCCTGAAATATGAAATGGTTAATGTAACATCAATTAATTAATACATTAATTAACAGGCCATGTCTGTCGCATGCCGAACGAACTGTGGGCCCGAAAAGCTCAGGATTGGTGCCCTGAAACAGTGACACGGGGTCGCGGCAGACCACGAAGGAGATGGCGGGACGAACTGGATGTCTTCCTTGAGAATTGGAAAGAAGTAGCACAGAATCGTGACCTTTGGAAGGAATGGAGGGAGGCCTTTGCCCAGCAGTGGGACAATGTGGGCTAGCAATAATAATATAATAGTAATGTAACATCATGCTGGAATTCGGCGAAGGGTATACCAATAGCGCTTCCACATCTCGCCTCTCGGGTGAGCCTATTGCCATTAACCGAGCTCAAATACTCCGTGGCTACTACTGAGAAATTCCAGATGGTAGAAACCCAGGTTCCCTATCCATTTGCATAAAATTTTAAGACCTAATATGACTTGGCATACTTTTGTTTAACCTAATTATATTTTCGCATATCATTACTTACGCATAACAGCTTACGCATAATTTTTTTAAGCATAATTTCTCAACTCATAATAATGATAAAGCATAACATTTTAAAGCATACATTAATTTACGCATAATGATATTAAAACATATTTTTATAGGCATAACAAGTACGCAAAATAATAACTAACTCGTAAAATGTTAGACACTAATACTTATTTTTAAAAAGCAGAACCATCTTATCGCAGAAAGTTCACAGTCAGAGTCGTCTTTTGGCATACATTTCGTTTCGATAGTCATTAAACGGCAGAAAATCAATCAATCAAACATTGATCATTATAAAACATTTGATTGTGAACATTTTATGTGGTTTTTATTTGCCTGTAAGAAGCAAGCAAACATGCATACAACATGCACAGCATGCAAGCAAGCATGCAGCATGCAAGCGAGCATGCAGCATGTAAGCAAGCATGCAAGCAAGCATGCAGCATGCAAGCGAGCATGCAGCATGTAAGCAAGCATGCAAGCAAGTATGTAGCATGCAACATGCAGCAGGCATGCAAGCAAGTATGCAGCATGCAACATGCAGCAGGCATGGTTTCTGTCACAGCTTTGGCGCTGCGGGGCTCCGGCGGTCCCACGCGAGCTTATCGTCGCAGATGTGTTTTACGCTCACCACCGCAGCTTCGGCTTGCTGGCCGGCTAAGCCGGCCAGCCTCAGCCGCGGCAGCGAGCGTTAAAACCACCTGCTCCTCAGCTCGCGGGCCCCCTCGCCCCTCCGCGCCTACGCGGGCTTAAATTACACTCTAGGGGTAGGGCAGACAAGACTACGTGGAGTCGGTTTTGCAGCGATTCGATTCTGTCACTCACTTTTGTAGCACTACATATTGAATTTTCAAGTCTACAAGATAAATATGCCAACATAAACTGTATGCCAAAAAAAAATATGGCAAAGTATTATTATGCCAAAACAAATTAGTCTCCAAGATAATTATGCCAACATAAACTGTATGCCAAAAAAAATATGGCTGAGTATTATTATGGCAAAACAAAGTATGCCAAAATTGTTATGCCAAAGTATATTAGGAAAAAGAATATTATGCAAATAGAAGGGATCCCAGAAACCCAATATCACTTTGCCTGTCCCAGAAGCTCATGCTCAACAGTGGCGTTTTGCGACCACTAGACCAACTAGGCAGTTTATAAATTTAGTCGGCAGATGTGTGTACACAGGGTTAAATTAAACTAGCTAGCGTAATTTCATAAATGTGATATCATCATTTCAGCCAAAAGACGTCCACTGCTAAACATAGGCCTCCCCCAAGTGTCGCCACGTTGAACGGTCCCATGCGTCTCGCATCCAGCGGATCCCCGCAACCTTCACCAGGTCATCGGTTCACCTAGTAGGAGGCCTTCGAATGCTGAGTGCCCTAAGTAAATTGGCCATCTCCTTTCAATCATGCGCCAAATAAAAAAAAGCTGAAAATAATGAGTCCAAAAGAGTATCAACGCGGATAATTGAGTCCAGTTATACAATTTTAAAATTAATTTTAAGATATGTAAACTTGAAATTTGTTTGGCAAAAAAGCCTGCAACTTAGTGAAGGGTACAAAACTCTTACCTAACAACAGTGGTTGTTTTTCCCCAGTAGTCGGTAAAACGTAGTCGTTCGCCGACAGCGACACGAACAGCGCGAAGGGCACCACCCATAAGCATAGTGTGAAGTACGCTAATACCTGTAATTTTAATAATAAAGGGTGTAAATAGACCCTTAACGAAGCTGAAAGACACTTGTTCTCTCCGACATTGCGATCATTTTTCTGTTCTAGACCATACCTGGGAACCTTCTAGTTACGGAGATATTGGGGGTCAAAGTTCCGAGTTTTTCACAAGTTTTTTTTTAAATACATGTTTTTAATGTAAGATTTTTAAACGCCTCCACGACCCCCGAACTATTCAATCCATCCATCAGCAGGATGTTTTGAGTGCGTTACATTGAGTCCTACCGTAAAACCTGATTTTACACTCCCAAAAAAAAAAATCGTTTCCCAGCAATAATTTTTGCGTAAAGTTACTTAGTTTGATGTACATAATGCTTGGTTGACGGCTTCGTGAAGGGTCTGTTTACACCCTGTATACTGTTTTAGGGGCCATTCAAGTATTACGTAAGCTCTACAGGGGGGCGGGGTGTTCTTTGCTTTGCTTATTTTTCCATTTTAGCGCCCGTGTGCCTTGCACCCTGTATAAAAATGAATTGCTGTTTGTTAGTCTCGCTAAAACTCAGAAACGCCTTGACCGATTTTGATGAAATTTTACACAGTTGTTCTACATTGGTTAAGGATGGTCTATAAGGGTCCGAATAGTAAAAAATACGCATCAGCTAGTAATTAATAAAGTGAAGAGCAATTACAAAATGCCCACATACCTCCGAAAAATTATAAAACACAGTCCCAAAGTATTTGAAAGCCAAATAGTGATGTAACACCAGCGTCAGTATAGCCGTTATGAAGGTGACGCTGGTCACTCTGACCACCGGGAAGTCTCGTAACAGTAGACCATGGAGGACCTGTTGTAGGAGCCCTAGGGCGTTCAAGTGGAGCGGTATGTCTTCGAAGATTTGGAGGCCTATGTGGATGGTGGCTGTGGCCTGGAAAATAAAGTGTTTTTTAGCCTTTTCAACGCTATTGCCACATATATGATAGAGTGACTGGTAATTAGTGCCCGATATTTAAATACGTGAATTTACTCATGATAACAAACAACTTTCCTAAAGAAACATTTTTTTAATACTCATTCAATTTTATCACACATTTACATTAAAAAATCAGTAATTTGTAGAATCAGTCAATTGTAGAATCGGTCATTTATAGAATCGGTAATTTGTAGAATCAGTCATTTATAGAATTGTCCATTTCAAGAATAATTGGTCAATTATAGAATGTGTAGTCATTCCTAGACTAAACCTAAATAATGTGTGCAAAGAAATGTTTAAACTGGGGAAAAAGTCTGCCTGGTTATTTTTCATATCTTTATTAGTAAATAATTTGAACTCCAGTGATGTTATACTTACAATAACAGTCCATGTGATAATAGTTTTGGCCATAACTGTGTATTCTTCCACTAATTCTGCTAAATAATATAAACCAGCCGCTGAAATGAATACCATATTGTTTCTTTATTTATTCTTATACACATGAAATATATTTTTAAATATTCCTAAATAAAAACACATGAAATATAAAAAATTGTAGCCCCCAGCATCGGGAACAGTGTCGAGCTACCGGTGGGCGAGAGAAGAACCCCCTCACTATGCGTGCCGTGTCCAGAAGTACCTACTGCACTCATACTGTTCATCATTTGATTCGACCTTTTGAATGGCTAAAACCTCATTCCACTATTAAATGGTATTTTTCTTATTTATTTTTTTGTACTCTATCACAATGCTGTCCTATTTGACCCAAAGGTTGACTGGTAGAGAATGCCTTGTGGCATTAAGTCCGCCTATGTACCACTCTTGTACATGAAGTTTAAATAAATAAATATTTGCACTGATGTAGCGCAAACCAACCAACCATCTACATCATTCTCCTGCCCGTATCCTAATTATTGAAATTTTTCTTTTTTTTGTTCTTCATTGTATTTAATAATTCTTGACATTATAATTAATAACCCCTGACAATGTATTTGATAGTAGTTAACGTTTTCCTTATTCATTTATATATACACAATATACACCGTGACTTTTTAGTGGTCTTAAAAAGGCACCTTTTCATTAGCAGAATAGAATCTCAGGTTCCGCAGGGGGTCTAAAATGGCCGCTTTGACCTTTTGACAGCCAGAACATAAACGCACATGCATGCCCTCTACGACAAGCCACAATTCAGCTATCATTTTGTCACATATTTGTGTCGTTTGGCATACAGGGCACGCGCTTGCTTGTCACATATATGTGACTATGGCGGTTAAAAGGTGAGCAGAATCATAATGGAATAATAGTAATAATTACGTTTCAATTCGTAAAATGGTCACAAAGTGACAAATTATAATATAAACTGCGTCTGTGACCATTTTAAGAATTTTAATGCGATTCATATTATTATCCTATTAAGATTATGCTCAAGCGGCCATTTTAGGCCCCCAGATGAATGTTTAGTACCACTTATTGTGTTTTATTTAATTCATTGTACATATAGCATAGTGCTACCGTTCTGCCAAAGTCAAAAATAGTTATAATTTGATAAGAACTATTTTATCTTACTAATATTATAAAGAGGAAAGATTTGTATTTTTGTGTGTGTGTATGCTTGTAATGAATAAACTCAAAAACTACTGTGCCGATTTCAAAAAATTTTTCACCATTAGTAAGCTACGTTATCCCTGAGTAATATAGGCTATATTTTATCCCAAAATGTTAAAAAAATAAATGTCCACCCGTGCAAAGCTGGGACGGGCCGCTAGTAAATAATAAATACGATTAATTTCGTACTGCCAATGTTTTGTTTGGATTATTGCCAAATCTGCATGTTTTGACACAGGAAAAACATTTATGATAATGCTCTGGCAGTTATTTTATCGCTTATATGCCTCACTATGAGTTTAGAAATGTAGTAATACTAATTATCGGTCAAGGGACATTTAGAATTTTTAATTGAGGATGATAACGCAAAATCTTGGCTTGAAATTTTTCTTCTAGAAAAAGTAAATTAAACAAAAATTGTATTGCTTTATTTTACCATGAATGAGTGTATGTAGTAACTTATTAACATTTAGGTTATAGGAAAAACATACTATTATATTCCTAGGTCCAAATTTTAACACATAAATTACGATTTTTATAAAATATTAATTGAATTGCGATTTTAACATAAAATTGTGTTTATTGCTTACCGATGGCCAGTGTGATGAATAAAGCCTGAACGGCGAAGGATAAAACACTTAATACGTAGAGGAAAATCATGTTTCTGAATTATTTTTCAGCTTTGTTTTGAATTTTCTGTACAAAGTTTTAGGTTATACGCGTTGTCATTGAAATGCCAAATCCAAGTAACGTCAATGTCATTGTCAAAACAGTGTTGTCATCATAGCATTTAAATCTTTACCAAAATATGAAGTATTTTCAATGGAATAGTAGAAACGGTGAAGGAAAACATCGTGAGGAAACCGGCATGTCCTAGAACCAAAAATTCGAAGACATGTGACATCTAACAACCCGCGCTGGGCCTGCGTGGTGGATTATAGCCCATCCTCTCTCATAGAGAGGAGGCCGTCTGTCCCAGCAGTGGGAACATTATAGGCTGATTATTATGCTTATGCTAGAAGATATCAGTGTTAGGTTATATACAAGTTTGGTTTATATTTCAAAAAGATATAATTTTTCTAAAGGCATACTCTAAATCCCGCGCGGGTGCGAGTGCGTGCTCTCGTATCTGTGTTGAAAAAAAGAAGGCGTAGCGTTAAAAGGCGCAGCTGACTCTGACGTGAGTAGCTGGATTTCGAAGGATATTGAATTTTGACAGCGGGCACCCGCTCATTGCAGTAGTGTATTGCAACAGTAAACATTAAAAAAAAACCACTCAAGTTTATTTGCAAACAGTTCATTTTAATGTCATTAAATTACGATGGCATCACATTACAATTTTAATCTTAAAACTAGTTAAATTAAGGGTTGATCAGTCTAAGCAACATGGACTAGGGTCTCTGCGTACAAATCACCATATTCATTCTGAGCTCTGCAGCCATAGTATCCTGTGTCTCCTTTCTTTACGTTCTTGATGGTCAAGACACCATCTTTGTATGTGGCTCTATCACCAAGAGCCTTGGCATTGTATGTCCAAGATACCTTGGGCTCTGGCACGCCAGTAACTTGGCAGGGTATCGACACGTCTTGACCTTCTTTCACGTCAACTTGCTTTTCTGATTTATTGGAGAGTTTTGGCTCACCTGTAAATAGTGAACGAAATATTAGTTTAAAACGGGAAACAAGCATTATTATGTCAACAGCAACTGTAGAAATAAGAGTGTGGATAGGCCTACGACGGGGTAGACCTAGTGAAGGTCATGTTAATCCGCCGGAGGAAACATTAGCACCGGTCGATGTAGTAATGCTTGAGGAAGGCCTATGTCCAGACCATTGGACGTCTTTTGATTGAATAATAACATAAATAACAAGACGTTTGTTATTCCCCGAAGTCTTAAGCAGAGGTGTACCTCCAGCCCACTCCCATTTTGCCATTTATGTTTAAGTCCCATGTAATAGCGGATAAGGGGCGACCCTATAGCTATCAACCACACAAATCCAGGCTCCGGGCGGCTACAGACAAATTCCTAATGGAAAAACCCAATAAAACTAGTCGACTTTGTAGTCGAACCAAGAACCTCATTTTCAGCAGTAGCGACTACTAGACCAACGAGACCCTACTACCAAGTTTTCGTTCAAATTGATACTCACTGACAACAATCAACCTCATGGTATGAGTCTGCTTCTGCCCGACTTTATTGTCCACCACACACTTGTACTCTCCCTCGTCTTCGGGCAGCGTCTCCTTAATCAGCAGCCTCTTGCCACTGGTGCGGTTGTAGGCGGTGACCCTGTCTCCTGGTTTACCATCAGCGAGCTTGCCGTCTTTGTACCAGGTAGGGTAACCTAGGGGGCTGTGGAAAGACATTGATGATGATGACTGATGTAGATTTTTTGGAATGTGGTTGAATCTTAAGTGCCCTATCACCTGCGCACCTGATGATCTAGTTACTGCATCAGTGAGCGGGGTTTGCGTGGCTGAGTTTTTGGCTAAACACATTTGTATTTGTGTGTTTTATAAAATGCTGAATGCATTTTTTGGCGCCCGAATGTCGTTGACAAAAGGGCGCTGTTTGTTAACATTTGTATTTTATTGTAATCATAACATACTGCGTAGTCGCGCGAACCCCGAGCAATAACAATAAATACTGAATGCGTAAAGTAATCAAGGCGATGCCAATTAAAAGAACATAAAAAAACATGATATAACACTTCGCTGGCATACTTGGAAAGGTGTAAAAAAGTCGTAAAACAAAATACATACTTCGTTAGTTTTGCTGCCGCAAGATTATAAACTAAAGTGCATAATTTTAGCTGTACTTAGATGTACTCTGTTCTAAATATCTTAAAATGCTGCCACACGCAAAAGCTAGATGGTAAAATGGTAAAGATAGATGATCTTTACCTTTATCTTTATCTTTTTAAACAGAACGATTATTATCATAAGGGATCTACAGTTTGGAATGAGCAACCGCCTTTGGCCTTTGGCTTTGGCCTTTCACAGTTATGATGCATCGAAAAGGGTATGTAGCTTCATCTTGTACTTTTAAATACTCTGACAATTCAAGAAATATAACATCACGCCTGTAACCGTTTCGTCATTTTGCCAGTTATGTTTAATTCCCATGTAATAGGGGGCGAGCCTATTGCCATCAGCCATACACAAATCCAGAATCCTCTCAGTAGCAGTCTACTTAGAAATTCCTTATGGAAAAACTCAACATCACCTTGCCCGACCCGGGAATCGAACCCAGGACGTCATGCTCAGGAGTCGCGCTTGCGACCACTTGAGCAACGCGGTAGAAAGAATTCAAGAGGGCCTCTAAATGTTTCATTGAAATAAATGCTCAGTTAAAGTAAATAAAAAACACTCACGTTCCACCATAGATGCAGTAGATCATAGTAACATTGCCAACCCTCACCACCATATCGGTGCTGGTATATTGTTCCTCCAATTCTCCATTACTCGGGGTCTTATCCTGCACCAAAGTCTTCAAGAAATGCTCAGCTAACACCACATCTTCGGCAGAAGCAGGTGTTTGGGCGAAGCAGACATATTTGAAACTCGGACTGACATCAGATTCAGTTACGTTGGAGAAATACAGAGTACCTTCAGGTGACAAAGTAATTCTACGGCTGAGGAACGTCTCAACGATGGAAGGGTCTGATCGGAGTTGAGTCTTCCAAACTATCGTCGGCCTGGGGTAAGAATCTGGGATAGGACAGTCCAGTTTAAAAGGCTTGCCTTCTACCGGGGAATGCTCTTGAGTTTTCACTTGTGGAGCTTTGATGAAGGCCCGTTTCAGGCTGATCTTGCGAGTGCTGGCAGTTCCTACAGGAGTCTCGACGAGGCAATGATAGATACCCTCGTCTTGGGGTTGGGGATTGAAGAACATGATGCTTCCTTCGCCGGGGCGTTGGGCGATGTGCCCAGCTTTCTCCCAGTCGAAAGGCTGGGTGTTCTTGTACCAGGAGTACCTGAAAGAACGGTGATATTAGAAATATTGTTAAACCTATATGTAATCACAAAAGTTTTCGCATAACTCGATAGATGGCGTTGTGCGGTTTAAATTCGAGCTATCGTTTGCTTACACACGATTAGCTATAAGGAATGGAGTATTATAAAATGAAAATAAAAAACAGCATCGTCTTGTTTTATAGTGAAGTTCATGGTAAAATGGTAATCGCATCTTGGTTTGGATTTGTACACTACAAATATTATATCATATTTTTTATCCCTCTTTCCATTTACCACTGTCTTATAAAAAAAAGAGAAATCGAATTATTTTTTTAATATTATAAAGCTGAAGAGTTAGTTTGTTTGGTTGAACTACTTACTGGTTCGAATTGAAAAAATCTTTTAGTGTTGGTTAGCCCATTTATCGAGAAAGGCTATAGGCTATATAACATCACGCTACAACGAATAGGAGCAGAGCATCCATTAAAAATGTTGCCAAAAGGGGATAACTTACTCTCCCTTATGTGACGCAGACGAAGTTTCGCGGGTCAACTAGTAATAAATAGAATAAGTCATATCACATTTTTAATGAATCAATAAAGACCAATAAATTTACAAATAAGTTTTCCTTAATAACTCATAAACATGGTAATTATTGTGGTTTTCCAAGTAGGTTACTTATAAGGATATTTTTTACAGTTTCCTTAAATGATTCGTTTTCCTACGTTCAGTGAATCACCTGAGTGTTGAGGGAAACAATAAGATTGTTATTGTTTTGTTTTGCTGTGGTTTTCCTTTTTCATAACATCACGCCTTTTTTTTTTTTTTTTTTTTCGTATGGGAATCATCAAATGACGCTCTGGGTGGAGTGGGAGGGAGTGTCAGACTCTTACTGACTAAAACCCATCCATGTTCCTTCATTGCCCTTTGTGTTCCAGGGCCACGGTATCTCTTTCGAACAGTCCCGCAGCCCCGGCAGGCATCGGCCCTTGCGGGCCCCTTCCTGGTTGCTGACATCTCTTTGAGGCGCGCGTGGAACACGAACGCGCTGTCGACGCGGCCTGTCGTCATTAGACGGACAGACGGTGAGCTAACCCACTCACCGTCCACAGGCCCGACATCACGCCTTTACTCCGCCATGGGGTAGACAGCAGTGTCTTATTAAAGTTTGTATGAAATGCCGTAAGTCGCAAACGATCTTAAACAATTAATGAATATTTACAAGATTATGTGCAGTCACGAACACCAATGTGTATATGTTACGGGCAACGTGATTAACTGGGCATTATTAATAAGGACCGGCCATTATTAATAATGCCCAAGAACGTCGGGCAAAGTGATTAATTTATCACTTTGACCGGCCATTATTAATAATACCCGACGGCCCGTGGTCCATGTAATAAGTCAGTGTTTGAGATAGCCTGAATTTATCACTTGGACCGGGCAGTATGAATAATTCCCTGGTGACCAGTCAGTTCACCAAACATTAATTCAATTTTTTTACTTTACAAGCAACGATTGGCAAAAACATTATTTGTCATTTCATCATTCTACAACAACAAGTTTACCAAATATTTCACTTAGCAAAATAATTATCCGTTAAGTTTTATTTAATAACGTATTATTTGACAAACAATTCATAATTTTTAGCATAATTGCTCTGGACTTTTCTAAAAAAAGAGAAAATAAATGAATTGTGTTTTCTATAAGCATAAACCCTCCAAACAAACACAGATGCTGACAGAAACCCTAACCCTAGACGGTCGACGTCAGGGGCACCCCGAGGTTCGGTTAGTTAGGTTCCTTTAAACCCTGCAGACAGAAATAGGAGCCCCGCGCAGCGGGGCTTCGTCGACTGTATTGTAATTAAATGATATTTAGTAGAAGCGTGATTTATCCTAATAGTTCCCCTATTTTATTACTTTGCCCAAGATAGGGTGGGCATTATTCATAATGGCCGGGAAAAGTGATTAATCATGCTGTTTTAATCACATTGCCCAATTGAGTCGGGCATTATGAATACAGACCGGCCATTATGAATAGTGCCCGGACTTATCAAATTGCCCGTAACATATACACTTTACTAAATTTAAAAGCAATTTTCGCGAGAAATAACAATTGTAACTTGGAGATAGGATCTTTTTCATAAAAATATGAGTTCCAGAATACTATATTCATAACAACATGACATTTTAATCAGAACATTACGAGAAAAACACTTTTAAAAGTTCTTAAGTGTTTACATATTGGTGCTCGTGACTGTACAGGCTTTTACTTTATTTATTTCTTACTAATCTATGTGTACCTATTTTATCTTCTTCCAAAATATGTTAACTAGCTCTTGCTTAGGTTAGTTTTTAGTTTATAAATGTTAGTTTATAGTTAACTAACACTTCACCCACGACTTCGTCCGCAAAAATTATGATAGCTCGGCTAATATGTATCATATAAATATAATTTATAGCCGATAGCAGCCACGAACAATGTAGCTTTCTGCCAGTGAAAGAATTTTTAGAATTGGATCATTAGTTCCGGAGATTACACCCACATACAAACTTACAACATATTTTACCTCTTTAGAATTTTAGTGTAGATAATTTCTGCACTTACTTGACATCCTTCTCCCGACCTTCAGTGGCGCACTCCAGCAGGACGGTGGAGTAGTTGTCAGCCCTGAACAGCACTTCGGCGTGTTGATCCTTCAGCACCGGCAGCTTGGAGGCCTGTGGTTGCTGTACTGGGCTAGACGCGCCTGTGGAACCGACAAAGCATTAGGAGGAGTTGTAATCGGCTTAACATGAAGAGGTTATACACGATTTCCTTTATTTATTCTTCCTAAATATAATTTTAGGTTTTTAAAATATATTTTATTACATTAAAAAATATAGAAAAAGCTTTATTCTTTTTCTATTTTTTTTTTAAAAGGGTGTAAAATGACCCTTAACGAAGCCGAAAGGCACTTGTTCTCCCCGTTATTGCGATCATTTTTTTGTTCTAGACCATACCTGGGAACCCTCCAGTTTTGGAGATATTGGGGGCCCAAGTTTTTTTTTTAGATTTTAATGTAAGATTTTTACTTTGAGCATCTCCACGACCCCCGTATTATTCAATCCGTGTATCAGTACTATGTTTTGAGTGCGTTACATTGAGTCCTACCGTAAAACGTGATTTTTCACCCCAAAAAAAATTTGTTTCCCAGTAATATTTTTTGCGAAAAGGTACTTAGTATGATGTAGGTACAGAATGCTTGGTTGACGGCTTCATGAAGGGGCCGTTTACACCCTCTATTTACTCCGTGCTTTAGACAAAGTTTACTTTCGTAAGACTTCCAATTTATACAGATGTATATATTTTCTTTGGGACGATTATAAAAATATTGTATGGAAAAATTAAACGTGTTTTAAGTAGGTACTTACAGTAAGCTAGGCAGGCCGCCACCATCAAGAAACAAGTCTTCAAAACATGAGCCATGATTTCTGAAAATAAACAATATTAGGTAAACACTTTGTATACAAGGTGGAAGGGACACCGACACACAAATGGTTACCACGTACTCAGTACATCATTCTGAACCCAAAAATTAGATGTTCCATACATTTTGACCATGGTAGGTTAAAAAAAAAAAAAAAACCGACGAAAAAATTATAATGTAGGGTTCAGAATGATATGTTTGAAAGTGGGAAGAATAACGTAGAATAGAGTAGCCCGTAGCCCGTAGCGTTTCGGGAGCAATGTCACAGTTACGCTCTCCCTAGACGTGCTCGTTTTCGATTGCGACTTTGCTTTAAGATCGTTCTCAAAAAAGTAGCGCCGCTCGAATAAATTTACCAATTTGAAAAAATTTAACAATTATTGGGTTTTTTTTTATATAAATCCATTATTGGTATATCTCTTATGTTGGATTGTTCTAGGGTAATAAAATTTCAAATAAATAGACAAAATACAGAGATTAGCACTTGTAATAATACTTTTTCTAACGGCAAAAATGTGAAGAAAACACTAAAGTCACCTAAACTAATCAAAGAAACTAAAGGTTTTTTTCATTTATCTCGAATATTTTTTAATAAAACTGGCCAAGTGCGAGTCAGGCTCGCGCATGAAGGGTCCCTTACCATCGTAGTAGGGAGCCCCTTTTAATTTTTATTTATTTTTATTATTTGTTGTTGTACCGGCAACGGAAACACAAATTCTGTGAAAATTTCAACTGTCTACCTATTACGGATCATGAGGTACAGCCCGCTGATAGACAGACAGACGAACGGACAGCGGAGGCTTAATAATAGGGTCCCGTTAGATTACCCTTCGGGTACGGAAAATAATGTTTCGTCATAAAAATCAAAAGTTTAATTAGATTTCAATTGAACAATTTGAAATGGTATTAAATATTAATAATTTATTTCCCTGACTTAACCTAGTTATAATACATAATAGAGGAGAAAAGAGAAAAATAATAAAAACTTTTTCAAGTACGTACCTCTTTCGTAGCACGTTGTCAGAAACTACGGCATTGGAAGGCGATGCACCAGTTTATATATCAGACAAAAATGATTCAGTTATTTGCATAAATTACTTGTTGAACAGAAGATCAACTTTGCACAACACTGTATTGGAACTCACTTTTTTCCTCCTTTACGTATTGGTCTCAAAAAACGTTGAAATCGTAATTTTTTTCCCATAAAAATTATAGTGATTTTGAGGCAATGAGGCAATGGTCTTCTTTCTAAGTTTAACTTGTGCATTACAGACATCAGTGAAGAAAAACATCGATAAATAATTAATAGAAGTCTGAAAATCCGCAATCCCGTCTTGAGTAAGCGTAGTGATCAATGCTTGTGCCTTCTCTGTAGGAGGAGAGGCTTTTGCCCAGCAGTGGGACAGTTGTAGGCCGCATATAAATAAATAAATTAATTTATTTATTGATTCATAAAAAGAATTACAGTATTTAGGTATGACACTGGATCCCGCACTAGGATACCCTGTGTCGCAGGCTCCAGTCTCTTTCGACAGATAATATGAATTATAAAATAGAACATAGAACAAATGCAACGTTTACAGTATACTTAATTAAATTTAGAACTAAAATCTAACCAAGTGTATGTATCTACGTGATGAGTTTGAGTGTGTATGTATATAATACAAGGTGAAAGAGACACCGACTGTAAAATAGTACCTGATTCTGAATTTTTCAGCGGTACTTTAAAAAAAAAACAATGTTTCCATACATTTTTACCGTGTTCACAACTGTTTTTTTTTAAACCGACGAAACATTTCAGAATGATGTACTGAATACGTGGTAACCATTTTAGTGTCGGTGTACCTTCTACCGCTCGTGGCTTAATAATAACAGCCGCTCGGGTCGATCTTTAGGCTAAGCCATGCTTGCCTAGGTTGGTCTGTGGATGGGTGACCACCCATTACATACCGAGTTTCCTCCGTGCCTCGGAAAGCTCGTTAAGCCGTTGGTCCAGGCTGTCATTTGTAGATCTTTGACAGTTGTTACAAGTAGTCAGTGGCCCAAAAAGTCTGTCAACCAGTCTTACTA
Organism: Noctua pronuba; assembly: GCA_905220335.1. Taxonomy (NCBI): domain Eukaryota; kingdom Metazoa; phylum Arthropoda; class Insecta; order Lepidoptera; family Noctuidae; genus Noctua; species Noctua pronuba. The sequence goes on along the minus strand of LR999922.1, from coordinate 4,927,078 downwards.
AGGGGTATCGTATTACCCAGTACTCACTGGGTTGTGGAGGTCAGATAGACAGTCGCTCCATGTAAAATACTGGTATTCAACTGTATCTGGCTGACTGGAATCCGACCCCAATATAGTTGGGAAAAGGCTAGGCAAATGATGATACCTTCTACCCTGTATATTACCGGGCTTTCTAGCCAGCCAGCTTTCTATGTTAATCACATTGTGGATTACCTCTTGAATTTCAATGCTAAAAACTTAATCTTTTCTTTTATATTAAATTGTAAAATTATTTCAAATGTGTGCTTATCTTGCATGAAAAATCAATTTATAATAAATTAACTTGCAGGTTAATTCAAATCGGATATGCAACAAAGGATCCATAAACACAACATGCGCCCACGCTTGTATCCTTCGGCGTGCGACAGAACCAGACGTCATTTATTTATTTTACCTAGAAGGCACCATTTCAATTGCTGAAAACCTAAAAAGAGGAAAAAAAATGATTTGCCGCAGGCACATGACGTGCATCATACAAAATGACAAATAAAAACCGGCCAAATGCGAGTCGGCGCATGAAGGGTTCCGTACCATCGTAATAGGCCTTTAATTTTTAATTTATTTTTATTCGTTGTTGTTATAGCTTTCTTATAGTTTTTCCTATAATCCATAGGCAAAGAATAATTTTTATATTTTTTTCAAAATTTTCGGCTGTAGTTTCGGAGTTAAGGGGGGAATCCGCGGGAGACGCCCCGGGACTGTACGCACTTCAATTTTATTTATTTGTATATAAATGGAAAATGATTAGGTACTTGATATTGAGTGAGATATACCACAACTAAAAAGGCAGAAATAAAAAAACTTTTTGCAAAAAAAAACAGTTGTTTTTCTGTTCTCCCTTGTACTATGGCATGTTGTACCGAGTATGTTTTGCAAAGTGCAACACATACTCAGCTGATAACCTGTGTTATAAGTACCTACAGAGTAGGGACTTTACTGTCACCGGCAGAATTCAAAGTATGCCATTGTCATATTTATTTTACAATTTTACGCAAATGAGGGAACGCCTCGTTGGTTTAATGGTCGAGGCTGCTGAGCAGGCTCGCGGCTAAATAATAACAGCCGCTCGGATCGATCTTTAGGTTAAACCGTGCTTGCCTAGGTTAGTCTGCGGATGGGTGACCACCCATTACATACCGAGCTTCCTCCGTGCCTCGGAAAGCACGTTAAGCCGTTGGTCCCGGCTGTCATTTGTAGATCTTTGACAGTCGTTACAGGTAGTCAGTGGCCCAAAAAGTCTGACAACCAGTCTTACTAAGGGGTATCGTATTACCTAGTACTAACTGGGTTGTGGAGATCAGATTGGCCGTCGGTCCATGTAAAATACTGGTATTCAGCTGCATCCGGTTAGACTGGAAGCAGACCCTAACATAGTTGAGAAAAGGCTAGGCAGATGATGATAGCTGAGCAGGGTGTCTAGGGTTCGATGTCTGGTTTGGGCAATTCTCATAGATTTTAGATTAGACGTCGGTTAAATACATATAATTATGTTAAAAGAAACCTTACTTATCCCAGGCAGAACCGCACGATACTATAATTTTAGAACTCGCTGCGGTCGCTTTTGCATCGAGATTTTCAGCATACTGCAATACATACTTCAATAATATCACATCATCACATCTTTTGAACCTTCGACGAAATTAGAAACAATAGGGAATATGCATGTAATTTCTTCTTAACTTTTTTTTTTCTTAGTTTGCTCTGTCCCACTCCTGGGCAAAGGCCTCCCTTCACTCCTTCCACTTAAATCAATGAAATAAAGTGTGTAAATCGACCCTTAACGAAGCCGAAAGGCACTTGTTCTCCCCGTCGATGTACAGAATGCTTGGTTGACGGCTTCGTGGAGGGTCTGTTTACACCCGGTATAGTACTATCAACCCAAGAAAATAATTAAAAGTTAAGTTCAATTGGCTGCTTGTCGCTCAAAAAAAAAAATTAAACTCCTACAATTTTCTCTACGACAGTTCAAACGTCCGTGAATGTTGCGTCCATGTTATGTGACGTCAATTATCTCATCTGCCTTGTTTACATCTAATTTTTATAATTGGATGTGCTTTATTCAAGCAAACATTGCAATAACAATATTATAATAAAATCTTACTGAAACTTTAACTACTTTTCAAATAAAAGTGTTTTTTTGAGACATAGACTTTGACGTCACTACCGGCGCTATCGAGGGACACGCTTCATAAAATATTAAATTGTAAAATAAGTTGCATATTCCCTATTGAGCACTTGGAAACCAACACTGCATTACTGCCGGAATACAGCCTGGACCTTCAGATTTCGGTATGTTCGCGCCAGCCGCGGTGGCCACATGACCGAAACCATATTTATACATTCGTCACATAAAATTATCCGTAAAATTAAAAACAATTTCATAGGATATCAAATTTTTTCTTATGTATATATTTCTGTTTTATTTCAAATTAAATGATTCGTTCTCCGCTGCTAAAAAAACACCCATTATTTCTATACGAACTGTCACAAGAAAACCTAACCTAACCGAGGCGGGGTGCAAAAAAATTCGAGCTCGCTTCGCTCGCTCTTGCAACCTAAAACAGGGCCTCCAGTTGGTTAACGGCTGAATGAAACACGCTGTGTCTAAAAGAGTAATGGATCTGAATGTTGATGGATGGAGTTGATGTATAAGAAGGCCAAAGAAAAGATGGATGGATTGTGTGACGAATGATACGAAAGAGAAAGGAGTTAATGATGCCGTGACGTCTGACAGGGGAGAATGGAAGAAGAAAACGTGTTGCGCCGACCCCAAGTAGAATGAGACAAGGGCAGGAAGATTATGCTGATGAGGATGAACCTATCTCATCACTCGTAAGGTGTAAAAGATCTGCGGGACTGTTCGAAAGAGATACCGCGGCCCTGGAACACAAAGGGCAAAGAAGGAACATGGATGGGTTTTAGTCAGTAAAAGTCTGACACTCCCTCCCACTCCACCCAGAGCGGGAGGAGTTATTTGATGATTTCCCATCCTTAAAAAAAAGGGGGTAAAACATGCAGTTACTACGTAAATGTAGCAGACGTGCTGGGATTAACTATGAGTACTAAATACACAGGTACTTGAATCATTGTTCACAGTCTTTTAAAACAAAGATTTTCCTCTTTACCTTCAATAAACCTATTATTACGCGTGTTTTTTTCAATTGATTTGATAGGTAGAGATTTATGAATTAAATTATCTAAAAAATTTGGTATCTCATAAAATGTTTCAAGTAGGTAGGGTACAATTGACGGCACGGTTGGCGCAGTGGCTGAGCGATTGACTGCTGCGTTGCATGTCGCGGGTTCACGGAACAAATATTTGTATGGCCTACAGATAGTTGTTCCGGGTCTGGCTGTCTGGCTGTTTGTGTATGTGAGTTTAAATGTTTGTAAACGCGCCCACGATACAGGAGAAATTCCTAGTGTGGGGCAAGGTATTTTTAAAAAAAAAAATAAAAAAAATCTTTTGAGATGTTGCAAAGTACCTAGCTCTATGTAAATACAAGATATATAAGTTGGTATGAGTGTTTCGATGGCATCGATTCCCGATAAGTAGACACATCCTAAAAAAAATTCTTTTCCCAGCAATAATTTTGCGTAGCGTTACTTAGTTTGATGTACAGAATGGTTGACGGCGTTGTGAAAGGTCCATTTGAATAAATATAATTTACTAGCTATTGCCCGCGGCTTCGCTCGCGTTAATATCAATTCGGATTGTACACTGCTTGAAATAATACAATTCAGTCATGATACGAAAAACACGTGGCGCCATCTATTATCATAAGAACGTTATTGTTGTTTTCCTCGGGAACAGTACTTTTTTCGGGATGAAAGGTACCCTATGTCCGTTTCTGTATACCTCACCACGTATATGCAAAATTTCAGGATGATCGGTTCAGTGGTTTAGGCGTTAAAACGTAACAAACAAATTTACTTTCGCATTTATATTGTTAGTAAGGATAAGGATTATGGACTCAGCAACTTGAAGCTTGAACTGTGCAAACGAGTCTTGAACCCGAGTTGAAGGTTTCTTGAAGTTAGCGGGGATTAACTGAGAGACCCTTCAAGAGTAAAGTAGTATTTACTTTGGGAATGGTGCGAGAAATTCATAATGTCAATGACGATTTGTTTGCAAACGTCTACTTGCCCTAAGTATGGTATCATCATCATCTGCCTAGCCTTTTCCCAAGTATTGTGGGGTCGGCTTCCAGTCTAACCGGATGCAGCTGAATTCCAGTATTTTACATGGAGCGACTGCCTATCTGACCTCCACAACCCAGTTAGTACTGGGTAATACGATACCCCTTGGTAAGAATGGTTGTCAGACTTTTTGGGCCACTGACTACCTGTAACGACTGTCAAAGATCTACAAATGACAGCCGGGACCAACGGGTTAACGTGCTTCCGAGGCACGGAGGAAACTCGGTATGTATTAGGTGGTCCCATCCACAGACCAAACTAGGCAAGCACGGCTTAACCTAAAGATCGACCCGAGCGGCTGTTACTATTTAACCACGAGCTCCTATGTATGGTGTGATAGTACCTAAATATCTTGAAGATCGCTTGAGTGGTAATCGGTTGGCTTGGTATGGACATGTGATGCGGAGGAATGAGGGCAATGTCGTGAGGAAAGTTTTGAGTATGGATGTAGATGGGAATCCGTATAAGAGTAGAGGAAGACCAAAGAAACGATGGATAGACTGTGTGAAGGATGATATGGCTAGAAAGGAGGTGACTGCTGAGATGACGAGTAATAGAGAAGTATGGAAGAAGAAGACATGCTGCGCCGACCACAAATAGATTGGTATAAGTGCTGGAGAAGGATGAAATGATTGGAAAATAATTATCTGCTAGTACATGCTATAATATTATTATACTTGTACTGCACACTGACGACTAATTGATGTATCAATCTATACATATAATAAGACAGTAAAAAAACTGTGTCTGTACATTGAAGTTATTTAAAAAAAAAAAATTAAGGGGGGTTTAGAAACAGTAATAGAGCACGAATCCAAAAAAAAAATTCTGTCTGTTTGTCTGTTTATCTGTTTGTCTGTTTGTCTGTTTGTCTGTTTGTCTGTTTGTCTGTTTGTTTGTACACGCTAATCTTCGGAACTACTAGACGGATTTGAACGATTTTTTTTTTGTTGTGTAGGTATTAAGTCTGGGCAACATATAGGCTATAATTTATCTTGGAAACTTGAACACCTGATGCAGAACCGCAATAGAATAGCTGAACTATAAGAGATACAAAAATGGTACCATAGCAAAAATTGTTCCACGTGATGAGCATTTTCTGCTGAGAGAATAAATTTGAAGATCTGGAACACCTGATGTGGAACTCCAAGAGTCCAGCTACACTATAACATATATAGGAATGACGTCTTAGCAAAAATTGTTCAATCTGATGACCACTCTCTGTTGATTTATAAAAATCGAAGATCTGGAACACCTGTTGTGGAACTCCAAGAGCCCAGCTACACCATAACACATATAGGAATGACGTCTTAGCAAAAGTTGTTCGGTCTGATGGGCTTTTCCTGTTGACTTATAAAAATCGAAGATCAGAAACATATGATGTGAAAATCAAAGCTATCACTAATTTCACTGTATAATTATAAAATAACATAAGCTGGGAGTATCTCCACGCGGTGAAGGCGGCAACAGTTTAGGACTGATATTCGATGACGATGGTATATCATTGAAAATTTGACTCTCACTCTGGACAAAACTCCTATTTATTTTTTACTTTATCGAATAAATATGCCTTCGGGCTTATGTTATTTGAGTGTTTTAGACTTTTTCCACTTATCTTCGTGACGCGGTAGCCTACCCGGTAACGCAGGGGAGCAGTCACTTAGATTTTAATTGATCAGGTATCTTCACAATAAAACTATAACCATGCCTAGAAAGAGGTCAAATCTTTCCCAATGTTCCAAAGGAGCTAAAAGATTGAGGATCATAAGATCCCAAGAATCTACCGAAGAACGTCAGGAGAGACTTGATGCTGTTCGAGAACATCAGGCTGCAACTCGCTCCGTGGAAACCTCTTCCTCTCTTCTCTTCTCTTCCTCTTGCATAACGAAGCACGCCTGCGTTCTCAGCGTATTTACGCATCTACATCCAGGTCTCTAGAGAACTGTGAAGAACATGATGCGCGACTGACCGCTGATCGTGAACGTCATGCATTGTCTCGCGAATCGGAGACGTTCACGGATAGAGAATTACGCTTGAGTTCCAAGCGTATCTACGCATCGACTTCTAGGTCTCTAGAGACAAGTGGGGAACGTGATGCGCGACTGACTACTGATCGTGAACGTCACGTATTGTCTCGCGAGTCGGAGACGTTCACGGATAGAGAATTACGCTTGAGTTCCAAGCGTATCTACGCATCGACTTCTGACTTACAAAAATGAAAGATCTGGAACGTCTCGAATCGTCTCGCGCATCCCGTTATTTTCCCGTCCCCGGGCTCTTAGAATTCGACATCAGACGTTTCAGATCTTCGATTTTGACAACCCCGTTGTCGCTGGCATAAGCAACAGGATCCGCGTACGAAGTCGCGGGCAGAAGCTAGTCCTTAATATAGTGCCATAATATTTTGATAGACAAAAGATCTAGTTTTTGATAAATGTTAATGTGCTGTGCAGAACAGCACAGAAACATTTTTTACACTAGAATATAAAATGTAATTAAAATGATCGCAAAAGTTCACAAAAAAATTGCGAATGAACGAATCAGTCGCAAAAGTTCACAAAAAAATTGCGAATGAACGAATCAGTCGCAAAATTTTACAAAAATATTGTGATTGGACGAATCAGTCGCAAATTGCGAATGAACGAATCTGTCGCAAAAGTTTTAAAAAAAAATTGCGGATGAACGAACCAGTCACAAAAGTTTTAAAAAAAATTGCGGATGAACGAATCAGTCCCAAAAGTTAAAAAAAAAATTGCAAATGAAGGAATCAGTAGCAAAAGTTTTCAAAAAAAAAAATTGCGAATGAAGGAATCAATTGCAAAAGTTTCCCACATTTTTTTGTATACCAACTTACTCTATTCTTGGTCAATTAAAATTGTTCTAACGTAAAAATGTTAATAAGCTATGCTGTGAGCTTTTGACTTTCAAAATATTAGGAATTGATACATCGATTAGCTGTCAGTTTGCATTACAAGTATTCAAGTACTTTTGGGGGTCAATTCCGACCCCCAAAATAAAATCTGAACTAATATTTTAGAGATTTTTTTTTTTGTAAGTTTGTTTGTAGGGGATAATCTCCGGCATTAATAATCCAATTCTAAAAATTATTTTACTGGCAGAAATCTACATTATTCGTAGGCAAGCTAGGCTATAAATTATATTCATATTATGCATATTAGCCGAGGTATCACATTTTTTGTGGACGAAGTCGCCGGAGAAGTGCCAGTATGAGATAAAGTAACTCTGTCTGTTACCATTTCACGTCGGAAAACACGGAAAAAGACGGGTGAACGGAATCAGGGTAATAGTAATACAGGGTGTAAAAAGACCCTTAACGAAGCCGAAAGGCCTTGTTCTCTCCGTCATTGCGATCATTTATTTGTTCTGAACTATACCTGGAAACCTTCTAGTTACGGAGATATTGGAGGTCAAAGTTACAATTTTTTTAAAGTTTTTTATTTTATTTTTGTCTTTAATCATAATCATAATCATAATCATTTTATTTTCAGGCAACTAAGGCCCATACATAAATTACACAAAATAATCTTATGAAATAATAAACTAATACATATTTAAAAAACCTTAAAACTAAGACTATACACGTAACGTTGTCGGCGTCGTGTTTCGCTGCGTGGTGTCGCGTAACCGTCCTCGGAAACGTCGATATACGACACCGTTCGGCCAAAAGTCCTCTTTCAGGCAGGTCTGTAGATGTTGGGTTGGAACTCGAACCACGAATGACTTAAAGTTGATAGTTTAAGGTAATAACTTTCCTTCAATAACCTCCATGACCTATTTACTATTCTAAGTATCTATCAGCACAATGTTTCGAGTGTGCTACATTGAGCGTTACCGTAAAACGTGATTTTTCACCCCAAAAAAAAAGTCATTTCCCAGCAATATTTTTTGCGTGGAGTTACTTAGTTTGATGTACAAAATACTTGGTTGACGGCTTCGTGAAGGGTCCATTTACACCCTGTATTATGTGTGGTGTAAACTGTTACTATAAGTTGGTTATAAATAAATAAATAAAAAATAAATATAAAAGACAAGAGATTAAATTGAATAGGAACAAAAAACAGGCGAAAATAAACGCTTGATTTATTTCTAATCAATAGCTGATGTTGATGGACAGATTATCTCGACATTCGGCCCGACCTCTTATTAGATAAACGGTACAAGTAATAAGTTTTAATTGCTAGGTTTAGGTTTTATGACCTCAGACTGGCCTAGGGTTGCCACCATTTTCAAAAGAAATAAATATTGTGAGATGAGTTTTTCTCAGGGGTTCCGATCAGTGGCGTAGCGTGGGATTTTGCCGCCCGGGGCCGAATGTAATTATGGCCGCCCCCTCTAATTCCATAATTAGTCAAGAAACGTAGGCAAGAGTCAAAATACAAAGCATTTTTTTTAATTATTAAAAAAAAAATCTATAAATTTATTTTTCAAAGTAAAATCTTTTTTATACACAATTTCATTCAAGAAAGGAGGTTTCTGATGAGATGACGAGTAATAAAGAGTTAGAGAGGTATGGAAGAGGAAGACATTCTGCGCTTTTCCCTAAGAATTGGGATAAGAAGGGCAAGAGAATGATGATGATCATTTGTTCGTATGTATGTAGGTTTGTCATGTTGAATTGCGATATTTGTGTTATTGAATGAGTTCATAAAGTAAAAAGTATATAATTTGGAGTAAACACACAGAACATGGACAACAAAAACAGGAATAAACGAGCGTATCAAGAAAGCTTCTAAATAGCGGCCGTAATCGTCGTTCATTAGGCAAGTCTCGGAGCCGTGGGCGGTATTGCCAGCTCACAAAAATGTTTTAAAGGCAGTGCTACAAAAAAACATTTATTCCGTTGATTAAACTAACTATATACTTTATCAATTAAAAACTATTAAATAAACTAACAACAAACTATAAAAGGGCATCAAAAAATTCATCCTCAACGCTCTCAGCTGGTAAAGTGCCCAAGAGATTGGAGCCGTTGCCACGTTGTATGGCAACACTTAGCCTCTGGCTTAGCCCTTGGGTCACGGAAAGCGTCAACTAGGCGTTTCGAAATATCCTAAAACAGGCTATATGGGTGAATATCAACAACGTGCATTTTTATTCAATTTTGGTGGCGAAATTTTTTCTTCATTATTCGTGAAAAATAAGGGGCTGTCATAAGAAAAGAAACTCCAAGCTGGAAGGATCTTCAAGAGGGCTCAGAAAATCTCGATAACTTTTTGAGATATTTAGGTTCAAAGTCTAGTGTGGCCACCAAAATTGAAAATCGCCCACCAAAATCGAAAGTGCCCACCAAAATTGAAAATCAGTGGCACCAAAATTTAATTTCTCCATCACAAACCTCAATCTCACTAATAAAGCTCAATGTAATCTAATCTAAATCATCTATCAATCGAAATCTAATCTCTAATCTCACAAATTCTCATTCTCATCAATAACTTCATCGGTTAATAAAACTCTCAGTTGTTAAAAAATATTTATTATTATTTATCTGATCGATCATTATGAGTTTATGACACAAAAAAAAAACGAAAACAAAAAACATAAATATTTTTATTTTAAACAAAATTAATAATAAAGACCAAGTGGTAATAAATACCAAATCTAGTGGAGATAAGGTCGTTTCGAAGCCGGAGATTCTGTCAGAAGTCGAAAACTTCTACGGCAAGTTTTACGCATCGCATGAATCTCGACCTGATCCCGAAAATAAGGATTCCAAAGCCACCTTAACCCGCCATTCCACAAAAGACCTACCAGAATTCAGCCAAAACAAAATCGGGGCGTCACTTAGACAGCTTAAAAATGGAAAAGCGCCTGGTGAGGATGGGATAACGACTGAGATCCTGAAAGCGGGAGGAAGTCCTGTATTAAGAAAGCTACGGGAGCTTTTCAACTCGGTCCTGTTCTCTGGGAGAACTCCAGAAGCGTGGTGAAGGAGCGTGGTCGTTCTTTTCTTTAAAAAGGGGTATAAGATCCTATTCAAGAATAACGGACCCATTTCGCTCCTTAGCCACGTGTATTAGCTGTTTTCAAAAGTCATCACGAATCGTCTAGCGCGAAAAGACTCGACGACTTCCAGCCACCGGAGCAGGCCGGGTTTCGAGGAGGATTCAGCACCATAGACCACATCCACACAGTACGGCAGATCATGCAGAAGTTCGAAGAGTATATCGGCCGCTGTGTCTTACATTCGTGGACTACGAGAAGACTTTTGACTCTGTCGAGATCTGGTCAGTTCTGGAGTCTCTGCAGCGATGCCAAGTCGACTGGCGATATATCCAAGTGCTGAGAACTCTTTATGAAAACACCACAATAACCATTCAAACTCAGAACCAGCAAACAGAGCATATCCAATTGCGTCAGGGGGTGAGCCAAGGGGACGTAATTTAGCCAAAATGGTTCACCAACGCACCTTTTTTTTTGGATGGGAAATCATCAAATGACCAGCCCTCCCCCCTCTCTGGACGGATTGGAAGGGAGTGTCAGACTTGTGTCCATGTTCCTTACAGTCCCGCAGCCCCTCACCAACGCACCTGGCATTAACATCAACGGCGAGTACATCTTACACTTGAGATTTGCATTGCAGTTGAAATCGTCAAACTGGCTGAAGCGATGCTCGACTTTGCAGCACATGCTAGATGGCCTAATTGATTCATCAATACGCATTGATCTCAGAGTGAACTTGGACAAAACCCAGGTTATGTTCAACGAACACGTCACCCGGAACCAGGACCTATTGTCAATGGCGATTCTCTCGAGGTTGTTCGAGAATATGTTTATCTCGGGCAAACTCTGCAGTTTGGTAAGAACAACATTAAGAGGGAGACTGACAGAAGAATTCAGCTGCGCTGGGCAACTTTTGGGAAACTTCGTACGGTCTTCTCGTCGCGTATTGCACAGAGCCTAAAGACTAAGGTCTTCAACCAGTACGTCTTGCCTGTTATGACTTATAGGGCTGAAACGTGGACACTCTCGGTACGGCTGGTCCATAAATTCGAGGTCGCTCAGCGAGCTATGGAAAGGGCTATGCTTGGGCTCAATGCTTTATGATGTAATTTTTTGTTGTTTCAAACAAAATAAAAAATATTAAATCCAAGGAGAGACACAGTGAAACAGCAAACAGATCATTACCATTTCACCATCGCTCTAGTGACTACGCTCTGCAGATTTCAGTTAAACTAAAAAACCTTAACTCAATATTTGGATGCTAATCACCAGACTAGATTAATGGTTTCTATAATCAGTCTTTAAATCTAAGAAAGGAATTTGTAGTTTTCAAATATAAATCTTCTCTCATCGTATGCCACTCTTATAATAATTGGTCTTACTTACTGCAAAGTACATAACATTTATTTGTTTCCTAATAAAACTGTCCTGCAACGTAAAAACTGGCTATATAGGTACAAACCATACATATACAGTACATACTTAAAATTTGGTGGCTCGTTTTCAATTTTGGTGGCGGGAAAACGCCACCAAAGCCACCAAAATTGAGCCACCAAAATTGGGACCAGGCATAAAAAAAATCTTTAAAAATAGGGGTTTTAAGTTCCGATTAAATTGATGTTACTGATTTATACGAAACCCTAATCACTAGCTATAACGTGAAGCTTACTATTAAAACCCTTTATAATCGACAGCAAATCGATCCACCAAAATTGAACAATTCTTGTCCCCCTTCCCACCCAAGGTGAGTACTTACGTTTTTGGGGGGTAATCACAGCACTAATCACATACCTGTTACGCGAAACTGCTGGTTCAAGACTTAGAAATGCGAAATAATAAAACACGATTGATCACACACGCCCGAAACTTCATGTTATAGTAAATTGAAAAAGTGCCACGAAAATTTTGGTTTTTGCTTGGACAAACTTTGATCGAGTGTCCTGTGCTTTTAAATTAGATTTCCTAATATAGTTTAATTGTTTTTAGATAGTGTGTCTCATGCATATACGAAGGAAATTGTTTATTTGCTATTTTACCCCAAATTGTTACTTTGGTGAATGCAATTATATCAAAAAATGGAACTGGGACAAGCCACCAAACTTGAATTTTGAGGTGTTTTTTTTTTCCCTGATTATTTATATATACTTATAAAAACAAAAAATGTGGCCCTAATTGAACCAAGTTACGTAGTTCACTATAAAAAAAAATAAGAAACATCCTATCATTTTACACCTCGATTCTCAACGTGGACACGTAAAATTTGCTGCTGTGATATTCACCCATATGAGCACTCGGACCCCACAGTCCCGGAGTTTTAACCCCAAACGACGGCTCGAAAAGTGCTACAATAATTATGTAATTTTTACTTTATTGCTCAAAAAGTTATATTATTAAGTTATGTTATTTTATTACTTGGTGTACTAATAAAGGAATATTTTTGATATATATTTGGCAAATTCATAATAATTCTCTTGTCCTTATCCCAATTTATTTTAGATTGGTGCAGCATTTAAGCTCGTTAAATGTTAATTAACTCCATCCAAAAGATGTTTGTAAAACATCTCTATCAGCGATAAGACCACAGTTGTAAGCAGAATTAGAAATATTGTAAAATAGTTGCCATAATATAAAGGTAATTAACGCCCTTTGAGGTCCTCTGCAGCTGCAGCGGCAACGCCAGCACAGCACGATGAGTTTGGAATATGCGATGGCACAAAAGTATCAAGTAGTATTTATCTGAACTGAATAAAAAAAATATTAATTTATTTTTACACAAATGGCAACCCTGCCCACTCATGCGGGTTGACATATGTCACATATGGTACATCTAGTTAGCATATACATTACACTCCATCACTCTTGGGATTCACCGGCGACGAGGAAACTGCAGTTTTAATCATTTTCCTTTTGTTGTTTTGATTCTGTAGTGCAAGGTCATACCGGTGTCACCGACTGGGCGGAAAAGACGTGACATAATTCATAGAAGCGTTTGATTCCTTGAAATGTAACCAGCGTAAAATAGAAAAGCACATGTTTCTGGTAAATTCATAGTTCGCGTCATTGTCAAGAGTTTCCATAAAAAGAACTGTCTCCTTACTTGCATTACGACGTCTACGACTAAAGACTGATGAAGTAGCTTAATAAGCAACACAAGATTTAAAATGAGTACGAACTGCAAATAAATATTTTTCAATACCTACTACCTACACTTCTTTATACATCGTTCTCACATAAATGTATAGTCTCCACATGAATGATGTACCAAGATTTTGTAACAATATTTTGATTGAAAAGAGTGTCCATGGAGTTTCTTGCCCATTCTTCTCTATAGAAATCTACGTTTTGGAATGGGCAACTACAGTACTTTCACAAGTTATTATGCCTTGTGTCTGGGACTGTAGCTTCGCCTTCTTTGTTTTTCTGACATTCAAAAGTGACTGTTATGGTCTAATTGAAATAAATGCTTTGAGTTTTCACACATCCTCGAAAAAATATTTTTGCAAACTACCGACTTCCAAAAAAAACACTAAAAACTCAATGAAACAAACAAAGTCGGTGACTTTTTATGTACTTCTTATGTAGTGGCTAAATTATAACGGCCGCTCGGATCGATCTTTAGGTTATCCGTCCTTGCCTAGGTTGGTCTGTGGATGGGTGACCACCGATTACATACCGAGTTTCCTCCGTGCCTCGGAAAGCACGTTAAGCCGTTGGTCCCGGGTGTCATTTGTAGATCTTTGACAGTCGTTAGGTAGTCAATGGCCCAAAAAGTCTGACAACCAGACTTACCAAGGGGTATCGTATTACCCTGTACTAACTGAGTTGTGGAGTTCAGATAGGCTGTCGCTCCATGTAAAATACTGGTATTCAGCTGCATCCGGTTAGACTGGAAGCCGACCCCAATATAGTTGGGAAAAGGCTAGGCAGATAATGATATTTTTTTATTTTACCCTTTTTAGTTTTTTCACACAAAACCTTGTTAAGTATCAATTTTACATTGTAACTAGAAGTTATTAGCACATCATCTACATAGTCATAGACGGAGACTACAGTCATAGCCACCTTCATTTATACATGGTTTAAACGGACCCTTCACGAAGCCGTCAACCAAGCATTCTGTACATCAAACTAAGTAACTTTACGCAAAAAAAAATTGGGGTGAAAAGAAAAATCACGTTTTACGGTAGGACTCTATTCACTAAATGTAACTCAGAAAATTGTGGTGATGGATGGATTAAATAGTACGCGGGTCGTGGAGGTGTTTAGAGTAAATATCATACTTTAAAAACACGTCTTTAAAAAAAACTTGTGAAAAAGTTAGAACTTTGACCCCCAATATCTCCGTAATTAGAAGGTTCCCAGGTATAGTCCAGATCAAAAAAATGACGGGGAGAACAAGCGCCTTTCGGCTTCGTTAAGGGTCTTTCTACAAGCTAAAAAAAAAAAATAAGAGACCACAGGTTCTTCAGAGAAAATGGTTTAATAAATGACCGAAACACGTTACAAATATAATCGGATAAATGACCTTATCAAAGCTCTGACATCGCACACTGCTGGGTTTGCTCGGGGTGGCTCTGCTGGTTCGAATTTTGATTCAAGTTTTTTTTTTTCACTTTGGTGCCATAGTTCAAAAATAAATACCTAGCCTCTTTTAAAGCTTCTTCCCTCGTCGCAGGATTCCTTAACCTAATAACCATTTCGTTTGCATCTGGGATCCTTGATTTTGGTCTCCAGAAGACGTCAGATTTTTTTTTGCGTCCATCGGTGGCGTAGTATCTTACAAGAACGCAGGACAGAGAGGTCATTGGTGGCATTAATATACGTTGTATATTCAAAGAGCAGAAGTTTGAAGGTGCCTGATTATTGATATGGCAACATTTTGGGATATCGACATAAGAGTAAGAAGTTTTCGCGGGTGCACGTTTTGTCTTTGGGATGTCTACGGTAGAGTAAGAAGCTCTAGAGCACTCCACCGATGCGTGCTCCGAGACTATTACTTCAGGTTTCTTGATCGCTGGTTGTTCTACATTTTCTTGAGGTGGTACTTTCTGTACATCGACGATGTTTGGTATGATGTCCCTAGAGGTAGTGTACGGTTTGGTCACGTCAAATTTCGGTTTCATCCATTCAGTTTTGAAGAAAGTTCTACTTATTAATTTCGAGTTTTTGATTCGAACTGGAAAAGAAAATTGATGTATTAGTATAACATAACATAAAACAACATTCACACCGGTAGTCCTCCATAGATATCTACGATTTGGAATGGGCAACTACAGTACTTTCACAAGTTATTATGCCTTGTGACTGTAGCTTCGCTTTCTTTTTTTTTTCTTACATTCAAAAGTGCCTGTAATGGTCTAATTGAAATAAATGCTTTGAGTTTGAGTTTGATCGCTCCCATTTGAAAAAGGTTTTTTTTTATAATAATTTCTGAACGAAGGTCGCGGGCAACAACTACATAGTTTAAAACAAAAGCGACTTTTTTTTAAATCATTTATTTATTTGTTAACATAGGTACTTACACGATAAAAATACAGATCTTAGGTTAGTTAAACAGGGCGCTATGTTATGCCAAGAGGCGTACTTTGCAATTTTAAATAATAGTAGTTCTAAATTAATTCGTCATTTAAATATTCGTCAATAGTGTTTTTTTTTTTTTTTTAATCGAGGGCTACCTCCTTCATCCTACAAACTTTGTCTTTATTATATTAGTGTTATGTGTTTATGCGGGTTTTTATCAGTCACAAATAGTATTTATTTACTATTTTCCTGTTTTCAGACATTCCACTCACAGTAGATAACAAATGCAGTGGTTATCGATTGCATAAGCAATTAGAAATGTTTATAAACATTATAGAGGAAAATCATAAGCACTAAACCACGCCAGGATAACCCAAAGGGTTAGGCAGAGGTGTATCTCTGTTAGTAGGTACCTACACCCACATTTCGCCAGCTAATCCCATGAAGGGCTGAGCCTACTGTCATTAAATGTACGAAATGTCAAATCCAGATTAAGTTTACGAAAGTCAGTTATGATGCTGGTGCTATCTAGCCTTTGGTGTAATGCTCTTTCATGTGCTCTCAAGTGGGTAGCAATTAACCAACTTTGGTTGAAAAACTCCGAGCACAAAGCGGACATGTCAGAACACCATTGACGACATTGTAAGTTATAGTCATCTGTGGATGTGCGTGTGAACTAATTTAAAAAAATTAACTTCAGAAGTCGGTGACAAAAAAAAACAGAATCAAACAAAGTCACCGACTCTGAAGCTTACCATACATTATAATATGTGGCTTCTCAGACCATACATAAGACCGCTCCGTATCAGAAGGACAATCTAGTAAAATGTCCTTGTGGGATAAATGACGTTAAAGTAAAACGACCTACTAGTAAAACGTCTGAAATTTAAAATCGTCGTACTAGTAGAACGTCTGAAATGTATAAACGGCATGTTGGGCAAAAGCACTGGTACACTGACGCAAAAAATAAACCAAAGATAATTGGTAAATTATTTTAATTTTAAGAATTTTTTTTTTTAATAATATAACAAATATTCCACCTTCTGTACATGGATGATCTGAAACTCTTTGCCCCCAACAAATTGCGACTGATGGAGCTACTTAAACTAACTGAAACTTTTAGTAGCGCCATCAGGATGGAATTTGGTGTGGACAAATGTGCAGTCATGTATGTAATGCGAGGGGAGCTTGTGGAATCCGAGGGACTTCAGCTCTCGGACTCCAAACACCTAAGATCACTCTCTTCATCCGAAAGCTAAGTATTTGGGTACGTCGGAAGCGTTAGGCATTAATGTAACTGATATGAAGCAATCTTTGAAGGAGCGCTTCTTCGGTTGCAAAAAATATAATGAATTTTTATTTTGTGCACTTGAATGTACATTATAGCATATGCAAGTCTTTTTGCCCAACATGCCGTTTATTCATTTCAGACGTTCTACTAGGATGACGATTTTAAATTTCAGACGTTTTACTAGTAGGTCGTTTTACTTTAACGTCATTTATCCCATAAGGGCATTTTATTAGATGATCCTTCTGATACGGAGCGCATAAGACTCGTCATTTTTCAAAAAAGCCATTGTTCAACTAATGCGCAATTTCCTCGTCATTTAGTAGTAAGTCATACAAGATTTGTAGGACAAGATTCGATCGATCAATCAATATCGATTAATCCATATTCATTGAGTAACCTGAAATACATTAGCGACGAATCTCAGCTCAAATATATATATGAAAAAATTAATAGATAAAAGTTATAGTTCTATTACTGAACTAAATTCTTTATTCATTTTATCACAACTGACATCTGTGATTTGGCAGTATTCGTTGAACAACAGATCCGACCCTAAACTACTTTATGTGCGTGTGAACTGAGGGACCACACTGATATGTCGCTTTTTACTTACTTTTAAGCATTTTCTTTTTTTTTTTAACCTGTCAAGCGCCTTGCAAACATGTAATAGCAATAACGTAACTTGACAACTTACCTATTGCTATTCAAATATAGTAGGCGCTTTTTTTTTCTCTCCGTTTGGAAATCATAAATGACCCCTCCCGCTCTGGGCGGAGTGGAAGGGAGTGTCAGGCGTTTACTGACTAAAACCCACCCATGTTCCTTCTTTACCCTTTGTGTTCCAGTCAGTTCCAGGGCCGCGGAATCTCTTTCGAACAGTTCCGCAACCCCGGCAGACATCGGCCCTTGCGGGCCCCTTCCTTTTTGCTGACATCTCTTTGGGACGGGCGCGGAACACGAACGCGCCGTCGACACAGCCTGTCGTCATAAGACGGACGGACAGCGAGCTACCCCATTACTCACCGTCCACAGGAACGCGCCTACGGTGGCCAGGAGCCACCACGTGGCCCCCGACGCCCGGGGCGTCTCCCGCGGCGGATGGGACGTGAGATCCTTTCCCTCTCACGTCCCGCCACCTCCTTCGCTAGCATGACTGCTTCGCAGAAGGAGGTGACGGCTTCCCATTCCATCTCGCTCCGGACCATGGCTTGAACCAGCGCCGGACGCGAGAGGTCGCCACCGCAAATTTCAAATTTTACCACGTATTCAGTAAATCACCCCACATATATTTATATGCAATACTTACACGTCAAAATGTATGGAACAGCTGTCTTTTTTTTTAAGTAACCGATGGGAAATTTCTATGTGCGGGCGGGGGTGTGATGGGGTTCAGAATTTTGTACTTAATACGTGGCGTTTACGGGTTGGTTGTCCTTTCTACCCTGTATGGTTGGAGACAGTTTACAAATAAAGAACACAAATAGATTTTCAATTTATTTTCGCTGTTTACCAAAATTGTGTTATAATACAAGTAGATCACAACTGTCCAGGGTCGTTTTTCACTTTATTTGTTCCTAATAATACTGCGAAGCAATTAAACGCAGAGAAAGATCTCGTCCTTGGGGAAGCCCTCACAAGACTTGAAGTTACAGGGTGCGCGCTTTTGTAAACTCCGGACTACCTCGGACGCACGGCGGGGCACCACTTATTCCAGGCGTTCATTTATCACACTGCTTATCACATAGCTTCTCCCCTTTCTTTGTAAGTGGCTAAGATGGAATCGGAGCTCATGGGTCAGATACTCTCGCTAATAAGTCTCGATGTTGTTGTTGTATGTTATTGTTCACTGGCCGCAAAATTCCGCCCACCATTTTGCACAACGTTTGAATATGTTTAAGAAGCATTTCAGTCAAATCAACCCTCGAAATTGCAGCACAGGCTTCAGCTTTGTCTAACTCGCAAGCTATTTCTGGACAAATTTCTCCTAATTGTAGACCACAGGATACGTCAATATCACAGGCAGCACATTTCTTTGAACAACCACCTCCTTTCTTTTTTGGCACGCAGATTTTTGGCTTTCGCTTCACCATAGGCAGCCCAAAGCTAGGCGGTGGTACTGGGTCACTTGGTGGAGACCTGGGTCCCGTTGGCTGGCAACGAGGAGACTTTTTGCATTCCCCTTTGATAGGATCCACCTTAACTCCCAGATCGCTGGTGCACTGCATTTGATTCCTTTCCCTCACCCTCTTTAGGAGCTCTGTCAGGGTAGGCAAGTTTTCGATTTCCGGTGTCGTGTCAGGTATTAATTCTAATTCTACTTCATTGATATTGTGAAGTTGTACTTGTGTATAGGTTTGGTGCTCTGGCGACACGACTGTGGGCTTGATGTTAGGCAAGTCTTCGATTTCCAGTGTGGTGTCTGGTATCAATTCTAATTCTACTTCACTGTTTTTGTGATGTTGTACTTGTGCATATGCTGGGTGCTCTGGTGACACGACTGTGGGCTTGATGTTAGGCAAGTCTTCGATTTCCGCTGTGGCGTCAGGTCTCAATTCTAATTTTACTTCACTGATTTTGTGAAGTTGTGCTTGTGTATCTGCTGCCACGTTCTCACTTTGCGGCGTAACCAGGTGTGTACCATCTAGTTTGGGTTGCACGGACTCGCTTATATTTATCTTGTCATTGATTTGTGATTTTATATCTGCTGACAAGTTCTCGTATTGCGACATCAGACTTTTATAACCTGCTTCACGGTACGGTCGTTCGGCCATCACGTTCTTGAATGGCACAATCAGATTAGCACGACTTCGATTCTTAATCTGATCTGGATTCGGAACACCATCTTCTTTCACCGGTTCGATGTCTTCAGATTCAACTAAAGTCATTTCCTCAGCTTGTTCATTCAATTCGGGTGGTAACTTTACTTGAGAATTCATGTGAATCTGATATGGATTTGGAACACCATCTTCTTTCATCGGTTCGATATCTTCAGATTTAACTAAAGTCATTTCCTCAGCTTGTTCTTTCAAGTCAGGTAACCCTACTTGAGAATATCTATGATGTATTGAACTTGGTGA